>JAOXNZ010000091.1:5853761-5882247 GCA_028566095.1 Kryptolebias brasiliensis
AACAAATCCACTACAAACAGAATATATTTTATCAAACAATTCTGGTATTTAATCGTCTGGACACACCTGTTAAACTCTTGTTGCAAAAGTCCCACAATAATTTTTTTTAAGTAGTTGATAGCTAACAGTTTTCAATTTAAAATAAATATGGAAATATCAATTTACTGTTGACATATCAAAAACATTTATCACAAAGGACTAAGATCACACTAAATTTGACTTCTCTTCCATATTAACAAACAACAAACATGGACATTTTCTTTTCACAGACAGACATTTAACCACTGTATAGGTGCAGACAATGGCCTTGTACATGTAACTATCCAACAAATATCTAACCGTGATAAAGACAAGTTCAACATTTATTGATGGCCTGTATGATGAAACAGTGAAAACGTGTCAAACACCATTTTGATCTTTTTTTTAGCTCAATCGGTTAGAAAAACTTAACTGTCTATACTCACAGATAAGCCTTTGGCCTAAAAGTATTTCAAAAATTAGTTGTGCAAATGTTCTTAACAGAAGTTGGTTTTGTAATACTCTTGTTCACAGTTTGAAAGGAAAACATTTATTATGTTTTAATATATGTATTTGTTACTATCTCAGTTAATCTCTCTCTCTCTTTTTAGAACAGTTCTGCTTAAATCAGCTGGAGATGACTTTAATTGTTGTTCATGTAAGACATGAAAGTCAATGATGTGTCCAGATTGTTCAGCAGCAGAGAAAAAGCAATATGTTTACCCAAGAGATCAGATGAACATATGTAAGGACGTCAAATTCTTTGTCATGCTGAAGTTCTCCTGTAGACTTGACCTCTTCAATGCTCTTTTAACCTTCTGCTGCCCAGCTTTGTCACAGGTTGATCTTTTAACTTTCCAAAGGTATTTATCTCATCAGTACCTGTTTTGGTGTTCGTAGTGCCATCGGTTGAAATCTATGTTAAATGCCACAATACTGCCAGATGCCATACCTGTGATTAAAGTCCTAAGGAAGAATAAAAAAACAAATAAATATGAAGTTACATCAACTAAAAACAGACTATGTGAAGAAAACAGAATTACTGGTTGTTTTATGTATGTGTTCAAAAGCACAAGGAACCAACCTATACATTTTTATTGTTGAACATACAGAGGGTTGTAAGTAATTTTCTGGTTTTCTCACACAACTGACATTAACGACAAAGTCCTGGTGCCTTTCTGCAACCTTTTGTCCATGCCTGGCTAGTACGTACAAAAGCCACCGATTCTTCAGGGTCACATTTTACTGCTACACCCCTAGGGCCTTAACTTTCAAGCACAATGAACAGAGCTACTGCAGAATAGCCCTCTGTAAATGCAGTTATATAACTCAGCTCACTTCTGCTGACCTAATGTCAACTTACTGAAGCAAAAGGTTGTAAGGAAAGGGTTGATTTGTTAAATGACATTGCAAAAAAAGTTGTACTTAATATAGCAATTTTAGTATAAGAATAGTTTAACAATAATACAAATAATAATTCAATTTTCCCTATACTAAAAATCTTATGCTTGTCTTCTGGGATTGCGGATGTGTTTGTAACAGTTAAGGGATGTTTAGTTTGTGACTAAATAGACAGACTCTGTAACCTCTTGACTGCAAAGGTCAGACTTTTAAAGCCCTAAAGTGAACCCTGTAACCTCTAAGATACTGTCCGAGAACATTATGACTCAACCAATTTTAAAGAATACAAACTGCTGACCTGCCAGTAGGTTTGTATAGCTTGTGCACTTGCTGTTATACAACATATGATACTTTACACTAGATACCCATGTCATTTCTTTCTATGCAACTGTAGTTTTTTCTCTAGCTAAAATATGCATTGAGGCATAAAACCATTTTAATGTTTACATAAACCTAAATTCACAAACATGCAAACAGAGAAAGTCTCACATGCTTATAGAAAATTATTCTAAACTGACAAACCATTTCTTTTAAAGGGTGTTTAGGATATGTGCTCTTAAACAAAGACTGAAATTAGCCAAAATCTAGTTTATTACCTGAATTCAACTTTTTTCCACAATAAATGTTAACTGTGTTTGACAAGAAGAAGTTTGTTCATTAGGCATGGTCACACTAAGGTTTTATCACATTTTTAGATGTTAAAAAGCACCATAAAAGGACTTTTTTAGTTAACGGTTTAAAACCGATTCAAGCTAGTCCACTTTACTTTACTAAATGAGCAGTGGCCAATTGCAGAACAAAACACTGAATCAGAAATGTAAATGTGATTTACATTTGGTTTAAATTTCTAATATGAATCATAAAACTGCCTAGCCTTACCTTTGATCATGTGATAGGTCCATGGCTCGGATGCCTGCATCACAGCCTGGATAGATGTAGAGCTTTCTGAAGTCACAAGCCTGCCACACCTCCACAACGCCATTATCTCCACCTGTCACGAGGTTGTGCCCATCGCTGCTCAGAAGAATTGCCTTAAGGAGGGATAAAGAAGAGTTCAACATGTCACCTCCACTTTAAGATTTATTGTCTCTTTTAAAAGTTTTCTCGCTGCAGAATGTATATTATTCACTGAAATAACATTTATTTGGATTTATGTACCAGCACAAATACAGTTTTAAAATATGTAGCAAAATTTTGCACTTAAATTTTTCTCCAAATGACAGAGTTCTTAATTTCTAATCTATTATTTCAAATCTTATATCACAATTATTTGAATATTTCTACCATAGGATAAAAGGAATTGTGCGCGATAAGATCTAGAACACAGATGGTACTTGTTTCAAGCCTATTGCACAAGTCAGATTGACCTGTTTATTGATTTCTTTACTGTTTCTGAGATTGATCAGAGGATAAGCAGGTTTTAGTTTAGGTGCATAAGATCAAAACTGTTCATGCACATAAAAATGTATTCCTCTCGTTCATTGAGTATACTAATGTCAAGTCTCTTTACCCTGGTGGAGTCATTGACCTCCATTTGTGCCAGAAGCTTTCCATTAATGCTGAAGTTGCAGAAGCAGCCCCTCTCATAGTAGATAATGCAGTGGCCTTCGCTGGACACTGTGATGAGTCGTGGACATTGATGGTTATCTGGTCCCTCCAGAGCCCGCAGCAGGTCCCCTGTTATGGTGTGGACCAGACAGGGACCCTCTGCCGGACCAAAACACATAAGTGTGAGCCACCTGTCCCTTCTGTGCTCCAATTTTTCATCCAGGCATTTTCTTTGAGAAAATGGCTAAACAGATCTATTCACTGAAAAGGCAAATAATACTGTATTTTGCTCATGTCAAACTAAGGTTCCATTTGCCAGTGTTCCTGATGCTGCCCTTTTCCTGATGAAAGCTACACGAAGAGGTGAAAAAGCTCACTGACCTTTGGCTCCACTGATGACTAGGCCCAGTTCTGCACAGACTGACACGCATGCTACTTCTTGGTCATGACCAGTCAGAACTGCTCGTGGGGATGGATAGTCACCTAAAAGATGTGAGAGTTACAATATCATTAAACAAGTTAATAGGTTAATGTCAATAAATCTGTTGTGCTACTTCAAACATGTAGCTTAAACTTCCAAGTAATTATTTGTTAAAAAAAATCACAAATACAAGTTCTGTAATGGTTCTACTAAAAGGAAAATCCTTTTGAATTGTTATGTAAATGTAAAGATGCTGTGATGGCTGCCAAAACAACTTGATTTCATCCCACATGCCATTTGATTGATGATATCTGGGGGAAAGGTTAGTGAGGGGTGTTTCATGGCACCTGGAGCCACTGATCCTGACTACTTGCTACAATAAGGAAAGCATTAGTGTCTCTAAAATTCGTTGATCACAAAAATATTATACCTTTCATAAACATGGCTCTAGTTTTGACTTATTTTAATCAACCATTTTGATTTTAAAAAATGGGGAATTGCTTAAAAGTACTACTTGAATTATTAATTACCAAACAAAGAAATGTAAATTAAATTAAAAAAATTAATATACATTAATTAAAGATGAACTTCTCAATTATCCATTATTTATCATTGTTTTTAAATATATATATATATATACACATTACATCTTCTTAAGTTTTGTTGTAATTTTTTAAACTTGGGAAACTTGTGCCAAAGTCACACCTCTGAATATATTGAATTTTGGGGTCCACATGTGACATTATTTTAACTTTATGACAGAATCCCCATAAAAAGATAATATAGACATGTGTTCGACCCCACCATCTTCATCATCTCATCCACTAGCTTGGTATGTCGCCTCCACAGCTGCAGCTGTCCACCCAGTGAGCTGGACTGTGATCGATGCATATTAGTCCCTTAGAGACTAGGACCTGAGCAGCCCTGTCAGTCCCAGCGCCCTTTGCTGAGGGGACTGAATAGGACAAGTGTCAAAAAAGCCTCAAGGGAGCAAAAGCAAGCTCACCTGCCCAACAAAAGATTCAATCATCCTGCATCAAATACCCCGTCTTGTGGTAGCCCTTGGGACAGTGGATTCAGCCACCACAATTAACCTGGTGCAAATATCCCCTCATACCAGTGTGATGGGCCAAGTCTGAAAAGCCAGGCCATGATTGAGCTGCAAGTTATTTTAATTATTACAAATCTGAAATGCGTACAGCCTTTTGGAGCCTGAGTTAAATCAATTTCTTGCTCTTGCCACACCTGCAAGATGAGAAAGCAGTGGTCCAGTACACTGCTGCTACATATTCACACAACCTTTAACATGCATTACAGAAAATAAAGTAGGCATGAAATTAGGGTATTAAATTGAGGCCTGCCATTGTGACCATATGAAAAGGTGGTTGTGGTTCATGCCATCTATACTTATACTTAAGTATTTTTATCTACCTGCATTGTATACGTAGATCTACAAGATTTGTGCATTTTGGGCCAATTTCAACTCCTAATTCCACTTTCCTATTTTTTAGCATGCTACCACCTTCAGTTTTTCCCTTTGTCCACTGAAGATAAATTGTGAGCAGTGGAAGTGTGAATATCAGGGGAATACTATTTTCCTGCTGCAGTAACACAAGTGTTGTTGCCCCTTGCTAATTGGAGGCATCCAAGCTGAAATTCTTAATTAACTGTCAAAGCCTCAGTAAAGTTAATTAGAGGACACTTGCAACTAATCCGAAGCTCCTAAAATCTTGACAATTGGAGATACGAGATCGCCAAGTATACACACACTGTAACATAGCACCCAGAGAAAGAAAAAGTTAAAAACAGTCTTTTTTTTTATTTTGACCTTTTATTTAAATCACAAATAATACTCTATTCTCTGTACCAAACTATAACAGTGACTATTCCCAATCTCAAAGGGTTGTTTTGAATGTAAAGTCTTTATATTCAAGTTGAACAACTAATTAAAACAAGGAGGAGAAAGCGCACACAGGGGTCAACAAGTCTGCATGCAAAGACAGTAGTTGTTGATCCTCCTTATGGCTTTAATGTTCTTTATTATGGTTGCTCCCTTTGAAATCTGACCATTTTGATCACATACCTAGGTTACTTCCCTTTGAACTAAAAGACTTGATCACTTTTGTTAGTATTTCTATTCAGTGTTTTTTAAGCTCTAGTCATGATTATAGAAATTAAACCAGAATATAAAATGGATCATACTTTTTATGACACAGAGTCCCGTAATTTCATATTTGATAAAACTGGTCTTATTCTATGGATGTTTTTATTGTCATTTAGTTGTGGTGAAATTGTTTTTATATATAAGAAAGGGGAATGTGTACATTCATTCTTCACCTAATGTGAGTGAGGAAATTAGGCTTTTGCATGAGTCTAAATTTTTATAATAACTCTGATTATCAAAAAACACATGCACTGTTTTGTAAATATTACATAAAGAATACAAATTCACATTTATGTCTTTGTGAATACTTACAACTATATGCATAAAACTACATATTTATTTGTCTCAGTCATCTCCTTAAAAGAAGCCACACTCAGGACCAATAATCAATCTAACTTATTACAGCTACAATGAAGATAATTTATTCTGTCTCTGTCTGCATTACTTGATTTGTAGTATAGGATGTATTTTTCAGGTGCTGATAAAAAAAGCCTCCAACAGATTTATTATTAAAAAAAACTTTTAGCCATGGGGCTCTAAATTCAAGGATCATATTCCATGTGTAAAAGACAAAAAGTAAAACTATTTCTTAGCCTTGTGCAGCGGTTAGATTTGTTGCATACACTATGTGTGTGCATGCAAGTCACTTTCATATTCATTCTTACCATTATTAGGGTTGTCGCCAATAATATGATGCCGCCCACTCCAGTACCACAGCAACAGAGTGGCATCCCTGGACCCAGAAACAATGTAGCAGTCTCCACCAATGTAAGACTCTGATCTGGCCAGACAGGTCACTACGTCCCAGTGGCCAAAAATGATCTGGGTCAGCTTGCCTATGGAGAACAGAGTGAGTACATGTCTTCTGCACTGGCATTATCTCTGGTTTGAACCAGCTAACACACTTTAATTTTCTGACTCATATGTTGAAAATGAAAAACTTGGGGGCGAAAAAGTAACAGGAAAGACAAAAAAATTCAAACTTCAAAGAAACCTTTATTTTGGAATGATTTGTAGTGTCTAACTGACACTTAAATATCTAAACAGCACTATATAGTCATAGCAGCAAAATCAGAAGGGAATATTTCAGTAGATACAGTATATTCATCTATTTTCCTACAGTGTGTCAGGAGAGAGTTGCACCGATACTGTATCATTACTGTCATAACACTCTGTCCTCCACACATCAGTGCACACCTCTGTAGGAAATAGAGTTTTACACTATAACCTACCTGTCTCAGAGGAGTACACACGGAAGCTCTTGTCCCAGAAGCCACACACCAGGATGTAGCGGTTGTCAGCTGTCACCACAAAACAGTGTGTGGTGATTTGGATGCTTTGGTCCACTAGGTCTGTGATCTGACGCTTGTTGCTGCCAGTGTTGTTGGCTGAGAAGAAGAAGAAAGAAACTCAGGTGGCACAAACAATTTTTACCTTGTAAATTATAGCTCCTACAGCTAAAATAACTATTAATGACAAATTTGGAATTTTGTTTGTTATTTTGGTTGAGTCTGTGTTTTCCCCTTAAAATTTACTCACCGACCAGTGAATCCATCTCTATGGGGAGGTGGTGTGCCTGTTCCAGAGAGTAGCCTGGTGCTCCTCGGAGACCTGGATTCAGGTAGGCATACACAAAGCTTTCACTGACCACTGCACATTTATACGCGCAAATACATTTTTTTTCCCCTTTTAGAGCCACATTCATTCATAATCTTTGTCATAAGATGCACATATTGGAGGTCCATTCATTTTACTATGGTTGTTTACTCCCATTATCAAACTTCATGGAGTCATTTAATTCATGTGAGTTAATAGAATTTCAAAATCATCTCTGAAAATGGCATGACTATTATTCTTTCTTTAAAAAGCAAAACCATTTTCTTCGTTTCAAACAGGATGGTAAGGGTGCTGCAGCTGCACTCATTAAAGACAGCCACACACTGCGCAATCTTTAGTCCTGAGCTCCATGCATTTCTTCTGTGACAGATGGGGACGTGTGAGAAGAATGTGGTCCAGTTGTGGCCTAATTGCCCAGTAACCATTGCTTTGGCCCTCTGACCCTGAGGTGAGGTGGATTCTTAGGGAGGGGCTTCATGGGTAATGTTGTTCACACATGTCTTTAAAAAAACATGTGGAAACACTCACGGTCAGCTTACCTGAGAGGTGCTAGCCACACTCATAGACAGCTCGCAACAGCTCTATTATGAGCAGTGAGCAGGTTTTTGTGTGACTGTGATGAAGTGATTTTGCAGTGCCACTGCTGTGGTAGGTATCACATGTGGTGTGGCACACTTTTTTCAGAGCACATATGTCTATGATTAAACCTATAACCTCCTATGTGAGCTTGGCTCAACTCACCTACAGTGTTGTGCCATCGATTGACGGCAAACAGTCGGCTGCATGTGACAGTAACCACAGCCGGTATAGTGAGATGGGGTAGGGTGTTGGCAGCCACATGGGTTACAGGCGAATTGGATGGAAACTTCAACACCATGATGACATCCTGCTGCATCTGGTCTTTGAACATGAGAGGACTCTGCGGAAGGAAACACTGTTGAGTAGAAGAGAGAAAAGACAAAAAGTGGAAAAAGATGGAGGGGCATGATGGGAGAGAGGATGAGCAAAAGGAAAAAAAGGAGCAGGACAAAGGGAATGGAGAAGATGAAAAGGAGTGGTATGAACACATGAGAAAAAAAGAATGTAAGAAGGATTAGTGTGGAGGTTGGAGGAAAAACTAGGTTCAGAAACAGAGGAGAACTTCATGCAGCGTCACCATTGGACAGTTTTCAGACAGGGGATTAAGACAGAGGTGGACAGAAATACTGGGATGGAAAAGACAACTCGAATGAGATGATTCATACAGAAAAATGCATCAAAAACACTAACTGAAATTGAATAAGGTTGCCCTTTATAAAAATATGGTCCTTTCTCTTTTTCTCATTGCAAATTCTTTTCAGCCTTTACAATTTATAGGCTGAATGTGTGACAGGAATAAAAGCAACCATTACTAAAAGTAGTGTTTGGAAGAACCTTAGCTCTCATCATATACTTGATTCTGTTCATCAAGATCCCAACACTAAACTCATCTTTGGCAAGAACAGATAAATAAAATAGTTTTAAAGATCTTTTTTAGTTATTTGTATGGTCTGAAAACGTAGAGGGTCATGTGCAGTTAATGAGAGCATGGTTATTACATGGATTGGACAAGGAAAATCAGATTTCAGTACAGAGAGGGCGGCCTTTAAGGCCAGTAGAGAGCACTGTTCCCTTTAAACTCTCAACTTGCAGGCAGAACCAGCTATAAAACACTGCAGGCTACTGGTACTCCAAACCGTTTACACATTGAGGGTCTGTGACCTACATGAAGTAAAACCATCTCAAATATTTCATCTTTCTTAGAAAAGAGTAGAATAGGAAAAACAACATAAAGAAGCGACAACTCAGGTTCATCTTTTTCAGATTTGTGTCTACCTTTAAGGACTTTCACTGTAACACACACTGGCTTTTTACGTCCTTCCTCCCACACATACACACACACCCTACATCCAAAGGTGCAGAGAATGTTCCCAGCATGCTCTCTCTTCTCACCAGGTGCATGGCGGAGCTGCGTGGAGGATGTGGCTCGATAAGCAACTGAGATGGCGTCTGTCCAAAGCTCTGGATCTGCGCCTCTGTGGCCTGCGGGGGAGAGAGAAAGAAGGGAGAGAGTGGCTGTCACAATCAATATGCATCAAAGTGATGGGTCAATGCGTTACTTGACAATGCAAGCAAATCCTAACTCAGCCATGCCTCTGAGGAAGAGGGGGAGGTAAAGGGAAAGGGGTGCACTCCCAATCCGCCTGGGTGCTCCCCCTTCCCCCCTCTGCCTGCAGAGTCATCCAAGTGTTAGTATGGAAGAGACAAGCCTTTTCCTATTAACATGCTTCAGTTAACCATTCCCATTTCCAGGAGCAGGGGCCCCAACTGCACAAACGTTAACCTGGAGTGACATCCAGCTAGAACTGCAGCAGGCCGGCATACTTTCAGATGTTATTGTGCTTGAAACAAAGGAGAAAATCATGTGTACACACACACACACACATATAAAAACACAACACTAAACAAACAAGATATGGTGAGTTGGTTAAAGGTAAAGTACAATGAAGGATGATTTATGGGGTAAAACTTCTGAGCCTTGAAGCTTGTGACTAACAGGATCATATAACAAGAAGCAGGAAAAGAACACCATAAAATTCAAACCAATATTTTTTTAAGAAAACAGTTTAAATTTACAAATGATAAAACAAATCTCTTGTCCTTGGGATGAGAAAGGGGAGGTGGGGGGACAGTAAGAGCTGTTGAGCTTGACTGAAAGCAGGGCAATCCACGGAGGGAGTGATTGATTTGACTGGAGCTACTTCCACCATCAGAGGAGCTTGTAGACGTCCGTCAATGCCATTGTGCACAATGGAACATACATCGCTCAGCCTTTCTTCTGCCCCTCTGACTGCCTGGGTGAATGGCCCTCATTTTCCTCTGCCTGTACACACCACTCAGTATCAAAAGGACCCATTGGGTAGCAAATGCCACAGCAGGATCTGTGGCACTAAGAGTTTGGAGGTGATACAGAATTAGGACAGGCCACCTGCAAGGCACACAGTTGCCCCCAACACTGCCCGATCACTTCCTATCTTCCACAACACCAAAAAAGGTACTGTCACACAGATGAGTGCTTCTGCATAGCGGTCAAAATTTCACATGAGTTTGTGAGCATATTTGGCAAACATTAGGTGTTTCTTCACAACACAGTCCATTAAGTAATAAGCATCTGACATTATGGGTATTTAAGATTAGGTTTGAGGTCACAATGGCTGATTATAATAAAGAAATTTAACACAATAAGGCAGAAAGGAAATGTGGAGAACATTCGTTATTTTGTTACAATTATTTTATAAACAACAAAACTGCACTGCTGAATGACTCATTTTGGATATATTAGACGATATTTATTTTCAGAGAGCACACTGTCTATCTTTCCCTGTGTTTGATTTATCTTAAGAGTGTGTCGGTGAAGAGGAATTTGCTTGTTGAAGGTTAACCCATGAATTTGTCCATTTGGAAGATGATCAAAATACATTAGTATTTCTCAGCTACTTAAACATTTATCCTCAGAGATGTGTGTCAAAATTGTAAATCTACCTGGATCAGAGGTGGAGAGTAATTAACAGGTTATTCGTTAGTTTAAGTCATTTCAGCCTTTGCTTTCTGGCTGATAAGTGACACTAATTGCTGAATCCATTTAAATAATCTCCCCTCCAAGCAAAAAAACATGTTGCTTGAGTGAACACCTAAAACTGCATCTACTTGTCCATGTGACTTTATTTGCATTAAGGAAGAACCCAAAACATTCTGAGGTGAGAAGCTGCTGTTCTCCCTGGATCTACTTTGGAATTTCTAAACTGATGACAAGGAGTCCGATGCAGGATGATCTCCCATCACAACCCTCCAATGCACTCATGCAATGCAGCTACACAACAGCTCTGTCACACAGATTGCAGACATGGCCTTAAGCTGACCCAGTAAGAGGCGTGGGATCATGCTGAATCACAACACCTGGGATCGACAGTGGCAGCTACAAATATAAACCTTCTTCTTTAACCTTTGATAATGGTCATAGATTATAAACAATAAAGCACTACAGGCTTTTAAGCAACACGAACAGATGACAAAAAAACAAAGAATTAAATTGGTACCAAAACCATACAAGTACAGAAACTAGGCTAACTTCTCATGTGATGACACTCCTGTCCATTCTTTACATACCGCTGGAAATTGTTTTAAAATAAGCTTGTCTGGATTTTAATCCTCAAGTTAAAAAGAAAAAAAAAAAAAAAAGAATTGCCTTGGGGGTGTTTCTTGAGTGACAGCTTTGGAGGTGATGTGCATAACTGTAGGCAAGAGCAAAAAATGTCTTCAACAATATGTCCACCTGTAAGTGACTTCCTCTATTGCTGCTTTCATCACAGATGATGCAAATTAAAATCTATATGTCATGTGAAACAGAGACGGTAATGTCAACCATTTGAACAGTTGCATTCCAGCACCATTAGAATATCAAGGTGAAATCAATTTAAAGAATGTCAACTGCCTCCAAGCTTGTCATAAAGCTAGTGACAATGCACTTTGCTGTCTTTGTTGATTTAGAGGTAGCAGGAGGGGCAGTGGCAGGAGGAGCAATAGAGTCCCACTGATGAATAATTTGTCTGTTTACTTCTGAGTGACACAGTGGGGTCTAAATCAAGGGGTTGCTGTCATGTTTTTCCATAAGAAAAAGGGTGTCAGGAGAGGCATCGCAGCGAAGGACTGCTGTTCCGGCAGTGTGCCCAGTAGAGCTGTCACTTCTTCCTCAACCACAGACCAGAGGGCCTGGCAGCATGTCAGATGGTGTCATCATTTTCATCTGACACGCACAGGGAAATTATCTCTCATGACCTCTAATTTCTTGACATTTCAAATGCCTTAATTGTTGTGACTAATGCCAGGTCTGCAGTTTCACCTGTCAGGCCCAGAATGAATCAATACCTCAGAGTCAATCATCACGTTTCAACTGATCTTAGCGTGACAGTCACTGGGCAAATTTCCACGCTCCACCTCCTTGACTCATCCAGGAAAGTCACTGACTGGGCTGTGTGGGATGGTAGGAGCAGTTAACAGTGATGGGAATAAAATCACAACACATCAGCAAGTTTCAGCCTGCCAAAGTTTCTTAAACTTATTGCTGCTGGTGAAATAAATTGTTTGACAAACTTCAGCTAAATGTTTTGGTACCACCAAGATAAATTCACCTTTACGATTTGTAACTGCAGGAAATATTATGTAAATACATATGCATTATATTAATATAATATATAAATGGATGCATTTATATATACACAATATCCATTGGTGACCATAACTTTACAAAACTGTACAAACAAAACAAGAGCAGTTTGAGACAGCAAACTTCTGTCTGCTATCTCAAAACGGTAAATAAAATTCTTGTATCCAGATCTGGGTCAACACGAAAAGTTAATTAACTTGTACATTGCCCTACCTCTGGTAAAAACATAATTAAAGGTGCAGAGTGGTAGATGGGGTAACAGTGAAAGGCAGAGTTACACGTTGCATCATCCTCTCCTTTGAAACAAATTATATGCAGTCACAGAAAACGCAAAAATACTAAATTTGTCCCACAGTAGGTTTAATTATTATCTATGCTGAGCTACTTTACAGAGATGATAGAACAAAATGTTGGACTATGAGAAAGGTCCATGCCATATTTATGTAAAGTAATGAAAACTTGGTATTTCATATTTAATGTGATTCAGTCTTGTTGAAAACACAATTTCAAATTTTGTAGTATATTTTAAGATAAATGCTATACATTGGAACTTTGTTGAACAGTGAAACAATCAGAATTTTGGATGGTATGAAAGCTTGTCTTAACTAGTATTCATCATACGATTATATGAAAACTCATTAACTGTATTTTTAGTAGCTGATTATATTTCTTTCTCCAGTACTAATACATTTACATATCAAAATTGTGACTACATGAAGTGGGTGCAATTAGGTAGTCCAAATAGCCGATTTACTATTGTACAACTAACTAACTACTGTCATCTCACAACAGTTAATATGTACAACAATTACAATCTTTTTAGTCTGAAACAAAATAAACAAGGCCTTGTCTGGAATATTTCTTAAAATAATGAAAACTAAACCTTTCAAAATATGGTTTGATAATTAGATGAGCCAAATCTTTTGCAGGTGATTTGCATAGTGGTCACTTGATAAATAAAGGCGCCCCTGGAAGTGACAGTATATAAATGACTTGTTTTGCAGACAGCAGATGGTGAATATCACAGGGAGAGAAGAGCTCACACTGGAAAGTGCCATGATGCATACCAGCTGCTGCAGTCTCTGGTCCCCACTTCTCTTGCAATTAAGCTATTCAGAAGTAGTACAATCAAAGCTAAAACTTATTCAATTAATTTGTTATATAAAAAAAGAAGCTTCACTCTTTAATGTATTCACTTGGTGACCTTTACTGACTGATCAAAGAGCTCAGCTCAATTATAAAGGGAAAGAACATTCAGAAAGTTAACCATAAAGAGAAAAAAAAACAGGGCCATACAATTCTGATGTTTAGATGGATAACTACTGTAGATTAATGCTTTATTATGAGTGGGAAGGTTAGTATCAAGTCATCAAAAAAACAGAACAGTCTAATCTTAAAGCAAACACAGTGAATCAGCAATTCTGCCAGTTTTTCTCACGTTACATTTGCTTGACATAATAACTGACAGACAAATCCATGATACAGAAGCTCCAGGAGCTAAAACCCATCCAAGGACAAATAGACACTGGAAGTTATGTGCATAGTTAATATTAGAGTGGGGGAAACGGTCGCCATGGCAACATGCATGAGTGTGTGCATGTCTATGAGCTTTACCTCTCTGAACAAAGGGTCAGTGATACTGTCCAGGCTGATGGCGCCCTCATAAGTCAGGTAGTGAAATACGTTGAGGGCACGCACTGCCTCTGGGCCTCGCTGTTTGTAGCCGAAAATAAGGTCAATCCACTGATGTAGCTGACATGACACAAACTCGCTTTCCAGAGCCTGTCAGAGGAGTACAGGACAATTAGAGGTGAGAGGAACACAGTACCAGGGCCAAAAGACACAAAGCAAACTGAACCTAGAAACACAACAAACACAGCCAACATATAGTACAGCATAAAAATATTCAGAATGTTACACTGCCATCAGATACAGAATACATTTCAAAAAGAGTGGATTAATAAACAAATTTATACAAACTCTGTTACGCATATAGACCATGTATGTTTCTTGTGCAGTGGTACAGTTTGTTGTATGGATGGTCAATAGTTGTGCTATGAAATCTTTGATATTCTCAGATTACATATTACAATCAGAGAAAAATAACACACACTAATGGCATCAAAACTGTCTTAAATGCAGTGAAAGAGTAGGAATAAATTAACAGGTAGCATCAAAAAGTGTCTTCTGAAGTCCTACATTCAGTCAGGGAAATCTGACACCTTTGGCAAAAAAAATATAGTTAAGGGAAGATTGAAAACAGCACAGAAAGCAAAAAAAAAATGATGGGCGACAGAGCTAAACAGGGATGGCAATCATGTCAACAAAGCTAACTATCACTGTTCACTTAGTTTGTGTAAAGTGATTCAGCTCTGACCGTCGCATGATGGTCGTGCATCAGGTCTGCATTTAAAACATCTTGAAGGAAGTCTCCAAATTTTGTCGAGCAATGTGATACATACGACACTCTAGATTTGACGTTTCAATATTTTTTTTCCTTTCTGATAGTTTCTTTTTGGCTTTTCATTCCTATTGAAGTAGCAGATTTACTGTATTATAGACAAAAACAGCTCTGCAGTGAAGTGAAACAACAGGTTAAAAAATATTTACAATTAAATTAATATAAGGATTGCGCAAAGCAGTTATCGGTGCCTTTCAAACATGCTTTCTAATACTTTATTATGATTTAATCTTATTCTTCTTTGTGACAGAGAGGTCTTTCCCCTTTCAGTTCACACTGGGCTGCAGCTCAGAGAACAGCAAATGACATTTTGCAGATTTAGCAGAATGCAATAAACAAAAACAATCATGGTCTAAAGGAACTTTAGTCCTTCAAAATGGCTCAAAACAGAGAGCAATAAGTGGAAATGAGTTATAATGAATTGGATGAGAAGAGAATTGCACTAAAAGATGTTAATAATATGACGTGAAAAAGGATTTGATAGACTTTCTATAGCGTATCTCTGTCAGAGCTCTGCAGAATTTGGGCTGTACCTCTTGGTCAAGCTAAAAATAACTTCCATTCAGTAAAATAACTGAAGTATTTAACCTTTATACTGGCCACAGATATTACAGGAAAAGCAGAGAGACAAGTTCCTGCCTATTAATTTAATGAGGTAACTAAGGGCAAGCTTCTCATACTTCTCTATCCGCTTAAAACAGTGTTTTGCATGCATACAAAAAAATCATTCAATATTAACATGTCTGCAGTGTCTGCAGATGAAAGATTGATTTAAATTTTTTTTAAATATGATGATTTTTTTTTATGGAAAAGTTAGTGAGAGAATCACAATAAAATCTTAGACTTAATTATAAAGTATCTACGGACACCATGCAATGAAAATTATTGGATTGTTCCAGAGAATGGTACAACATAATACCCATGCATGCTGAGGTGAAGCTTTGCTAGAGAAATTTACACTCCTCCCCTTGCGTCAGGAATAACAGCCATTACCAACAAAGCCTTCTCGAGCACACAGAGGCAGAATTTGCCACAGGGCATATCACGACAATTGAAAGTGGCACATGCAAAGATGGGAAGTGGGAGGAGGAGAGGAGAGGGAGGAAGAAAGAAGAAGAGGGAAGAAAAAAAGAAAGTGAGAGAAAGGGGGAGGCAGTCAAAGAGATTCACTGACAGAAAGGAAAAAAAGAGGAAGTTAGTGTGGGCTAGCTAGGGAACAGAACAAAAGAAAGAGAAAAATGGAGGCAGAGGACTATGATTTTCTGGGTGTTTGAATACACTGAAATCTAACAATGAAATACAACATAACACATATTCCATCAACAGTGAGAAAATATCCACTGAAATGTATTTTTTCAAGTTTCAGTTTGTCCTTTTTTTGTCTCAGAGATGCAGACATGTCTGTAACAGTTCTTTGCTTCTCCCAATCCTCCCCCCAACTCTGCTGGTTTACAAGCCTGATATAGCTCAACCAGGCAGGGTGGGTAGAGCAGGAGGAAAGGTCACCTGCATAAAACCAGCCAAACTGTGTCACTCCAGCTGAAAAGGTCAGCAGTGTTCCCACAGCGTCCTTCCACCTCAAGTGCAAATACACTGTGGCCCCTAACCTCAGGATATTTTGTTTCTTCCTAGCTGGTTTTTAGGGTTGAAGCTTTTCATTTCACCTAAATTAGAAAGCATAAGCATGCTATCCAGGATCCCTCCCCAAAATTATGAAATACAGTTTTGTTGAATTGGGAAATAAGAGTTGTCAGACCAGAAATCAGGAGGGTGTTGCATATACTTAAAGAACAATCAGAATCGGCATTTCATTTCAAATATGCCTCTACCTAAGTTTTAAACATTAACGACCTATAAAAATCTTGAATGTCAACAGTTGTTATGTAAATACAACCCTTTTGGGAACCCAGACTTTATCTGAACAAATGTTCCAGATCTCACGTAGTGTTCCTTAAACCTGTTGGGAGTTGGGAATTGCATGCTGATGAGCTGTATTAAACGCACGCACACACTCAGGGGAGGGGGTCCTGCTCCCTACCAAAGAGATGGGGCCCGACATTGCAGAAGGTAACACTATAGTACCAAGTTGCCCTCAGTCTTGAGCTTCAGTGACATTGGGGTCGGGGGTGCAGTAAGAGTATTGAGCGATGTGCTTTTTGAGACAGTTCATGAATAAGACAAGACGACATAGATGTAATGGAAGGTCACACTAAAGATTTGATAATTGATTTATGCGCTGGTGTCAGGATGAAGAAAATGCAAAAGTATAACATTTTGGTAAAATAAAGGTTAAACACTCATGACTTCTGAATATGGATACATACTGTATATAAATACTGTTTATGTAAAGTTAATAAAAAGAAAAGCAAATGGGTAATAGTTCTGTTTTAACTCATAATAAACATATAACAATATAAATATAGGTGGGAGTTATGAACATCATTTGCAGTATACTTGTTTTTATGCTCATGTTATTTTATAGTTTTTCATTAAAGATTTGCTTATGATTTATATTTCGTCTTCAGTACTTTGGTCCATAGCAGATGTTTAAATTGTGTACAAATAAATATGACTTGACTCCTGACTCAGATACTTGGTTTGTTATTTACCACTTTCTAATTAAATATTTCAAAAGAATAAATAAATACAAACAATACTTTTTTTTCATTTATAGAGGTAAATTGTAATTTTTGGATTAATATACTGACTTTCTTACATGTACATTTTATATAAACATAGATATTTTTAGATTTTAAATACATACAAAGTATTTTTTAAATTTTATTTCTACATGACTGTAAAGCTTACCATCCTGTTTATCCTAACAAGGTCTTCAGGCTTCTTGGCCCATGCCGGCAAGTCTACGTCACAGATCATGGTCCCGTCCTCCCTCATTCCAAGATGGTAGCCATTACTGTTGACAAACATCTCCGGAAGATAGTAGAACTCAGGAATCAGTTCCTGAGGAAGAGATATGTTCATTTGTTACAACTCACTAAAAAAGCTACTGTGCCTAACACAAAAGACATACCTGTAACTGCCAAACATTTCAGAAAAAAAAAAATGTTAGCACAGAGTGATCAAAACAGAAGAAAAAAAGAAAAAAAAAAAACTCTGGGAAAAAAAGACATTCTGTATCCCACTGAGATGAAGTGAAAATTCAAGGGGAAAGGTAACACAAACAAACTGAACAGCGGGCCATGAGAAGGTCGTTCAGAGGTGCTAGTCCAGTTATTCCAGGCAGAGGTGTTAGGTGTGTTAAATGAAACTGGAACTGAGTTGGGTTTTTCCTCCCTGGTCTCTGGGCTCTTGTGATGGGGTCAGGACCTTGCTGTGGAGGGGAAGTCAGCTTGGTAAAGGAGCCCCAAATGTAAAGCCTGGGGTGATTTCCAACATTGAAGAAAAGGGTAAATATTTACTTACGCTTTAAGACAAGACTATTACGACAGAACTGTCTTCAGTATTCTTTTATACGTGAATTATTCTAATTATTTTAACCAGAGATATCATCATGAATATGTGTTTAAGAAGTAACCCATCACCAAAAACATTTTCTTATACCTGGCAACCTTTTTAAATAAAATTACGTAACTTGCTGTTACTGTTTTCTGTCTGCGTGAAAACATTGATTCCATACATCAGAAAAATATACAGTCCTTAGTTTTGATTAGTTTTTTACTGTACAGCAAAAAAAGATAAATTAAACCAGAAGGTAAAAGGCATATAAGCGCACTAGAAATGTGGACCCTTCACTTTGACCTCATCACAGATTGACTGATTAGGGTTTCTTCGAAGGCTGATGCCAAATTGTAGAAATCAGGAAAACCAATGACTAATATATTCATACTCATTCAATTCTTTTTTGCTATTATCATTGCATCATGTACTGCAGAATTTTGTTTTTCTTGTGGTTAGCATTAAAACACATAATATATAAATGGATATAACAACATAATGCTATAAAAATAAGGAAATCATAAATAGGATACAGTCACCTGAACAGTAAACAGAGAATGTTTCATAGGATGGAACATATTGCACATTACAGCTTTCATAAAAATATTTGATGAAGTCACTTGTTTGTTTATTTTTTGCCCATAAATATAAGCAGTTTAGAAGCAAAGATTGCCTGTGACTTATTGATTTGTCTTTAGGGTATGCTACAGATCAATACACATTTTCACCTGTGCTACAGTTTATTGACATTATATAAATGCAGTTCCAAGCATGGATGTATGTGTAATGTTTCTCTAAAAATAATATTTGCTATCTAATCAAATATAGGTTTTGAAAGATAAGAACTAAAGTCCTATATATTTTTTTTCTTTTAGATAAGACATTGTTGTTTTAAAGGCACAATATTCTAGTCAACATCTATTGGGGTGTGTCACTGTTGCACTAAAAAAAGAGTGGGAATGAAAACTGCTGTGCAATGCGCCCCTATTGTAGGAGGCCAACAGACGTACTGTAGTGTAATAGCACTATTCTGCCAATGTACCGACTTCTTAATTGGCTTAATATGTTCAAATACAACTAATGCTAAATATAAAAAAAATACAAATAAAAAATTTGGGCTAATTAACTGACCAACGGACTAATTAGTTTATTTGCTATGCTTGGTGGAAAACTAAAAAACAAGTGAGAAATAGCTGCCTTTTTTCTAGGAATGATAGCATAGAGGACAATCAGTATCTTAACTCTTTATATCTATTTAGTTTTACAAATGCAGGTTTAGGTTCAGTGGTATTATGGAGTTTAATTTTTCTACAGGAAACACAACATGCCGAGATTTTAGGCTCCCATAAATCACCAGGTTTTGAGAGTGTAAGTTGCCATGACATGATACAGGCCATTTTAACTACTGCTGCTGGTCAAATTTCACCCTCTGCGCACAACAGCAAAGGCAGTAAAGAAACTATTCCTTTTTATTCCCCCTCTCTCACACATACGTAGCCATCCACACAACCGCACTTTCCCTCCCCTTTTTCTGCTGTAAACTTCCTGCCGTAACTCACCGCCAAGCTGTTAAAACTGCCAGCTCCGTTTTCAAGCCACCCTCCCATGGTAGCCATTAATTCTGCAACAGCATCGTAATGGGCTAACAAGTCAATCACTCAAGCCTCCATTGCTTTACACTGTGTCACCTTAATGACATGTTTGTCAAAATCTGTCACCAGTGGAGTGCTGCTGGATTCCTTCAGACAACATAGTGGCAGTTTTTTTTGTGTGTGTGTGTTTATGTGTGTGGCTATATGCCCACTAGTTTAAAGAAAAGTCTGCTCTCTTTGCCCACGGGTAGCTATGCCAGCATAGCATGACTGTATGTGCACACAAAAATAAATGAGCAGTATGGAGTTACATTAACATTAATGAGGGGATGGTCGAGGAGGTGAGATTCTTGGTTGGTGTAGAAGTGTTTCCATTTGACTTGCTCTTTTAGGAGGTCATCCCTATCAGAAATTCAGCTTCCTTGTCATCATTACTACAGAAGGAGGTTGGGGTTAATGAAAGAGAGACCCTGGTTTAAAAAAAAAAAAACACGAGCTCCCCTTAAATCAGAGGCCCAATAAGCTGCTCGGTGATCTAGACCCAAACTCACCTCAGTCGTGTATTGCATTCTGTGTTACCTATTGTGGTGGCATAAGGCAGAATAATTGTTTTTCTATTGGACACTTTATTTTGATTTGAATAGGTTTATTTTGAACAATGCTCTTTTTTATTCAACACATGCTATTGATTACATATTTTAAAAGCAGTTTGAAAATGGAGATTACTTGGACAAGCACAACATATAGGATGACAGCTATTACAGCGGTATTAACTTGCAGTTTGCATAGGCTGCTCCATGAGTAGCCCAAATAACTTTTTGTGCAATATTCTTCCTCCTGTAATGAATTATGAAATGCTGTTAGCGATCCTACACTGTCCTTTACAGTACAATGCTTTTCCTAATAGTTTAGCAACCATCTTGTGTGTAAAAACAAATGCATGCAGACATACAAGTAGTTAAAAGTAGACTGTATTTGTTAACAGGGTGATGTTTGACTATCAAGTTGTTCACTGCCTCGCTTTGTTCTACCTCTTCCTCACATAGATTGTTGGCTCTCCCCCAGACCCTGGCAAGTAAAAGGCTCTGCTGCACATAAAAGACTACATTTTAAATAGCTTTTGTCATTAATGCTTTATTAATTGCCTGAGGCAACACTACTCGATCCAGGGTGTGCTAGAAATATATGACACTTTGAGGTCAGCGCGTATCCCTGCTGCGTGTTATGCAGTGGGCAAAATGAAGGCAAATCAGCAGGGTTCAGCATTTTCAGTGAGTGTTCTGCTTCTGCAGAGAGGTGGCTTTGTTTTTTCACTTCAAATGCAGGCTTTATTCAAGATTATTTTACCTTTGAAATAGTTTGGTTTTCTGCATGAAGTATAAATCTGTGTTGGGTATAGCTGTGCACAGTAAGTCTTTGTGATGTAGTTGTTTGGATAAGGCAGTTATAAATATTTGTTAACTGTTTGGTTTTGCAGTTTATCAAGGAAGGAAGGCTTGGTATATTTATATTGTGAAATCTATATTCACACTGTATAGTTTTTAGTATATTGTTAAATTATGCCATTTATTTACTTCTTTTATTGATGTTGCTATTGAACTTTTAACCAAGTTAAGAAGGTTGCAATAGCTTGAAGAAGATAAAAACATAGATTTCTGATGGTTCTATGTACACTGAGTGGACAAAACATACCATAAACTGTACTCCTTATTTTAAGTATGATTCTCACCTTTACATCAGAGGTGTCTCTTTGACAGTTTCTCCAGGAGCGGGCAATGGACGAAAACGTGCGGTCAGGGTGGTCAAATTTATTTTTATTGGCATTGAGGAAGAATGTGGTGAAAGGCTCCTGCAGAGAAACAAATATGAGATCAAACAAAGAGCTGTGCTGAACTTTAAAATTGTGATTGTTTTTTTGTTGTTGTTGTTGTTTTACCATCTTGACATTAATGTTCTTCCTGAGTACAAAAAGGCATAATCATAAATGGGTTAAATTTGCTTAACTAAACCTGTGATAGCAACCATTGCTGGTTGGAATGAATGACTCACTCAGAGAAAGAAAGTAGTTCTAAGAACAAACCCACTGAGACCAATCTAGCTGCTGTTAAGGGAACCCCCTCAGTTCATCAGCTCACTAATAACGGGGTAAGGAGGCATCTTCTCTAAAAGCTATTTCAAATTTCTAAGCCCCTTTAAAGTTTCACATATACCAACTCAGAGAAGCTCAGCAGGGTTTAAAGGTCTGTTTTATAGAGAACATACTGGAAGTACATGTGCTTCCTGCTTCTCTTCCACAGTAAATGAGGACAGTGCTCAGTAAGCTTGATGGACATGTCTCCAGTGCTCACTGGGTTGCCTGAAACACATAAACCTGTCACAGTACCCCCTGTAAATCATTACCCAGCCACTCTTTATTTAGTTCACATATGCCAGTTTACTGGCCTGTGAAATGTGTTTTCTGAGCGCCATTGGTCTAACTCAGCCCCAATCAAATTGAAATGTCGAGTAGCGTCCTGCACAGAAGCCGACAGACCTCAAAGTAACAGCATCATCAAGTCTGACAAGAGACAATCAAACATAAGGAAGAAAAAAAAGGCTGTTGGGAGTCTTGGTTTGACTTAATCACATATTTGTCTAATTTTGAACACAATACAATAATAACAATGTGATGGTTGTACTCACTATTCTGACGAGCCAATGCAGGGTGGTGGCAGTGGTGGAGTAGTGGGAGTCATAATGACAAGGTGGGATCTGGTCATCCTTCCAAGACTCATAGCGTTCAGCATAAAATGCTGCACGTTTTGGATTTAATGCACCAACAGGCTAAAAAGAAAAATAAATAAATAAATAGTTTAGTTTTGGTAATAAGATAATTTCTTTGCATTGATGGTTTGACTGGTTGGGAGTTTCTAAAAATGTTTGGATAAATGACAACAAATAGATACAAACAATGAAACAACAAATAAAGCAAATATGAGAAAAAAAAATAAAAGGAGAAACATCTATAACTCTCACACAAAATAATACAATGATTGCTTTCCACTAAAATGAGTAATAAAACAAATCTAAACTCAAAAGTCAAAACAAAGTCATTTTGATTTACCCATAGGAATGGGAATAATATAACATTTTTTTAAACACATAATGAAAAAGTCCAGTATATAGTATAAATTATACTTTTAATATTCAGACATATTAATACACACACACCAAAGTTGAATCAATGCCACAACGTAGTCACGGATGTTTGCTGTTATAAAACTGCTTTGTGATTGGATTAAAAAATGCAGTTACTTTAATGAGTTTTTGGTTCACTGAACAGAAGATTTTGTTTGTGAGGACAGTACCAGGCACATGCAGTAGATACTAATCAATTTTGTAGAAAGTGAAGTCTGTGAGATACTTTAAAAAATGGATTAATATACTGTATTATGTGCATTATTATGCATATAAGCTAGTAAAGGTTTTTATAAATTACAGTTTTCATTGCTTTCTTGTCTCATCTGTAAACATTTTGCAAGTAAATATGGAAAGAAAGGACAAAGTTAGTTTAAATGATACAATATTTATATTTGTGTCTTGATTTGTATTTTTAGGACTTTCTATCAATAACACAATAATACAAAATGTTTGTTCATTTTGTTTGCATTGATGCCCACAAGGCAACATATACTTCAATGGAGTTCATTTAGGATACCATGAGAATATGAAATAAATATCTGACTTGTAAATAATTTTAGATACATGATGAAAATCATTTACTCTCCTGGTAATTAAATAAGTTTAAATGCAATAGTATTATTTGGGGAAAAACTGGGTGTAATATGTTGTAATAAGTTGCAGATTCTGAAAAATTTACCATAAAGTTCACATCAGACGGAAAGGTATATTATGGGGTTTTTCTGTCAGATCACATTATTTCCCTGGGCCTTAAAAAGGTCCTGTTGCAGTGACTTATGTCTAACATTTAAAGGGGTGAACAGGATGGTGCACCAAGGATGAAGGGAGGAGATACAAGCGTCTCCTGCTAAATGCTGTTTGTAATCCATGTAGATTAACCCTGACTGACCTGATTTACACCAAAAATCCTCACCAAACCAAACAGTTAACATAATGCTCTTGTCTTCTTATTTTCAGTGCTCTTTTGTGCTTCTGAGAGTTGCAAATCAAAGTTCCCAAGACCTAAATGTCATAGTGATATACTCCAGGCCTGCAGAACTAAATTGACATCAGTTTTCTAAGACTGAAACATTGCTTTAAATATGTGCTTATAGTGAGAAAGTTTGGAGGAGGACCTACAAATTAATGTATTTTTGAAGATTCTCACAATGTTAAATCTCTGAACATTTGCCATTTTAATATGTTCATTATCAATAAAAGATTAAAAGAAAAAAAATCTAAATTGCAAGTGACCATTTAAGAGCCAAGCCTGAAATACTCCAAAGTCAAGACTGAAAACATCAACAGGCTTTAATTGTGAAAATATTTAAAAAATGCAATACTGCACCTATATTTATTTGCCATCCAACTAGTTATTTCATTGTTAGACAGAACCTTGGATGACACGCTTCACAATTTAACCACAGGTTGAGTAATAACCTCAGTATTGTATTGGCACTATCACAGGTTTTGCCCTTTGGCAGCTGTTTCATTTTCATGTGTTTTTAACGCAACAAAATTACTCCCATGAAACAAATGTTAAATGGTGAATAAATTGCTTTTCCTGCATTTTCAATCACACCATTCAATATAAGAACCTTAGAGGCATATTGGCAGTCAATATTAATATACTCAGTCCAACAGAATCAGTAACAGGCAGGGGGAAGGGAACTGGTAATGTAATCAATGGCAGCTTTACTACCTGAAAACTGCAGCTTGGAACTCAAAAGAAATGGAATAAAAGCCTTCATTTGAAAATGATCTGATACTGATGCCTACAAATAAAGCCATTTTTCTAGCATCATTAAAACTACACTTAAACTTCAAAAAAATAAAGTTTCTGTCAAACTCTGTGAGACAGACTGACTCTTGTTCACTTTAAAGATGTTGGTTATATCTGTGTGTGACACAGCGCACATTCCTGAAACTCTAAGTTAAAAGAAATGGGAACTGTTTTTTGGTTCTTCCTTTAAATTTAATGGCATTCCACATCAGTGTTAGCACAACCGAATAGACTGAAAGAGAAGTTTATTGAGCTCTACATAGATTTATGGGGTGGTAATAGCCTTGCATGTGACGTCTTGGCCCAGATGGATTGGGGTGCAAGCCACAAGACGTCTCACACTCCGTCAAACCTCTGCCCGTTGGACTAATGCAGCTTAGAGCAGTGCAGGAAAAAAATAATCTATAAAATAGATTTGACAGAGGGAGAAAATTCATGGAAAAGAGAACTGTAAGTAACACTTGTTGTGTGTACAACACTTATTAGGTGTGTAGAGTACCTGATTTTTATTTGCATTGTAATTAAATATTTTACGTAGAGATATCATAAAAATAGTATTAAAAAATATGTAAAATGAAATAATACATGTTATTCTTGGCAAGAAAGGGAGTTCTAAAGTTGTTTTGAGGGATATTATAAGGCTAGAACATATTACACTGTTAGTTACATGCATGCAAAAAGAAAATTTGTTCTTCATCTCACTGTTGTCGACATTTTTCCTTACCTAAAAACCACCCACACACACCTTGATCAAGAGCCAAGTAACAGAAGAGGAATTCAAAAACTGACAAGGTATTTCCTTTTATTTCTTCCATTTGGCTGCACATAAATGAATGTTCTCACAGTATTCTTAAGTTGTTCAGCTGTGTAAGCATAAATATAATGAGAAATATGGCATGTAGTGTGGAAATCCACAAAGCTTGTCATTGGTAAGCAAAGCCATATACAAAATATATGGTGGCATTGCTAAATACCTCTCCCACTTAACTGAGTAAATTAAATTCCCCAAATTGCTATTTTAAAAATAACTTGCACCCGATTGTTAGAAACTGTGCAAGGGTGAGCCACAAAAGCAGATCGACACCAAAATTTCTTAAATAGAAAGAACAAACAAACAAACAACAATAAAAACAAAGATGAATACAGGTAAACCAGTGATCAGCTGGCAATGTCTCAGAAAATTTCAATAGTTGCATGAGATTTGATTTGGACTTGTAAAAAAGTGCATATGTACAGATGAGTGGCAAATTTAGTTAAATGACAAAGACAATCTAATTCCATTTTGACAGTTTAAACCAACTTAGGTGTTATGTATCTGTGTGTGTTTCCAAAAATATATAACATAAATTTCAAATTTCCATTTTTACAAAGTTGGATGGCTTAACGTCTTTTGCACTAAAAGTGTGAATGAACACTTTTTTCACCCCTAGTTTGTTCTTGTTTCCCCTTATTTGTACAATGGTTGTAGCATCAAATGAAATACCCGATATTATCACACACATTCTTATTAAAATATCTTTACACCAAGCTGATCATTCCAAGTAACACATGAGAAAAAATAGTAACCTTGAGATTTACTAATAAAACACCATGTTTGCAAGAACAATTAACTTCCAGATTAGTACAAATACTGAACATCTTGGATGTGCTTAATTGACCAATTGAGCAACACTTTTTGTATATATGAAAATACAACATTACATTATGTAGTCAAATAATTGTCTCTAAACTAACCTTTTGCATAGACTATAAAAAATGTCTCAAAATACTAAAATAATCTATCACAGAAAAATCATTAATTTACCATACTTTTTACATGTGAAACATGGGACCACATTATATAAACATGTTGAACATGTTCCACAATCACACAAAAAACATGAACAAAACATGTTTTTCACTTGTTAATTTAACATGTTTTCACAAGTGAAAATGTCCTTTTCCACACATGAAGCTCATGTGATTTTTCTCTGAGTGAGTGTATGATTGATTTAACATTTTAAATTAAATAAAAAGTTATTTATGATATAATAAAAGCATTTCAGTAGCCATTTAAAGTGTTTAGTCTTGTCATAATCCCCATCTGTTGATGAGCTTAAATCAGGCTTTGGTTGTCTCTGTGCAACAAAGAATAATCACCTCTTCCCTTTCCCCTGCACTGCATATCACATTGATCACAGGTATAAGACAATGAAAACAACTGTATCAGACAGTTTCACACTTTCCCCCTTCTGAGTTCATTTTCTGTATAACACCTGACCCAGTGAAACACATCAGCACAACTAAACAAAGTATGATCAAACTTAGATTGGCTTCAGATTCAATCAGGATCATTGCTTGTGTTGCACTCCAAAGCTACAGGAAATGAGCGTGGCTCTTGGTGAGTGAATGTGCAGAGTGTCTCTCCCTTTGTTTGGTTATATCTAAGCTCCCTCCCAAAGAGACGCATATTGCATTTTATATTTCAAAATAAATTACATTACAGTATGTTGCTATGGTGCTTTGTCAGGACAAGTCAGAGTCGTTTTTGCTTGCCTTGTCAGAAGCAGAGCTGCATGGAGCTCCAGTCTAATCCAATCACATTGCTTCAACTCAAGATAAAGCAGATGTGCTCCCAAACAACCTGACTGGAGTAGAAGTGAGAATAAAAAAAGGATCTATTAAAAAAAAATGTGGACAGCGCTTTGTTGCAGCCAAGGTCTTTCTGCATTGTGTTTTAAAGAGCAGCAGAAAAAAAGCACTAAAAACTAGAAAACAGATAAAAAAACACTTCTTTGTGTCCGCACTGCTCATTTAACACACCTAAATGTGAAATTTGCTCTATAGGTAATAAAATTTTATATGGTAATACCATTACAGTTTGAATTATGGCATATCCGTTATGTCATTTTTTTATGTGTGTCATTTAAAGTTCTTTATAACCCAAGAAGAATAATAAACTGTAATCAGAGCACGAAAGCACCATGTTGAATCATCTCCTTCTTTCATTTTTTTTTGCAATTAAATGGATTTCTACCGCATCATTTAACAACTATGAGGAAACTTCTCTCAATCTATCACAGATCTGTCACTCCATCAAAAAATAATCATTAGAATCTAACGAAACACTTCACTGCATAAATGCATCTGACATTCAAATATGCAGAAGTTTGGCCTTAAGGTAAAGTAATGCACTGTTCAGTAACACAGTTTACACCTGACTGGATGTCCAATCAGCAGGTAATTGTAGGTGTGTACAGGTGTGGGAGGACACTGTTTGGCATATTAGACCTTCGAGCAGTTTTAACAATGCTGTCCATCAAGTGACAGTCAATCAAAAATAACCGCAAAGTGGATCTCAGGTATGACTAATCTGTGGGAAATGAAGCTTTGTGTAATGATAGTGTGAGATTTCAGAATAAACCAGATGCATTACTGAGGCTTCAGTCTAAAACATTACTATAATTAGATTAGACTGTTGATATGACAGTTTAGTTTCTCAATTCTGTAATTCACTAATACAGAACTGCTGATTTAATGTTATTCAAATATATAGCAAACAGGCAAAAAAATAATGTAAATAGATAACAAAAGGTGAATGTATTACCCAGCAGTCATCTTTGGGAAAACGTGTTCACTTAAAAT
>JAOXNZ010000091.1:5882255-5898540 GCA_028566095.1 Kryptolebias brasiliensis
TCGATTCTTTATATTCTCTTTAAAACGTTCACATTTGAATTATAATTAAAAATAAAACAGTGATTTTGTTTTTAAATGAGGCAGGCTTCTTCGATTGACAGGTGAGTTTCCCAGTGTGCGTGTTCACTCCCTTGCACTTATGCTTCAGAAGCTAAATCCCCAGAGGGCAACAACTAAATGATGAGCTCAAAATTTCAACACTGCAGCCAAGCGGCAGTGGCAACTCATTTTATTTACACAGTTCTTTGAAAAGAACTACTACACTATGTTAAGAAGTGACCAAAATAAATCTGTAGCCAATTATGTCAAAAATGTTTGGATAATGAAAACTTTAAATAAATGCTTGATTTAATTTCTGATTTAAACTTGATTTATTTTTTCAATTCAAATATTTTTTAATGACTGTTATAAATGTCAACAAACAAACACAAATGTGCGTGTGTGTGTGTGTGTGTTTACATCATTTTAAAATGGGGGAAAAATATGCAAATTTAAAGGCCAAATCTAAAAATGATACCCAGTCTTGGTTAAGACAGAATTCACCTTCCTAAAACATAGCCATGCACAGGACTTTCATGTAAGAAAGCCAGTCAGGCCTACTACACCATAAACAAATCTTCAGAGACTTTAGTACCAGCACTGATCTATAATTGAACAAAAGGGCAGACCAAGCATAAAGGAGGTGTGCAGAGGTCTCTGTCTCTCTCTGCTTTACTATCAGTGAACTTTTGGAGGAAAAAGCCCTGGGGTTCCAAGGACAACTGTCAGGAGACACAGGCTGTGAACTCATGCTAATGAAGGCAGCTCAGCCCTGTAAACAGCATGGGAGGATGTCACTGGAATACATTACAATACATAACTGTCTCCCCAGGGCAGCTGGGTTGCAAGAGGCTTGGCTCCAATGAACCACCTTCAACCCACACATGCATCAATACAAACACCCAGCAGCTTTCTCTGTCCACCTGAACACCTTGCAGGTAAAGATGATAATTGCTGAAATGACCGTAGACACACAGCTGAGCTGTTAGTTCAAGAAGTTCTGGGTTTTGTGAAATAGGAAGTGCTCCAGAACACTTTCAAAGATTAACTTATCCAGTTTTTTTGTTTCCCCAATTACTGTTCTCATTTTGAAGTTCACCTACTTTCCCCACTACAAAACACAATACACATCAGGGAAAACATGACTTGAAAAGCTGAAAATTTATACGAACTGCTGAGAAGTGAGAAAAAGTGGGGCTCAGTCAGATTGTTGGTGCTTTAAGTAGAACAAGAGGGAATGAGGCAACGATAAAATGAATGAGAGAGCTCAGACAGGAATGCGACCGTTTTCAGGTCAGTGAGCAGCAGTGTGCAGGAGCAAGAGAGAAACAGAAAAGGGGGGCGGTAAACCAGTAAACCAGGCCACAGTTTTTGGTAGTGATCTGCTGCCTTTTCCCTTTTCAGTCAATGACAGAGCAAACAAAACACTGAACTTTACCCATCAGGGCTGCAGGGCATTTAGGACAAAATGTCTGAATTCTTATGACCTGGCAGATTCAGGACAGATTTAGGGCATCGTTCTTATGTTTTTTACTGGCTATTATCAAGTGATCAAGTCTGTAAAAGTTACATGGTAGTTTTTCAAAATAACACACTAAGAAAAAACTGTTTGAAAATAATTATAGCTTTATCTTAGAAACAAAACATTTACAATAAGATGAGATATTGTTGCTCTGTATTTTCAGCAGATGTTTATATGTTTTACCTCATCTTGTAAATCTTTTCAGTAAATTTCTGGTTTCTTAATTATACTAAGATAGGTTTTCTCTGTCATTTTTGGTTTGAAACTTTTCATTGCCTTAAGTATTAGTTTAAATATTTTATACAATTATTGTATTTTACACTCATTTGCAATAAAATAATAGCATATCAGGAAAAAAAATGATTGGCAGAGCAATGTAACCTGCAGGATCATCTAATCGGGTAAATGTTGCCTTGCTGAAAATTTAAAATTGCACAATCCACATAATGTTCTTATAATAAAGTGCTTATATTTTACTTTTCTCAGATTTATTGCAATGCAAGATATCTACATTTCTGGAAAAAAGAAGGCCTGCTCACACTTGCAAATTGTCACAGAGACTGTGCCATGCACTTGTAGGGTTGTGAAAAAGTGTATATCAAGCAAAAACATTATTACTTCCCAAGTCCATTAAGCTTTAAGAAAACACAAATTAAAAAGCATACAAAGCTAATTCCAAAAAGTGATTAGTAAGAACTCCATTGTTCAATTGGAAAACTGGGAAACTAGTAGTCTACAAAGAATTTAAATCTATGCTTCATTTATTGAACTATTTGATGCATATTTTATTGTTGCCATATAAGGCATATATGTCACAGTAGCTGACACACAAGAGCTCACTGCATCATGTAATGACATGATGGCAAAAGCAGAAATGTTAAAGAAGGTTAAGATTGTGAGTACCTATGCTTACAAGAAACAAAATGTGTTAAATTTGCAAATAAATGTATATATATTTACGTCTCTACCTCTTCTAACTACAAAAAACTAAATCTCCAGTGACTAAATCCACTTGCCCGCTTTCCTCTACATCAAATTGTATTGCGTTACAGAACCAAGAAGCCCCAGTACCTTTGACAGATCTCTGAAGTTCCCTGGCAAGGTCAGGTCCAGCTCCTCTGAGTCATAGTTGGTGAGGACCCAGGGAAAGACTGGGTACTGATTCAGGTCATTATATGTTCTCCCTAGAAACAGAAAGCAGACAGAAATGTGTGAGTGATGAAGAGCTGGAAAGCAACCAAGGGGCTGACAGCAGGGCAGTGCAGGGCACATTGGGGCTTTGGTTACTTTAGGGGCTCAGTATGCAGCATTCCAAAAAGCCCCGATCTCTGAACTCTCCAATAAGAAAGACTTCCTTCAATATTTCCATAAAAGAGTCTGCCCAGAGAACATATACACTTCCAGCAGAGAATGTGAGAATGTTTTCTGTGCGTCCCCTGACATGTGCTTCTGAGAATGTTTTGTCAGTTGAATGTTGAGGTGAAAGGAGGCCGGTCTCCAAGATGAGTGGATGTGATTAAAGCAATAAAGATTCATGATACTTAATGTTTTCAATTTAATTTCAGTTATGAAGCATGTATTTGCTGGATGCCAGATTTCTCTTTGTTCAGAAATATATATATAAATAAAGGTGCCAAAAAGTTATGGATAAAGTTAAGAACGCAATAATTCATTACCTTTTTTTTTAAAGATAACCCTTGATACAAGCATGAGATTAAATGAGAGAATGCAGTTATAATAAAGCTGCTGTACACATTTTTGAAGACATTTCTATTACAAGTAATAAATCAGGCCAAACAGGCTGAATCGAAACAAAAACAATAAAAAATACCATTTATATTCAACAAAAAAAGTAACAGACAGCACAAAGAACAAACTGTAGATCACTAGTTCAAAAGTGTCAAACATTTGACTTTTACAATATCCTTGAGAAGTTTTTTTTTTTTTTTTAATTCTAACAAGATTAAAAGTCAGAATTGGTTACAATTACCTAAATTTTTAACACATTCTGAACTTTCTATGGCAACTTTTCATTTAATTTCTTCAAGTAGTTTTGATGAAAGGTTTTCCAGGACTTTCTAAAACTCTTCTTTAGATATTATCTGCCTTTTGTTTGGTTCGCTATCAGGATGATCTCATGCGGCTTCAAAACTGTTGAGATCTGGGCTTTAGATTGGACTTTTACTTTAGAATCTGAATGCTACTAAGCAATCAAATCACAGTTAATCACTGAAAAGGCTTCTCTAAAGTAGCAAAAAGGGTCTGGGGGAAGATGGAGAGCATGATAATCAAGGTTAATGGTACAAATTTTTAAAAAAAAAAAAAAAAAAAAACTGGGCTGAATTTGGAGGATGAGTCTGGCTTTGGTGTGGTTAGACCTTGTGGTGCTGAGGCTGGAGTTAGGGTGGCAGGATGTTAATAACAGTGGAATAGTGTTTAATTAGACAACGACTTCCCTTTCTCGCCTTATCCTAGCACTTCACCCCCCACCCCCGCCTGTCTCCCGCTCACACTATTCTGACATCCCTGGCAGCTCAGGTCATTACCGAGGATTTTTAATGAATTTTGGGCTTGTTTTTCTGTCTGCCTTACATCTAATTAGCTGACAATAATGTATCGAAATTGAGCACGAGCTAAATATAAATATGCATGAATATGCAGCGATAGAGTGGATGACACCTCGCTGTGCAGAGTAGCATAGAGTCGTTCTTGCCTTCCCTGTTAGTTGCAGTTCAGATCAGAGAGTCGACAACAGAACCTTTCAACTCTGCAGACACTTTGTACACTTTCACAGAGCCAGGCACTAATTATCTGGCAAAATCTACTGTGCCTGCTTTTTGCTTCAAACAGCACCCTCTCATGAACTGTGAAGTTTATCATGTTGAGTAGCGCCTAAGGCTACCATCGATTCATAAACAAATATGACAAACCTGAGCCCACTTAGAGTATGTTTTCAGCACCACTGACACACAAAGTTTATTGATCCTGGTAGCTAAAGCTAAAGTCATGTAACTAACTGTGAAAAGACACACATAAGTAATAGATTTAAACTTTCACGGACTGTAAATTTACCAGAATAAGAAGGTAAACAAATCAGAATCTATGAGTTTAACTGATGGCTGTGAAAAAACAAAGACATTATTTCCATACTTTCAGCTACTTCCATGTTTCATGCATAAGCTTTTACTTGGGAATCAGATAATAGCAGAGCATTAAATCCTTACCTGCTATGGTGTTGAGAAACATGAGGTATTCAAAGTTGGAAATTTCTCTTCTCTGCCAGCGCTGGGTCATGTTGGAAGATTTGAAAAGTTGTCGTGGAGTTGCCAGTGAGATACGTCTAAAAAAAAACATTAAAAAAAATCTGGATAAACAAGATTGGTGTTACACTTTAGATTCACATAACTTTGTTATGTCAACTGGTTCCACTAAACCAAACAAGTAACTGTTCAAAGTTTTGTCTTCACCAAATAGTTTATGAATGGTAATGGAGTCAAAAGATTTGTAAGTTTCCAAAAAACTTATAATAGGTTAAAGTCCATTAATTGTATTGCTTTTTGGCCTCAGGAGTAATGCACATGTGCATATATGGAAGGCACCTTGGAAAGTTGTAAGTTAAAAAAAAAAATCTTACTTTTTCAGCAAATGGCCTAAATTGGATTCAACTAACATTTTTCAGTTTCTTTAAGATCTCATGGTATTGGTTCTAATACAACAAAACCTGCTTAGTTTGACTGTTAAAAATGAACTAAAAACTTTAAATTCAACATAACTCAACTGTGTAATTCACACATTTCATTTCTTAGAGTGTAGAGTCAGTTATTCTAAAACTTAATAAACATTATAAAGCAATAAATAAATAAACAAAATAATGTTCTGAAAACTAAGATCCCTATTTACCAGGGATCATAGCTACATCATGACAATTAATAATTTTATAAACAGTTACTAACCAAGCTTTTGTCTACCATGTCAGCTTTAGAATCAAATTGAGAACTAGATTACACAAAATATTTTATTGCAAACAAAAGAAAATGTTATATAGTGTTGCAGATTTATTCTAGTAAATTAAATCTCACCAAGATGTTAATAATGACTCCTTAAATAGGATTGTTTGCTTTATATCCACTTAATGTTTGACTGTTTTGCAGTAGTAAATAAAAAGGCCTGTTAGCACTGAGAGAGTCTAAAGGGAATATGTTTTTTGTTTTTTTTCCTGGCCTGGCTACAGTCCTGCTGTATAGAGTCTTCTGTGAGAGAATTAGGTCAGTTCAGTCAGGGTCAGTGGACTTTCACGTCAATGACTAGAGCAATGGGACTCCAAATAAACTCTGCTGTTCAAGGCTGAACAGATGCATCACTGCAGATGTTACTGTGGACAGATGAGAATTACAAGACAACAGATATCCAACAAGGATCTTCTGATTTTTATTCTTGGTGTTTTTTCACCCACCTGGCTTGAGGAAGGCCATAGCTGGTGCCCACTCCCACTCGAGGGAGGCAATAGACCACTTTCTTTACTGTGGCCTGGTCAGGAAAGTTGAACATAACAGATGCTGCAGACAGTGAGGGATAAGATATAATGGAAAAAACTGCGAAAACAAAAGCGCTCAAAAAATAAATACTTTAGTTGGTGTGTTACATACTTCTATTAGCCATAAAGACTTCCATTGCAGTGTTCTGCAGAAGGTACCGTCTGGAGAAGACAGCTCGGATCTCACTGAACATCCACTTCCCATGTAAACCCTCAGTGTATGCCAAGACCTGAAAAAGGTGTTAAAGAGGAAAAAACCTTCTAGTCGTTATGGCTTTTCTAATTGTTGCATAAAACTAATTCTAATAAAGAGATTGTGCAAAGTTACATACAATAAAAACTGCTGTCCTTGCCTAATATTTCAAGTTAATTGGCATCAGCAAACTGTGCTTAAACACTACTGTTATTAAAACTGGAAACATTATTATTGAAATAAAGTCTTATTAGGATTTATTAAAATTAAGTACAAGTAAAAGTGAGGATTTAATGCAATCTGCTGAATTTCATAGGTAGATAACTTTTTTCTTTACTTTTTTAAACAGCATTTTATAATTTACAGAATGTAATTCTTTTGAAATGTATTGAGAACGTATTGAATTGGACTTTATGTAACTGGATTTAAATGTGAATCTGACTGCATTGGACAGAGCCGTAATTGGAATGAATTAGATTAATTGAATAAAACTTTATAAAAAATAAATTTGTAAAATGTAAATGTATTGGATTCAAACTGGACATGTTTGTTTTTATGTTTAGTACCTTTTGTTGTAAACTGGCACCATAAGAATAAACTGAACAGAACTGAATTAAAGCAAACCTCAGCTGTGCTGTTACTTAGGCACTGAAGAAATATGTGAGTCAACTATTTTCAAAACTGCATAAGAGCACTGACAGTAAGATAAATCTCAAGTAAACAAGTAAAAAAGAGCGATCAGTTTGTTCAGCAGATGTTTCTTTTTTTATTTAAAAAAATGAAGATGTTGCAATTTTTTTCAAGACACTGAACAGTGTCCTAGTTTACTCATCCCAGCTGTGATTCAAACTGTCAAGAGAATTTTTTTTCTCATTAGGCTACTAAAAACAATTCCTAACTACGTCTGAAGACTACCATTGCCAAGGACCACAAGGTAATTGAATCTTAGTGAAACCAGTGTGATCCTCTCATCACTGCTAGCTTGTTTATTCATTTGAACCAGCAACATAGAAGTAGACATTATAACATATCTCAAGGTATATTTCAACAAAACAATAATGTGACAACAGATACACCTTCACATTCTTTTTTCTTTGTCTTTGGTGTAACAAAGGAAAGTGGTCAAAGAAATGTCCCCCTGGGTAAATGACACATAAATAATCAATAAAAAAGCACATCACGTCAAGAAAAAAGAGAAAGAAGACAATAAATCATTAGTGTATGGAGCACTACTGGGGCAAAAGGTCCACATACAGAAAATCAAGACAATTGTTCTGAAAGGTGAGAATGATTCTTCTCACACACCTTCTCCCCTTCCTTCCAACTCACTGAACAATTGTGTCCAACAGCATGAGCTGTAGAAAAACGTCATCAACTCCCCGGGTTATAATCACTCATAGGTGCAGTTCAGAGAAAAGTATGTAAGAGAATAAAGATATAACATGGCAGTAAAAGTGTGAGATTTTAAAGCACATCAGTAAGTGCGTGTGTGGGACTGTGTGGGACTGAAGTGGAGTGGGCAGGGAGGGAAAAAAGCAAAGTAGGATGGTACGCTGGGTTAGGTCTGATGCTAATGCTCATTTAAAATAGTGACAGGCTGGAAGAGTGCAGCACGAGCTGGGCCGCCTTAATTTCTCCGTGGAATAGCTCATGCCCGACCTCCGTGCCACAGCCAAAATCTCTGGAGCTCAATTAAAATTGGATTAGGTAGAGATGCTGGATGTGCAGCACAGCATCTCTGGTGCTCTTCTTACTAGTAATGCCCCTGCTTGACACCTCTGCAACCCCCTCCCTCAAACAGTTGTCATAGAGACAGCACAGCCCTGAGGAGGCAGGAGGCAGAAAGGAGGAGACACAGGGAAAAGGGGAAGTGAGATGGAGGGATGGCTGTGGAGCAGCAGGCGTAGTGCTGAGGGTCAGCAGCATCTCTCTAGGAGGTAGTGCAGCTTTTTTCCTGCTTCCACTTTGCAACCAGATGTTCTGGAAGCAGATTTCTGAATGCAATGCTGAAGGCACACAGATGTGCAATCATTCAGAGGCCACAACAATTTACTCCATCAGTAGAGTGGCAAGCTGTTTGATGTCTAGAGACTCTGAATTGTTTGTGATTTGAAGCAGTCTATTAATTGTCCTACTTCACCATTTCGCCCGCTGCTGCAGCTGAAAGCGATTATGTTTTTGCCTGTGTCTGTTCGTCTGAACTGTTAGCAAAATATCTCATGAACCCCTAGACAGATCTTACAAAAGCTTTAAGAAAATATTTATTGTGTTGATGTCTACAACTGATTAACTTTTGGAGTCAACTGGATTCAAGATGGCTGCCACAGCTAATTAACCTTAGCCCATACAAAAATGGCTATACCTCAATGAATTTCACAATTACTGAGCTAAACTTTGGAGTGGTAGTAACTGACAGTCATTCACAACACATACTCCAAGAACTAACAGATCATGCAGGATATTACAATATCGCATGCATGGAGCTTTTTTCTACTCTACTTTAATATTAGCATGTTCTTATAACAACCCAGGGAGTAAAACAAATAGTTTGTAGCTGTCTATAAAAAAATTCTTAGCAAGTTCTTTAGACGTGAGAAATTTCTAGAAACACTTGCAGCTTTGCAGCACTGAATTGATTATCAATATAATATTTTAGCACTTGCTTTTTCTTGACACCCAGCTAATCTGAACAGCTTGGTGCTGTGACAAAGTACAGGCCAAAGGGCCTGCTGTCAACAAAAGAGAGGCTAAAGAGGAGGGAAAAAAAGCTCATTTCAAATGGCCCAGATCAAAAAAAAAAAAAAAAGAAATTGTCATAACAACAAAGCTTTGGTCTAAACTAACATGCAGGGGCCCCTGTAGACTTGGGGATTTGACAAAGCCCAGCCCTCATTTTTAGAGGCCCAGCTGTAAAAAATGCCATTTAATGAACCTGTCTGCTGAAGCTGTCCCCTGCCTGTCAGAGGTGTCAGGCAGTGACAAGCGCTGGGGACGGCCGCCTCCAGTCACAGACAGGCCTGCCAGCTGGAGACTTCGGCCCCAATCTAATCACACCACCAGGAAGGGACCGGCGCTCTGCTCTTGGTCTGTCACGCTCAGTGCTGGGGGAGCAGGAAGAGGGTGGGTGAAGGGATCTGGTATGGTCGACAAGCACAGCCTTTTGTTTCCACACAGGTCCCTGAATGCTAGGCTCATTAGAAGACAGGCGCATGCGCTGCTCTGCCAGCTGCAGGGGGACACACCTCTCCATTATATTAGCCATAATGCAATTTAACATGTTGGTCCTCTCCCTCTGTTATTTCCTTTTTCTTTTTTCCTTGATTTGACGGGCTGTAGAACACTATTGGAGAAAAATGGGAAATATTGTGACAGCTAAGATGAGGAGAGGCACAGGTGACACTGGTGTTTAGGCTGAAATTTGTATATAACAATGTGCAGATGCTTAAATGGAGCACATCTTGCTTATAAGCCAATGGATGCCACTTTATGCATGGAAATGGATTCTAATCATATTTGACTTCCGAAAAGCTTTACCGTTATATTGACAGAGACACAATGACAGATGTTATTAATAAATCTAATGAAGCATTCTTCCTAAAACCTGATGCAATTTTCTCCCACATGGAACAATGCAATCCCCTTCACTGCATTTATACCAAAATAGGAAACTAATATAATTCAGTGAGAACTCCAAGCCAGCATGACTGATATATTTATATGAGACTGTGGAGCACACTGACAACCTGGTATCACAGCACCTCTGCTGCATTCTTCTCCGATTTGTCTAATAGGCTTCCACTATAAAGCTTCACAACTGCACAGTCCCAGGCGGCCAAAGAGAACAGTGAAGTGGAAGAATAAGGGGAGGATATGGGGGCTGTTTCATTTTGAGTGATATGACTACTCCCCCAGGAGCAAGTGGGATGGATTTCACACATGGCAATTTGGAGGATCAGCACACACTGCTATACTGTATTCAATTGCTGACCCCGGGCAATATGGGCCAAATCTGTGAAAAGGTTGAGCAATCAGGGAAGTCAAAGAGAAAACATAAAGCCCGGTAACAGGGAGGGCAGAGAAAAGCATGGAGGAAAACGAAAGAACATTGTCAACCAAAGACAACATCAACTGCATCACAAATTAAAGGCCTAGTGTTCCTTGAAGGAATGCATATCTCCCACTGCTTTTCATGCCCGAGATTTAGACTAAGATCCTCTTATGTTGAGATATGATGGAGTTGCCACGCTCAGACTATGTGTTGTAAATGACTTTCAGTTACTACCACAGTAAATTTTTGTATTTGCATCAGTATCTGTAAAACTGAGTAATAGCCATTTTTGTGTGTTTTTTTAGGTCAGTTGGCTGTGGCAGCCATCTTGAATTACATTGACTCCAAAAGGTAATCATGTGTAGGTGTATGTTCAATGGTTAATTTCTGGAAATTTCATAAAAATGTTTCCCAGTTATTTATGAGATATTTTGGGAGCACAAAAACGGGCAAAAACAACATTGTCTGCTACCTTTGCCTATAGAAGGTTTGTTGATAAAAATATTTTCTTTCGGTATGGTTGAATGTTAAACAACATTTCATACTACATTTCTCTTCCTTGAATTGTCTATAACTTGTCCCTAAAAAAATAAAAAAGGTAAAACATAGTTTATGTATTTCTTCATCAAACATCTCCCACACACTGTGAAATGAAACTAATACGGCACTTTTAACTTTGCAAAGTCAGTCAGAGAGAAAACTTAACTTTGTGACCAAAACATGCTCAGATCCACTGTTTCATTTACACTTTAATCCTTTTCACGCCCTGCAAAGATTTATAATGTATGCCTAAACATCAAAGGATATTTCTCATCTGATTCCTCCTTAATGTGACAACTGTTGTGAGAAAAAAATGTAAAAGATTTTTCCAGATTTCCACTTGGCTCCTCTTTGAGAGGCATGCATCTCAACTTCAATAATGTAGCAGACTCCTAATGCAGGTATTGGGGGAAAACAAGATACAGATTTGCATAATCAGTGTCACTATACATTTGGGTGGTAGCTGGAGTGTGGCAAGATGACACAGCTCGAGTGCTCTGGCAAGACCAGTGGGATAAAGGAAATGAATATGCATTAAATATACTGACAGTTCACTGCCCCAAATGTCCAGCCAGGTTTGTCAATAACATTCATGTCAGAGATAGTATTTCACGCACATTAGTAAGCCTCGCAGCTCTGTCCTCAACACTGCCATGGTAGGACAGGTGGGAGGAGCTGTTTGTCTAATGTGCAATCTCTTCTTAAACAGTAAAGTTTCTGTCTATGTTAAAAAAAAACAGAGCTCCAAGTAAGGCAATACAGATAAAGAAAAAAAGTCAACTTAAATTTGTGAAGACTAGCATTAAGCTAGAATATTTCTGCAGATATTCACTTGTATATGCTGAGCACTTTGTAATGTTATTGTGTGATATATTTGTTTAATGTTTTGATGCCATTTTGGCCAACTCTCTCTTGAAAAGGAGAATTTTAATCTCAATGAGACTTTTACCTGGATAAATAAAGAATATATAGATACCTTTTAATAAGAAAAAGCAAACCAAAACTTGAAAAAAATTTTTTTATCTAGAGTGTATTATTTAAATAACATAGAATACAATAAAGTTTGTATTGTGACTAAGAAAGCAATTCCCACTAATGTACTTTAATGTACTGAATATACACAGGCATTCGCTGGCCACTTCATTAGGCAAACCTTGGTAATACTGGGTTGGACCCTTTGTCCCTTCAGAACTGCCTTAATTCTTTGTGGCATAGATTTAACAAGGTGTTGGAAATATTCCTCAGAGATTTTGGTTCATATTGACATGACAGCGATGCACAGATGCTGCAGATTTGTCAGCTGAACATCCATGATGAGAATCTCCTGCTCCACCAGATCCCAAAGGTGCTCAATTGGATTGCGATCTGGTAAGTGTGGAGGCTATTGGAGTTCAGTGAATCCAGACTAATCAAACTGGGCAATGTTTTCCTAGCCCCTTATTGTCCCATTTTTGGTGAACCTGTGCAAATTGTAGCTTCAGTTTTCTGTTCTTAGCTGACAAGAGTGGCACCCGGTATGGTCTCCTGCTGATCTGCTTCAAGGTCGGATGTGTTGTGTTGTGTGTTCAGAGATGGTATTCTGCATTCCTTGTTTGGAATGATGGGTTATTTGAGCTACTGCTGCTTTTTTATTATCTCAAACCAGTCTACCTATTCTCCTCTGACTTCTGACATCAACAAGACACTTTTGTCCACACAGATGTTGCTCAATGGATAATTTCTTTTTTAAGGACCATTCTCTGTAAAACCCTAGAAATGGTTGAATGTGAAAATTCCAGTAAATCAGCAGTTTCTGAAAAACTCAAAACAACAACCACACCACTTTCAAAGTAATTTAAATCCCCTTTCTTCCCCGTTCTGATGTCCGATTTGAACTTCAGCAAGTCGTCTTCACCACATTTAAATGCGTAAATGACTTGTTGCCATGTGATTGGCTGATTAGCCATTTGTGTCAACAAGCCAATAAACAGCTTGACCTAATAAAATTAGCCGGTGACTGTATAATAGTCAGTTATTGCCAATAAAGTCTTTTGAAAAGTTGGTGACAAAAAATTCTAATCATTTTCTTCCAAAGTCCAAATTGAGCATTCTACAAACTTTAAAAATAATCCTTCAAAGTGTTCTTTATATGTGACATTCACAAAAATGGGACAGAAGGAAAATCTCATGGACAAGCTGAGAATATCATGTTTTCATCTACAAATATTGTTCCTACATGAGTATAAAAGAAAACAATCTTCATCATGCCCATTTTGCGCAATTTAGAATAAAATTACACAAAAAGGAAATGATCCAAAAATTAATATAAAATTCCTATTTTAAAAGTTCCCCCTTTTTGAGCAGATTTGTATTCAAACCTAAGTTACACATTTAGTGTCAGTGCTATTAATGATAAAATATCTGAAAATTACACTTTTTTTCAAATATTTACTATTTTGTATTATCTATGTAATTGTAAGAATAATTGCATCTTTGAATAAGAACAAACTATGATCAAAGAAATACAACTAACTCATAACTGGTTATTGAACTTAGTCAAGTGATGACCCACTCACAGCCACACACACAAACATACACAGTCAGCATGTCAACTGATAACTGAAAATCTTGTCATCATGAAGCTTGAAAGAAGGAATGCCATCATTTGGTGTTGGGGGTTTTCAGAAAGCTTTTCCTAATGGGATGTATTCAGGGACTTGTCAGCCTTAAGATGACTGAAATCCTCCTGGCCTGAGTACCAGCTTCCGCTGGCTGCTGCTGAAACTGCCAAGCTGATCATTTTAAAACACAATTTTTCCTTCTTATTTTAAGTCATGTGTGGGAGGAAAAGGGGTTGAGAGTAACAGACAGAGAAGAAGAAAAAAACGAGACAAGGATGGAAAGCCAGAGAGGAGAGGGACAAAAAGAGCAAGTGTTTATACGAGAAGGTCTGATGAGCAATGAGCGCTTCACTCGTCTTCAATTAATCTTGTCTCTCAACCTTTTGGTTTGGTGCTTCCTTTGGAACCAAGGTAATAATGACACCCTCATCCATTATCCTTTTATCCCTGTTATTCAGAGGGAATTGCCTAATAACACGTTACAGATTCGTCCTCCTTCATATAATTCTTTCTGTCATTGGCAGTATATCATCTGGAAAACACACAGCACCCTTTCTTCTGGACATGGTTTGAGGATTATTGTAGGTGACACCTTCAGGGTGAAGCCAAAATCTGGAGCATTTATTTTCAGGCATAAAGTAGAATTACCCTGACTTATCTGTCATTGCCAAAAGCACAACAAGCCATTCAGGGCCAAAGGAAAGGTGGAACAGGTTCTTACCGGCTTCTCTGAACGAGAGGGCTTGTAAATTTATGCTAATGAGAGTCTTTTGTTATCCAGGCTCACCCCTGTAGGCTGAGTGTGGTTTGAACTGATAATCTGGTTGTTGAGTGCACTAGATAATTTGTACTTTATCCTCATGTAATTATATAGTTGAAGTCCTTTTACCAATGCTAATCCGACCATATGAGGAACTGTTTTAACTGTCTTTGTGGTTCTAAGAGGCACTAGTTAGCATATATCACACAAGACTCACAAAAAGGATTACAGTATATATATAATTTGTCTGATTTTATGTAGTTCTATGATATGAGACCCCTTTACAATCTTGATCTATCCTTGCAGACAGGTAAAAGACTAAGCAACCTGGGGCCAATGAGAGAAAATGCAAAAACAAACATTTCAATCTGACAATGACTTGTCAAGACAAAAACATTGAAGGCAAAAAAATGGAAAAGAAATGGACTGTATGAAGTATAAGTAGAGTGGCTTTACACAGCTTTGTGGGCTCTCTCTTGTCCAGTGGGACTCCAAGCCCTCTTGTGCGCCTGCCAAATCCAACAGCCTCTCACAAGCTGCTTGGCGTGCTGTAATTTGACTAATTACACTGGATTATACCATATTAATGCAAGCTGTTTCCTCCAGGGTCACTGACCCACCCAGTGTATTCCTTTTTGGGGTTCATAAATCTGGTGTGAACAAAGGACAGACAAAATATAGCACATTTTTGGTTATTCAGACAAAAAAAGGTCTTAAGAGTATATAAACAACCAATTAATGTAAGACAATGTGTTACAAAGCATCCACAACACAAACTAAGTAGGACCCTAGTGGTGCACATTACTGCATGATCATGATACTAAAATATTTAGCCTACTTTACCTGTTTGCAGAAAAAGAAGAAAAAAAAATTATTAAGCTCCATTTCTTTTATTTTAAGAAGATGAAAAAAAGAAAGCCCAAACTGGTTTTTGATTTGCAACAAACATGCAAAATATTATTAAGATAATAAACTGCCATCATTTGCATTTGTAAAAATCTGAGCCACAGAAATTAAATGAGCCATAGCAAACTTGTGTTTTAATAAAAATACTCTCCCAATGGCTCCAAATTAATTTGAATGTCCCACAATAGAGAGACAGTTCCATTGTTTGTATGCATTCCTAGCCTTGAACAAAGTAATAATAGTCTTAAACCAGGCGTTATAAAGACAGAATACCAAAGAGGCTTACAGCCTTAGTTTCATGAAACATTTAGTCAGAACTTCCAAAGGCTGCGGATGATGAAAAAAGGTAAGCCAGAAAATGGGCTTCTGGGATCCAGAAGCCTTATTGTACAGAAGTCACATCAAATTAATACTGAGGGCCATTTGCAGCCTTTCTTCTCCAGAGCTTTTCAGAACGGATTAAGCTATGAAAACTCAGAAATTACTAAAGAACCTATTAGACATTACTCTCACCCTTTTCTTCTTTCTCTTTGAAAAAAATATTGATTGTGTTTCAGCTCGAATGTACCACAACTCACAAGTTACCTCTACACTTAAAAGAATAACATTTTAAGATAGATCCTGCTAAAAGCACATTTCTAATGGTTTATGAGAAATCCATTTTCTTTTTTAAAAAACTTATACACACATTTCACATTATTTGACATTTTCTAAATCAAAGTTTCATCTCTTTTTTTAACCTGATCTGCATATTGTATAAGTCTTTGTGTGGCAGTTTGCTGACACATCAGTAAAGGTCTCCTATTGCCAGTGTTTGTTTCCTCTCTCAATACCTCTTCAAAGACGTGCAGGGGGTGCATGAATTGTAATTATGGCTCCTAACAGGATTCAAGAGTGCTAAAACGATGGCACTTGAGAACCAGGTCGTGTGGAGTTAAATGGCTGTCAGATGCTCAAAGCAGAGCAGCATGTGAACAAACACACAAAGGCTTCATAAGTCCACTTTGAGGGCCCTTCTAGACATTTTCTGTCTAATAGTGTATTAAGGATAAACTTTTGTCCCTCTAAAGTTTTTGTGCATGTTAACTCTCTTTCAAGATTTCGAGAGCTTTCCAGGAATGTTTATCAATATTTATCACTAAA
>JAOXNZ010000091.1:5919392-5930196 GCA_028566095.1 Kryptolebias brasiliensis
GCTGGAGATAGGCACCGGCTCCCCGCGACCCGGAATGGAAAAGCGGGTAAAGAAAATGGATGGATGGATGGATGGATTTTAGAAAGGATGTTTGATTAGCCATAATACCATTGTTGAGTATTTGTGTTATACATCTTATAAAGTTATTCTAGCCTTTTGTTTTCATAGCCTTGGTGGGTCTGGTCATAATGTGCTATATGCAAGACTACATTATTTACCTCCCCCCCTAAAATACCTGGTTATTTCTTTAAAAAAACAACATCCACAGTGTGTTTTACCTAATCTTTATATGAGTTGCTTTCTTCAGGAAAAAAAGTTCATTTAATGAATAGGATCAAAATATCACAGCTCGTTCAATTCAGAAATACTTTCCTCAACAAACCAAAACTGGATTATATACAAGAAAAAAATGGCAAGAAATTATTCTTGTCGAAATCCTAGAACGCTTTTTAAACTGATATTTAAGGTGAAACTTTGAACACAACAATTTAATTAGACTTAAAGAAAATAACTATTGGGTCTTTATTTTAATACTTTGAAAACAATACAACTGAACTTCTCTTCTGTTAGGTGAAGATGTTCCAGATAAGATCTTGGGAATTTTCCTGTTCCATATTCAATTCTCTAAGATCGGTGTTTCATGCGTTAGTATTAGTTGTTTTCACAACTTTAGTAATTTATGCACTAATTGTTAAATTGCAAGATATTTAGAATGTTTTAAATATATCTCTTCCTTTTTCCAAACTCTGTTTTACATCACACACTCCTACGCTTTCTCTCCACAGGCTCCACATACCAAAAAAAAAAAAAAAGAAAAGAAAAATAAAGTTCTGTCTGTTCATGGAATTTCATTACCACTAGAACGATGCAATTCTGCCCCGTCTTCCTCCTTTTATTTACTCTGTGCTGAAAAAAAATGAAATGAGGTGGAAAAATGACAGATTTATATTTTCTGTGATGGGAGACATTCGTAGATGTTTTGAATTTGTGAAAATAAACATAACTTTGTTGTAGGGTAGTTTAAACAGAGCAGACGTTTCCTGTTGAAGTGATCTTTATCCAATATTGTGGTACAATATGTGCAGTGAGTGTCTACCATGTTGACACACAGCAATCTCGTCTTCCCTCTATAAAAAAGTTAGGACATTACCCGACAATCTCTACATTTGAACTTAAACCTTTTGTGTGCATCTTAGCCCTGCGAGGGCTAAGATAGTGAAACATTATTTGCCAGAGTTTAATGTATTTAAAAATAATGCTGGAAAAGGTTAATATGACATCACGAGGCTGCATCTGCAGAAGTAAAAAGCTATAAAGATCTCTGCCTAGTGCAATCCTGAAGCTGTTCACCTGAAATGAGACAGCAAGGACACCCGGAGGTAAAACACCCCGTTAAACATTTGGATCAATATTAACGTGACTTCCATTTCATGCTTGCCCAATTCCAATCACCTAACAATATAGTCTGATACTGGGCGGAGGCTGGGTGTTACACGGTAGGTTATTACAGGCAAAGGGCAGAGACAGAATGTGCAAGCTAAGCTGTCAGTGCTGCTAATAGACAAGGAGGCAGAGTTTAACCCCCCATCATTGTGCACATGATCGCGCACACACACCTATACACACACATACACACAATGAACAAAAAGTGATCTGAAAGCTCACACTAATGCACTAGTTTGGCCAATATATCCAAAATATATCATAGTATATGTGGAAAAATTATGCATAAGCTTTCAGAGAAGTATATTTTTTTCTTAGAGGACAATCTTCATGCAGCTTAAACGTAGCAATTTTGAGAAAGCTACTTCACTGCATTTTCTGGCACAAAAAAACCCTAAATTTAACACATGGGTTTAAAAGAATATTGCTGTTGGCAACATTAGTCTAAAACAAAATCAATCTTAATTAATCTGCTTTAAAAAGAATAAATAAGTGATTTCAACACCTCTTAGAGATCCATTCAACTGTTTTTAATTTAAATAAAATCAGTTTTGTTTAAAAATAAAAGCCAGGACTTCTTGATTAATTGAAAATGATGCAAAATCCATCCTAAGGTATGTCAGAAAATATTCTTCCACTAACTTTTCATTTTTCTCAACTTCGCAAAACTGATGATTACTCTAAATGCAGGTTTGTGAAGTTTGTTCTCAAGATGGTGCCTGAATAATGGGATTATTAGCATCTCTGCTAAATGCCTCATTTTCATGGTCTGTGGGATTTCTTGTTTTTGGGTTTAGATTAGATTGTTTTGGTTTCCTGAATTACTGCCATGCAGTGTTAATTTCTCAGTTTACTTATGTTAATCTCAGTTTTACTAGTATTTATGTTTCCTTTTATTCTGGTCTTTACTTTCAGTGTCAATATTGCCCACAGCCAAAAGATGCTAGTTGACTGCTTGCCACCCCACAGATTATAGACATTTCTTGTTTTCTTTTCAGCACTTAAGTTTTTTGTTTGTTTTCTCCTGTAAGTTATTGTCTTTCATTTGCAGCCTTCTATCTGTCCTGAATTTGGTCCTCCAACTCTCCATGACAAAAATAAAGAAATCTGGACAATCAAACTAAAGGTCAAACAACTTCTGAGCTTCTGCAACACTGTTATTTGCATAAAGCATATCCAGTCTAAATCTAAATTTACTGAAGCTCTAACAAAGAACAAAATGTTACTCTCAATTTAACTTCTAACAAAAGCCTCTGCCTGCAACCAGATCAAAGCCTGCAGGAAAAAGCCTGAAAAAGTAGCTCACCTCTCACTGAGAGCACCTGACTGCAGGCAATCCCTTTCACTTGACAAGTTTATACATAATTCTGCTCATTAAAACTACCACATGCCAGCAAGACCTCAACACTTTAGTCAACTGCACTGAGTCAAACATGAGAGAAAAAAAACCTAATGACTAAAAAATATTCAGGTTAACTGACACGAGGAGATCTGTCACAAGTCTCTAAAAAGATAATACAACCATTTATCAATTAAAGTAACTGTGCAGCCCACTATGAACTACTACTGAGAAATAAACAATGAGAAGTCGAATGCTGCAAGAATAGCAGAAGAAAATACCTTTGATATTTGATCAGTTTTACAAGTTTATTGAACTAGGCAGTGTTGATGCAAAGTACTGAATTTTTTTGTAAAATAAAAAAAACAAACAAAAAAAACAACAAGTATACAAAAGCCTTTAATTTTTCTCAAAGCAAAAAACTTCTAAAACTTCTTAAAAATAACTTGTTAACTTGAGTCCCTTCAACAGAGGAATCAACACATCACTTGAAGTCATCAAAATTAGCTTTTATCTTGAAAAACCCAAAAGGAATGAACAAAAATCTGAAGCAGAAGGTGTAATTATTGCGTGCGTCTTATATGTGGACCACCTGCTGCTGCAACAACAGCTGGCATGTATTTATCTACAAAGCTGCCATGATGTGCGTGTGGAAGCCACCATCTTTGGCAGCACAAACGCTGAGAGTATCCAGATGATATGAAGAACCGAGCAAACGGTCTGCTCCGGTAGCTCAACACTGAAATGCAATAAGGTCTTTCATCACTGTCTCAATTAAAATTGTATGTAGGGCTATAGTTAAAAAATAATCCTGACCAAGATGAATGTTGCCTACTTTATTAATTTGACAATCAAAACTTTAGCTCTGCTGTTCTGTTAGAGGCAGAAGAACTGAGAAATTTTAATATCACAAAGCAGTTTTCTTTTGGAGGTCTGAGCTGAAAGATTTAAAGCTGACTTGACACTAGATGTTGGGCAACACTGCACAACTTCCTGGGTCAATAAAAAAAGTTAAAGTCAAAGGGAAGAAAACAGTAAAAGCATAGAGATATGTCCTGTTTTATGTGTTCTCATAAAACTTCTCTAAAGCAGCATGCATGAACAAGCTACAGCTTACAGCTTAGTATTTGAAACATATGCTTCAACAGTAACAAAGACTCTGCATATAAAGTAATAATTCGCATGGACTTCAGTGTATACATTTCAACAAAGATATGGTAGACTTACCATACTCCTGCAACAACTTGCATGTAACATCTAAGTGGGTGGAGCCAAAGGGGTTTTTGACAAATCTCCTCCGCCGTCGCAGGTCATCTTCCCAGTAGTCGAGACGCCAGAAGTCGTGCAGATGACTGTGATAGAGACAAGAGGACAGGCAGATTTGACACCACACACGTGCCTCAATGATGATCTGATTAGAGCAGCCACTTTCTTATCACAAAAAAACATCAAGGGGGGGGGGGGGCTCTGACCAGAGATAGTGGACTTTATTAGGCTGAAGGTTGAGACAGGCATGCTCTTGAGGCATTGGTAATGTTAATTGTGCTAAAGGCTATAGCATCATAACAGCAGGAAGCAGCAGCAAACTCTGCACACATAAATCATAGACACCCCCATTTACAAATACAGCTTCAAATTACAAGTATAAATGGCACAGCTTGCCTTCTTTTTACAATGTTTTTTAACAAGTCTTGTAAATCAAAGGTAGGAGAGCCTCACTGCAGACAGCATGGAGTTTAATGATCAGGGTCTCGAGGCAGCTGAAGCATGAGCCTATAAAACAAGCCCCCCTTGCTGCATATGTGGAGCCATGATTAAAATAATGTGTTGAAATATTCATTGAAATGATTCCCAGGGCCCTAGAGCAACCCAATTGAAAATTGCATTTATATTCATTATTAATAACAGTGAATTAGGGCCATAAAGACGAAAAAAAAAAGAGAGAAGAAAACAGTTCCAGCATGTGGTAACCATCTTTGTAAATGATTATTCCAACATAAGTGAAGACCTGGGATAATTTTATTGCTTGCAGCTAAAGAAAACCATTAAGCACTGGGACAAGCATTAGGTTTTCTAACTGCTGCTTTTTTCCCTACTGTGCACTGGCTGGAGTTGTTTCAAAACCTTTATGCTCCATTTATGAAGAAATACAAGAAAACAGTTGTGATTAAAAATAACTGGAATAAAGCTGACAGTAAAAGAAGAGCAAATTACACAAATCTGCATGTTCTTCATTCTTATTTTCAATTACGTAAATGTGAATAAATAAGGCATCATTCAGCTTCAGTTTGATAAACATCAACATCCAAATGCATGGATAAAATGCATAAAATAATATGACCCACATAGAGAATTTAACAGCTTTATTTTCAAACAAGCAAACAAACAAAAAGACAGATCTTATGGTATGATGTATTTTTAGTCTAAAATCGTCTTCAAATGTTGGCTGTACAATATCAAAAAATCTAAAATACAAGTGAAAAACCAAAAAAGCCCCAAATAAAGCCTTGGACCAGAGGTGTTGTGTGTTCAAATCCAAGAGGAGATTTTTCAGTGTGGTGGTTATAGTCAGATCTTGGCAGGCAGCCTTTTATTTCATTGTATACTTTCTGCTCCCTTCTCAGCCACAGTTCTGAAGCAGTCTAAACAGATTAAAGTGTTACAGGGGATCACATCACAAAATACAGCCTCACTGCTCCATGAATATAATATCTACTAATGTCAGAAATCAAGAGGCTCAGGAGACTTAGCTGGGCTCTGACAGCAACAAGGGCTCAGTTTCAGTAAAATATCAATCAAAAGTGTTCATATGGGAGTGTGTGCATACAATTGAGGATGCTGTATTCACAAACTATCATGTGCTGGTGTGTGCAAAGCAAAGACTGAACGCCTTGAGCTTGTCCCCTGCCAATCTTGCTCAAAGCTTAACAGAGAAGAAGACAGATGTCAGTGGGTGGAAAAGATGCACCCACGCAAATGATATTGTAAATGGAAGATTACACAGTGTGAAAAAATGTAAATCCACTGCAGGCAACTGAGTGATTATTGTTAAAGATTATGCCCCCTAATTCTGTAAGCAAGTGGAGAGCAGATGCCGGTGGGGGATAAATCCGTTCTTTGAAGATTTCCTTATTATAGTATTAACTACATTTGCTTTTATGTGGTTTACTTAAAATGTGCTAATTTGAGTACAGTTTTACTTTAAGCCAAAATATCTTTATTGTTGAGGGCAATCAAGTCTACAACAAACAAAATCCACAAGTTGCAATGTCTGATTAATGAGATGGATAGCAATATATTAGTGTTTTGCACAGATTTTTTTTAGTGTAAAGTTATTGAGTAGCAACTTGTGTCAGCTCAAGATTGGATTTGATTTGTAAGTGTATTTTTTAGGGAGAAATATAAAAATTCAGAAATTGCTTAGAAAGACTAATGGAGACCTACAGCTGTAGAGTAAAAAATATTAATTTCAACATTCTATATGGCAACCCACCGATAAACACTTTCATGTCAATAGAAGATCAGAAATGGGGTAGATTTATAATGTTTTGTCATATTTTGTGCAAAAACCTCAAGAGTGTTTGATAAAATTGTCCTTGATAGCTATGATAGCTAATGCTTCAATTATGCCATTTAAAGACTAACAACATAACCAATTCATACATTTTTAAGATTCAGGTCATCACTTAAGTAACATAGGTTTAGATATATGGCTAATATAGGTAAGACAAAAGAAATCCAGCTTCTTCAATAAAAAAGATAGTTGTCTGTATTATCTGTGTAACAAATTGCCTATCCAATAAGATCCCTTGAGCAGAATTGGTTTGAGACCTTCTTATTTCACACATCCAATGTGTCTGGCTTCATGACAACCATAAAGAATTGCTTTGAGCCGGCCCTCTAGAAACTGGCAAAATTTATTAGTCCCATCACCCATCAATCACCTAAATGGATTTCAAACTGCATTTTAAAAGCTAATTTTCCAGCACTGATAACCTACAGGAAGCAGGAGCACCATTATTTATGAAGGCTTTCAGACTTGGTAAGTGCAGTAGGATAAATGTATAAGTGAGCTATCGTCTATTCTCTCCTCTTTTAAATGGATATTTAAAGCACCATCTTTCCTCAAGGAGCCAGTGTTGAGGTTCTTAAGGTGCCAGATCTAACACTCCCCTGGACAGTGTTTTGTTTGCAAAATGGTAGAAAAAAAAACGACAAACAGAATTTACAAAAGGGTTAAGGAAGGATCCGAAAGACTGATAATTTTTTTTTTTTTTTTAGCAAACTATAACAATAATCTAGATGAGAAAACAGAATTTTGACAACTGTCAAAGGCTAATATCACATTAGCTGGTGATGTATTGTTTGTGCTGCTCTGACATTAGTGCAGAAAAGACCTCAACCCTCCCTCCTGAATATTTGGTACTGTTTGCATAAAATGGCCAACTTGAGCAAATGCAGAAAAAAAACTATTTTAGTTCCATCTTAATGAATATACAAATTTTCAGTTCCTTGCAAATGCTGTATGCTGAACTCAACATTACATCATGCCTACAGAAGAAATAAGATCCTTCTGGCTAAAAGTCACTTAACCAAAATGGCCCAAAAAACATGAACAGGGTGGGACTGCATATGGATGAGTTTTCATAGTTAAGAATTTTCTTTTATGTTTAGAAGGGATTTGTGTCTGGTGGTCAAGAGGAAGGACAGGAACACACTGATTCAATAAAACACCACAATACTCTAACTATTGGTGGCATGAATTGGGATAATTATAATAAATGCTAGTAATCAGCGACAATTCTATTCAAAGCAGCAGCAACTGGTTTCTGTCGCAGAGCCATGCTGAGAACACATCCGTTTTTAGTGATAAGTTGAGGACAAGTGGCCTTTTCTTTCATTTTCAGCTGTTTTATCAGTCTAACCATAAGAGGCTAAATGTCTGATGAAGAGACAAGTTGTTCAGCTTCTAAAAGCAATTCCCAAAAGTGATGAAGATGTAAACAAAACACGATCTAACCAGTTTTTAACCAACATATACCTACACAAAGAGATTTATTACATTTCTATCACTATAGTTCAGAAATTCAAGAAGGCTCACATTTTGCTATCAATTCTCTGAACCAGTTGTTTGGCTCACTTATAATAAAAACCAGACAGAGAATTTCTTTTTGTCAACCCTTGCATTCCTTCATGGATTTTAACGCAGCATTCTTGTACAAACTGCTGTGATGAAAAAGCGCAAACCAAAAATGCACTAGATCAAACGTGGCAACTGGCGACCATATGGTGATGAGCCCATATCTTTCAAAGTAACCTATAAAGTGAGAAAAAAGATAATAATGTTCTCAATAAAAATACATCAAGTTTGATCATGTATCTGTGGGATCCCAAACATTAATGTGCTGACTGGTCAGCATCATGAGTGCATTATCGGCGACGGCTGCAAATGATACTCATGACTTTCATCTCTTTATTTTTCCTATTTCAAATAATCACTACTCAACACTACTTGAAACAAAAAACAATACCATTTCCAAATGTTTCTGATTATTGGATATGACTTTTCGTTTAGAGATTAAGAGATAAAAAAGAGACAGACTGTAGAATGAATGTTGGACTAAGACAAAAGAGAAAAAACACAGCAGCAACAAGATTAACTCCAGGTCATCTGGTGTAATGAAGACAGACGTACATGATCAGACGAGGGATGAAGAACCACACTGTAATGCTGGTGATCTCTCCAGGATCGCCAGCTCTGCAGATCCTATCTTTTATGGGAAATGTGGCACATTCAAGTAGTGCCCAGCTAAATTTCAACAACCGATGAAATTGATTATTATGTGAATGGGGCTCCTTCTAGAGATAATTAGCACTGTGTACAAGGTTAAGTGTGCCCCAAGGGGATAGGGGGTGGCGTAAGTCAAGAATAAGAGGGAGCAGAAAATATAAGTTGGAACGATAGAGTATCTTTTTTTTTTTAATAAGATTTTAATAACTAAAAAAAAAATCACTGTCATTTACTGCATTTTCTTGAATTTTGTTTTAACAGTGGAATGAGAAAAAAAAAATCAAGCAAAAATGTCCTGTTTTACACAGAAACAAAAGAATAGATGCAGTTGAAACATAAAACAGCTCTTTGAAGTACATTTTATAAGTAATATCTAATTTATCTAATTTGACTTTGATGTTTCTAACAAATTACTTTAAATTTCCCACAAGATCTAGATATCAGTGCAGATAAGAGAAAATTGATGTGTATCATTTTATGTCTTTTGTCAAAATAAAGGTTATTTTACAGCTATTGTTTTTATTACCAGGCTAAAGTTTGTTTATCACATCAGTGCCATCAGGGACCTTGACCTTTGTTTTCTGCCCCAAAAGGAACATCAGACCTAAAACCCTCTGAGGCTTTAAAGCCTCTAAAAAATGTACCCAACCCCCCTTCTAATGGTATACTTCTATTAGAATTGATAACCCTTTCAAGCAAGACCAAATACTCTGGGCACACAGTGAGAAAAGAGGTTCATTCCATCAGAAAGTTATTATCCACGAGCAGATTGTTACCATTCATCACGTGCAAGAGATGAAACTCACTGTTAGTCAAGGGAAACGGCTGTTTCACTGCCTTGCCACAGATCAATATATGCCACCATTTTCCTTTCTCCTTTGCTACAAAAAAGTAATTAAACAGAAGAAATGTTGACAATCAATAGACTAGTCAGTTAGGTCTGCTGTGGAGGCCAGCAGAGGTGCCTCTGTCAGCTGTCAGGGATGATACTGAACTCATACTGGGACAAAGAAGTTTGTATGCTTCAGCTTTTTTACATCTGTCTTAGATTGGTGTGTTGACATAGTGTTTAAGAATGCTGGCACACAAGATGTAGGGATTGACACAAAGGAAATTCACTGAAAAATGTGATCATGTTAAAAAAAGTGTAAAACATGAGTGTCTGCGTGATGCAGTAACATTAAAAAATAGCACTTGAAGTTTTTTAAAAATCAACACTTAAGAGTTTGAGAACACTCAGTATGTTTCTACTTGTGTATTCTCTATCATTTTCTTATTATTTTCTTTAATTTCCATCAAATAAAGTCACTATTCAGGTCTTTCACAGAGCTACAGAACTGACAGCAATGCCACTGTAAGGTCCTTTTGGTGAGAAAGTGGTGGACGTTAGCCTTCGACGTATTCATCAGCCTTTGCCTGACACCTACTTTCACTTTAGAGGAGTCAGAACTTTATAATCCACTGGCAGGGTTCAGAGGTCAACAGCAGAGGGTACCAGAGGGCAGAGAAAATCACTCTCCTGCTGGAAAAAATTCTGACATCCAATTTTCAACTTGATTTATCAGTGTAAAGCTAAAATTGATAGTGTGTCATTACTGAGCTGAGAGCTGTCTTGGAGAGATGTATCAAAGTCTCCTCATTTTGATTTAGCACAGTGGATCAATACAACCCTATACTGTTTCAATTTGAGGAGTATTGATTTTTCTATGCTGACTCTATACAAGGGGACATTCATCATCAGGCAAGCATATAGTATGATCAAACAGGCCACCATAGGGTCGGATCTGCTTATTCTTCATTCAGATCACATGACTGCAGAGCAGCTGTTTTCAAGCCTTGGACAGATTATTACCTTGTAGCAGCTGTTGACATATGTACTGTAACACTATTTTCTAATGTTGTTTGCTACAATAAGAAAAATGGTTCAAAATAAATAAGCTCTAAAAGATGAAACCTGCAAATGTTAAGTCTACAGAAAACAAAAAAATCTAATTTTTGCCATATATTGTGAGCAGTTGCAAACACTAATAAAAATAAACAAATACAAACTAGTCACACTAATTTCTGTCAACTGCTTTTATAAGAATAATGTAATTTGTAATTTATTCTATCCTAAGGATAAATATCCTTTGGCGTGTCTCCAGGATAAACTCAGAAATTAAACTCAACAATTTATGTGTATAAGAATGAAAATAAACAATACCAAGAAAAAGGCTTTGTCTCTCTCTTTT
>JAOXNZ010000091.1:5938089-5949033 GCA_028566095.1 Kryptolebias brasiliensis
TGTGACAGCGAAAGCTCCTCATTATTCATTTACCTGCAGTCCTGCAATATATTACCAAAAACTAAACGCGCCGTGAATAAAAGCTTTTTTAGGCATGTTCTATGCACTGCAAGGCTAAAACAGACCAGTAAAAACACATTCTTACAGTACTTCTTTGTCTATACAGTTTCTTACAGGCTTCGCTATGTTTTTTCTCCATCATACACACAATCACAAAACAATTAATATGCAAACTGGGGTTTTGTGTCTTGACAAGTGACACTTTGATTCAGACTCTGGATCAAGCCTCCGGCCTTTTACCAGAGTCACAAAACCCCCAAAAGAAACTGAATAAAATCTATCCATGATTGCATTATATAACTTTAAATCATATTAGTTAGTAATATAAGCAGACTGATTATAGATAAAAGATAATTAGGAGGTAAAGTAATGGCTTGTCTCTATTTGAAAGGCTGTAGACTCTAAGCTATATAGTCCAGTTTCAAGGTCTCATGGTCTGATCAATATCTCAGCCTGGGTTTCATCCCCAGAGCCCCTAATGGCAGGAACCTCTGGAGCCTTGGTAATGCTATCTGTGTAAAGGGGGGAGGGAGGGGGAGGACTCAGGGCTTTAACAGCATGATGATGCTCTCATCTGCAATAAATCTCATAGACACTCTACAGAGTGAGAAGCAGAACAAAGTTGTGCATTAAAATAAAATAAAACAAAAAAATAAAAAATCATCATAAGAGCAACAACTCAATGCTTGCTGCACCATTTTTGTACATTTTTGGAGAAAAGCCCTTGAATAATAGCCTCCACATAACAGACTGAGCTCCCTGCTGAAGCGCACTTTGGACTGTGGATACCATGGAGCGCACAATGACGATTCACCTCCTCCAGTCTCTAGTCCTGCAGTCTGGATCCACAAAGAGGCACCAAGTAATGGCTTCCTTATGCACCCCTGACGCAAGACTGATGGGCTGACAGAAGGTATGTTAAATATCTCCTGTTCTGCTACATCAGGGCTCTGACCTTCTCTAAAACATGGACTTAACAAGGGATTCAGAGGGTCAGCTCAGAGGTGATCAGTCACTAGCAGGGACATGAGGTGGGGCTCATTCTCTGGAGGAGGGTTTGGGATTAATGCTGCAGGGTGTAGTGAGAAAGTCATGGATTGTCATGGAGCTATATGTGTATCTCATTGCCTTGAATGGTCTGCTAAAGGAAAGCTAACTAAAGTAAAGGCCTAGCATTCCTTGAAGGAACACTTATCACATGTTAAGAAATAACAGTTCTAGCCTTTTTGGTCAATCCTTGAAAATAACATTATGTGCAATCTCATAGGACTTCACGAGATGCCATGCTCAGAGTACGTTTTGTAAATGACTCAGCTACTACCACATCAAATTCTACCTCATCTGTAAAACTGACTGAGTTTTAGCCATTTTTGTGTTGGCTAATGTCATTTAGCTGTGGTGGCCATTTTGAATTGAACTGACTCCAAAGGTTAAATGTACATTGAAAGAGTAATTTCTGAAAGTTTTGTAATAGGCAAAAAGGGTTGGCTCCAACAGCTAATGCTAAACCTTTAAAAAAGATTTTACGCAATTAGTAGCATTTGATGTATGTGTTGTGAATGACTCTTAGCTACAGCCATTGCAAACTTTAGCATAATATTTGCAAAATTGACAGAATTACAGTTATATTTCTGTTTATTAAAGTCAGCTGGCTGTGGCAGCCGTCTTAAATTGGGCTGGTTCCAATAATTAATCAGATGTAGAGGTACATTCGATGTTTGTTTTTTCTTCCTAAAACTTTAGACATTTTCTGTTCAGTGATTCATGAAATATTTTGCTAACTGACAGAGTTGACTTGGCTCAGAGTATATGTTGAGATCAGTATCAGCTACTACCACACAAATGTTTAGGTTAATATTTGTAAAACTGGCTGAGTTATAGCCATTTTTGAATGTCAGTTGGATGTGGCAGCTATCTTAAATAGAACTGGCTCTGAAAGTTAATCAGTTGTAGATGTACATCCAAAGATTAATATCTCCAACCTTCATTAAAATTTGTTCAGTGGTTCATGAGATATTTTGGTAACAGACATACAGATAGATGTGCACACATGGGCAAAAACATTATCATCCCTTCCTCAGCCTTCCTGCAGTGGGCATTAATGCTTAAATAATAGGCAAAGATCAAGAAAAATCTGTTTTGTTTTGAAGAAAAAGAAAAGAAACTAAAAAAGTAAAATTATCCAGAACAAGAAAAATAAAAAGTAAAAAACTCACCTGAGAACAAAGCAGCATCACAAGCTCTACCACTGAGGTGCTTGACTTCATACATACTAAACCTATCGAGAGACAAGATGAAATAAATAGATATCAGTCATACATGTTAGCCTTATGTGTAAGACAAAAAATGTTTTTTTAGTATAATCAAGTTATTGCATCTCCTCATAAGGCAGAAAAGTGAAGCACTGGTACTGCATAGGATAGTCCAATTTAAAGTAAAACCAGAAACACTCAAACTTTGTTTCCAAATTTCCATGAAAAAAGAAAAAAACAAACATCTGTAACAAATGAGCATATTTCACACAATCATGTCTACACGTCTGTATTCACACATTCCACATGCTTGCAGAAGATATTCACAGCTTCTTCCCCATCCTCAGTTCTGCAGACTGCGAGCCACTGAAGCAGACAACTCTCTAATGAAACATGGGCAGGTGTGAAAAGCTCATTTGTAGAAACAGAGCTTGCAACTGGTTTTATATTCTGCACCTTCCTGCTGCACCTGGTGAGAATCACAAGAGGTGCAATAATCAGCGAAAGCAACTCTCTAGGACTAATGATAGGCTAGGTGGAGTAAAAGTCAATACAACACACCTGCTTTTGTTTTTCAAAGGAAGTCTATGAGTGGCGATAATCAAAACAAAATTTTAGATTTTTATTATAAATGAGTGGATAATGTGCTTTCAATTTCAATCAAAGAATGTTGTCTTAAAAAATAAAAAAAAATCTCATCATGGCAGACTGATGTCAACTTAAAATTGTTTTCAGTTCTTCTTTAGATTTATGTTTAGAAGCACCACTGACATCAAAAGTGAAAATATCAGTACTGCAGTAATACCTTAAATGGTTGAAAACCCTTTAAATATAGACTTTAGTTAAAAATAAAATATAAATAAATTAATAGATGTCTTTATAAACCTGTAAACTATGATTGGTTGAATACTATTATGTATTTACAAATTTGACTTAAAGATGAGAAAAAAAGAGGTACATGGTCCTTGTTTGCATTTGGAGATTGTGCACAATATAACCCACAATGCATACAATTCTTATCACTGAATGGATAATAATTGTATGGTTTCTCCATCCGTTTTTGTTTATGAATAATGACTGTCCGAAGGAACATATTGTAAATACTCTGAGAGGATGTGACCCTTCGCTTGTACACAGAGTGCCGCAGTTGACCTCTTGTTATAGCAGTGACATGCGAGCAATAAGTCAGTCCAGTCTGACACAGGAGTCAGGTGGCCAACTGACCCTGGCCTTGTGCTGGTAGACAAACTAAATGCATTCTATTTAAACACAGCCTACTAGTCCTTTCCTGTAAACAGGGCAGGGTTGAGGCACGGGTGAATGTGGCATTGTGGGGTGATGTGACAGCAGGCTGGGCCACTCAGGGGACAGCGAGAAGCAAGTGGCAGGCATCACAACAGCAGCAGTGTTCACACATAGCCCTTACCCACCAACTCCAAGTGTGACGCTCAGAGTGCACTCAACATAATTGCTGCATTGACCACATATCTGAAAAGGGGGTGAAGGGATAGGGTGAAGGAAAGGGGCACACAGGGCACAGGAGGGCTTGACCCAAGGCAATCAAAGGAGTGATGGATGGCTGGTAATTACTGGTAAATGGAGCGCCTTTGCACTGCAGCACAGTATTTCAACTGTGTTCCTGGGAAGGGCCAGGAAGGAAAGTAGAGAGTCAGAGAGAGGAGAGCAAAATTAGCTCATGCACAAACACACTGCAACTAGAACAGTCTGGAACTAAATAATCAGGTTAAATATTCTACAGGCTTACAAGTAGAAAATCTTTGTAATTATTTCAATTAAACCTGCTCTAACCCATGTCATGAAGTACATTTCACAAATGTAGATGGGGTTAAACACATCAGGTAAAGACTGTTGATGATCCAGCTGTCTATCTACAACCTTGTTTGTGGGGTTACAGTCTGCAGCCTGAGATCAGCTTTGGTTTGTCAGCTTGGTCAGTCTGCTGACAGACCTGGAGTGAAAGGGTAACAGACATATTCACACTTGTCAAGTCTATGTTACCTGTTTTTCTTTCCTTTTTTTGACATAGAGCAAGTAGCCTAAGCACAAGTATGGCACCCTCACATCCTCTTAAATATGTATGATATAAACATGGAGTACAAAGAAAAATGCCTGGCTAGCAAACTTAAGTCAGTGGAATTTTCCCACTTTTAAGATGCAGTTAGCAACTCTGCAAAGATGAACTTGAAGCATCATTTCACTTTGATGTAACTGCTTATATCAAATAATGTGGAATGACTGAAGTAATGACTGGAAAAGTTCATAGCAGAGTGTGAAGCTGCTGGGATAAAAGTCAGGTCCTCTGAGGCCATGGTTCTCAACTGGAAAAAGGTGGAATGCTCCCACTGGGTCTGTGGTGAGATTGTGTCTCAAGCAGAGGAAATCAAGTATCTAAGAGTCTTGTTCATGTGTGATAGTAGGATGGAGTGGGAGATGGTTCAGCGGAGCGGGTCCTCATCCATAGTAATGAGGGCGTTGGTCCAGTTTGTTGTGGTGAAGAAGGAGCTAAGACAAAACTTGGATACAAGCAGCTAAAATGGACGTCCTCTGTGGGGTGTCTGGGCTCAGCCTTAGAGATGAGGTGAGGAGTTCCATCATCCATTATGAGCTCGCAGTACAGCCGCTGCTCCTTTGCAGCAAAAGGTATCAGTTAAGGTAGTTCAGGCATCTGATTAGAATGCCTCCAAGGCACCTTCCTCTGGAGGTTTTTCCAAGGACCCCGGGGCAGACCCAGAACTTGCAAGAGGGATTATATTTCCTCTCTGGCCAGGGAACACCTTAGGCTCCCCCAGAAGGAGCTGGAGAGTGTCTCTGGGGAGAGGGATGCCTGGGTTTTTCTCCCAAACCTGCTGCATTCACAACTCTACCATGGATAAGCAGTAGAAAAAAGATGGATGGATGAATGGACTTTAATAACGTTGCAGGAGATCATTTTGTCAGCCTGCTTTCACTCTCTGCATACATTTCTGAAACTAATAATGGTTAGTTTACTTTTAAAAATGGTTTCACACTGAGAAAAAAAAAAACAAAACATTTTTGCCTTCAAAGTTAAAGGATAAAAGGCCACATGCATACTTTTCACTGAGGGCACACAAGGAAACATTTGCAGACACAGTCTGGCGCATGTGTGTGCTGACTGCAGTACTAGCTTGTTCTTGTGAATTTAAGCCAAAGCAAGTCTGGGGACAAGTGCTAGATATGCAGGCATGAATTCTGTGACGTTAGACACAAACAGCACTCTGAGATGCTGCCAACCTGAGGCCAGAAGAGGGCACAGAGAACCTTCAAAGACCCAGAAGACAAACAGAAATCAGAGAGGGCTGCAGAAAAAGGAACACAAACGTCTGCAAACAGTGCACAACCAAAGCAGTTAACACAGTAGCTAGATGTAATGTGAATGCAGTACTGCAACGAGAAAAACTTTCTGAAGTCATTAAAGCTGAAGTCTAATTGTGACAGTATGTATCAAGTCTGTGGCTGAAATCCCATGTTTTAGTATGAACACAGTCACTTGATTTTTTTTACTAGCCAACATTTTATTATGCCAGACATTTTCTTCAAACATTCAACAAGGTTTCTGTAACCAGTGATACTCGTTTTCACTTTCTATGTGAATTTATTTTATTTTTAACAATATTCATTTGATTGTTACAAGCAAAAATACTGAAAAAACACACTAAAATGTTCTTTTAGTGTAAAAAAAATTGTATTTTGTTAATATTAGGCTTATTTCTCATATGCTTAATTCCAAATAACACTAACTAGGAAAATTTTTAAAAAATCCTTCAAATCATTAATATGACATTTAGTAATATTAAAATATTGAATACAAGCAATTGAAAGAGACAAAGGCCATCAAATATTTTAACATTTTGTTAAACATGTTAACATTTGTTGTAATCGCAAAACAGTTGTTTAAAAATATATACTAAAATATTCAATATGTGAAACAAATTATTAAAAACAAAACATGTGCCAAAAAAGCTGACAAGCAATGAATGAAATTAATCAAATACTGACAGACTCCCAAGCCTCTGTGCAAAATCATGCTACTCTTGTCCACACCTTCTGTTGCATCTGCATTTATCAGAGGGACGGTTAGTGTAGTACAAACTGTGCAGGTGTTGTTTGACAGGGACAGGACAGAACAGAGCACTGAGAATAAAGTACACCAAATGAAATCTATACCTTCTATAAGCAACTCTTGTCCATGGCTGCCCAGCAGGGTTCGTGACAGAAAAGGTGCAAAATCCACAAAGATCTCTCGCAGTAAGGGTGCAACTTTCTCCAAGGCCCGTTCTAGTTTTGTGGTAATGCTGTCAAACAAAACACATCAAAACAGAAGTCACTAAAATATAAAAAAATATATATATATTGGAAGATAAAATTGCAGGGTTAGTCCGAGTAAAATCAACAATTGAGCGAGTGCATATATCTAACAGCAATTAGTGCACAGACAACTAGAGTTTTGGCATGTGTTGAAGGTAACTCACACATTTCAGAGGATGCAAACACAGCCAGATATCATGACTGCATTTTCCAACACCAGAGATGTCAGTAAGATGAGTTTTGCAAAACACATCTAACCAGCTGTTTGAATGTTTTAGTGGATCCCAAGTGAAGTTACAGTAAGTCAACAACTGCAGGGGATGTTCTGCATTTTCTACACAATCACTGCATGCCTCTGCCTGCCATTATCTAAGCACCGCGGCAATTCTGTGACCTGGAGTCCTGCACTCACTCAACTGAGACTGAATACAAAAAAGATAAAATTCATGCTGGGAGATATCTCTATGTACACTCGCACATAAAAATGGCAATTTGGAGAGCTGTGGCTTGTTTCCGTTGCTAGGATGAGCAGAAAACAGCAGGATAGAAAGAAACAAAGAAGACAGGAAGGCTTAGGTTAGGGTTTGTATTCATGTGTTGAGTAATCTGCCTTACATCAACCTGGGAAAACATGACCTAGGAAATCCAGGATAGCAAGGAGGAAGTTTAAGTGAATAAATGTCCTTGCCAAAGACATGGGGTCTGTATCTCTAGAGACTGCCTGTAATCCTGTCAGAAAACTAAAGATTTTGAGCTCAAGAAGTCTTGGTCTGTCAGTATGTGACTTGTAATTTATTTTACAAAAAGCACAATAATTTAAAAGGAACCTCATGAACAAATACGCTTCATATAAAAGGTCTAGCATGAAATTGTTTGGTAGTTTAAGACTCAAATCATCTTATGTTGAGAAATGATGGTGTAGTCGTTTTGGTCAAACCCTGAAAATAATGTTAAGGGCAATCTTATGCAATATTTTGGGATGTCATTGTGAATGAATCTCAGCTACCATGACATCAAATTTTAGCTGAAAATCTGTAAAATTGAATTATAGACATTTCTGAATTGGCTAATGTCAGTTGTGTCAATCATCTTGAATTGGATTGAATTCAAAATGGAATCAGTTACAGATAAACATCCAATTATTTCTTTGAGGGTTTCATTACAATCTGTCTACAAGGATGTAGATAGACAGGCAGGGTCATTTTTAACAGTTAATGCTAAAGTTTTAAGCAAAGGTCTCATACAATGAGTAGCACTTGGAAAATGTGTTGTGAATGACTCTCGGCTACTTTAGCACAATATCTGTAAAACTGACTGCATTGGCTCCAAAAGTTAATCAGTTGTAGAAGCTTATTAGGTAATTACTTTTTGTAGATTTCATTACATTTCATCCAGTGGTTCATCAGATATATTAGTAACAGATGGAAATACAGGCAAAAACATTGCCAGCCTTCACCTTTCAGTGGCAGGATTTAACAAAACAACTCAATATTTATTTATTTAAGTTGAACAAGTGCTTCAACTGGGACGTTTTCTTTTCATCTAAAACACAATTTAGCTTTTAGCAACCTCTGCAGCCAGACAAAAACATCATTGAGTTCAGAGTTTCTCTAAGTAATGTCAGTTGCTGCTTCCATGGCAACCAAATCTTTATTCCTCCAGCACAACACACTCAGGCAAAGAGATGAAGAGACAGAGACTCTGGAGAAAAACATAGGCTCTCAGCAGGCAGTGAGGGAGTAGATGTTTGAATGTCTGCCACAAACTATTAGAGCAAGTCTGGAAGATGAGACAAGGTCACAACCAGGTAAACACAGATTTACACACACGCATATAAAAAAACTAATTTGGACACAATGTTTATATAAGAAATCTCTTTTTTAATGTATTTTGCAATGGTGATTTAAAAATAAATAAATAAATTAAGATGTGATTGTTGATACCACTTCCATCCAATAACATAAAACAGATCAGTCAATTTATTAAATATTAAAATACATATAAACATTGTTGCTTATGAGTACATTTCCTCGTACATCAGTACAACATTTGAACTAAGTTCAGTAACAGAACATACATAATGTTGTACAGTTTTGTTTTACCTCATATTTTCAACGGTGTCTTCAGGCATAGGGGCCACAGTTTGCACAGCTGGAAGGTTTTTACTAGTAGCTCCATTTACAAAACTGGAGGAAGATGATGTGGAAGTGGGGGCTGCCTCAGTGGCTCCTGCAGAGCATCAAAAACATGCAAAATTTATGAAGAGCAAAAACATTTCTTCACATACTCATTTTAAAACAGTCTCTAATAAGTTTATAAAGTGTTAACTTTAAGGATACCATTTTAAGTATTTTAATAACAGTACACATACTGTAAAAAAAAAATTCATCTAATGACGTACTTTACCATTATATATGAGATTCAATAAAGTCACATTTAAAGGCTATACAATTATGAAAAAAATCACAAAACATTTAAAAGAAAAGGATACTGTAAGATAACCTTTAGCACTAATTTTAGCAAAACTAAACAAAACTTAACTTATATACTGTATTATAAGTGAATGTATTTTATACTTTTGTTTAATTAATATACTGTATATATAGATGACATTGTATTTATTTTCAATGTCTTTTTGTTTTTTATTTTTCTTTGTGTAATCTTTCTGCTGTAACATGTAAATCTATCCTGCTGGGGATCAATAAAGTGATATCTTATCTTAAACTACATGTGTTCACCCACTGGGAATAACCCTTTAAGTCTGCAGCAACAAAAAATTAATTCCCAGCTAACAGTAGAAAACATCTCGATTAGTATTTTTTGCTTACAATTTTGGTATCAAAGCAAAAACGAGGAAACTAGGACAAAAGTCATTCAAAGGTGAGAAGTTACATTTTTAAGGCAGTGCATAGTGCATGCTCAAGTGAAAAACAAATATTCTGACCGTCCTGCAAGAGGGTAATCCAGTCAGAATGAAATCATGGGGTTTGAGTGAGAGCCTGTGGTTTTAGCTTAAAGCACATTTTCTCTGATACATTTCTCACATTCTTATACAGGAGCTCAGAAAGGAGAGAGCAAGTTTTTTGTGTGTTGTTTTAAAAAGGATCCCCTTAAAAAGCATGTTAGAGCTTCTAATAGTTTTTTGTTGTAAAGTGGGTCCTTTCAGACACCCAGACTATATGAAACCAGAGATGAAAGGGGCTCAGCACAGCAGAGGCCCAGGAGGAGCAGCGCAACAGCAAAACAGAGGGAATGTAAAGGCAATCAGAAAGGAATGCACATTTTAAATGAAAGCTATATGTGTGCAAATTTATTCTTACAATTGTAAAGTATCTGTTTTACAGCTAATTTCTCACAGACTCTAACTGGGGCAAGAGGAATAATAGCTGTGTTTGTAGGACAGAGTTTTTCAGTTGGATGTGCAGTCGATGCTGATGAGAAACAGAGTAAAGAGAGCCATCTAGTGGTTTTAACAAGGACATACAAACTAGATTATCCTACATAAATATAAAAAAAACGTATTGTTTTTGTTTTGTTTCAATAAAAAATAAACACAATAAAATAAAAAAAATAAGCCAAAGAGGTTTTTTGAAGTGCACTAAAGAAGCTTTTTTTGAAAAACACAACTAAGACTAAATTAATTAATTAATTATTTTTTTAGACCCACCAGTTGTGTTGATCATGCTTTTGGGGGTTGCAGAAGCAGCAGCAAAGATGTTAGGGGTACTGCTGGTTGTAAGCCCAGGTGAGGTGCTGCTGCTGCTGCTGGTGGTGGTTCCCTGTGGATTAACTGGTAAACTGCCAGGAGAGGTTTTCTTCACTGGTACCACCACACTCCTACAAAAAAACAATGGACAACAATTACCATATGCATTGAAAAGTATGTGTGGTGAAAAAAATATTAAAATACTTAAAAAATATATAAACATTTTTTTTTGGTTTGTTTTCTTTTGACAACTGTTAAACCTGCTCACTAAATACAGGAATAAGCCATAAACCCTGTAATGACACAATGTGCTGCAGTGAACAGACTTTAACTGTAGACTCAAATTTTAAACATTTTACTTTTGTTTTTTTTTCCTCCCTCAAATGTTTGGTGGTGTAAACATAATAAAACTATATGCTTAACAAGAACTGTGGGTGAAAGACACATTTTTTCATTTTTGGGTTTGCTTTAAAGACTTTACTAGTTGTCCTAAAACACCTTACGCTTGGTAGAGACAGCATTTAACACCAGTTTAACAATTAACTATTTGTACCTTCTGAAATAGCCCCATAACAGAAG
>JAOXNZ010000091.1:5949939-5967066 GCA_028566095.1 Kryptolebias brasiliensis
TAGCCACTTGTATGGTGAAGTGAAGCACAGTTCTCTGTTAGAGCTACACTTTATGAACTTCACTGACTTTTAAAAATCAGCTTCACAAGTTTAAAAATAAACATAAGTCATATGATCTGATAGAGTGGAGTTGAAAACAACACTAGCTTAAAAACAGCAAAAACAAAAGAAATTGGCTTTTAAACAATATTAAATCAATATTAAATGCAAAAGAAATGTCTTGGCTTCAAAGTTATGTCTTTTATAAGAGAGGCCAACTTCTCCTCACTCTGACAGAACAGATTTAAAATAAATTAAATTTAAATAAAATACTACATTTTTTTTTCAAGGGTGACTAAACATTTACTACCATCTATACACTTAAAAAAGAGGGGCCGTCTAAACAACACTGTTTTCCTTTTATTTATAGAAGCGAACACACAGAACAATACATGGTGCTAAAAATGGAATAGATGCAGTTTAATATTTAAACATGTTTAGAAAAAAAAGCTTGTAGAAGCTGAAGATGAAAATGTATGCGTGACCTTGTGCGCAGGAAAGCACAGACACGCCACAAACTCAACAGACTGTTGTTCACATGTGGTCTGATTGGACGAGGATTTAAAAACGATGCTTCGAGCTTGGCCCTGTGAGAGCTCCCGGACAGAGAGGAGAAGAAAAGCTTGTCCTTATCGGGTCTGCAGCTGGCCTTTGAGTTTGTGAAGGTGCCAGATAATGTCTCGCTCAGTCTCCTGCAGTTACTCCGGGTGACAAAGGCTAGGCCTGTGCACTGTCACAAGCTAAGCCTGTTGTCATCTGCAGCAAATCCCCAGATATCCTGCCTTCACAAAACAACACAGATTTTTGTCGTTTTTTGTTGCTGTTTTATGTCTGCAGTCCATCCTGCAGATCACACGACAGGAACACGCTGCAGGAAACAAACCTTGGATTTACAGTTGCTTTGCAATTAATCTAACTGTACACCTGATTTGATTAACAGTCAAAGTTAAATTTGATTTAGCGAAAGCAAAAGATGAAGTTTTACTCTGTAGATAAATCAAACAAAAAGTACATACTGAGAAACAATGTTGCCCAGTGGTCAACCGTAAAACATGTAAAAATCAAAAATAGTTGTAACGAAAGTCTAACATTTTTTGAAAGACCGCATATCACCCACCCCCTTTCTGAGACAAATGTCAGGATAACATCTGTAAAATCAACTCAGTAATATCCAATTCTGCTGGGGTTTTTTTTAAAGTCAGTTGGCTGTGGCAGTCATTTTGAATTGGGTTGTCTCCAAAAGTTAATTAGTTGGAGATGTTCATGCAGTGATTACTTTCTGCATATTTTAACAGTATTTGTCCAGTGGTTCGTGAGATATTTTGCTAACAGACACACCAACAAAAACATTACCTGCCTTTCACCTTTCAGTGTCACGCAATGAATATTTGAAATTTGGAAGATCAAAATCAGCAAAATCACACGACAGAGGAAGAAAGAAAAATCAAGTAAAGAATCACTTGAAACCTTACTAAAATATTAATATCAGCTGTGCTCTGAAGAACACTGATGACGAGCATCATTTATTTAGTGGAGCTGTGTACAGTCATCGCCTGTGAAATGGCACTGACAGATTTCAGAACATAAGCAGCATGTTTTGATTGCAGGAACTGAGTGTGAATTTATTCTTGCTCTCCACACATATCCTTTACTCGTATGTTCCAGCGGAAGCTGGCCCCTTCTTTGGCAAGCCTGAGACAGTACATTAGATCTACAGGATGTTGATAAAACATAGACCTCTCTCCTTGAATTATTCATTAGTCAAGTGCTCATGAATCATGTATAGATTATCTAGTGCATATTTTATTAATAGGATTGTCTTAATTGAGCTGCAGAGAATAAAGCAAGGATTAATTTTAGGATGAATATTAATGAGGTCTGTGGCGATGGGAGATAACTTCGGCGAAAAGTATAACCAAATAAATGTTTCCTTTATAAATTCTAAATAAGATTCTAATCCAATAGTGCTTTATTCAGAAACAGTGAGTGATAAAAGAAATATTCTGTGCCTATGTTCCACACCCAAATCTAATAACAGTTATCACTGCTCTCCATCATGTGGAAACTAAAGACAAACAATATCTGTAATTTCAAGGGTTGGGAGAGAAAAGAGTGGAAAGTTGAGGATTATTGAGGTATTTTTTTTTACTGTAATCCCACTGGTCAAATGAAAGCCTGGATATTGTGCAGTTTAAACCTGTTCTCTATGACAGACTGCCCCTGCCCATGCCACATTAAGGCTTTTTTTCTTTTCTTTTTTGATGTTGTCACTCCCAATCTATTTTTGCCCTGACAGACAAATGAAAGGCCTTTCCATGGCTGGCAGCTCATTTTGCAGGCAGGTGGCGAACAATTAGACACAGCAAATAGAGGCAGGAGGGGGAATGACATAAAAAGCATGAGACAAAGTTGTAAATGTGATCTGGAGGCTTTGTGTGAAAGCATTTCAAAAATAATACTCTTTGCTGTGGCGATTCATTTCAGGCTGCCAGTTCCCATTATGGATGTGAGCAGTGAGGATGATGGCCGGCCATGGTGTGGTGCTTGGCCACTTCTGTTCAATCTGTCATGAACACCCAGGAGACCCCTACCCTGTCAGCTGTCCTTTCTCCACACACTCCTCCATCTTTTCCCCTGTTCATCAGGCTCACCTCAAACCAAATGTAGCAACAGAATGTATTAAAGTAAAGAAACAACCCTATTGTTGCTCTTGACTTCGTAATATGTCTTTTCTACCTTTTCTTACAGGGGTTCAAGTTATATGGATGTAACAAAACTAAAATTCCTCAAAGAAATGCATATTGCCCACTGCCTTCCATACCAAAGTTTCAGACTAAGATAATCTTATGTTGAGAAATGACAGTTACAGCCATTTTGATGAAATCTTGAAATCAACATTATGCACAATCTCATGCAATATTGTGATATCGCACATTATCTGTTGGATTATATATTGTGAATCACTGTCAGCTACTACCACACCGATTTTACCACAATTTTAGCTCAATATCGGTAAAACTGACAGAATTATAGCCATTCATGTGTCGGCTGATGTTGATTAACTTTGGCAGCCATCTTGAACTGGGTTGACTCCAAAAGTTAACCAGCTGCAGTTGCACAGCGAAAAATTTGAGTTTCATTGAAATACATCCAAGGGTGATGAGATATTTTGTGAACAGAGTTGACTCCAGTAATTAATAGTAAAATTTATAAAACCAATCTCGCTCAATCAGTTAGCACTAAAGGCATGTGTTGGGGATGACTATCAGGTACTACCACGTTAAATTTTAGCTCAATATCTGTAAACCTAGATGAGTTTTAGCCATTTTTGTGTTTGCTAAAGTGGCTTAACTGCGGTGGCCGCCTTCAATCGGGTTAATTTCAAAAGTTAATCAGTTGTACATGTCAACCCATTGATAACTTTTTGAAAGTTTCATCAAAAGCCATCTGGCGGTTTATGAGATGTTTTCCTTTGATACACGCATACACAAACATGGACAGAAACATTACTGGCCGTTCATCTTTGTCAGTGGGTGATAATCAGTCATTAAGTGTTTTTTGTGCTAATGCAGCTCAAACTAGGAAAAATCAAACTTTTTCAGCCTTTAAAATTAGGGATCACAAGGAGCTCAAGCTGAAAATTCCTGCAGCAGCAGGTTTGTAAACACCTAAATCCAGATAGATTACTGTGTGGTTTCAACTAATCCAGGAATGTAAATAAACTACTGCAGCACGACAGTGCTTCAGAGACTTTTCAAACAAAGAAATGTCTTTCTGAAGGGAAAGTGTGCAATACAAGTGGGCTGGAATAAATAATGTGTTCCAGTCTACCTAAAACCTACTGCTGGTGTACTGCATGACTGAGATAAATACAAAGGATTAACATCTCAAGTCTATGGTCACTTGAGAGGTTGCACACACCAAGACTCGAGCACAGTTAGATTTTTTAAAATGTTTGCTTCCTATCCTCTAACAGAAAATCAGATAAAAATGAACTGACTTTAAATGTATGAAGACAACTTTAGAATTTCTTTGTTTATATGAAAAGATAACTTGCTTTATTTTTGATTATGAATGTAAAACAAAAATGTGACATTTATTTATATATATATATATATATGTAAAATGTCAACTAAAAGTTTAAGATTATTGATTTTACAACAGAAGAAAGTGCATCACATTATCTATTTTTAATGACACAAGTGTGTAACTACATAACAATGCTTGAAATAATTGTAAAATTAAAGACCTGGATTTCATGCCAGAGTTTTAAACTACAATTGTCTTATGCTGAAAGAAACGCTATGGCAGTTTTGGTCAAAAGTTTAAATGTTATTGTTAGATCTAGCTTGACGTATAGCACTCCAGATGACTCTCAGCTGCGACCACACCAAAATGAGCTCAGTATATGTTTTAGACATTTTTGTGTCTGCTAAGGTTGCTTAGTTGTGGCAGCCATCTTGAATGGAGCTGAATCTGAATGGTAATCGGTTGTAGCTGTCCATTTAATGATTACTCGCTGAAAGTTTCTTTAAAATCCATCCAGGTTTTCATGGGACATTTTGCTAATGCTACAAACAAACACACATACAGACATGGGGAAAAACATTTTTGTCACTTTGCCTTTGGCAGTGGGCAATAAAACTGAATCAATACATCCAAAATGCATAAGACAACTTTCACAATAAACTAAAGCTGCATTATAGATCCATGGGTTGCAGATTACTAACCGCTGACAGCTTCTCACCTGTCAAAAGAGTGAAACTGCACCGGCAGCACAGCCTGGGCTTTGGCTACAGAGTCGGAGAAGGACATGGGCTCCAGTCCAGCTTCAACTCCCTCCAACGGGGCTGCTACCAGGCTTTTCAAAATCTCCTTGACATTGATGCCCTTGTTAGACTGATTAATGCTGATGATGGAGGAGGGCAGTTTGAGCCTCTCCACATCCGGAGATTCAGACAGGCTCTCCTGGGACTTCTTCACCTCTGAAGACAACGTGGATATGAGCTCGCTCACGATGCCAGGTACTCCCACTCTGTGATCCAGGTCAGATCCATTAAGGATCCTGGCAACCTGCTCATCTCCAATTCCAGAGTCTGTGTGGGGCAGAGAACTTTCCAAATGAATGTCTTCTGATGGCATGCTTGGAAATGTTGGTGGTGTTTCTGCTGAAGAAACACAAATGAGGGAATGTCAGGCAGAGACCTGTATAGATTAGAAAAACACCTACCAAATGTTTGGACACACTTATCCTGTGTATTTACTTTTACAAATAATTTGTACAGTTAACTGTATAAGCAAACAAACAATAACCTAACAGTATTTTCTGAAAATGTAAATTTAGAAGCACAACTTCAAACTAATATTAAGGAATAAAACTTGTCTGGCTTGGAATGTACATCTAGCTCAAAGAGTAAATATAGCATGTGTAGAGAAAGCGCCACATGCCAAGGCATATTCTCAGATCTCTCTCCAGAAGCTCCGATTCTCCAGTGAGATTAGCTCGGTTATTCTCCCCCACGTGTTAATAAAACATGAATCCTTTTCTTTAGCTTTTTTTCTGCCTACAGCCTTATGTATTCAACTGCTTTGACAGAGAAGCAGTTAAATAAGTTTAAGATGTGCTGCTCTTGTATTCTGGAACATCATTTTCTGTGTGTGTGATCTAACTGGGGAACTAATAAGCAGCCTTTAACATGCTTTTACTAAAAATAAATAAATAAATCAAGTTTAAAACTAGCTCTTACATAAAGAAAGTAAGGCTTGCTCTCCTACTCAGTTTTGAGTTTTTCAGAGAGCTGCAGGAGTGCTTTTCCAGTGAAATACTAGTTCATCCTGACCCATGCTTACAAAGATGCAAGGGCAGCCATATTAATATTCATCACATGCCCCCAAACGTGGTCAGCAGAGCCTGATTTAGCCTGCAAGTCGTCTGGCTTCCTGGTCCATCAGACAATCGTCTGCCACATGCCGTCTGGAAAATTCCCCTATATTCTGGTAAAATTTATGAAGGCGGCAGTGTGCCTCTCTCCTCCCAGCAACCTCTATGATCCCATTCTCCTCTGGTGGATTGCTTGCCTAATGGGCACTGACAGATGGGGCTGAAAATAGCAAGCTTGGCTCCACTGCCCCAAAAACCCACAGCGTTCTCATCTCTCAACTTCTCACTGCTCATCTTCTTTCTTTATTCTTTGCGTGGTCTCAGCTCTTTAAATTACACTTACATATTCCTTTTGGCCTCTCTCCTCTTGCCTCCATTTTCTTTTATTCACTCCAGCTTTTATCTGAGCGTAAGTTGATAAAGTAAGCTCACTTGTACATTTCACAAAAGCAATTGGCACTGCACCAGATATTGTGTTAAACCTTTGTAGGCAGCCAATGATTTCCTTTCATGTGCCTTAATGTATGATTTACGACTTGAGGCACTTTCTACCTTTTATTTCAGAGTGAATGTTGATGCCTATTCAAGTTCATAACTGCCATCTCCAGCACCAGCCTATTTGCTTCCACATTTAATTCTGTGTGGTGCAATTAGCAGAGCTCATGAATAAATCATAGGTGAGCTGGAGGAGCACAGGCAGGATATCCCTGTTGCTTTACAAAATGAGCTCTCAGCCCCTCCAAGCCGGCAACAAAGTAACAGAAGAGACAGTAGAAACCTTTTATATGTGTGTTTATCAGACACAGCCACATCAAATGGAACTTAGGTGAGAAAAAAAATGAATATAACAAAAGGAAGGGTATGGCACCTTTGCTGGTAAGTGAGTTGATCTCCTGACACATGCTGTGGCCTGATTGGCTGCTTATCTTGGCAGTCTCACACTGAGGCTCAAGGATGTCGCGGTATTTTGAGACCATGAGGACAGAGATGAAGTACACTACAGCTAAAGCCAAGAACTGAGCTTGTTTGCTGTCATCCTGTGAAGAGAAATCACAAAACATTTTTCTATTCAAAAGATGTTCATTTCTCACAATACAAAGCCTAAATAGCTGTCTCCTAGCTTGCTTACTACACGTATATCATTAAAAGAAAGCCATACTACTTTTAAAATATGTCACATTTCCAAAAATACTCCTGACATTGAAATACAGATTTTCAAAATCATAAAGATGGGTTTGGTGACCAAAGTAAAATATTACTAATCTCATTCACACAAATTTATTTTGGGGTCATAATCAAATAAAATCATGCTAGCATATCAGTCTTAAGACCTCAATCAAAACAATACCTAGATGATTGGCTCAAAAAGTTGAGGTGCTTGTTTGTTGTTTCACTTGTTAACTGAAGGGTTTTGAATTGGAGACTTGTCACTTTGCCACAATTACAAATGCAGTTTTCATCCTCGTTGCCTGCCTTTGTGACAAAATACATGCTTGTTTCATTCAAACATTTAAACCCGGCTTACCACATCACGAAACACTACAGCTCGGAGTCGATTTATGTCCACATCCTGCAGAAGGTGATCAGGGTCCTTGATCGGAGACAGGTTGGTAGGGACAGTCTCCATGGTTGTCTAAAACAGAAGTTTCAGCAGACACTTAATTTAGAGCAAAAGAAATTCCTTTAAATTTTAAAATAAAAATAAGATAAATAAGACAAAATGCTAAAATCAAGAAGTCAAAACCAATTTAGGATTGTAGAATGTGCCAAAAAATAATTTAAATAGGAAACATGATTTTTAAACACTATTTAAATCACATTGTGAACCTGTGGAAAAAGGGTCTTACAGTAATGACAACATTTTTAATGAACTAGCGATCCTTGAATTTGCATATCACCCGCCACCTTGCAGGTCAAAGTTTAAAAACAAAGATCTTGCACAATCAGTTAGCACTCAGTATGTGTTTGGGATGAATCTCAGCTACTGGCTAACCACATTTTAGCTCAGCATCTGTAAAACAGGCAGAGTTATAGTCATTTTTGTGTTTGCTAAAGTTGATTAGCTGTGGTGGCCATCTTGAATGGGGTTGACTCCAAAAGATAATCAGTTGTAGATGTACATCCAATGATTACCTTTCAAGTTTCATTAAAATCTGCTTAGACTTCATGAGATATATTGATAACAAACAGACAAATGAACACACACACAATTACATGATCACCTGTCCTTCATGACGATGGACAATAATAAAGAGCACCAGAGCTTGGAAATATAAAATGTGATATGACATCTAATCCTACCTTGTTCAAAGTCACAGTATTTTGCAGGACTTCCTGAGTTCTGTTGCTGTGCCTCTGCCTGCACTCCAGACAGCTCCTTACAGCCACACAACACACTGTACACAAAGAACCACACACAGAGCACACAAATAGACTCTCATTTTAGAATCAAATGGAAATTAAATGTTGATAACATGCATGACCTCTTTAAGCCTAATCAGTTATATCTGATGACTATTTGTTCCAGGCCAACAGGAAGGAGAGCTGCAGGAAAAAATCAACAGCCAGACCAATTTCACACTGAAGCTGTGATGAGAAACTATGTTTGCAACCAGGACACTGAAGTCTGAAGGCTATTTTCCATCTGTGAAACCCCAACTTGGAATCAACAGTCAAACAAACATGAGCTTATGAACACACAAACCCACAAGCACAAACAGATCTGGAGAAAAAATGTACTGACTAAAAAATAAAAATAAAAAACATTTTCTATGACTCACTATGTTTAAAATATTTCTACAAAACAGCTAAATTTAGAGTGAAATAATTCTGAATGTAGACATTTAAATTTATCCAAATTAATTATTGATGAAATTATATCAACTGGAAAACACAGAAAATGAGCAAAGAAAAGCTTAGAGTCTAAAGAAGGCATTTATGAAAAACAAAAGGCTACCATTTGCACAGAGCCCTGCAAAATAGCCTCTCTACTAATTGTGAATTCAAAAATAAAAACAGTGAAACCTTTTGCATTCTACAATTCATTACACCATTACCAGAGGATTCTTAAATTAATTAGCTCTGCTTATCAAACAGAGGACTTTCACGGCTTAGAGAAATTATTAGATTGTGTGCAATGAATACTATTGATGCATTTACAAGCTCATTCAATTTCCTATGAATAAACACCAAATAATGATACTGTAATTCTTCACTACCTCTCTGAACTAACATTCACATTCACAGCAGCAAACAGTCAAACAAACAGATCTTACCCAGTCTGAGGCACTGGCGCATCAGGCCACCAGAGGACATGTTCTTCTCGGCTTCAATCTCACTGAAGTTGAGGGAACTCGAGAAGACCAAAACATCTACCATAACCATGAGACGAGACAGGAAAGTGATGGCAGTCTCTGAGGACATGCCCTGTGTTGCCTCAATGTTCTCCAACTCCGACTTGTGCAAGTAACACAAAATAAAAGTATAAATTAAAAAAAGTCCCATCTAAAGCATTCATATTTAGCTGTGATTGGACCATTATTAAAAAAAACATGCAAATAAGGGTCACAAAATTTAAGGCTGAAAACAGTAGCACATCAGGAAAAAGAATGCAGGACAGTCCATTATTGTTGAGGTCATGGGTAAAGTTTCTGAGACAGAAATACAAACCTTGTTAGTTAAGTCATTCACAAAAACAAAAGGAAAATGAAATTCAAGACTAGTAAGAAAAATTGTAAAAAGGGTAATAAATTGATCAAAGAAAACATGAATGGTAAACAGAGTTAATGAGAGACCTATGAAACTGTACTGAACTAATGTCCCCAGAATTAACTGAAGCAACGTGAAGATGAGCATGCTGAGGTAACACCAGTCATTAAACACAAGTCATATATCCCAACAATACAGTCGTTTTGTAAAGGCTGTAAAAAAGAAACATGCAGTTCAAATAAACCACCACTAGATGGCAATATTTCCTTTTACTAAAGTCAGAAAAATACACTTACAGAAGGAGAGGTGGCAGCTGAAAGAAGAGGTAAAATCCCTCCACAGGCAATAATGATGTTGTCTACCATTTGGGAGATGAGATGGATGGTGTTGTGCACAAAAATTATGTTCTCATTACTATTAACAAAGTCCATGACAGACTTGGTGCAGTGGCTGCAGGGAAAGGTGAGGAAAAATAGATTATTATGAGAACAACTGTTTTTTCCACATATGCTAATCCTACCCATTCTTATTCCCATACCAATCACTGAGCCAAAGAAAAAATAAACATTTCTTGAGTTGCTACCTTCCTTATGTGTAGCTCTTATTGTCTTTCAAGTTTACATAGCTCACTTTACACACCTTCTCCAGGTGTGGACGTCACTCTCCAGTGCAAACAGCAGGTCAGTGAGCAGTCTCTGATGCATGGCTGACCATTTAAATTCTGGGATGCGGAACATTGTAGTGCGTGGACCAGGGCTGAACTGACGTCGCTGTTCCTCTGTCATGGGTGCTCCTCTAAAGCCAAGGTCCACATGTACGTCCTTTTCCATCTGAGAGACTAGGCGTCCATGTACACTCTGATGGAAGACCAATTCATCACTAAAACAAATGCAGTTTATACGGCAGAAACAATTACTGTCCACTGTAAGGTACAGAGACAATTTACCAATCCTACTTCCCTGACCAATGCCACACTCAGAATCAGATTAATTCCCATTGCCATAACATTTACCATGCATGAAAAATTTACATTTAAAGTGAGATATTATATTAATCATTTCTGCCTGTTGGTACAGGGGGAAAATATATGCTCAATGTAACCTCTAAAAATGAGATATATGAGTCAGCAAGGTGCTGCAAAAATGCCTGTTTAAAAAGCAGCAACAATGAATTCAACATGAGAAATTATGCAACTGCAGAGAAAGGGTTATAAATAAATACTGCCTCCCGCTGGCCTGCCATTGGTGACCCAGGTTAGGCAAAAGAGCCTGACCTCTGAAAAGGAGCACAGCAAAAGGGAGCAATAAACAAATCCCAGGTGGTTGTTGGAGAACAACACTCTGTCTCTGTCTCCCTTCTGTTGGCTTAGCCAACTATTCCAGCAACCCAGTTTCCTGACTCTCAGAGGGATGGTGCCTGATGTGCATCAGGCCTTCATGTCCCCATTACATCCACAATACGGGTCTACTAATATAAAACCAGAGAGAGGCCACAGCAGTTTGACAATGACCTTAGCTTTCTTGCTCAACTTGTTCTCTTACTTGCTAGTTGTCAACTTTCATAATTATATTTTGTTACACTTTCTCTTGCCTCAGAGCTTTGGAGGTAGTTTTTAATGTGACAAAATCAGTAACCTTCCCTCAATTGTTTTATAGATCTTAAAATAGCAACAGGTCTTTAGTGCATCAGATGTTTAAAAAAATAAATAGAAAAATAATAAAAAGAAAAGAGTAAAATGTTTAATACCTTGTTTTAAGACCAACCTGTGTAGTGGCTGTAGTCTGAATCTTTTTCATTTCCCTGTCTTTGCCCTCATCTGATCTTGCAGTGTCAGGGGTATTGCTTGTTGCATCTATGCTTTTATCAGACAAAGGGTCTGTTTCAGAAGCAGCTGCACCCTCAGTGGCTTGCAGAATTTTGGAGGAGTTCTCATTTTCAGTCCCAGTGACAGAGCTGATACCTTCAAGGGATGTCTTAAGGTCAAACTCATCCTTCTCTAGGATGCTGGGTAAGGACCTGCCTGTCATGTGAGCCAGAAGGCCAAGATCATCTCTTGGGTCAGTGTGAACACGCAGCTCTGCACTGGGCAGGACCAGTGGCACAGCTGGACTGACATCAGGCAGCAGCTTGTCCTCTATACTGCTTGTCACTTTGCCAAACAGGAAGTTGTTGCTGTGAGGGATGCCGTCCTTGTCATCATCCAGTGTAATGAGAGGGGCAGTATTATGATCATCCAGACTGTCCTTTGGTAACAACATAGTGCTGACATTACCGTCAAGCTTTCCCACAACAGCACAATAAACATTATCCAACAAAGAATCCACCTCAACCAGCGGTCCATTCTCAGATACTCCCAAAGTTTCAGAGGACATATCAATATCATCTAGCTTAACCTCTGTAGCTTCAACTTTTTCAGCCTTGATGTCCACCAGCAGGTCATGGACTTCAACCCTGACCCCATCTACAGCACCATCTTCAGGTCCCTTCCTTTCAGCCAGCAGGTTACGTGGGTCAGCACTCTCATAGTCTGTCTCACTTTCAGGTGTTTGGGAGTTATCGTCCATTTCTCCAATCTCCATCACACCTTTGATACCAGAGGCCTGAGCAGATAAGCCACAGATAGTGCTGACCAAACCCTTCTTCCCTTTTTTGATATTCTCTTCTTCTTGTCGCTGGTATTCTTCATACATCTTAGCCAAATATTCTTTGTGTGCCTCATATGTCACCTGTGAATAAAAAAGGTCAGTGCTATAAACAGGCACAAATTTACAGAACAACACAACCAAACTGAAGATAAAGTCAGACGATTCTTGACAGAACAGTTAAAAATGTCTCCATCAACAGCAGAGGTCAGTGTTTCTCTCTTTTGTACAGTGCTTACCTTAGAGTGGGCTATGGAGAGTGTGTCCACCCACACACGCCATCCTCCCCATTCGTACTTGATGGCATGATAGAGCAGGATACGAAATATGTTGTACACCATCTCAGTGATTTTCTGCTCCTCTGAGTTTTTAGGGTTGATGTAGCCAAGAGAAAACATCCAGTCCTGCCATACAGAGCACTGCAGCAGACATCTGTAACACAAGGCATCAAAAGTCTGCTTCAAACAAGTTTGATAAAACATTAGAAAGTTTGAGTGAATCGTTATCTTTAGTTTGTCCTCTTAAAAACTAATTTTTGGCTCTTTTTTCTTTTTACTTTCATTCAAAATATTTCTCTGTCAAAATACAATCCAGTGATGACCAAGCATTGTTTTATTAAAAGTAGATTACTCTGTTTCCACAAAGCAAAGAAAAAAAACAATAATAAATTTGACTTTTAGATTTCTACTTTGCCCCAGTTAGTAGCTAGTTTGTCAAATCCTTGAACTGTTATTATCTGTGTTCTCTGAGGCATCAGTCAGAGCCTCACAACTGTCAATGTCAAGTTTTTTTGTGTAGCGCATTCAAAACAACGGAAGTTTACCAAAGTGCTTTCCAGTTAAGATAAATCACTACAAATGCTATTCAAGGTTATGTATTGTCTGTCCTTTAGTCAAACCCAAGTTTTGTAAGGGATTTAAGTCCAGTTAGGAAGGGACAGTCATTCACCCATTCATCCACACACTGATGGCAGCTACAATGTACACATGCTGACAGATGTGAGGCTGCCATTACACCTGCGCCACCGAGACCTCTGACCACCACCAGTAGGTGAAGTGTTTTGCCCAAGGTCACAACAGCTGAGACGGACGGAGCGGGGGTTTGAACCGGCAACCCTCCAGTTACAGGACAAACCCCTACCTCCTGAGCCACTGCCGCCCTAATAGTACTTGGAACCTAATACTTGGAATCATATAATCAAGGACTGTATAAAGACTTCTGCAGATGTCTTGTGTCAAAGCTGAACTATATCATATTCCAGAAACTGGCAGCAGCTCTAAAAAGGTGGATTTTCAATTAATCCAAAACTCAAAAAAGTCTGAGTAGCACATTTTTCATGATAACCGACCATTACCAGTACCAATTGGTGCCCATCTCCAAATGATCCTTGTGTTTCTTAATTACTGGCACATGTCAACGTAACACGACTAACTCATTTGCCCGTAAAAATAGATCTTTAAACATTTTTTTTTAAATCTTAATAGTAATCTTTCTGCCTGAAACGTTTATTCAGTAGTGCTTGATAGTATAATCATCTTTACCTTGTTCTTTCAGAATATCAGGACAGTTTATATTTCTGAAATATTACAGTGCTGGTAGCTTCAATATAAATTTGAACAGGTGTTTTATTATTAGTTTTCACCTGGTAATTATGTATTTTTTTCCCTATTCATATTTACATTTTTTTTCCAGTTAAGCTGTGATTGCCCTGTGTTCACACACCAACAATTTATCTCTTCCAAGAGTGAATTATCTGCCTGAAACTTAAACTTTTAACTGTCAATTAAATTTTCTCTGGCCTGTTTTACCCAGAGTAATAAAAACATACCTAATAACCAAATATGCATTTAAAGAACATGGCTAACACTAAGACCACCTTTCCCCTTTACAAAAACACATAACACTTCAAAATAAATTTTTCTAATACAAAATATGTATATCCACTTTTAAGTGGGAAATGAAAATTTAGGTAATATGTTTTTTAAACATTTCCTTTATTTAATAATTGTGTATGCAGTGTATATTCATATTGTTCAAAAAATGAAGTATCAAGAACAAATTGACAGCAATAATAAAATGACATGGACATATAAAGTAAAATTTCCTCATATTTAATTCAAGTACATGCCATGACTGAGCACACTTTCTTAATAAAGTTAAGTTATTTGTTTTTATTTAGGTCAACGGTTTGTCAAGAGCTATGATTTCTTTTTTCTTTTTTTGTGCGTTCTTAGATCAGACAGAAATAGCTGAGCATGAGCAAAAAAGAAACAAGGAAAGAGCAACTGTTAAAAACAGTTGCACAACCATCTGCTGAAGAAAATCTAAAGTTTATTTAATATCAATATTAGCCTATAAAATATAGCAAAAGGAGGAGAAAACATGCATTTTTTCCCCTTTAATTCCATCTTATTTATTAATAATTAATAGTTTGGGTGAATAAAAGGGCCCAGGAAAAAGACAAATGTGTTCCAGTCTTGCTTACCGTCTGTTCTCTCGGCTGTTGCTGAAGAGTTTGATCATATCTGAAAGGAAGAGTCGCCGAACCTCCATCATCTCTGTGCTGGGAGCAGAGTTCTTCAATAAAGTTGCTACCACCTTCAAAATCACTGATGCATTCAAACAGAAACAAAATAATGCATATGTAGTTAATTTCTACAAATAATTAAAAGGGTAAAATTGTATAAAATCATACAGTCTTACTTGGGTTTTGAATCTTGACAGTGGAGTCGGGATCAGGATGAGGTTTGTGAACAACCTGTGTGCACACCTGTTCTGTCAAAATCTTGTGCAAGAAGCAGTAAGAAGACTTAAGTTACAAACACACCAAGACCAATATGACAATAATGCTAGAAAAAACTGAGAGGAAAACATTGTTACCTCATACAGGGTGTTATATGTTGTAACAGACACAGTGCTGGTGTGCAACATGAGCCTCTCACCCAGAAGAGTAAAAAGACTGTGTGTGTGCATTATCTCCACCTTCCTTCTGTAGATACACAGACACACACAGACATAATGGTAAAGTGGCTTGTTTGGAATTTCCTAAGCCACAGAAATCAGAGAGTGCCATCAGCTTGCATCTGTATTCTCACCCACAGGGAGACAGGCTCAGGAGACAAGTGTCAGGAAGTGCCTGCTGTCATAAATTGGGTGAATTTTGTAGAAGGTGTGTGGATAAAGAAGTTAGCCTGTCAGCAGAAGTGGCTCCAAGATACCAAGGCATACCACAGGTGAATAAGTTTAACTGTGACAAACTGCATCTGCACACAGCACAAGGAATGCTGTCACAATGTTCACCCAAAGCTTCTTTATTCTGCTGCCGCTGCTTCAAAAAGTCAGGACATTCCTAACAAGTCAACACAATTTGTACTTAGTTTAGCTGGCAAATAGAAAGCTTCAGAAAAGAGCAGCATTTCTCTCACTTGTATAGTAAAGAAATTAGGGTGAAAAGGGCAGATTTGTGATGGTGTTAGCTGAACAACACGACTCTGTTCAATCAAATAGAAGATAAGCCTTGTCGAAAATGCTTTCATGAGTAAATTCAGGGTCATTCTCTTTTTGAATGAATGTATTTTAAATTAACAGTTTTGAAAATGTTAAAATGAAAGTACCCTGAGAACTGGATGTAGGCTATTGAGTAAGAAAACTTTTAAAGATGCTGTTTAGGAAGAGAACGTATTCTTATAGCAAATATATGCATTGGTACTGTTGCCTTCTTGACCAGGGCTCTCTTGTAATTTTAAGATCTTGTAATCTCAACGGGACTCACCTGGTTAAATAAAATATTAAACACAAAATACCATTTGTATTTAGGCTTTTTTATAATTGTATTTGGCCAAAGTTTGCATGTTGTAATGCCAAATTAATAAACTTTGTTATTTATTCTTATTCATATGTTAAATCAAATGCTGTACAAAAATTATTTTTGCAGGATGACTTCTCAGTTCAGCACACTCACTATTCATATTACTATTCAAAGAAATGTACATTACAAAATAGTAAAAACGTTAAGAAATCACAATGAACCAGACTGTGCCTTAGCATCTATTAAAAACTGTTAGAAAACATTGTTTACAGACTTTTCATTTGTACTCGAGGTGTGTGCTTCTGCCCACACTTAATCTTCATTCAGTAATAACATGATCTGATGCTCCACTGCTGTGAGCAAAGCACAACTCGTTATCACCATTCACCCCTAAAGTCCACATTTACCACTGTAGGCTGTCCAGCCACAGGCACCCTCTCTCATTTCTCATGTAGAGTATAGACATGATTTGCTGACATTATTGTGGATGGGATTTCATTTATTTTACTTTGTGAAACAGTGACTTACACCTCTTCTGCTCTGCTCTTATGTGAATTAATGGGTTTAAGGCATAATGCCAAGACATGAGGTGTTCTACAAAGTGAAGCACCTCAATTTGCAAAATTGGCATCTTGTCAAGAATTTTCTGCTCATTTCTGTGATGCAGGAGACAATGACTTTTCTCTCTGACTGTGAACCTCACTCTGATACAATAGTTTCTTTCCTGCTAGCATTTGTTTATTGATCAGAATATACGGATAGACTAAAAACACCACCACAGACTACAGCATTAGAAATGCATTAAATTATTATTTTCTAAGATGTTTGAATTGGTAATTTTTTGAAAACAAACAAAAAACACTGAAATATCTAATTACAGTCTACACTCACAGGCCACTTTATTAGGTACACCTTGCTAGTACCAGGTTGGACCCCCCTTTGCCTTCAGAAATGCCTTAATCCTTCGTGGAGTAGATTCAACAAGGTACTGGAAACATTCCTCAGAGAGTCTGGTCCATATTGACATGATAGCATCACGCAGTTGCTGC
>JAOXNZ010000091.1:6021334-6062717 GCA_028566095.1 Kryptolebias brasiliensis
TTTAAAAAAAAAAAAAAAAAAAAAAAAAAAAAGGGTATGACGTCAAAAATGGTGGATCCGAAAAAGTCTATCTGGTTTTATCTAAAGAAAACAAAGCTGAAAGCTTTAAATATTTAAAAATAAATGGAAGCATCTACACTCTTATCTAGACTGGCCTCATTATGATAAATTCATGAAGAGCCAATGACAGATCAACATTCCACATAATTTTAATGTGTGTGGGTTTTTTCTGTTGTTTTTTTTCCATGCATTTTCCCCACACAGATTTCCCAGATGGTTCTGTGCAACGACCATCTGGCTAATCTATTTAAACTATTTGTTCACTTAAACAATTAACTCCCTAATAGAAGAGGACATACAATGAAATGAAAAATAAACTCCAGTGCTTACTTTAAGTTGACATGTTTGGGTTGCCATTTATTCTTTTAATAAAATACATTTGAATCTGAAGTGATGCACCAATTATACTTTAGTTTTCAATAGCTAAAATATAGTCCATCAAAATTTGCTGCATTTAATCAAAAGGAGAAAAAAAAAAAAAAAGACAGACAGCAGTGTCTAAGTGAATAATCATCAAAAAAGATCCAGAAAATGAGTCAAGATAGATAATGAGCCATAAAAATGGATGGTGTCTTCATCCATTAAGCTGATACCTTTGCATTAATTGTAATCCAAATTCTTAACTCTTACTGAACCCTTTATCATCTCCCTCCTAATTCAGCTACATTAAATCTGTGTGTGATGCAGCTTTAGTGTTTTAATATTAAAAGATAATTGATTATCTAACCTGTGGTGTAGTGGCTTTTATAGATATAAGTTAGAAGAGTAGAAACACGCAGTAACTTCTGTGTCTTGCTTACCCCTGACATGTAGAAGTTAACACTACAGGTGACAGAGGAACAGCTCATCAAAACAAAAAGGACTAGGGCAAAAATGAAAACTTAACTTAAAGCAGGACCAAGCCATCAACAATGTCTGCTTTGTCAGGCATAATACAATAATCAGCACTCTCAGCACACTCATTAATGGTGTAGTGGCTCATGTGCCAGAGAAAATGGTGAATCTGTCACTTCCTTTAATATGAACCGCATGTCTTGTGGAACACAAGTTCAGTGGATTACATTTTCCCTTTTTTATTGAACATAATACATTAAAGTGTGGCACAAAATTTACTATGTGGATATTGTGTCTCCCCCCCCCCCACCCTTCTTTTTGCAAGTCAGTTTCTAACTATAAAGACCACACTGCCTCTATCCTCTGTCTCGTGTTTCTTAGTTTGGTGTGATTTGATCAGTGTTACAAAAAAAAAAAACAAAGGCTGTCTAACATTTATCACAAATTCAAGATCCAAAGTGTCTATGTCAGCATTGTATTTTGCAAAGAAAGAATAAAAAAATAATTACCAAACACTTTTGCACCTTTTCCTTCAGATCAGATGAGACAAACCAAAAATAGACAGACTTTCCTTTTCCTTGCCCAATTCCTTTATATTTAAAACACAAAATTTCATAGAAGTTTGCAGCCACACAAAGCCATCCTGCATGAAAAATCCTGACAAAAGCATTTAAGAATTATTGCGTCATTTTTATTTCCACAGCATAGATGAAAAAGTAAATAAAGGCTTTTTGTTCATCTTAGAAAAAAAGAGAGCTCCGTCTTATTCTTGGAACAACAAAAAAAGTCTGCAGACTTCCATGCCAACATGCCATCTCAATGATGCAGCGGAGACACCACAGAGCACAGAGTTCAGCTGCATCCGAGTGCCTTTACTATTCAGCACAGTCAGCTTTACTGGACCCCAAATCAGAAGTTCACAAAACGCAATCACAGATAAGAGGAAGCTCTGTAAGCTCCTGACGAGTGTTCTCTGTGGCAGGTATATTGTAAAAATAGAAAAATCTTAGATGATACTGTTTGTTGTTGAGAGGTGGCACACATTTAAATTCATATGAAGAACTTGTGTCATTTAATATTCATTCAAATTTTCTTTTGGCAAAAATAAAAGACCCTACCACAACCAATTTATCACTCTGCCTCAAATATAAAATGGAACCGATATTACGGAATATAATTTCTCCTAAATTTGAATTTAAATCACACTTTGCTTATTCATTTAGTCATATTGACAGGTACATGTCAAACAAATTAAAGCTTTATATTTCCAAGCACCTCCATATTCACAGTAATTCTAACAGGGCCACTGATGTTATCTGCACCTTCAATATGTAGTTATCAAACTCTGTCCAATTGAGTTCTATCTGCACAGTGACAGGAACACTTTGCTTCAGAGCTGTCTCTCTTCTGCAAACATTAAGAATCGTGCTTGCCTGATCAGAGATGATGTAGCTCATCTCCATAGAAATAAGAAAACAGGCCTCGCCCCTACAGGGGAGACAAAAGATTCACACTTCGGTCGGCATTTGCAAATTTAAAGCTGGAATTTTGAAGGAGGAAGTCTGAGTTCACCCATCACTCCTCTAGTTGGTCCAACACACTTTTCCCTGGCCTAAATAAGCTGAGGTAACAGATCCTCAACTGACCACGTAACGGAATACAAAGTCTGTTAGAGCAAAGAGGGATAAGAATCTCTTGTACTTCTGTTGGTGGTTTTGATATGTAAGATTAATTGAATTTAAATGTCACTATACTAAAAAGGGACACTTTATTTTGCAGTATTTTGCTTGTGAATGAGTTTAATTTAGCATAGTAATAGCACAGAGGTGAGTGTGCTCTCAGGGTTGTCAAACTACAAAGCCACCTGCACCAGAAAGGGGAATTTTTGACATCTAAAATAATTCCAACCTCAAAATGTTATGATCCTTCAAGTGAAAGCAGTATTGTAGATTTTTATACCAAGTCATTATTGTGATTGTGTTAGACAGTTAAATGAATGGGTTTGTACAACATGATTGTACAAAGTGATGATGTTTTATAGGTTTTATCAAAATAAAGTAAAGAAAACCAATATTCCTGAAAGATGAATTCCTACAATCAGGAAATAGCTGTAACCTTAGTAAACATTGCCCCACTGAGCTGGGAGATGCTTCCTGGGATGAGCCATGACATTAATTTAGGCAGCAGCCAAATAATACACAACCGGCATCTCTCTGGGGTAGCATTGCATGAGTGAGCAGAACAGATGAGCATGGAGGAGCAAGACTAAAGGGAAAACAAATTTAACACAATCATGGTTTTTGCAGTCATTTGACCTTTCTCTTTAGCATTTCTTTAAGGCACAGACAGTTATCAAAAAAATCACACATGGATCAATACCCATCAGCATTCCTGCTGGGTACAGATGATATCTGCTTGATACACATTAGTTACCTAAGCAATATATTAGTAAATGACAGACAATAAAATTCAATGTCGGTCGCTTTAATTAGGTAGATGAATAAGATATATGACTAATAACCACACATGGATATCACTGTTCTTTCATAAAAACTATAGACAAAAGAGATATTTTGCAGAAACTGCAAACATATTACAAATGTGCTTGGATGCAAAAACATTTGCAGACAAGGCAAAACACAGGAAATGCACTTGGTTACTTTGTCCTTGGTTGAGGGTAGGAAAATGCATTATTGGGATTTCTGAGTCAACTGACAGCTGTGAGAGATTTATTTTAAACAAACAAATTTGCACAGAATCAGAATTTAAATTTTCCTTCAAATCCTAAGAAGATTATCAAGAAGTAGATCAGAGGAAACTGTTATTGGCAGGAATTGAATGGCTTTGTAGAATAAATTTTACTGAGGAAGCAGAACTGGAGCACAATGTAACAATGCATGTGGTTCAAACCGGAACAAATAAAAAGCTTGTAAGGAAAGAATTTACCAAGCTAAACACTGTTTTTCCTAATGAATATTGAAGTGAACTCTAATCAGTGAAAATGTAATATATTAGGTACATTAAACACATTAATGCAATACTCAATAGCTCTGTGTAGGTAAATTTTAATCTCTTATTAACTTAAACAGAGACACAAAAGAGTACCAGCAAGACAATACACATTTTTAATTAATAATACACCTATTTGTTTGGTATCATTTTTAGCAAAAGCACAACAAGATCACATTTTCTGTAGCACTGTTCATGATACTGCAAACTTGTTCCTCTCCCTCACAGCTGGAGGAGCTTTGTAATGTAATCATAAAATATTATGAATAATAATGATACCATGCATACATGCAGGGAGTCTTTAGCAGTAAAAGTTAAAAAATAAAAAATAAAAAGCAGGAGTTGATTTGGCAGTTTTCCAAAGTAACAGAAGAAAACCCTAAGGGGTATTTGTAAAACTGTAGCAGGACATATTGATCCAATATTGATCAGAGTGTGTAACTGACTCAAGAGTGCAGAGAGACAGAGCAGAGTGAATGCCAGTCATAACTGATAGCAGCTTGGGTCAAACAAACACGTCTGAATGCATAATAAACAAATGGCATAAAAATATCACAGTCTGGTGAGAATTAGCTTTTTTGAGGACCCCCATGTAAAGTACCTGCTACAATTTAATAAATGGATTTTCAAACATAATCAACTAAAGTGATTCCAGTTAAACATATGACAAAAGCTGATTCAATGCAGCTACTTTCACTTAATTTACAATTATATGCGAGGCTTTTATACTGTGGGACATCATGAATTTCAGAAGACAGTTAAAAAGAAGCTTTTAGTGAGCACTTAAAACTCTTCTTTAAGCAATCACATGAACAAGTTGATATGTTCCCCAAGTGCTCAACATCCACATATATACTGCCTGGGTTTAAATAGGAGGAACATAAAAAGATGGTTTCCACACTTAGCAGGCTGTACTGGCAAATTAATTTAACAAATAGTAGCAACAACTTGTACAAAATGTCGCTAAGTTTATTATTATACTAGATTTCACTCTATTTGAAAATGTTTTAGATTTTTTAAATTTATCCTTAAATTATGTGCAGTTTGCCAGTTTCTGCAAGATTACTCCACCTGTGGCCAGCAAAAAAAAAAAAAAGTTTGTTAAAAGGAAGTATCTTGAAAGCACTGAGTTTAAAGAAGAAATGTCACACAGTTTCTAACAGCAAGTTTTGTTGCATTCAAGGTTACTTGTGCAACACAAACAATTGGGTCAAATTCAAACTGATATAGCGTTAATCTGATCACAATTCAAGGAGAAACCACATCTAATTTTTTCCCCTACCATTATCCAGGTTTTGGATAATGGTAGGACCAATGAGACCGCCAACCCCCCCAACAATTTAGTAACTGTTAAATATATTTTATTTGCATTAATGGTTGTTAGATTTGGTTGTTACATTTTATTTTACCATTAGTTTTCCAAGCACCTTGAGATAAAACCTGTTCTCCAAGGGCCAAGGGGGACCTGGACATTGATCGTCCTACAAAGTGATTGTTAGTATTAAAAAAAAAAAAAACAATGGACAAAAAAAAACAAAAAAAAAAAAAAAATCTTGTTGAAGTCTGTTTTTTTGTTTTTTTTGCAGTATGCCTGCCCCCCTCCCAAGACCAGTTCCCTAGGGGAAACACTGCATCTGCATACAGACATTGGATATTGGGAGGATGTGAGTTGGCCTAAACTTTCAAAACCTATAGAAGCTTAGTAATAATACAGACATAACGTCTTAAGAAACAAAATATCTTAAGGGGAGAAAAATATGGCTTTGGGTTTAATATCAACCAGCTGTTGAAAACACATAAGTCTTGTTTCTCCCAAGATCAATATAATTTTGTGATAGAAAAGACTTCCCTAAATTTAAAGGTCACACAATCTTTGTTAGAAACTGAATCCAACTTTTAAAAATATAGCCTTTCATGATAAATATTCCCACTGACTAATATGACTCATTTTCAATCATCGACTTGTTCAATGACTATTTTTGTGCCAATTATCAGCTACTCTTTTGTCATTCTGCAAGAAACTGTGAGGCAGCTGAAGGTGGCTTTTAAAGGATGTCTGGGAAAAACCCAGGGAAAAATAAACAATTTTGTATTCTAGCTTAAAATCCTCAAACCTAAATTTCATCATAATATGGCTTCATAATGAAGGAAAAAGCATGATTACTTCATTAAACCACAAACTAGATCCCATGGGTTAGAATAGCTCTCAAAATGATCAGATTTTTACCTTGAAAAAATGTCCTAAACCAGTAAAGGACAGAAAAAAGAACAGTCGTCCTAGCAATTGATATTAACGAGTCTCTGCGTGACAGTTTCCACATTTTACAGATGAGGGTAGCATGCAAAATTTGTGATGTAATTTGGATGAAGAGACAGACAGAATAACAATTTTTGTGTGATCTGGTCTCAAGATTACTGCAGTATAGTTAAGTTTTCATTTATTGATTTGATGTTAAATTTCTCTTGTTGAGCTGAATCAGATTGTGGTTCTTATACTGAAAACGGGCCAAAGTATAAATAACATTTGATCATTAAATCTGTCATTGAAAAGTTTGGAACCTGTACAAGGCATGAAAATGTTTGAATGGTACACCACTGTGCAGTTATAATTAAAAGCAAGGAGAAAATCTTTTAATAGAAGCTGGAACAAAGAAGCAAAATCCAGCATTCAGAAGGTCAACTGAACAAAGCAAACTGGAAACATGAACGTGCAATTGTGCCTTGTTTACTAGCGTTGGGGGGGGGGGGGTATAAGACTGCAGTGTGATTTCTTGTGCATATTTCTGTGAAAATAGCACTGCAAAGTGTGAGGGGGCAAGGTGTCAGTGACTCCACCTACTGCAGTAATGCTCTCATGTCTGAACATGCCAAGGGCTACAATTTGTTCTGCTCCACAAAGTGGGTCTCTGTTGAGCTAGAACAGGTTGTAATTAATCTCTAGTGCACTAACAAGGAGAGGCCAACTACTGCAAACAGACTGTAGTCCTGCAGATGGCCAAAGCACAAGATAGGAACTATTCACCATCTCTCTATTTTGTGTCAGACTGCACTGAAAGATGAAACTGGTTTATTTTACAGGTTCTAATCCACAGCTACCTTACATTTGTCAATAATGACATATGGGACCTAGCAGAAGCAAACCAGAAAACATGAAATATATTTTCATCACATGGCTGAGGTGCTCCAATTCATGAAGATCCCAAACCACATATAAAGCAGCAGCAGATTTGTACATGTGGTTTACAAAGTTCTCATATACACACACACACTCACACACTGTTCTCATTCTTAGAACACGGGGTGGTTGGGACTTTACTGAAGTGAAAACTTCAGAAATGGCTTTGCTGTTAAATCCCCTCAGCCCTCTGCACACCTTGCATGAATTCCTGCCTGACTTTTCATTCATGTTTTCTCCTGAGGCATTTGTACTGCAAATAATTTATTGCATTCAAAGTTTAAATATGTAGAGACTACATGCTGCGTGGAATATCAACAGTCTGTTATTCTGCAGCTCTTGAAAATTACTCCAGAAGTAGATTTTGTGCAATTAGGTCCAATCATCAGGGTGAATAAAGGTGAACTTACCAAATTGAGCACCGTTTCAACAATATCCCTGTTGCTGACCGATCCAGCCTGGATGAGTCCGATGAGAACAGCAAATTTCATCTTGATATTCCGGATGGGAACCGCAGGATTGATCATCCCTGCCGGGAGGAGCAGTGAGCCCGAGCCGGACATCATCATGGGTTTACCGGCGGCCGCAGCAGCGTGTTGCCCGGGACCCGGAGGAGGCTGACGGTCCGAGAGCGACAGCGAGCCCGGCATGATGATTGTCACCGGTTCCTCGCTTGTCGTTTGCACCCAAACCGACACAGGGTTCAGATGTTTTCTCTAATTACTGCTCTGGAGCAACAGAGGGGATGGGGGGAAAAAACCCCAAAACAAACAAACAGCAAAATACTCGCAAAGCAAGACAAAAACAGAAGCAAAACACAAAAAAGAAGCCTTTTTCTGGAGGTTAAATCCACTCTGGAGAGTTCCGGGGAGTGAGTCTGGTGTGTTATTGGTAACAGCCAGTTAACCGAGCTGACCGACCTGCGCTGCAAACACATAGATGCATGCGTGTGCCCCGTGTGCGTGTGTGTGCGTGAGTGTGTGTACGTGTATCTTGGATGCGCGTCTCCGCTCCACAGCTGGTGTGACCGCCGCGTTTCCGCCCCCTGCCTGCGGTTCCTCTCCTGCACTGGTTACTGTGATCATGGAGCTCTGATACAGCTCGTTTCCACCAATAGTGGAGAGATTAAAAAAAAAAAAAAAAAGGAAAACCTCGGTAATATTGCTTTACACGTTCCTTTTTCAAAAACGTTTTATCCTTAGAATTTAAAGCAAAACGACAATTAGCTGTTGCTTCCCAACAAAACTAAAATGGCAACCAAAACGTGCGCAGGTGTTCATAATAACCTCACTAATTACTTCCACTTTTGTGTTTTGAGATGGCACATAAACGTTTCACAGGGCACCTGCAATCGAATCAGAAGTAATTATACTTAAAATGATTGTATTTAAAATCTGCCTTTTTAAAAAAATGTTATGTAATGTTTTTAATGATATACATACATACATACATACAGTGGCGGTTCTAAGGGGTGGCACAGAGAGGCAGTTGCCACTGGAAAAAATATCCCACCACCCCAGTTGCACCCTATTTATAGACTAGTTAACATAAGTTTGTATATTTTGTACAATGTTCAAAACAGTTTTCCCCACCATCTGGACCAAGAAATTTCACAGTGGAAGAGGCGCTTTCAAGTCCTCCTGATTGTCAACTAACTACTGGTGCTTTTCTACCCCTGAAGCATATCTGAGCATATCTAGGACTCAGACAAACTGACAAATCTGGAAAAATAATAAAATATTTAATTATTCCATTTTCAAAAAAATATGACCATGGTAACCCTCGAACAGACTCAGATTTTTAATTTAAGCCCCTTATCAAAATAAGTTTAACTACTGTTCTGTACCCTTTATTATATACTGTGTACCCATTTTCATTCACATGCTGCACAGACAAATAACCTGAAAGCATAAAATTAGGTCTAAAAGAAAACTTCTCCTGCAAAAATAAACTCTGCACCTCAGCTGGAACCTCATTCCTCATTTTTGCCACCCCAAGAAAAAAATCTCTAGATCTGCCACTGCAAGCATGTATAAAATCAAGACTTAAGCCTTGCTAACACACACACACACAGATCTATATACTTTTTTATTCTGAAATAATTTCTTTCATCCTTCACTTAGATGAGTTTGAGTTTTATAGTTTGAGCCCCAACTGTTCATTTTATTAGGCTGTGTGGAGAATCATTTATGTAAAGAAAGCCTAGATTTTTAAACTTGATTAAAATTTTCTTTGACTAAATTCCCTGACTAAATATTATATGAGGAAAAAGGGACTGATTTCACCATTTTAATGTGACCAGTGCTATTTAGAGAGAAAGATTATATATATACTAAGGTAATGGCAGAACTTTTTGCAGAAATTTTGCCATAATTCAAACTTATTTGTGGTTCCTAACCTATTTTAAAAACATTAACCTTCAGCTGGTCAGTATCAAAAAAATTAATGATTTTGTACAACATTTTCATTGTAACACTTAGAAGCTAAACAGATGTTCCATTCAGGCCTTTGTTTTAGGCTGATTTGTCAGCGTGATTTCAGAAGAGATCAAAATGATCATAATTTGTTTTGCAATAAAGTAATTCAAAAATGGCATTATAGCAATCTCACCTATAGTGACACACATTTTGTGCTTTTCAATGGGTTGTTTTGGAATATGTCTTTAGGTTATGAACAGCAAATGCCATCTTAGTACAGAGAAAGGGTTAAATTAGGTGTAAATGACATCTTTATTGCTGTTTTTTATTGTTCATGTATGAACATAGCAGGGAAATTAAAAGCAAGCCCACTTCCTATACCCCTAAGGAAGCTTGCTGGTCTGCAGTCTGGTGAGAACCATAAATCCTGCCAGAACAGAAGTCAGGGGAAGCTTTTTCACCATTCAAACTTTAGGAGAAAACTGCATTAGAAGATTCAAGATCAAGTAGTGAACTCAAATTTGATGAAAACAGCCCTGAAACACAGGAGATTAAATTTGTCATAATTATCAAAGGTGGCAATCAAATGTTGGCACGCCACCAAGTGATCAAAACAGACAGGTTTATAGGTTCACCTAAAGTTTTTAACTCTAAAGGTCATGCATGAATTAGACAACAATACATATCAAATCATTCTGAACCACTTTTTATGTTTAAAATTAAATTAAATTTAAAATGAGAGGCTTTTCTATGTGAACTGCATGCATATTGTCAAACATTTTTCTAAAATGTCCAATAGAGGTCCCTCTAACTCCAGGGCAAAATAAATGAATACATTATGAAAACATAAAGCATAGTTCTAAACTGGACTAAATTAACATTAGTCGGGCTAAGGCTAACGGGCTAAGGCTGTGTGAGGTTACTACTGTATAAAAAAAGAATAAGAATGCTACTGCTGGGGGTTGGATGTGCTTCTTTGTTGACTTTCTCTTTTAAAATTAGACTTGCAATTTCCAGTCAATACAAGCTTTCAACATTGTTTGTAATCTGATAAATCATGGTCATGTCTGGTTTTGCTGTCAAATGTGTATGAAGTGAACAAAAGCAGGCAGATTTATTGATGGCTTGAGACTTAAGGTTGTTTTATAACAACCATTATGCTTTCAAGAAAACTGCAGCACTTTCTTAAGATGAAGATGAAATGTCAGTCCACACAAACTTTATAATTAGTTTTATTTAAAAATAAATGTCTCCTGTACTTGGCTGTATAATACAGTACTATAAAGCAGGTATGATCAAATCAAACCTTTAGTCATTTTTTTTCCCAACCATTGAAGGTCAGAGTTTTATAAAACTACACCTATTTCAATACTGAAGCAAAGTAAAACCAGTTTACAATCTTGTACCATGTATATTAAAAGAAGGTTGACACATTGTCAATACTTAGGAAATTAACATATATACTTTTTAACCTTGCTCATATGTGCAAAATATACAATTTATTTGAATTTACAGTATATTCATACACATATATACAGACACTTGAGTGTACGTTATAATAATTATAGCTTTAATTTTGAACTGAAAAACATACAGGCTTCTCAGAAGCATTTAACAGTTTTAATGTCCTAGACATTGTAAATGAATGCAACAATAATATAATTATAATATTAAAGATAATTAATCTTACAAGTTCAGCAACACCAAAAAGTAAGAAATATAATGTCCAGGACATTGGCAGGATAATTAAATTCTTATTGAATAATTATACTCAGCACCTATAAAATGTCCTCCTTTGTCATTGTGCAAGTACAGAAAGGCTCAAAATTATTTTCAAAGCATTTGTACATTAAAAAAAAAAAAATGTGCTTTAGTTCTGGGGCATTATCTGTGTTCATGTGTCTGCCTGCTAGCAATGACCCAAAGGCTCAATCTTGATGTCAGTGCTTAACAGACAGAACAAAGAATTTCAGATTTTAGTTTCTGGTCCATCTGTGATTAGTGGCTGAAAGGAATTGCGGATCCGGGCAGCGTCTGCAGCACAAAGATGACCAAATGCTTTGTTGTACCATTCTGAAGTCCTTCCCCTGAGAAATGAAACATTATTTTGAATACAATATTAAATTACCTGTACACATATCTCTGAAATCCTACCACATATTTTTTGGTGGACTTACTTTAAGTCCACTCTGCAGATGTGAGTTAGTCTGGACTTTCCAGAGCCACAAGGTTCAAGTAGGTAGTTGGACTCCAGGAGTGTACCTCGTACCCCTCCTATAAGAGAACAGTCCTCATGTTCTATGGATACAGAAACCAGTGAGCAAGCACCTTTGGGCAAATCTGTTCTCCAAGACCTTAGAAAAAAATAAATAAATTGAGTATTTTATTTAAAACATAGTATTATGGCTACTTAAGTACAAAGAATGGCATGTTGTTTAGTGTTTCTTTTAGTCACTACCAACCTGAGAACTACAAAGTCCCTGCTGGGATGAGGAGGCATACGACTGAGGACATACTGAAACACCTCTGTCTGTTTGTCCAGCGTCTCACACACTTTCCACTGAAGCAGGTCCATGTCCCACAGGTGGCGCTCTCGCAGTACCCGGTTCAACACGACAGAGGGTGGTGCTTCCACCTCCACAGACACTCTCCATCGCCTCAAAGGGTTTCCATCTCCCACCTGGACGATAAAATGAGACAAATTTAAATCCATCTTATAGATCCTTGCTTGAGGTAAAGCATTGCCTTTTTACTTTTAGCAATGCAGATTTACTTCCATAAGATTTCTTTTAACATAATGATAATAATAATAATAAAACAAGAATATTAACCTTTTTGTAGCAGAGCTCAGTGTTGTCAGAGCTGTTGCATGTTACCCAGTATTTAGACTTTTCTCTCGCCTCTTTCAGCAAACTCTGAAGTCTCCCCTCCATATGTGTTTGGTATATTCCATCATCATCCTCCAGCTGCTTGCACAACTCATCAACTGTTGGCGCGTGCAAGTCAGCCTCCACATATGAATTGCGCGACTGAGTAACCATTTCATGAGGGATCTAATGGGTGTGAAAAAGTATGAGGTAAGACTCAATACAAATACAATTAAGAGCAGGTATTACACTCAGGCATGAAATCCTTGCAACATATCAGTTACAGGTTCTACCTCAAAGAGGCGATTGCACTCTATGATCATATGAGCAAGGCCCTGCGTTGCTGCCAAGTTTTCATTCAGATCTTTTTGGTCTGGTCTGCCTGTGGCATACTTCTTATGCATGGCCCTGGAGATAATGCAGATAGGAAAGTGTTTAGACCAGCAGAATTTTCAAGTCAACATCCCCAATAAACAAAGTATATAAACCCCTCTTCCACCCTGTAGGAAACCTCTTTGATCTGCTGAGTAAAAATTTAACATGGGAAATTAAGGAGGTAGCTTTGCTTTGTTTGTACACAGCATGATCTCATAAAACATTAAGCATAAAAAGAGTCCTATCCCTTTAAATCAGGAACAGAGAGAGAAATTCAAAGCACCCCTGAGGGCTGAGCAAAATGTGAAACTCATTTGATGCCTTGCTTTATGGAGTCATGGTGAAGATAATCACACAGGAGTTAAAAGATGGCATGCAAATTGTGTACATTATATTCTTTTAGGCCAAGCCAAAAATAACATACATCAATTTAAATGTTACTTAAGAGCAAAAAAAAAGTACTTTGGTGAGAGATTGTCTTTCTTCATTATGTTGAGATGGAAGAGGGAGGGGGCTAGGCACACAGCAATGTTCATGGGTGTCATCTGATTTTCCTCCACAGAGGAGGTGACATCGCTGAGAAAACAGAGGAGTGTCTGGAGCACCTCTCGGTTTTCATCCGGCATCAGCATAATGGCTGCCTGAACAGCTTGCAACCTTTGGTCCTTTGGCACATCTGCACATGTAAAACATAGGATTTTATCATTTCTGCTTGGCAGATGTGGTAATAGAAAACAGGAAAGCAATCATATCCTTCTAAGCTTAGACAGGTTTATGTACTTACACTGGTATATTTGGAGGAAAGTCTCACCCAACTTGCCGGTGAGTAGGGGCTCAGGTAAATCCCTGAAGAACTGCTTCACCATGTCTGCCACATCATAGGCAGACTGATCCTCATAGTTCACATTGTCTGGAGAACTTTCATTCATCTGCCTCAGAGCCTGAATTCGGGACTTCACCCCTGATTTACGAAACAAACCCACCTGGAAGCAAAACAGAAGTCTTAAAGTTAGCTTGACAGCTGAGAACATCTAAATGTATTGAGCACCAATTCACCATATTACATTTTTTTTCCCGAACAAAGAAAAAACAATGTAAGGAATTTTATACAGTATTATTTTTCAGGGATTTTAATATTTGTTAGCATAGATTATGATATACAGTAATCCCTGTGATTGTGTTGTTCCTGACCTGGTCAAGACACTGGCTCCTCAGGTATCGCAAGGCCTGCTGCAGGCCGAGGGGCAAAGGCTGTCCAGTACGCTGTACATGCACTATGAGAGGCACTCCAAACACATTCTTGTCCTTATAGTCTGGTACCTTCATTCTCTTCATGAATTTTGGCACCGACCTTAAAGAGTTATCAATACATCATCTTTAAAAATGTACCAGTATACAAATTGGAGACATTCAGTTAATGTAAAATAGAAATAAAGAAAGTGATTATCGGTATTCATTATAGCCTCAGCTCACTTCTTTGGACAAAGGCATAAAAAAACAATCCTTGTATAATAATTTGAGTAAATGAAGGTGTACAGAGGAGACATGGAATAGAATGCTTTCTAAAAGAGAGGACACCTATTTAATAGCAGATCCCATAAATTGCATAAGTCAATTTATCACAAAGTGAACTTACCAAGTCCAGCCATGCTTGTTTGACAAAGAGTACTTTTCCATAATTGCAGTAAGACGCAGCAGAGAAAACTTCTGCAACAAACTCAGCTGACCTGCTGATTGGTTTGTAATCTGCAGCGATGCCACTGAATGACTTAAGCGATTGGATATCTGAAAGCTGGGCCATCGTAATCTAATGCAGAAAAAGATAAAATGCAAAATGTATATAAATGTTGTATTTTCAAATGTTGTATTATAATATGATTAGGTTCAGCTCAAGCATTCCTACCTATTAGGTCTTGTGAGTGAAGCACCAACGCCAGAATCCCTCCTTTCTCTGAACCTTGTTGATTCTGTCTCAGCTAGTGATACTTTGTCTCTGTCTCCATCAACAGGTGTAGTCTGGCTTTCTGTGACTGAACTTCCCTCAAAGTCTAGTGTGATCTGACTAGAGGACTGCAGGCCTGCTGTCTCTTCTTCATTGCTAACCACCCCTTCTCCTCCAGGTAAAACATTTTTTGACCAGTGGTTTACAATCTGCTGTAGACCGTTAACATGCAGCAGTATGTCATCCAAGTGAGGAAATAGGTTCTCTTTCTCTAAGTCTATTAAGTCTCCAGTACTGGCATAGAGATGCGACCCAGGAACATTATCATACACACTGATGCGGCTACCTCTGGAGCAGCACTGGGTGACAGCTCTGGATACCTGTCTGCATGAAATTAGTGGGGAGTCCAGGTGCATGCTGCCAGTGTGCCAGTTAATGGAGGGTCCATTGGTTGGGGACAGGCTTTCGATTGATAGTGCTTTGGGAAAAGTTCCTGGTTTATGGTCTTTGGGAATGTGGACCACTAAGTCTTCATAGGAGCAAAATTCATTTCTGCGGTTTTGTTCTGCAACTTGGGTGCCTGAGAAAATGTCTACGTCCTCCAAATACATACCACTGCGCTTGTGGTCAACTCGATGAGGCTTGCGTTCTTTTAGACTGGGTGTGCTGACCGTGCTGCCACTAGAATGGCTGCTACCTTCACTACTAGACTGGGGGTGCAGAACTTTGCTGGAAGGTGTTCCTGGAGCCCCATCATCTCCATTTATGATCTCAACACACCGCAGTCTCTTCAGTGCCTGGGCCTCCTGCTGCATTATAGGAGAGCTGATGACCAATGTCCTGCGGCCCCTTCCCAGGGTTCCTCGGGACCTCAGCATCTCCATGCGCTTCAGGAAGTCTTTGGCACGGATGTGGCTTGTCTTTTCATGCTTATCAGGTAAAGAGCCAAAGTGAGAAAATTCTTTGGATAAGTGAGGCATTGTGAGAGAAGTACAGTCTGGCATCGCTGCAGAATCTGAGCAGATGCGGTTAGAGCAGTCAGAGTCCTCTGTGCTGAGGGCCCTATTACTACTTCCCCCGCTGCTTTCACTGTGCAAAGAAGAAACCTCCGGCTCGCTGAGGTCCGTCAGAACACTCTCACTGCTGGTGGTGGTTCTCAGAGGAATGCTGTCCTTGGAAGTCTGTCCCTCTCTGTGTTTTCGAAGGAGAGAGTCGATGTCCTGTAGCCTGGACCAACGCCGGCTGCTCAACTCAAAGGTCCATTTATCACTGATTGCAAATAGATCGTCTTCATCAGAGTCTTCACTCTGGGGAAAGACAAAAAATGTTACATACATTTAATTATTAAATCTACAAATATAAATGTACTTATTTTGTCCTCACACATATGTCAAATCTAATAAATAAAGACATTTATATTTACACATTAAAATACTAACAAACACTTATTAAAAAGACAAATGTGTGCATTGCTAACCAATCAAGACTGATATAAGGAACTGTAGCATATTTTAAAATTGTTCCTGCTGCTCTTAATGATTGAAACATTTTCTATTATAAGGAGTGGCTACAAACAATCTTCAGAGAATCAAGTGGCTGTCAAAAAACAAGTCCTATGTAGCATCACACATTCACTGTATACAATTAGGTAAAGGTATAATAAACAGCTGAAGAATGTGTTGGTTATGAATGAACATTGTATTATTAATCAGTGTTTTACTATAAGTTTATGAATTGTGTTAGTGACAAAAATGCTGGATCTCCTTCACTGTGGTTGCTCTGCTTTTGACTGAACTATAGATGTAAACATTTGAAACTGTATTTATTTATTTATTAATCTATATTTAACAAGGCAAATTCCATTGAGATCACAGATCTCTTTTTTAAGGGTGGCCTGCATGTTAGGCTGCTGAAAGCAGGTTTTTAGACTGCAGGAGGAAACCGGGGTGCCCGGAGAAAACTAATGCAAACATGAGGAGAGCATGCAAACTCCACACAGAAAGACCCCAGGTCCAACCCAAGGCTTGAACCCAGGTCCTTCTTGCTGTGAGGCAACAGTGTGAACCACTAAGCCGCTGTGCTGCTCGAAACTACAGAAATAAACTGCTTTTAGAGATATTTTGGTTTCAGGCACTTCAGGTCTGTTTGCCCTATTGGGAAATCTTTGACCTATGTAAGTTCCTCTGTCATAAGAATGATCTGAATGTTAGTTATCAGCAACTGCACCTACATCTGTATATATTTGTTAAATAAAATGTCATTGACTTCCTCAAAGAATCCCATAAGTATCACAGCTGTTTGTTTGCTTTTTCAGTATTGACTGTGTGCCTATAAACTGTTTGCTTATTCTCAGCAGGTAACTAAAATATATAAAGGCAATGATCTCCTCTGAGTTTTTTATTCAGTCTTGACTCAGAGTTTTTTTCTACTACGTAAGCTCACAATTAATAAGTTTAAAATGTCATGCATTTAGCCAACAGTGAGAAAATGGTAAATGGTACATCAGAGCAACGACTTTCCAATAAATCAATAAAGACATGAAAAAGTCATTAATTGGTGCTGGCAGGCTACATTTCAATCTGGGAACAAACAGAAAGTAATAAGAATATTGAAGATAGCATTGGTACAGGCTTATATAGGACAGAATAAAAGCTAAAAACAGCAGGGTATATTTGTATTTGAGCAGGAAGCACATGCAGAAGTTTAATGCTGTACAACATTAATTACCTTCACCAAGGAGGTTATGTTTTCGATTGTGTTGGTTGGTTGGTTGGTTGGTTTGTCTGTTCGCAAGATTACTTAAAAACTAAATAATTAACAGATTTTGATGACATTTTTAAGAAATGTTGGGGTTGTCACAAGAAACAATTGATAACATTTTTCAATCTGGATTGGACTATTTTTTAATGATGCTATGGCCTTGGAGGAGGTTTGCACTATACAACAACTTCTAGTTCTTGCTGGAATACTGACTCTTAAAATTCTGACATAATCATAATTATATTTGAACACGTCATTATATGAATCACACCAAAAACATACAAATAGTATTATTTTGAAATAGTTTTAAAAAGCAAGACACACAAAAACAAAAATCTCTGAAGAAATAAAAACCTCTGTGAGTATTTGGCATTTAAAACATATATTCAAATTGTATTTAGTAAAACAATAGCTATGAATAAAAAAAGGACAACACTGTAAGATGTCAACAAAAACAACTAACAACCCACCAATAATATATTAAGACTTGTTACTTACTTTTTTCTTTGGAAGATTCACGTCAAGCTTCATAGAAGCACATTTGTTCAGCGTGTGAAGCCGCCTAAAAGAAAAATATCCCAAACATAAAAATTGTTCTGAACAAACAAGATAAAACAATAGCCTTCTAATGAGCAGACTAGAGTGCTATTAAGTGTTATTCTGATCATTTTCTGCTTGGAATGCACAATGCACAGCCTTTAGAAAACCTCAGTTTGTCAATACTATAATAAACTAAAACCCAATAAACACTGGTATTTCTTATCTGATGACCTTTTTCTTGAGTTTATATCTAAGCGTCTGTGTTTTGAAGGATCACGTAGGATTAAAAAAAAATGACATTAAGATTCAAATGGTTCAGTCACAGATTGAGCGTCCTCAGTAAATACGGTTTCAAGCTGGTCTTTAAAAGCATGTCAAGTACGAGATGGCTTTACTTTACATACAGTATAAGCTCTGCTGATATGATTTACAACCTAAATGCAGTTGTACATTTCTTAAAGTCAGTTATGAAAGTCTCATAGAGACAGAACAGTTATATTTATAAAATCTGTATTTAACACTAAAGCTTTTAGTATGTGTTCTGTGTTTAGAGTTTACTTGAGTTTTGTATGTGTGACAAGTGGAATATATATGTCACAAAAAAAAGATAGCAGAGGACAGAGGCAACATGACAAAACAAACTACAGCTCAACTAAGTCCTTGTTTAAGAAAAAAGGAAACCAACTTATTGTAAGATAATCACAGGCTTTCACTGCTCCTGACATAGCTGGCAGTCTTTTTTAAGCACTTACAATAGTAGTCTGTGACAAGACTGTGATGGAGGCTTTAACTGTGCCCCTTCTGTAGATGATAGAGGTTATAAAAACAAGATGTTCCCATGATTGTTACTCAGGATAGAGGGACACAACTAAGGAGAGGATTTCTAAGCTGGGGGCCTTTTATTCCACAGGCCTAGAGAGCTTTAAATGTGGTTGCTAAAAGAAGAGGCTGCTTAACCAGAGATCAGAGACAGCAGTTACATGTGTGAAATGTCTATCAGTTTCACTTCAATCAAAAAAGACATGCGTGGCATGTAGGCTGTTTTTTTTTTGTTTGTTTGTTTGTTTTTGTTTTTTCTTTTTTGTTCCGGGACTGTACTGGCATAACGGACTAAAGAGCCCTTTATAAGTTACTAGAGAGATGCTGAAAAGTCATGGACAGAATCACTCAGGAGGTGGAACTCTTTCCAATTGTCTTCTATTCATGTCATGGCTAGTTTGGAATTTAAATGAGTTGCTTTAGGGTTGTTTAGAGTCACAGTATATTGAGCTGTGCGAGGCACCACTAATGCCTCTCCTTCTTCCCGTTTTGGAATGTTGCTATAGTTACTGAAGTGCTGTTTTCATTTTGCTTAAAAAAAAAAATCCACATGGGCACTGAAAGGGCACAATGTGGAGCCACCAACCACTCCTTTTTTTATTATTCTTTGCTTTCATTTCAAATGAGAAAATAATAAATAAAATATGTGCAAAAAATAATCTATCTACTTGGTCTACATGGTGAATGCTGATTTGTCAATTTAGTCAATGTAAAAAAATGTAAAAGCACAGTGTGGGACACTTTCCTTTCTGTGTGAGATTCTTACGCCCAATTTAGGCAAGAAAAAAATTACACAGTCTTGTGCTTTAAGCATTAGATAATGTGGAAAGCGTTTTATTTTCAATTTATTATGGGGATTTTTATTAGTTCCACTTTCTTAAAGCTGGGAAAAAAATGTGTTATACTGTTGACTCATGGATAAGGTGCCATCTTTTCAGTGTCATTTGTCTGCTTACTTGCACAGAGGTTCCACAAGGTCTTTGTCCAGGAAGTCATGATCTCTTTTCACAGGCGTAATGTCAATAGGGAACTGGGAGTCTGAAGGAAAAAACAGAAAATTCAGAACGAGTGGTTGTGTTGAAATTGCACTATAACTTTGTTCATTACAAAGAGGGCATAAACAGAATAAGAACCAGAAACCAAATTATTTCTACATGTAAAAGAAGACCATAAAACTTGATGTGATGGTAATGAGAACAGACAGAATTTGTCTAAACAGCATCTCTCAGGCTTGATCAGGCTACGAAGAACTACTTTCATAACTTAAAAGACTGAATCTAACATTCCTCAACATTATTGTGAAGTTACTCACTTCTCATTAAGGGCATAATATTAATGTATTTTTAACACATATCATCATCATGAAGCTCTTTGCACTCTGTCAGGATTATCACCACCATGTTCTGAAGTTTCCTTACTCCACCAACTGTCAGGAAATAACCATATTCCACTGAAGCACATCAAACATCTGGCCCCAATAAAAAGATCTGTGGCAGTAGAGCTCCTTAAAGTTTTGATAAAATCCATTTCTTCCCATGACTTCAGGCATCAAGCACAGGAGACATGTTTATGAAGTAATCATTGCTCGGAAAAGATTAGATTTTAAAGGCATCTGATGTTCCATTTGTTTTGTGGTGTCTAGAAAACTGCCTGGTCCCTTAGCTCGAAGGCTTTCCAGGATAATTTGTGTAAATAAGACCCACTGTGCAGCACATGAATACATGTTTTTGTGTACAAAGTTGGGAACAGACCAGATGACACTCTCTTAATTTTTAGAATGCCACAGTCACGCTCTCATTTATCATTGTAGATTGCTAATAAAAATGTTTTATTGCAGAAAGCTGTTATCTGTGAGCTACTTCTGCTTTCAATATTTATCTTTTAACTGAACAGTTCTCTCTCTGTGATGTAGGTGTGTGGGAGTTTTCTGAGTGCTTTTATTACCTTCAAAGAGCTGAGCATACTGGGGAAATCCTGCTGCCCGCAGCCAGTCACACGCCTCTTTTGCTTCAATTTCTAAAAGGCAAAAACAGAGATAAAAAAATAAAAATTAGCCACATTAATGGAGTTCATTTTCATTTTGACAAAACCACCAGTGCATCAACCAAAAACACTTTAAAACCCTCTCTGGAGCTTATATCCTTCAGGCACAGCTTTTTGAAGTATGAGGTAAAGTAGTTTTCATGCTGAAAACCCCTGAAAATACTGAAATAGGAGAAAGAAATGTTTTCTCATTTGAGAGAAAAGAAAAATCTTAAAGAAATTGATAATAATCAATACAAAATCAAATTAAAGGCCTAGAATTCTTCAAAAAAATGCATATCACCCACCCCCTTTCATGTCAAAGTTTTTAGACTAAGATCATATTTTGTTATGAAATTATGGAATTGTAGCCGTTTTGATCAAATCTTGATGTGCCATCTCAGGCACAATTGAGATGTCATGAGTATGTGTAGGGAATCTATAAAATTTACCATTTTTTGTGTTTTCTAATGTCAATAGGCTATAGCAGTCATTTTGAATGGGGTTGGCTCCGAAGGTTAGTCACTTGTAGATGTACATCCAGTTATTATATCCATTACAATCTGTCCTGTTGCCGATGATATATTTTATTAACAAAGTTGACTCTAGTTAGTTAATGGCAAATTTTTCAACATCCTGCGCAATGTGTTAGACCTCCGAATATGTGTTGGGGATTACTCTCAGCTACAACCACAACAAATTTAGGTTCACTAGCTGTAAACTTGACTGAGCTATAGTCATTTTTTTGTGTGTTTTTTAAGGTCAATTGGCTGTGGCAGCCATCTTGAATGAAGCTGACTCCAAAAGTTAATCAGTTATAGATGAACACCCAATTGTTACTTTTCAGTGATTTTATTAAAAACTAGTGGTTCACAAGATTTTTTTGCTAACAGAAAGACATTGTTTACTCCAAATAGTTAAAGGCAACATTTTAAACCAAGCTCTCCTATAGTTTGTTAGAGTTAAAATATGTTTTGTGGGTAAGTCTCAGATTCTACCACATCATATTTTAGTTTAATATCTGTAAAAGTGACTGAGTCATTTTTGTGTTTTTTTAATGTCAGTTTGCTGTGGCAGCCATCTTGAATCAAGCTAACTCTAAAGATTAATCAGTTGTAGATGGACACCTACTGATTACTTTTTAAATATATCCTTAAAATTCAACCAGTGGTTTAATGAGACACAGGCAAAAAACATGTTCCACCTTCACCTTTTGCCAGTGGGCTATAAGAAATGGCACAAAAAAATTGATTACGTTAAAATCTTTATCAGACCTGTTTGTGACTCAGAGCAGGCAAACACCTAAAAGAGAAGTGACCCTGCAGTCAGGATCATAAACCGGTCCTGTTGACCCACAGACAGCCATCTGCAAACTTCAGAGCCACTGATGGCCTAAAGAGGAAACAGACTGCTGGCACCTTTCCATTAATACTGAAAGAGCTTGGAGCCATTTACCGCCTCTACGAGACATGATGTCTGACACATCAGTGATACAACACACAGGCTGATTTAAATTAAGAACGTAAATAAGGATTATGTTGTGTAAATGTTTGAAAAAGGCATAAAAGTGCAATATGTCTATTAGATCCTTCCTGGTTATTTTAGAAAAAAAAAGATAGATTTAATTATTTTAGGGACGCTTACCAGTTCTTAAATTGAATATTTTTATTTTTTAGGTCATTTCAAGAACAACAGCACTGATTTCAGTTTGCAGTCTTGTTACTTATGTGATTATTTTCTTTAAATTATCTTTAGAACACTAGAATTAAAATGTCAATTTGGAGAGCAAACATGAATCAGTTCTTTGAGAAATTGTTAGACTAATTCAACTTAAACAAAGCATTAGCCTTAATCCCAATTAAAAAGAAATATAAAGACCTTACCAGTACCAGTGTTTTTAAGCTAAAAATGTTTTACTACACATCAGTGGTTGAACAAGCTTTCCACTATGTAAAAAAATCTTTGAATCACTGGAAGAGAGTAAATATCACATTCAGGAAAACTAACACATCAGTAGCACACATAGGTGACAAACAGATACCACATCTGAGATCTCATCTGAGAACTTTCTTTCTGACGCACCAAACCTGCATGAACAACAGTCACACATCACACAGTTCTGTGTCGTTAAACCTACTGTAGCCCTGTGAAGAAGGTAGTGCTGTCATACATTGTTTTAATGGTAAATTATGACTCACCTGTGCTGCTTCATTTCTGTGTAACCCAGAAATCAACGAAACCTGACTTTGGTAGTCTGACCAGCAACTGAATAAATATTAACAGTTCCCTGTGTCCTTGGATGTCAAAAAGCCCACTGTTTACCCCCTTAACCAGCAGTTAAGTCAACATGTGTATGCTGCCAGGAGCCACTCTGCTCTTTTCCCACCTGCATCAGAACAAGCTAAAGGCTTTCTTTTCAACTAGACCTCCCTCCCAGGTGGATAATATCAAGCCTGTATTATTCAACTGCAGCACATAGTGAGAGCCCTGTCGAGTCCTCTTGTGTCCCATAGCCTCAGATTGGACCACTGAGAGAAAAGTAACATGAGCTGGGAATTCCTCTGTTTTGCATTCTGTAACATGATAGTGAGACATTTTGTCCTCTCATCCTCTCTCTAAGGAAATCTCATGTGGATAAAAGGCTGGGTGGGCATGATGCCAAAGATTGAGAACTTGTGTTTGCTCTCCACAACTCAAAGCTTTAAAGCTGTGTACAGTGTAGAGTTACAATTTCACAAAGAAATGAAAGCCTGTTTTGACACAACACAATGGCCTAGAATGTCAAAAGCTATGCATGTGTGAAGTATCTTTGAAAAAGGCAACTCCTTCCTTTACTATTCAGTTTAATGCAATGTTCTATAAAAAGAACAATGAATGATTATATAACACCCAACATAGATATGACACGTAACATAGTGATGAAGGAAAACATAAACTCTTGGCAGTGCCAAAACAAGTTTAAAAGCTCTATTTTAAAGTAGTAAATAACAACAAGAACAGCTTATTTTATCCTACAAGCAAAGTAAAGCTTAATCAGCAATCATTCTCTTGCCAAACTGTGATGCAAGATCATTTTCAGAACTCAAGTTTTCTCAAGCATGGCAGTTTCCTTCCACTAAAAAAAATTGCTGTGTACTTACGAGATATTTTCATCATTCAGCCAGAGTATACTTCATACACTGATCAAGTCCTAAGAGTGTGTTTCAGCTTGTCAGAGCATCTTCATTCCCACGCCGAGCCACATTCCTGTTCTCTCCCTGAACACAGCTGGCAGCTTGAACTCAAATCCACAGCTCGTTCTTTCCCTTTCTCTTTCCATCTACACCCCCAACCACCATGTGCCTGTCCCAACACTAAATCTATCCTTTAACCCACCCCTTTCTGTGGCAGACTCCAACACCCCCCCCCCAGTCTTTCTTTACTGCTCCTTGTGCCCAACCCCTCTATCCAGCTCTGCCCACAACTCTTTCATATACAACTCAATAAATTTTTTTAGCATGGATCTAGGCTGCATCTCTGAATCTTAATACTGTCATGAACTTCAAGATGTCTTAAAAAAATTAACTACAATTTCCTAACTTACTTCTTTGTTTTCAGTGGGGGTTTTTTTCTTTATTTGGACAGATTACACAAGGTTGTCTTTTTACAGTCTTTCAAAACTCTATCCAAAATGTGTTAAAAGTAATGTGGGAGACGTTTTATTTAAGCAAACAAAAGAGAAGTGTGGTTTCTAAAGCTCCAGATGTTATTCCAGTGAATCAAGGAAATGGAAACACGTAGACAGCTGAACTTGGGGAAAACCATGACATAAACCGTCAGCAATCAGTAGCAGTGAATCATGCTGGCTCTCAAGGCTGCACACTGGCATCATCAGAGTGATAAAATGCTCCGTTTCATGACTGTCTAACCTTTTAGTTTGTGGCTAAATCAATGAATGAGATGAATAGTGACCAATATCATCTAAGACAATTAGGAAATAATCTTTAAAAATAGTAAGTCTAACACTTAAAAAGCATCTACATTCATGAATTAAGTTCAAGAAGATGAAGGCACTGGACAGGCTGAGTAAAGAACCCATTTTTAATTAGATTATAACAGAAGAAATCACTAAACCTAGGACTTAGAATGATTGTTCATTAAACGTGTATTCCAAGGAAACAATTGGGACTTTCCATGGCCCTGTGATTTCATAAAAACATCTAATCCATTCATAATTTCCAATCATGTGAGCAGATTTCCAGATGTGGTCCACCTCTGCTCTGGCTGCCTCACTTTGTGACGTTTCTACCATTTCCTGTTCGGATATACTGGGGCCAGAACTGGGTATTAATTTTCAAGTACAAACAGAACGACATACGTAATGCACTTTAGTCACCATAAAAAAAACTTTAAATGCACTTAGCACATATTAGAATTTTAGAGAAAAACAAACTACTTTAAGTAGTATGATGTAGTCCAATAAAAAAAAGATCTGACTGCACCCTCACCCCCTCCGCATTACCCCAGAATGAATCAGCCAGACAAGAAAGGCTGCAACTGTGGTCTAAGATTATCTGTTTGAACACCTGGAGGGAGAAAGATAGAAACAACAATATGAAAACAGATTCTACTGACTACTGTAGGTGTCGTCATGCTTGGCGACATTAGAAGACAGGCCTCTCTTCTTTTATGAAGCTAATTGCACACAGACACCCACTCACAGTGAGCAGTCAGCTAAGACTAGACAGACAGCTAGGTGAAACACACAGACCCCTCCTCTAGCCTGCCTCAAAACCACAACATCTTATGTTTCATGCCCAAAATAGCCCTGCATTCCTTCTGTCTCACAGTTTGCAATTGTTCATACAGGAGCAAATGGGAAGCTCAAATTATGATGAGAGATAGCCAAAGGACGAAGGTGGTGGCTGAGAAATGGCAAGGCTGTGCACGCAGGAGGCTCAGGAGATCTGTTCTCTATTAGGAACAGATTTGGGGCCTCATTTATAAAATTGACTTAAACAGAAAACAGATTATGACATGAAAATGATTTTATCTTTAAGTAAAGTCTAGACTTGAAGGAAGGGATTCTCTGCTGGTTATATGTGTGATTAAGTGTCAGCACTGTGTTTTTAGTGACTTCATTTACTACAGCATATTGAATTCTTTTGGTCAGCCCATCAATCTAACTGTCTTAAGCATGCTAACTTGCTTATATTGCTTATGTCTCACCAATGTAATGTCTTGATGTCACCCTTCAAACGTTTGCTTATGTAAGGTAAAATAAAAGTCTTTTGTTAAGTTGATAGCAACAACGCTGATACATCAGTGCAGTTAAACTCTCCAAAATGTAGCAAAGACTGTTCACAAGATGTAAATGTTAAAAAGTGACATTTTTGGCTGCTTTTTGCCATCAATGGGATCTTTCACACAACTACTGCAGTTAGTGCAGTAATGTTTTTTTCTATTCATTATCAAAACAAGTCTGAAGTAAAAATAGTTGTCATAACCAGAAAAAAACTTGAGGAAGAAAGATTAAGCATAGTAGAAAATTCACACGAAAAATGAGAACACTTTCTTCAGGAATTACTTTCATGTCTCAGATATTTATTATATGCCATTCAGTTTTTTGTGTTCTTGTTCGGACCGGAAACAGCTGGCGAGCCACATCATTTTACTCTTTACCAGGTCAGATTCATTTAACACTAGTAATGTCCATCCAACAGACAAATACCACCTAAAACAGATATAAAAACTTTAAATTTTTTAAACTGTTTTCATTCACCTTTTCTTATTCACTTTTCCAAAAGGTAAATCAAAACAGTTTGCATTTTCACGTCAATATGAACTCAACCAATGAAGCTGTGAGGAACAATAACTGTAAAATTGACAAATGTCTGAATGTTGTCAATTTAACAAATTGTTGAAGCCAATAATGTTATGTATCTTAAATCTGTAAAGAGCTTATGATAAAAATTGCTAAAATAGACCCTTTTCAGAACCAGTGTTTGTAGTTTATTTTGAGATGACACATGCCAGTGCAACGTAACACATTGTGATGAGAAGGACCCTCAGTCTGTTGATCTAAATGGTTTAGGAACCCAGAGGTATTTGCCTTATGCAGTTGTTCATTCATAACACAATAGTTACTGGTATTTTCATGAATTCCTTCAAAAGGTCCGTCTAATTGTTCCTTACTAAATTTTTGGGTCTAAATTCAAGTATTGTTAAATTGTTCAAGTAATATTGTTTTTACAAATGAAGCTAATGATTCTTTAAAAAAATACTGGCAATTCACAAGGTGGATTAATAGAGCACTGCCCCATGTGTTTCACATAATGTCGTGGGAATAAAGCCTTTCCTTTTTCTAGAGTAGGTCTTAATTAATTAAGCTCTACATGTACCTCAGACTTCAATATCCCCAGCCCCATTTTCCACCACCATTTTCAACAAAACAGGAGGTGCCACAGGCGAATGTTGCAACACATTCTGAGTTGGTAGCGTTTACACCATTTTTAAACAAGCAAGGTGTTGGAGTAATGAATAATTGTAAAATCTGTCTGCAAAGGTGAGTAACAACACAGTAGCTTTGTTGTTGCTCTGGATGCTGTGATTGGCACATGATCTAGCTGGCTTCACGGGCCAAGTAATTACAGAGAGTCTGTGTTGAATCACCCAGGGACAACCAGTCCCCTCATTTGATCCTGTGGAGCAAGCTGGGAACCTGTTATCCTGCAGTCCACATGGGATGCAGGTTTAAAATGATCACCTCTAGGCTGGGTTGCTAAGACAACAAAGCAAAATGTCCTAAACTACAAATGAACCAGCAAATCTTTGGGCAGCTTTTCCCCGTGGTCTACACTGACCTGTGGAGAGATTCTTTCAATGGACCGCACGTCTCCAGCAACAAGCGGATAAAGCAAACTTCAGCAGACCCTGGAGCGCAGAGGACAAACACGGTCCGAGCCCAGGAAAAAGCCAGTGCCAACAAGGCATTAGCATTCTAAACTTGTGGGTCAGGGCTTCACAGATATCCACTTCACACATTAGAGGCAAGTCTTTTAAACACCCTTTTAATTATAGCCTTTTCATCATCATTTGTACCAAAATTTTTGTTCTTTTCTGTTAAAGGTCAGATCATAGATACATGTTGTTCGAATATAAACATTGTCTGGTTAAAGACTTTCAAAGGATCCACTGGTGCAGGATTCACAGCAGAAACACACGCTCACAGCAGGAGCCTATTGATTCTGAATGTAAATAACATAACTATGTGAGCTTGAGAGCTGCTGTTGTTGACCATTGCCAAATCCTGCTGGGTCAAAAGTCATCGGGCTGTTTTCATCTTCAGATCCTGTATTGAATTTAAACAAGAGCAGCACAGCTGTGGTAACACTCTCCTTCACCTCTGAAGGACACCCAGAGTGAAGGTTCTTTCATCCTCTTGGGAAACAACTCATCAACTCTCTCTTTCTCTTTTTGTATCTCAATCAAGTCAGGAAATACTAGGCACAGCTTTCTCAGCATCCATTGGTTTCTAATTAAATCACAATGCACTGAAAACACCAAGTTACTTCAACGTTAATTCACCAGAACGTCCGTCATCAAATCCAAAGCTGATTCATTTGTTTTACAGTCTTGTCTGGGAACAAAGAAAAAAATCAAACTTAAAGGGGGATTTACTGGTAACCGCATGTGGGGGCAGGATGATGTTTTTTTTTTTTTTTTAATGGGAAATCACTACAAACTGTCTCATAAAGATGGTATCACTCTGTTCCATGTCACTGAACAACAGTCCGAGGAGAGTCTATCCACAACCGCAAACAGCCTTTCAGGGAAGGATTAACAAATTATCCCTGACCTTAACTGTAAGCTGATAGCCCACTTGATCTGATTGGCTATTGCAGCCAGAAGATAAATAGTGGACTACAATGTTTGGACTGTGTGGCCTCTGAACAAGCCAAAGCTTCAAAGTTTAAATCATAAGCTCTGAAGAATTTTTATCAACAAGTGTCACAAATTCACTCAGTTTTGAGAAAATCTTCTAACAGCCACATGCCAACTCCCCCTAGGTTGCTTGGCAAATAGAAAAAGACCAAAGGAAGTGTTAACTTTACAAACAGGTTCTCTACCCCTGTGGTCACACTACAGGAATCACTGACACATAAAACAGAAGAGACACTTAAATACAAGCATCCCTTGTTAAGAGACATCTCACTCTAAATCTCAGGAAGCAGTTAAAAGTACATCAGCAATCAACCAGCAGAGCTTTCTGTGAAATGCATAATAGAGCAACATCCAAGTGTACAAGCTAAACACTTCCAGACAGTGGACTGCAGCAGTGTTCCCCTGCATTTTAAAGGGTTTTGGCAACTGTCCTGATGGTTTTTTTATGACAAATTTGCTTTCTTAGGTGATATTAAAAATAATCTACTTTGAATTTTGCAGATTTCCTTTTTTATCCAGGTATATCTTTATTGAAACACTGGACTATTTTCTCCACCAATCATGCAGTGATCATGTTTGCCGTACTTGAGCTAAGGATGTTTACTCTAACACAGGGTAATTAAATAATCCAGTGCAGGATTAATCATGCAGGTTAGACAGTAATGAAACCCATCAAGCAGTGATCTCTGAGCAGCTTTCATCTTACAAAATGGTGGGTTTTTCCTTGTCAGATTATATTTCTTGTTGTCTGTAGTTCTCAGGCCAATAAAGGAACCATATAAATAATAAAACAGCCTGTTGAAACAGACCATGCAGATATATAGTACCTATGGTCATCTGTGTTCCCTGTGGTGCAGATCGAAAACCTGGAAAGAGACTTCAAGACTTCAAGTGCTCATTGCCAGTCTGATTTCCCCCAGTTCCACCTTCTGTCTTCTGTCCTTCAAACTCTTCATCTCTTCGTCTTTCTCATTTTTTTTCTCGAAAAGACTGAGTTTCTGAGTTTTTTCAGCTGGATTTTCAGCTAACCCTCCCCCTCGTCTCTATGCCAGCTCCCTCTCAGCTGGCCATACAGTTGACTGAAATCCCCTATTTAACAAGCTCCTATAGGTCTACATTTCAGTTTTCATTCTGTTGTAAAGTCCATACGTGTCTTCTTTTATGTAAAGCTCAGTAGGCTGCATGCCTTGCCATGTCATGCTGTTTTCCTACTTAAAATATGTGGTTGTGTGGCTGTAATTCTTCCTTCCCTTTGATAGCTTATATAAACACTGTAATTTGGCTTTCCAGCATTGCTGTACAGCATTGCTAAAGGGGGACCATGAATTACTGACAAGCACGTAGCCAGCTGACCTGGAATCATGACTCAAACATGGAAAAATATTCACATGTTCCATAAGTTCATGTTTCATGTTCAGAAGCTCAATACTGTAATTTTAAAATTATATTTAATGTGAGGCTACAAGCCTGTAAAACAAAACATGGGTAAAAGATGCAAAGGAAAATGTCCAGAAAAATATTCTGATGGCCAGATTCCTGCAGAGCTTTATTAGGTCCTCCTTCCTCTCATTTGGAAGGGTTCCCACAAGGGTCTAAAGTGGGTTTCCCTCCTCCTCTCAAATTGGCCTCAGAGAGTCAGAGGGTTCAGAAGGAGCTGATGCTCGAACAAGGGCTCCTACCGTGAGAAAGCCCACTCAGGACTTCCACAATTAGAGCTAAGAACCACCCTAAAGGATGCTAGTCCTAATTAGCAACATCAAAGAACAGCCAAAGGACTTTGACAGGAGCCTTGCAAAAGTTTGTGGGTTATGAATAAGTTACAGGTCACCTTACAACACATGATATGACCTGGTCTAAGTGATAGTTCCAACAGATTGGAGTCATCCCAGCCTTTCACACATTTAAAAAGTCACAGACTGGCATGGATAAAATGCAGTACCATAAAAGACACGCTGCATTCAGATGGTCACACAGAGGATGACTGTTGGAGCTCAGAGACCAACACAGGAACTGAAAGAACGTTGCCTTTTACACTTGGGTCAGTTTTTCCAGCTAATAGCAAGTAATATCTATTTCTACCAGAGGAGGGCAGCAATGTGCTGAATTTTAAAATGTTTTTGAATGCCACTAAGGGGTAAACTTGAGTACTTATGCAAAACATAGATAAAATAAGTAAAGGTTGAGCCCTAATACCATTGCAAACTTCCTTATCATGTATTTTGTTTTATCAGGGAAAAAAAATCATATCTCTAAAAATACAAAAATTATCATTTTCTTTCAGGTACAAATATTGTCAGTGTTAACATACAATTTTTGATCTATCTGTCATTATTAGGCCAATAAGGCCTTTTCCAGTGGGATTTTCTCAACTGTGTAATACTGAAGGCCAAAGAAATTCTCTAAGTTAATGTGTGACTTTCCATTCCTGTAACAACGCAGCTGAGGTATTTCTGAAATCTGCACTTAGTAAATGATTAGCTGTGAACATGTGGCAGCTGTCAGATATTCTGTGTAGGAAGTACACTGATTCTCACACGACATACTGCTTTACACATAGACCATGAGCTCAGTCTGCACTGCACCAAAAGTAGGAATCTAATGAGAAACTCTTTGGATATGACCTTTATTTCCAGGAGTAGGTTGGACTCAACCAGTTTGGACCTTGCTGTGATAAGATTCTTCAATCAGTTACTCATTCTTCATCAGCGAGGCTGGAAATTACAAACAACACACTAAGCAGAGATGCACAGTTAAAACTGCACAGAGATGTAAACAAATCCGCGTTGGAATTTAACAATTTATCAGTGAAAATGTATTGAAATAAAATATTCCACTGTATGTTTTTGTGTGTATCACAACATTTGGGTTGAACTAAACCTTTAGATTTTATTTTTTAGAACAGCATCTACAAAAGACTTTTTGGAGAGTTTAATCTGTACTGCATTTGTATCCCCCTGAAAAACTGTTTTTAATTATGTAAAGTAAAACAAAACACCCATTTATCCACTTTGTTTAAGTCTCTCTTTCTTTAGCTTTACCTCATGTGAACAGATCTACATCGACATCCCTAAATAATTTGTTTTCTCTTACTTGATCAAATGCACCACGTTGCAGCAGACAGCAGATGATTATAGCAGTCCTCAGAAGAGAGAAGTCCTGAGAAGAAGAGGACAGAGTCTAACTGTTCTTCGCTTTGAAGAACCTCTTTACTGTTACAGCCTCTCAAAACAGAGAACATTGCAAACTCCTTTCCAGTGGTGCTTTCAAACAATAACTAATACTATTCAGTAGGACGAACAAAACAGCTTCTCCTCTTAACAGGATGAAATGTTCCTCTCTACCTAAAATTGGTGAAAAGCACATTATCCCCATCGGAACTTCCCTAAAATAATAATTGATCATTTCACACTTGCAGAATAATAAAATATATTGATAAACTTTTTTTCTGATTTAGAGATAATACAGTGATTTGTCCAGATGCTTTAAATGATCAAAATGATGCCCCCAAAAGTGCTGAATGTTAGCCTTGAACATAAATAGGCAAATACACTGAAACCAATCCACATCAGAGAAAAAAGCCATCAGGGTCCTTCCTAGTCCTCTGGGCCTGAACTGTTTGCTTTAAAGTGTTAGGGTTAGGGTTAGTGTCACAGCGTAAGGACAAGTGTGGCTGACTGCTTAATAACTTGCGTGGTTTCCTGCTATGATAATAAAAGGCATCATATACTAAACAAAAATATAAACGCAACGCTTTTGTTTTTGCTCCCAAAACTAAATTGTTTTGGGACCCACTCATTGGAAGGGTGGGGGGGTCCTTGGGGGTAAAGATGCCGGATGTCTCAACCATTGAAAAGGAGCGGACCAACGTTACACAGGCCACAATCAACAACCTAATCAACTCTATGCGAAGGAGATGTGACACACACACCCCCCTAATACAGTAAATGTAAACTGCACATTTTTAGGGTGGCCTTCTATTGTGGCCAGCCTAAGGCACACCTGTTCAATAATCATGCTGTCTAATCAGCATCTTGATATGCCACACCTGTGATGTGGATGGATTATCTCGGCAAAGGAGAAGTGCTCACTAATACAGATTTACACAAATTTGTGAATATTGAGAGAAAAAGGCCTATTGTATACATAGAAAAAGTCTTAGATCTTTGAGTTCAGCTGATGAAAAATGGGAGCTAAAAAAAGGGCTGCATTTATATTTTTGTTAAGTATATGTATCTATGACATAAAGCAAATCACAAACATACACATACTTGGCATGTAGTAACCTATGTCATTTGACAACAGATACAACATCCATATATACAAATCTATGGGTTGTATATCTAACAAGGTTGAGTCAAGTCCTCTTGAAGGGCTCTTCTTTGTTAAAACGTTTCATCTTTAATCCAAAAGGCTTCTTCAGTCTGAGGAGCTGCAAGCAAACTCAGTCTTAAAAGCAACCCCTTTGCATAGTGAATCAACCTGTTGCTGGTGTCACCCACAACTAGTTGTTCACATGCAAAAGAAGGACCATCATCCTAATGACCGATTGTTAGGGCACTGATGGCTGCTTGCTATTCACAGAGGGCTGAGTGATACTCGCAATAACAGCATTATAAAAAGGTGACAGTTGGACACGGAGGCTTCCGCCCTGTTTAACGACAGACAGGTTCTCTTCACAAAGATGGTTTCCTTTACTCCTCTCTTGAAGCAACATTCCTCTCTTTCAAGGATGTGCACATCTTCCCCCCTGAAAGAGTGACCACTGGCCTGCAGATGAGAGTAACCTGCAGAGTCCTGGCCTGTTGATTTTGCTCTTCTATGCTTGGTAATCCTTTTGGCCCTTTGTTTACCCAATGTATAACTGACAGTTCTCCTGGCACTTAACAGCATTCACAATATTACTCTGTTTGTCCCAGGGGACTGGATCTTTGGGATGAGCTAGTCTTAGCCATAATGTATTTTGGGGTTTGAAAGCCACTGGAATGTCATGTTTAGAAATTAAATGTCTCAGTTTCTCTGAAACCCCCGCAACATACAAAATGACCACTGGTCTGGGTCTGGGTTTGGTGTCCTCCTTTTCACCCACTGGCTGGCTGGTGTCCCAAACAGGACCTGGATTATTGAGCATGCATCAGGGCATATGGGTTAGATAACTTTTCTTTTTTTTTAATCATTGCAGTGATGATCTTCCTGACTGACCTAAGGTTAGGAGGTCATAAAGAAGGACCATAGATAAGTTCAACTGAACAGAGTTTCTTGTAACACAACAGCCTCCCAGTGAAGAGAATACACTGAGCCATCAATCTTTAAATGTTGCTGTATCTTTCAGCTGTTTTGGCTTTCCACAAAAAAGCTGATAAAGGTTCCAGAAGTTTTGGGGTTTTTTTGCAAAACAGGAACACTTGGACAAATTCCTAATGGCCTGTGAATTGCTCAACTGTCAAATGTTTGCTGTTGTCTGAATAATAGAGGGTTGTTTCAGGTATTTTTATGAACAACCACTGATTTCACAGACAATACTTAGTCTTTGAACATGAATGTGTGAAAATTACCGTGTTTATATATATATATCAAATACAGCAAGTTTCTTTGTGAATCCTGGAATGGTTTGAACTGTGAGGAGCTGTGGCAGGCATTCAGAGAGCTAAAACTACACAGCTCCCCCTCAAAAGTATTAACATATGGAACATTTCTATAAAATATGAAGGATATTTCACAAAATAGACACATTTCTTAAAAACAGGCTTCACTTACGTAGCAAATCCAACAATGTCTGTGTATCTTCCTTTTACTTTGTTTAGCTCCTCACATTGAGACACATCGGGCAGAATGTTGGTACAGTAAGACCTTGAGGATTCTTTTATCTAATCCAACAGTGTTTACAGTAAACAAGAACACACACAAGCTCTGGCCGCCCTGACTTGTCATCAAATTGGAAATATGACTAAGACCAAACAGGCATCCCTGGAACTCGAGAGGTACAATACAATATGGGTATTTATTCCTATCGCCATGGCCACCACTCACTTTCAACTTGCACAATCAACAGGCCCCGCCAGCTGGAATGCTAGAGTCACTGCAATGACACGAGCTCAGCTCTGACTCTCTCCAATTAGCGCTTCAAAATACACAAATCAATGCTAACGTTTGCATTTCAAACAACGTACATAATAATAGGTAAATCAGGCTGCCATCCAGGGAAAAACGCAGGGACAAAAACTTTGCAAAATGTTGTAGTGCAAAAAACTGATGACATAATAAAGTCAAACTACTGTAACAACACTTTAACTACAAAAATTGGGTAAGAAAATTAGGTAAAACTACATACAGCAGTTTAAAGCCTTTACTTGAGGTTGATATGAAACTTTCATAATTTTCTGTGAGAAATTTTTCAAGATGTCTAAAAATATTTGTGTAATCAATGTGTGAAAGAAATTTGTTTCACTGAAATAAATTAATGCATTAGGAGTTTTATAATGGAATTTAAGGAGAAGTAAATATTTCATTTGTGTTTATTAATTAAAGTTTAATTCTAAAAGATATTGAAATACCTAATTTTTCCACAGTTATTCCACTTGTGTCATTTCTAATTGACCTCAGAATTTGACCTCCATATTCTAGTACTCATAAAAACATTTCCAAGAAGGCTGGATTTAAACAGAAAAACCAAGAAAAGCCTGATTCCCAACCTAAGGACTAAACCAAAAGAGCTGTCACTTCTGTCTAAACATCTCCGAACACCACACCTCTCCTACCTCCAGCAATCCTCTTCAGAAGCTGCTGCCTGGCGATGATTCTACCCAGCCTGTAGCCAGACCGTCTGTGGTGATGATCCATTCTCAAATAGATATCCTGAGTTTCAGGGGTCATACTGCTCAGATACTCACTGCCTGTGGACTCTGGAGGCTCCCAAAACATAGCTGCTATACTTTACCCCAACCAAGCCCTCAATGCACCTACATACATACACACACAGACACACAACAGAAAACTTTACATACATGCGCAAAAAGCCTGAAGTGAACTGAAAGGGACAGCACAGCAGAGCACAGGGGGAGGAGAGCCAACACTTCACTCCTCACAGGCCATGTGACCATACGAAGGCCAATGGCAAGGAAGAAGTGGGAGTACGGCCCACCTCACTGAGCTGAATCCAACGTCTGTGTGAATGCTTGTCAGCCTCCCCCTGCTCTGGAGGGAAATATAAATACCACTGGAATGCCTATGAACTGAGTAAGGGGAGCAGCAGTGGATGATGCAGGGTGTGGGAGGGTTTGGAAAAATAGTGGCTTTTGGCCTTGCCCTGCGCTACAGAACAACTCCTCTGCTGTTGCTGGTGACACAGGTGCCAAATTTACTAGACGAGGGTGCCACTTTAGAAAAAAACTAGGGAGGTAAGAGGAAGACAGAAGCTGTTTTCTTGGTCGGAGAATGCTAATTTCTACTCCCCCACCCCCACCACACTATTTCTACTTACAGTGGCAGGAAGCTGTCTCAGTGGGTCACCTCGATGTGTCTACAACTCAGCAGGGAAAACAGCTTTTGGGCTAAATATACAAACAACCTCAAATCTATTTACTAAAAAAAAAAAAAAAAAGTTTTTTTGTTGCCATGATGGCAAAATTTTTACTTCTGACAAAAACATGTTCTGTTCTCATTCCATTCTATTTACATAATGTAATAACCACAGAACGCTCAAAATAGACCATTTGTGTAGACAGAAGGGTTGTTTTCTACTTTTGGACTGAGACAAAGTGGTTTAAGGTCATCAAGGTTTGAACTCAATTGGTTTTGAAAACATTAAAAAAACAAAGTTTTAAAAGTTACAGAACAACGAAAATAAAGAATTTATAGTTGTGCATTCACACAAACTCAGAATTTGCTTGGAGTATACAATCTATTTTGGATGCAGCTCAAATATTTAAACCTAGTTATAAATTAAAGGCCTAGCATTCCTTGACGAACTGTAAATCGCCCACCACCTTTCATGCCAGCGTTTTAGGCTGACATCATCTTATAATGAGAAATGACAAAGTTACAGTGTTTTAGCCAAGCCTTGTATATAACAATATTAGCAAGCTCATATAATGTGATACACGATATCTTGCATGTTAGCAGTTAGAGTATGTGTTGTGCATGACTGTCAGCTACTACCACCCCAAATTTTAGCTTGATATCTGTAAAATTCATTAAGGTATAACCATTTTTGTGTTGGTTAAGGTTAATTAGCTGTGGAGGCCATGCCAAATTGGGTTGATTCCAAGTTAATCAGTTGTAGATGTAAATCCAAATATTGCCTTCTGAAAATTTCCCTACAATCTGTCCAGTGGTTCATAAGATATTTTGCTAACACACATTGTTGACTCTACAGGTTAATCCCAAAGTTTTAAGTAAAGATGTTACACAGTGCTTGGAGGTGTTGGGCACAACTCTCAGCTACTATCACAAGAATTTTTAGATCAATATCTGTAAAATTAGCTGAGTTACTGCTAAGGTTGCTTAACTGTGGCGGCCATCTTGAATCAACGTGACTCCAGAAGTTAATGAGTTGCAGATATACATCCAGTGATTATTGTCTGAGAATTTCATTAAAATTTGTTCAGTGGTTCACAAGATATGTTTCAAACACTACAAACAATTACAAATGCACACCCACAAACATGGGCAAAAACATTATTGCCTTTCTCCTTCGGGGGTGGGCAATAGAAAATCAAAGATGAATCTGGTACAATTTAAACTACTCATGTTGTTAATTTATGGTCAGACTAAAATTTATGTTCCTTGGACTTAAAAGTCGCTCGTCTCAGTTGATTATTAGCATGACAGAACAATCTTTTTTCCTCTTGAAATAAAGTCCACATCTACCACACCACACTCCTTGTGCCCATTCTGTCCACAGTATACAAGCTGGCCTGTTTAGTAGAAGCACGGCGCCATACACGTGAGTGGAGCCCAAATGGGCAAGCAACCAAATTAAACACAGCCCCTGTCTGTTCCTCTCTCTGGCTGGCAAAATCCATCCCAGCTTAAGCTCACAAAGCCCACAATTCAGCAGCACACTTCAGAGCCTGCTGCACATTTTCATAAACTTCTCTTGGGTTTAATGGCCCTCCCCACACCCTCAAGTTGAGTGGTTTTAATAAGAGACTGTTGCTCTTAGAAGGTGATGGCATGGCTCTTTTCAGATGATTCCATCAGGTGGTGACTCATGTTTTACACACACACAAATACCTGCATTCACTTATTTAATAAAAGGATCACTTAAGTAAGGCATCAGATGCAAAAAACAAAAAAACGAGTGTTGGTGTGTCAGGAACAGCGTCAGCTTTGTGAATCAATTTCTGTTTTACACTTCCTTCCTCGTCTAGACAAGTGCATCAAGCATATCACGTTACAGAATCAATCACCCACAAGTAGCATCGTAATGAGAGAGATTAAAGGTGACACCATCTCTGTCTGCATTCAAATAGCTCATTGGGGATCGTGGAGGAGCTAAAAGCTCTTCGGTGTGCCGCATGCCATAAAGAAATGACTGTGGTCTGTCCTTAGAGGGAGGGTTGTGACTCGAGCCCTTATCAGACGTGTAACAGCACGCCCGTGTCTGGGTTTCAGAGCTCAGCTACTACACAGCATGGCAGCAGGAATCCAGACTCACACTACAGTCACACAAATACATACCAAGGCTCTGTGAGGGGCTTGATAAAGTCGTTTTAAATGTTTGTCATAATGAAAATAGGGGAAAAAAATAAATGTCAAAGATAGATTACTTTTTTCTGAAATGAAATTGGAGGTAACAGACTTAACATAAAACCCAATTTGTGTCAACATTTTCATTAGAATACAGCACCTAAGATGTAATGCAGTCTTTTTTTGCAGCTGCAGCCTTCAGTCGTTTCCACTCAGCCTCAGCAAGGTGTGATTATGAAGGGGAAACTTGTATTCATCCTGAGGCCCAGTTGTGGCTGTAGAGACAGCTGTGATGTGGTTTAATTCTGCAGCAGACACATGTAATCTGCACTGGACAGCCTTGGTTCCACTGTGGCTATGTTTCCTGTGGTTAAAGCCTTAAGAATAACTAGTGTGACACAAGATTTCCAACTCATGAGCCATTGAATGTCTTTTTGAGCTCAGGTCTGGTTGTAAATTGTACTTTAATGTTGCAGGATTAGTGGCATGAATGTGTTTGTATAAAAATACACTACAAAACACTTCCAAAATACAAATAGAAGCAAATTTCAAGTATTACAAAAGGTCAAGCTCAAAAGAAAATGCTGTGATGTTCAACACAAAGACAGTGAGTCAGCAGCTCATTTCAATGTCAGCAGTGGGTATGAAAAAGTGACCCACCTAAACCTGAATGCAGATTCAACTGAGTTTCAGTAGCACCAGCTATGGCTGAATATCAAGAAAACACATTTATTTTCAGATGCAAGAAATACAATGTTTACTGAATGCTATGCTTACTGGAAATGTGAATCAAAACTCATCAACCAATCTGCACAAGCATGAAGAAGTAAGATAATTAACTGTAATCACTGAATGTCAAATGTAGATGGGATAAATACTTTCACTGATGTCGGTTTGCATCACATTAGAGGGGAAAAACAATATTACAATGTGGAAAAAAACTTTCAATGTTAGTTTTGTGTTTTATGTTTAATTTTTCACAGTAGTTTTCTAAAAAAAAAATAAAAACAATGAGTCAAACAAATGCATGAGGTGAAAGTCTAAGGGGAAAATCTGCACATTGACACCTATCTATAAAAACTACATACATACATTTTAACCAGTATATTTTGTCATTATATTTTTAATAACATTTCACACAAAAACATTTACTCTTAGACTTGAATTTGGTTCTTGAAATGTTGTCTCCTTTGCATATAGGTCTCCTTTCAACATAAGTTTTTTTTATTTTTTACTAGAGTACATATAGCAAGATTCATAAAGATATTATTACTGAAATAAAAGTGACTCTAAGATCAGTATGCCAAAGCGTTGATGCAGGCATTTAAGCATCATTTTTATATTTTCCATTGCAGCATTACATTTAGAACAGTTGTGATGTAGAGTTCAAGCTTGAGGCAGTTTATTGGGGTTAAGACTAAGATCTGATGAGATTTGAGCTGAAAATACATTATTATTTTTTTAGTGGTTAACTATAATGTCCCTGTTTCCAGTCAAAATTTCCTAAGTAATAGATACATAAAACTCTTGAATTTTGTCATTTAAACTCAATTGCCCTTTTTTATATACAGAACACTATTTTCACAAAGAACAGTAAATCTGAAAGACTAGAATAAACCACTATGGCCACTGTATGTAAAACTCATAATGACATGACAATAAAGCATTTAAGAGCTGGAACAAGTCCCTACAACTTAAAATTTGTTTAAAAAATTGATTGGCTGATTAAAAAAACAAAAAAGCCTGAGTGGTAACTGTCCAAAAGCTGCAATTTCAATGTTTCAGATGCTGACAAACTGGATAAAATACCTGGTATTTTAGGTGTGGGAGGTGAGCAATGCCTCATTTAAGATCAAACTATTACACTGTTATTAAATATAAGAAATTAGCAATATATGCTTATCTAAATAAACTGTGACAGCTCACATCCATCACTTTCCTCTAGCAATTAGACTGAAACTAACTTTATTAAAGTTCACTAAACTTTTACCATTTTCCTGCAATTAATGACTCACAGTTAGAGTAAAATACAGAATAATTTCAAACATTTGAAAAAAAAAGTGTACATTTTAGTCAGTATGTAAGTAAGCTGGAGTCAGTGCTTTGGCAGAAAGAGTTTATGGAGCTCTCTCTCTCAGACTCTCTGAGACAGCAGCCATCCATCAGGTTTTAGCAATAAATGGGTCACCTTCTGCAAAGTGACACACATGAATTTATTTTTTGGTTGGCCACATTCATCTCTGATGAGCCAGAAATCAGCTATTAGAGCCCTAAAAATGAACTAAAATCTGTACACATTTAAAGTTCTCCTTTCTGATTTCATTAACATCTGTTCTGAAACAGATGTTTCCTAAAAATCACAACATGCAGCTGACACTATAAAACAAAGGTATTTTTTTTTACAATACTCTGAACCCAAGACAAGAAAGGGACTCTATAGATTCAAGGTTGCAGGAATGCACTGTTCACTTTTAAAAATACACGGTGTTAGCTACTCAGACATCACAACACTCAGCTGCATCTCCACTGATGTGCCCCAGCAGGCTGCACGGCTGAGCCAAGCTCACGTCAAACTTTATACACACAATGCACGACTCTGTGGGAAAGTTGAAACAGGAGCTCCAAATCAACTTAAAAAAAAGAATAAGAAAAAAAAAGCACAGCAGTGAGTTATAGTATCACATAAAACATCTGGTCTCTATTAGTATGACTTCAGCGAGCCTGATGAAGACCGAGCTGTTTTGTAATTCATGTGGCGTTCCCACATGAGGTGCTGGTGTTGTCAGGTCACTGCATCTTGTGGTCGACTTAAGCAACTGCACAAACGATTGCACTGCACCTAAAAGATATCAATCTCACCTTTTAGGCAACAGGCCTCTAGATCTAATAATATTAATAATTTCATCTCAAAGTAGGTTTTTTTACAAAAAAATAAAAAATCTGACTATGTGTC
>JAOXNZ010000091.1:6081127-6095160 GCA_028566095.1 Kryptolebias brasiliensis
CAGTTTGCATCCCCCTCTCCTCCCCTCTTAATACTCTCGACCCCCACATACCTAACTCTCACTGCCTTGAACGCAGACTTGCAAGAAAAAAAAAGTTCAGAGAATCTGATCAAAAGTCCAAAAACAAAAAAAAAACAAACTATTGACCAAAAATAAATAAAATAAATACCACTGGCCTGGCATTTCATCTTTTTTTTCCAGATCTCTAAATGATCAGTCTCATATGTGATTTTTGATATAACTATAAAACTATATATCTAACACCCTATAACATACCTTCCCTGAACAACATCTGACCTCATTATACTCAAGGTTACTCTGCAGCCAAAATACTTTTCTCTGAAGATTCCCAGCTGCCCCATGGCCAGAATTTAACCGGAGCTCTTTTCATTTTCAAGAGGTTCCACAAAGAGACAGTTCCTGAGAGACTCAATTTTCACTACATTTAAAGTTGTTGTTAAAGCTGAAAAATGTTATATTTGAAAGTCTTTTAGGATTACTTGATTGGGTTCTTGTAGCTTTCATTTTAAACCAGTTGTTGACTATCTCAGTGCTTCAGAGCCATCGAGACAACACAAAGGACAAAGTGAAAAGCTTTGAATTGAACCTGCGCTGCATTCTGCAAATCTCTCAGCTGTCTGTTCGTTTTAGAGAAGTTGAATAGGGACATTTCTATATGTTGTTTAGCAGAGGTGAGAGCTGCTTGTCCACAAATGCCTAAGCTGACTTTATTCCTGTCACAAATACCAAATGTTTACAGCTACATAGAGAAAAGTAGGTGTACAGAGAAGAATTTTAAAAGAATCAAATGCCTGGTGATCAACTTAGTTATTTTATAAGATTTTCCCTTATGATTTTACTGTAAATACTGACACCAAACTTAAATGATAGATTAGGAAAGGAATTTCTTTACACATTGCAGTATATATTTTCACTCAAAATTTGTAAAATTTCTCTTCTTTCACAAATCAGTTAAAGTTTTAAAACTCTAGGTGATCCACATAAATCTAAAAAGAAACAAAAAGGTTTGTTTGACTTTTAGTTAGATCCATTTTCTGGATGCATTTGAAAATTTCTAATTTAGCTTGGACCAAAAGAAAAGATTTCCCAGCTATAGAAAGATAAAACTTTGAAATAAATGCAACCAGTAGTTAATTGTCAAACCATCAGGGGAAAAAAAGATTCTATTTGAACAGAAAAAAGAACTGTATGCATGAGTTTCACTGAAACTGCTGGCAGCATGAAGGATTCTAAAAGAAACTTACTGTCTTCTTGGTTTTGGCTCTTATTCCCGTTGAAGAGCTGCGATGAGCAGAAGATTTATCTTGACTCTGGCATTCCTCTTCATCTGGTCCTTGAAGAACTTTGTCATTCAGGGTTTGGCTCAGTGCAGACTTTGAAACAGCACCCCACTGCAACATCACAACAACAATTGAGACTGGAGCTGTCTCTATGTGGCCGAATAGACAAGGACAGGACAGACTCAACGGTGGCCAGGGGAAAAAAGAAAACAACAGGCTGAGGTCAGCGGCTGGGGAAGTGAAGTCTCCACTACCAATTCAGCTTGACAGAGAAGCACAAAGAAGCCTGTATCTGTGGATGTTTCTTTGAGAGGACAGAGATTGTGACCTTGTCAAATATCCCAGTAAAGATGTCTTGTCTTGGCCAGTTGCCTGTCGTTAGTTAAGGCAAGTAATAGTGAATGCCTGGGATGGTTATGCAGATGCCTAGGAGGCATGTAAGCCTCTCTGAACCATTCCTAATAGAGCAAATCATACAAGCTCCCTTCCAATACAACAGCTTCTCTGTGTTGTACATACATATGGAGCTCAAAAGGCCACTTTTGTTCATGAGTGCTAACTCTGGTGGGATATTTCATGAAACACGCCACTATAAGAAAGACCTTTTTGGGAACAGAGTGGCATGGCCCTGGTTGCAACATCGCAAACACAATAGCTGTCTGTTCCTGCTACACTCCTCTGACTGAAGACTTCAATATCACATCTGAGGACTGCAGACTTTCATCATAAAACAGGCAAAAAACCACAGAGACATTTTAAGATGGCCTGACAATTGGAATTTTGTTACAGAATGTATCATCATATCTAAAAAGTTACATAAAGAAAAATCCAACCACTTTACTTCATCATATAGCCTTAAACTGATTCTTACATTCAGATGGCTGTCAGAAACACTGTCAGAAACGAACCAGTACAAGTAATGTTGAACACCTGCTGCTCGTACATCTGAATAATCCCTCTAGATTTTTCTTTCCAAAGAGCAAACTAAATTGATTTAAGGAAGTTTAAAAGGCATGACAAAGTATGCAGCATAGGCTTCACAGGAATGTGTACACCATCAACCGTGACAATGCAGACACCATAAAGCATTGAAAGTAGAGGAGCTGCAGTCCAAATGCTGATTTAACCCATTGAGATCTGAAATCTCCTAAAAATGGACACCCACATGGTACATTAAGCCTAAATGAGTTAAAACACAGTATACATACTATTAATTATGTAAAATATGTACATAAAGTGTGGGACTAAATACTTCAAACATAGTGACAGTACATATTATACCAGGCTGTGTGAACAAACTTTTACCTGTTTCTTGTGAGGGGTGCATGGTGTGTCTGACGGTGAGGAGTTCACACTCAGAGCTTCTTCTATGTCCTGATTAAGCTGGTCCAGTTTCCTCATTAGTTGTCTCATTGACTCTGACCATGGAGACTTGACCTGTGGAGACTCCTGTGTGTAATCAGAAAAAAAACTCAGATAAGACAGGACAAGTTACCATTGCCAGTTCAAGACTTCACTATTTGTTAGATAATAAACCACCTTTGTTAAATGTTGTATTTATTCCACTTTCACCAAACAGTTTGAAATGATACTATATTAGAAAAAAAATTCAATATTTTTGCATTCCTGTCTGAATCCTATTCTACAGGAACTGGTAAAAATGCACTTTGCGTTCTCTCTAAATTATGAGGAATTAACACACCAGACATCAGGCACCACTCAGCCTGCTGACCACCCAGGATCAGCTGACTGAGTGAGCACAAGGTGAAAGTGCCTCTTTCCACTCAATCCCATTGGAATGATCTAAATCGGACCAATCCCCTGCTGACCTGTGAGGTCTGAAGGATCACCCTGGGTCACCAAGAGGAAAAAATAAAGCCTCCCTTCTTGGCCATATCTGTCTTTTTAACATAGTGCTGACTAGGGAATGTGAAATGTTTGACACTGGATCAGTATGCTTATACAGCTCAATCCTCTGTCTGATTTACAATTAAAAAGAACTTTCGTTCTCCTCTCTAAAAAGGACAAACTATGCTGCTGTAAAATGTGAGACAAGAGTAATGGAGATGAATCCTTTTTAAAGGTTTATAATCTAAAAGCGTTGTGATGCCACATCGAGTGCATCTGTGAATATTTTAATGCTTCAAAGCAAGAGCAAGAAGCGGAAACACAAAAATGATGCAAGATGTTTGCTGGGGAAAACAAACTTGACATTCCACACCAAATGACTGAAAACATATAAAAAGAGGAAGCTGAGAATCTTGTGAGCTGGACTGCTAATTAACCCCTTGTGTCAGACAAACAACAATGCAAGAAACAGATGCCCCATTCTGGCTCATGTAAAGGCTAAATCTGGAACACACTCGCACTGTCTCTTTTCAGCGACATCCCCTCAAGGTGTTGTTGGGAATGAGGACATTTCTACTTAGAATGAGACAAATTCCAGGGAAGCCTTGACACTCAAGTGAGACACTTCCCTTAATTCATTTCTCCGTGCTTTTTCCCCTCAATCCGGCCCTGGCTGTTGTGGGAAAACCCAACACCATGGGAACTGAGCTGGTATGAGTCATCCCTCGAGATAAATTAATTGATGGTATCTTCTGGGGACAGCAAAAAAAGTGAGCTGACTATAACTTTATCAGCACAAATTGGCTACATTGTGAACCCCAACATAGCAGCTTTGACATGGAAATGAGGAGTTAAGAGCGTGAGCTCTGGGCTCAGTGCCTGGTCTATGCCACCCACAGAGAGAGTGCTAGAGATCACCATGGAGGTATCCAAATGTAGCACCCAGTCATGCGAAAGGGCAAGGGCTACCTGGCTACTTGGAGGAATAAATTACATTTGTAACATCCTGAGATGCAAAGCACCATGTGAACATATCTATAAAGGAGGGAAGGCAGCTGAAAAACATGTGTTTATTGACACTTTTAGGCATATGAGAGCTCAGTTAAAAGGGGAGAAATGACATGTCCGACTGGAAACTTTATGCAGATGGTGCCCTCATATGGTTAATGTTGACAACTGCATCCACATCCTGTTCCAATAAAAAATATTTCACTCCCATGCTCAAACTAAATTGAAAGATAGAGATTCATGTTCCTGAATTTAAAACTAAAATCAAACATTAATTAAGCCTTCTGCAATCAGATGTTGCCTTAAAATTACAGTCAAAACTTTAAGAGTAGTTTGAAAAAAAAGGGACAATAAATATTTATTTTGCTGTTCTGAGTTGCTTAAATATTCTTGGGAAACACTTTATTTCCACAAAAGAAATAACTCTAGAAATCTGACTTTTGTTCCACTAAACCTTGTTTACAGTGATGCACACCTTAATTTACCAAGCAACAACATGGTTTGCGGTGTGACAGCATGAGAAACATGTACTGTACTGCACTCCTTTCATAAACACACTCCCTGGATTCCCAGCATTTTTTCACTCTTCTCCAAAACAACCCATTCAGAGCAAAGTGCCGTTCTGCACATAAAGCCAGGATTACCTCAATATCCTACCACCAGACAAATAAGTTAATATCCACCATTGCATTTACCCCGACTGTTACGAAAAGCACAGCAGGTATGTGTGGCTTAGTATGTTCCCTCCAGCAGTAGCAAAGCCTTTATATAATGAATTACAACATGTTTAAGAATGTTGATATAAGCTTTTAAATGGCCAATAAAAAGCAGGGAGGAGAGGTTTCATAGTCAGGGTAGAGGCTGTGTGAAATCAACATCAAGACAGATTTTGCAGAAAAGGGAGGACAAGAGGGAGAAGGTTCAGTAATGCAAGGCAAAGTTCAGCAATAATGTGGTCTGCTGGGCTCTGTCAAAACACAACCAACAACTAAGGGAGTAAAACTAAAGCAAAAAGCTGTTTGAATTCTTCCTGAATCTGCATTTCACCAGTACTAATGTGAAATAAATTCATTGTACTGTTATATATTTATATGTGTTACTTCTTGGTGTATTTACCTAAGGAACAAAAAAGTTAAATGATGTCATTTACAGTCATGAGCGAAAAATATTCTTTATACATATATTTTAACAAGTGGAAAATTATTTTAAATGTGGAAAGTTTGATTTCTGAACACAGGGTTTTGCTTTAATGCAATTGGCACAATACGTTACTGTTATTTGAATTATAGTAAAATTGTACATCATACATTAGCACTTGGACAATTTAATTTAGGAGCTTAAGACGTCTGTAAATGATAATCTTAAATATCTCCTTAAGTAACCAGTGACACCGTTTTTTAAAATCTATTGTTTATCTCATATTTCAAGTAGGGTTTTATTTAAAGTTTAATTATGGAGGACAAGTATCAATCATCAATCACAAGCATCAAATTGGAGTACTAACCAAGTCATTTTTCATTTATCCGTATCAGAGTAAATGCCACAATTCTCTCCCAATCTTTGTTGTTGACCTACTGTCAATGGTTTTATGTCAGCTGCACCAAATAAAGCTGCTGTACAGCAACAGTAATACAGCAGTTATTGGGATCTACCGCACCAACGTGTCTGTGGTATGAAAGTATTTTAAAATAGAAAATTAGAACTGTTGGGTAGCTACTTGCACCATTTGAAACCAAGATATTTTATGTGGTGATAGCAATAGCACTCCATTCAACACCACTAGTTTAAATAGGCATTTGAAATCCAAACACTGGACTGAGTACACTGAGTTCACTCAGCTAGGCCTTAAAACTAGCACGACTAAGCAGCACACTTTAAAGGAAACAAGGGAAGAGACAAGTTTCCATGAGACAGTGATAAAGCACAAAGGATCACTGAATAAGGAATTTAATTTATTGCTTTGGACAACCATATGGTAAAATATAAAATAGTTTTTTTTCTCCTATTGGAGCGGTTAGAGCCATGGTACATCATACACTCTTGACACATAAACAACACAATGCTACCTAAGCTGTATAAAAAAGTTCACCTGAAATATTTTTTATTCCTTGTTGATAATAAAAAAACAATTTGAGGAACAAGATGAACACAGGTTTACTTTAGTGCAATATAGAGCTACTGATGTGTCAAGCACATGATGGCATTGATTTTAATAACTTTAATGCACTTATGGTATGTAGTCTGCAAGTCTGTGCAGTAATAAAATGTAAAATAATGCAAGTATTGGATTAGGTCTTTGTGTACATGCCAATCCTTATTTTTAAATTACTTAGATCAATATATAGAACAAAAAAGATCTCGATAAGGACATCCATTGTTTGAATGTATTTAAATGGTGTCCTATCATCTGTCTAGAAACAAAATAAGTGTATTGTTATTAACAATATGTTAAACCAATACCTTAATACCATACCTCCTTGCTGCTTGTATCTGTCTCTGCCTCATAATCAGAGCTGCTCAATGTGTGATAAACTTCTCCTTGTGCTCTGACACAATATTTCCTTTTCTGTTTGTTCTTGTCTGTGCTTTTTAGTCTGGGGCTTATGAAAAGATCTTTACTGTCATGCGGCTCTACGAACACATCATCATCATCATCTTCTTCTTTCTCTCCATCCTGGGATGATTCTCCACCATCAGAACAATCATAGGCAAAAACATGGCTGCTGGCGCTGGAGGAACAGGTGTTCTCTGAGAAGGTAATGGTGCTCTGTTTTTGCCTCACAACATGTGGTAGAGGCAGGATTCCCTGAACAATGTTAGCAGGGACAACAAGGGTAAAAGTGGAGTCCAGACTGAAGATGGATCCGTTTGAAATGGGTTCCAACTTTTTGAAATCCATTTTTATACATTCAGAATTAAAGTTTAGTAAATGGGCAGACAGATTGTGAGCTGCCTGGTTTGACTGGATGTCTGCTGCAGAAACAGGAGGTGGACATCTGGAACAACAGTCTTCACTGGAAGCAGTTGATATGGACAGGAAGTTTTCTAGAAGCTGAGATGAGCCAAAAGCTGTGTCTCCAAGGGCTTGTTTAGGTTCTTGAAAGCAGTCAGTCTCCACAGATTCCACACTTTTATAATTGTCACAAACAAAACTCTTGTTAAGTTTTGGTAAATCCTCATCTGGTTCTACCAGTAAGCTTTGGTCTTCAGTAATAGGATCATTCTCTCTGTGGTCTGGTGAGTCACTAGCTGAAGTCTCAGCACTTTCTATAGATGACTCTTGGATTGAAAACGCCAAATTGTGTGAAATTTTCCAAGACGGATGTTCCTCCACACCCACCACATGTGGAGTTTCCATTGTTATTTTATTCTATAGTTTCTCATAATGCAAAACATAAATCCATGGGTACTTGTGTTTGATATGTAAGAAGGACATCTTTTTTTCCAAGATACAGTCAACAGGCTAGATGACCTGAAATTAACAAAAACAGAGGATTGTTAATTGATATATTCCACTAATCACAGAACAAAATTTTACATAATTCTTAGAGCTATTCTGTAGTTCTTTTCACCTTGTGATCATCAAACCCACAGTTTCCATGTACAATATAAATGTAATGATTACATACCATGAAGTCATGAACATGAAACTAAACTCAACGTCTTGCTCAGGCTGAATTTTTCAAGTCTGGATTTGTTTCACACAAGAACAGTGACTTCACTGCACTGAGGAAACTGATTGCTCTTCCCCTGTTTGTGATTTACAACTTTATAGCAGAGGATGACTCTGGTCAATGGTTAACATCCCTCACCCCTTCATCCTTCATCAAGCCATTCTTCAAAACTCACCTTGGACATATCTGAGCAATCTAAAGCATGCATGGAACATCAAACAACTGCATTATCGTAACTGTTCTGAGGTTTATCATCTTATTCAACCACAAAGGAGTTTTTCCAGAGAACATATTTTAGATGTGATAAGAATGCAACTGAAACTAGAACCTTGCAGAATAAACACAACTTGAAGGAGACCTGCTGTCTCCAGTCAGCATGTTCCAACCCTCATGTTCTAACAACAAAACACAAGATTGTACTGTCTGACAGAAATACAGAGATGTGTCCTGTCATATAGTGACAGTACTAGATAACAGAATGGTAACTGTGTAATTTTTGCACACATGGGGCTCTGTAGTTTCTGTGAGAATGCAGCAGTTGGCAAGGACTTCACCATGGCCTTGAGACACTTGATGGACAAATACTAACAAACACATACATGTAAATAAAATGATTGTTTGGCTTTAGAACACAGGGAAATAAAACATAAAATATCAATAACTGTGCATTTTCTAATTTACATACAGACTGTATGCATGTGTTGCTAGATTATATAAAAGGTAACAATCTGCTGCTGCCTGGCGTCTTCAGTAAAGCCTGCCTCTTCATGGTGAATTTGAAGTGTACAGGCGATTAGAGCTCCCCATTTGGAAAAAAAAAAGTATGCAAAGAGGGTCTCATTATTCTCAGATGAATGCAGGGCAGATTTAAATGAAAAGAAGAAGTTGTAGAGTGAAAATGAACTGGGTGTGTTGACTGCCAAGGCAAGACCACAACTTATTCATGAAACTTTTTTTTTTAAAGCATCTAGTCCACTTTTCAGCAAAAAGGTCCTGAACACGTCTCCTCATGTAGAAACAACATATAGAGTATAATATTCAAACTCAGCTAGGTGTGATTAGCAAAGAGTGACTTTACGAGTTTCATTAGATTCTTCTTCAGAAGGCATTGTTTAGTTAAAGTCAGAGGAAAATGAAAAAACAAAAACAAAAAAAACAAAACAAGACTTACCTGATGAGTGAAAAGCTCTTGTGTGTGTTTCCCAAACAGTGTCACTGAGAACATGGCAAAATAGTAGCAGCAAGGCAGAATCTTGTGAGAGACAAAGTTGGACACCCCCCCGAGGAACTACACTTCTTTTCCAATTAGCCTATTCTGCCAAATTTGCCATCACCCCCACCTCTTCATGTGTTTTCTTGATAACTGTAAGGCTGATCAGCTTGGAGTGACTACACAATTCAGGATATGCGTAAGAACAGGGAGAATGTGTACTTGTTGAGAGATGGAAAGGGGAGGAGAAAGGGGGCGGGAGTGGAGAGTGCAGGGAGCAGCAGTAGTTGGTTCTGTAAGTGGAACAAGGTAAAATGAATTTTCAGGCCGAATGAAAAGGCTGAGTGGAAGGGCTGACTTTTCCAGCTGAACTGTGCTGGAGCAGAGTGAACCTCAACTGTGACCTACTGCTTCAAAACTACTTTCAACACAGGACTGAGGAATGCTTTTGAATCGGAGGAAAGCTGCAAAGTGATGTGAATGTTTGAAACATAAGATGTTATCTCTGTAAAGGACCTAATGTCGGAAATGAAACAACTAGTGTGTTTCCTTGTTTTTTGGTTGGAACTAGGTTAGGTTCAGTGAGGATCAGGGATTCATAAAAGAGTATTTACTCCCAGTAACTGAAAAGTCAAGGTCATTTTAATAAATAATAAAACAATATATAATATATAACCAAACAAATTGTACAATAAAGTAATTTTTAAAATAATAAAATATAATAAATAAATAAAAACAGCAAAATGCATGACAATTAATTAAAATCTCATGGTCTAACATCCAAACAAAAACATCCCTGAGCATTTATGCTCATAGACTGGACATTTGTTTATGCTGCCTGTAGAAGAAATCTGAATTTAGACTGTCCTTGATTCTTTGGGAGTCTTGTTCACAAGTGATGGTAGTGTAGAGCTGGAGATGGATTGATGTATCAGGGCCTCATCCACAGTAATGAAGGCATTAGTTTGGTCTGTCGTGGTGAAGGAGGAGTTGACCTGAAAGGTAAAGCTCTCAATTTACTGGTTCATCTACATTCCAACCATCACCTACGGTCATGAAGTATGAAGTATAGATCATGACCAAAAGAACAAGATCCTGGATACAAGCTGCTGAAATGGGCTTCCTTTGTAGGGTGGCCAGGCTCAGCTTTAGAGATAATGTGAGGAGCTTTGTCATCTGGGGGAGCTTGGAGGAGCTCTGCTGCTCCTCCACATCAAAAGGAGTCAATCAAGGTGGATCAGGCATCTGAATAGGAGGCCTCTTGGATGCCTCCCTTTGGAGGGTTTTCCAGGTAAGTCCCACTGGGAGGAGACCTTTGGGTAGACCCAGAACTTGTTAGAGGGATTATGTAACCTCTCTGGCCTGGGAACACCTTGAGATGCCCCAGGAGGAGCTGGCGTGTGTTGCTGGGGAGAGGGAAGTCTTGGTTTCCCTTCTAAACCTGTTACTTGTGCGTCTCAACCTCTGATAAGTGGCAGAAAATGGATAAAAGATTGGATGGAATGAAAGATTGGATAGAATGAACTTAGTGATGGGGTGTTCTGTCAGTTTTTTCACGCAGGTTGAACAGTAACACTCTGCTCACATATCAACATTTTACATTGATCTGTAACCAGCAGAAGAAAATGAAATCACTCTATGGCTGCCATTCTTTCAAAACTAAGTTTCAAAGCATTGATGTTTTTTAAGTACTTTAGTAAACATAATTTTAAATAAAGTATGCAGTGGGAAAAAAAACACCAGTAGAAAAAACAAAAAACAGCAGTGAGAAAAAGTGTAACAGAGAAAAGTCTATGTATAGGTGGGGAGTCCAAGGCCAGTGGGAGTGAGAACAGCTCAGCTCAGTCACAGCTGGACATTTTCACAGGCTCACCCAGAAAATACAGCAAGAAAAACTCTCACTCTGCTTTAAAGGGATATAAGTTCAAATGAGCAACAGCAAGAGGTGAAGAAAAACAACAGTAAATGCAGAAAATGATCACTGTACATTTTAAAAGGTCACTTTACACAGACTGACCAACTATCTCTGCTTTGTACTGAAGCAGGAGGTATGCCAGTTTGATTCTCTTTTGATAGTGATTTATATTATTATCACTACATTGTTGTTTACCAGAGCTCATTAACTAATTTAAATCAAAATCATGATATTATTATGACCATTAAGAGTCTGTTTAGGGTCATTCTGGTGCTTATAGGCTGTCATTGGTGTTTTGTTACAGGGCTGGAGCAGAAGGCGCTCTAAATTACACATATGTCAGCTTATAATGTGTGTGCCATGCATAACCGTGGGAACATGCTTTACATAGGAGGTGTTGTGAGAATGAGCAAAGTGTAAAAGAATAAAAATAAAGAAAAAATGTGTAAACCGAAACAGGGATGCAACCAAAGAGGAACTTAATGTACCCCCCCACACAAAAAATAAATAAATAAATAACTGATTTGTAAACTTACATTACACAAGTGGATATGTGTTTTATTTATTTTTTTTACTCACTCATTCATTCATTTTTTTTTTTACACATTTTGTCTTGTCATCCACAAGGGGGTGCTGTAGCACCCTCAGCACCCCCAGTTCCCATGGCCCTTGTGCCATGACGATGTTGCAGATTTTTTTAAGCAGGTATATTTACTATTTTTTCTTTTGCCAATCACTGCTATGATAAATATGGCAAAACTACAGCAGGGGGACCTAAGCAGATCACCAAAATCCAAGTCCCAGAGATGGATAACCAAGACCCAGGAACAGGTGGTCGAGCTCAGTTCCATCCTCTTCACAAACAGGCTAATGTGTGAGGAAGAGGATGTAACAGCCAGCTTTTGGCTGATTTACAGAATGATCAAAATCATGCTTTCTAAGTCTGCTAACACTTCACTTCAGCTGGAAGTACATGAGATTTACAAGCATTCACGGCTAAAGGATTGCAACACTGAAGGTTACACAATACCTCTGCAAGTTAACTATTAATCTCCAGTCAAGCTGGATAAATACACTCTTATTACAACATTTTATCCTTGTAAAACATTTGTTTCTATATGGATTTTCTTCTGGTCTGTTCTTGTTTCACAAATGTGCTGATTTGACACTCGTAACCTTTAAATTAATGAACTAGACACACCTCAGTGTAGAAAATCAATCTCAATCACATTTGCTTACATTTACCAAACAACCATGTAACAAATACACTGTATATCACCATTTAACCGTTTGAAAGATTTATCTTTTCCTCTTAAACTAAATTGTGCTAAAATCAGAGCGGATAGATTAGGAAAATGTACTATTCTATTTTGACTCTAGCAAGTTTTGGATTTACATTATTATAAGTTAAAATCTGCAATTAGACATTCTAAAATCTAAATTTTTACAATCAGTTTTAACAGTCAAATATTAGGTCCAATGTTTAAGGACTACATGCACAAACAATGATAAATATGTTTGCATGTCTTTTTACTGTCTTTTTATCACTTGTCACCAAAAGGGAAAGGCAGACATTTGTGTGTGCATGTGTTTGTGTGTCTGTTACCAAAATATTTCCTAAACCACTGAACAAATTTTATTGAAACTTGCAGGAAGTAATCACTGGATGTCAACCTACAACTCAATAACTTTTGGAGTCAACCTGATTCAAGATTATTTCTACAGCCAACTGTCCTTAGAAAACACAAACAAATTTCTTGTCTATAATTCAGTCAGTTTTACAAATATTGTCTTAAAATTGAAAGTGATTATAGCTGAGAGTCAACACATACTCCAAGGGCTTTGTTTAAAATTTTAGCATTAGTTTTTGGCGTCAACCGTGTTTGTCTGTTAGCAAAATATCTAATGAGCCATTGTAGAGGTTTTAAGGAAACGTTCAGAAAGTAACCACTGGTTGTGTATCTACAACTGATTAAGGTTTGGAGTGAATCCAATAAAAGATGGCCACCACAGCTAATCAACTTTAGTCAACACAATAATGACTATAACTCAGTCAATTTTACAGTTATTGAGGTTAAAATTAGATGTGGTAGTAGCTGAGAGTCATTTACAACACAAAACATCAGCGTGACATCTCGTGATATTGCATGAGATTGTGCATCACATTATTTTTAAGGTTTCACCAAAATGGCTACAACTCATTTCTAGCTTCTCAACATAAGATGATCTTAGTCTGAAACTGTGGCATGAAAGGCAGCGGGCGATATGCATTCCTTCAAGCAATACTAGGCCCTTAATTTTATTTAAAGCAGTTACTACACACAAATTTACTGAACAGTAGAGGATGTTTTACAGTGTACAGAGAAAAACACATTGTGTTTTTTCATTTCTCTAGCTTCTCTCCCTCTTGGCCTTATCAGCGGTTTGAATGCAGCTGTCAAGATGAAACAGACATTTTGAAGTACCTGTGCTCTTCCTATGGCATCGTGAGATTAAAGTGAGGGGAAGAGAAAAGAGCCAGCTGTGTTGCTGAAACATGTGGCAGATTTGCCTGCCAGCAATGCAGTGTGTTATTTTTACACAGAACAAAAGTGAGTTTGTTAAGCAAGCACGGAGTGATTTATCTGCTCTTTCTTGACTGCAAATATTCACACCACGCTGCATTCATAGTGTTGTTTGTGCTTTTTCATGCAGCACCCTTATGCAACACAAACTGTACCGAGCTGGAGCAACAGATAAATACGCTGCAAAACTTCATCCGAAAACATTCCAGCAATACCACAGTCTGTCTCAATATTGGCGCTGCCTTTTGACTCCAATCTTAGATTCTCTTCATACCAGAGATCATGGGCAGATGTTCTAAATTATCACTTTCCAGAGCTTCACTTCGCCTTTATCTAAAGAGCTGCTCATATCATCTCACAGCTGTTTTATGTGTCAAGATTATACTTGTCTGTAAAAACCTGCTCATCTCAGGGTTTGACATTGTTTTTGTTGTGACTAAAGTGTGACTGTGGACCGATAATGAACTGATGTCATTTCACAAGTTAACATGTTAATACAGTAATAAATACATA
>JAOXNZ010000091.1:6095260-6110057 GCA_028566095.1 Kryptolebias brasiliensis
CCTCCCTAAGTGCTCTAAAAAAGAAACTGAAAGAAAATTTTGCCATATATTTAGTTAAAAATGTTCCTTGCTAAGAAAAAAAAGAAAGAAGAGACAATATGCTAGATGAGAGGCATTACTGGAAAATAACGAGCTACAAATGATTCATTTCCAGATTGGTAGAAATTTCCATTATAACCATCAATATGGTTGAAAAACATCATGATTCATATTTTATTGTTGCAACTATCATCATATAAACATGTGTTTTTATTACATGTTAATTTTTACACATTTGTTTTCGATTTCTGTGCAGTTTTTAACTGTGAATCAAAAAGGAAAACTATTGAATCAAGCTCCTTTCACAACAATGGCAGCATTTCTTCCAGAAATTTCCTCCATCATTTTAGGCACTCCAGGAATTTTAAATAACCCTCCTGAAGCCACATATGTGTTTTATTGACAACTTTCTTCAAGTCATTGTCTTTTAAAGATGCCAACCTTTTCTCCAGGCAAAGTGGTTCAAAACATTGGGAAAAAAAGTTTTTACTTGAGATTACTCCATATTTCTCTGCATACATGTCGGCCTTTATCCTGACGATTCTTCTAGGTTATGACCTAAGGATAATAATTCGGTTTCTTGTTTGGCCAACAACATATAGCAAAATATTTTCAATCTTTGCTTTATCAGGTCAGAAAATGGTAATTCTATGCTTAAAAATGTTTTCTCTAATAACATTGAATAGATCAATACAACTTAAAATTCTACAAAGGATGCATATTTCACCAAATCGCAGACACAACTTTGGTTCTGATTTTTCTCCCATGTGTCTTAAGTGTAAAACAGAAATTGGGACTTTGACACATTGCTTTTGGTCGTGTTTGTGGTTGCAAAAATATTGGTCTGATATAATTTGTGAAATGCAAAAAATATTAGGAATATATGTACAAATGAATCCTTTGTCTCTACTTTTAGGGCTACCTGATAAAAATGCGACCTTGAATGCTAAAAAAAGACTGTATTGCATACTCTGCGGCAAGGAAAAAATATCCTGATGCAAGAGGGCCTATTGTTAAAGACTGGCAAAGGGTACTGCAGGACTTAGTGCCATTAGAATATTTGTCAAGCGTTTTACACTCCAAGACAGACTTTTTCCTCAAGGTATGGGTACCATATTTAGACTATATCGAACCTGAAATCTCAGCTATTATGCTTCAGGGATTTGTTTAACATCCTCTCATCCTCCTGTTTTTTGTGTGGCACATTGGGTCTGAGCTGTTATGTTGTTGTTGTCTGAGTTGTGTTCTGTTGTAAAGTTCTAAAAGTTCAATAAAAAGAAAAAGCAAATGCTAATTCTAAAATTTGGGATTAGTTTAATTGCCTTTTGGCAAACGTGTGGCCTTTAGTGCAGAATGTCTTGATCTGCCTGCTCCTTAAATGTCTGATTTGTAGGATGCTTCTCTAAGATTATCCTATTTCCAAAAAGTACCTTTAGGTCAGTGACTATTGACCTGCTGATTACATGTTTAATGAATGCATTGGGTGATACTAAACTTGATTAGGCAGCCAAAATCCAGACAGTCTGTTGTTGGCTCAAAACATTTTCTGTTTTACAATAATTTAGTCTTTAGACCTCTTGTACTCTGCATAAGTTTTTTTGTTGGTTTTATTTTTTGCATCAGTCCCCAGATTTCTGCCTCAGAACAATCTTATCCTGCAGGCTGACAAACAATTCTATGAACTTTTGGGACAATTTCACTCTGACAAAACCATCAACTGTTAGATTTTCCACATCCCAAAGCTCCATGAAGACATCTTTATGGGTGCCAGAGCAAAGGGTCTGAATATTTTTCTTTGAAGGATATTTTCCATTTTATTTTAATATATAAAAAGACAAACAACATGGGTAGCACAGTGGAATAGTGGTTAGTGCTGTCACCTCACAGCAAGAAGGTTGCAGGATTGCCTCCCAACTGGGGCCTTGAATAGAAAATGAATGGATGGACTTAAAGAACAACTTTTTCAATTTAAAATGTCTTTAATTTCACAACAACTTTAGAAAGATAAACAAACTGAATCTGTCTTCTTACTGAAAAATCAAGCCCTCTGCTGAATTACTTAGAACAACTGTTTCTTGAAAGCCCATGAGAACTATCAGGTTTGGCAGGTAGCAGATGTTCATTTGGTTTGATAAATGGCTGGAACGACAACATTACTATTGCTGATAAAACAGCTCCACACACTAATGAGAAGATCTGCCTTGTAAGAATTATTAGTACAAATTGATTTTGCTCAGACATGATTATTTGATCAAAAGCAGCAGGTTGTGTAGAAATTCAAACACTGTATTGCTTTACCTGAAACACAGTGTGTCTGAATTCTTGAAAAATAAAGGCCTATACCATTTATAGAAGGAATGCATATCACCCGCTGCCTTTCATGCCAGAGGTTAAGACTAAAATCTTCATGTTGAGAAATGACAAAGTTGTTGACGTTTCGGTCAAACCTTGAAAATAATATTATGCCCAATCTCATGGTCAGAGTATGTGTTCTGATTGACTCTCTGTTACTACCTCATTAAATTTTAACTCAATATTTGCAAAAATGGACTGAGTTATAGTTATTCTTGTCTTGTCTAATGTTGATTAGCTGTGGTGGCCATTTTGAATTGGATTGACTCCAAAAGTTAATCAGTTGTTGATGTAGATTTAATGATTACTTTTGGAAAGTTTCATTAAAATTCACACATTGATTCATCATATATTTTGCTAAAAGACAAACTGGGTTGACTCCAAATAGTTAATGGCAAAGTTTTAAACAAAAATTTGTTAGCATTCAGAATACTGGTTGCGGATCAGTCTCAGCTTCTTCCGCACCAAATTCTGGCTCCATATATGCACAGTTGGCTGCATTGTAGTCAGTTTTGTGTATTTTAAGGTCTTTTGACTGTGGCAGCCATCTTGAATGAGGTTGACTCCAAAAGTTAATCAATTGTAGATGTATATCCAATGATTACTTTCTGCAAATGTCAATAAAAATCCTCCTGTGGTTCATGAGATATTTTGGTAATAGAGAGGTATGAGCAAAAGCATTATTGTGTTTCTTCACCTTTTAGCAGTGAGCAATACTGCAGCATTTCAGCTAAAACTATATAATTCAGTTGTCAGTTCTGAATGCGCTGCCATTCACAGCTCAACACAAAGCCCTTTAATGAATAACTGCTAACATCATATCTAATAATTAGGCAGCTCACACGTCACTGTTTTGACAACAATTGACAGCCAAACAACAAGAACCACTTAACAGTTGTGAGGACATACCAGAACAATGAGGGACACCAGAGAATAAAGAGAAGATATAATTTCTAGCGATCCTGAATGGGGAGATGTAAACACTGAGTGGAAATTACAGTGTAGCACAAAAGCAGCCAGTTTCTGCTGCTTGTCTGTGATTATAGGAAGAAAGTGTTGGATCAGAGGTGATTCAGAGTGACTGTGGGGTTGCCTGGGAGGAATGAGGCAGCAGGCCGACACCGCCATACACCGACGGCAGCTACAGATTAATTCACTCCCAACAACAACCCCTGCCCTCACCTGCTGCAACACGCTCTGCCATCGCTCGCAATCAAGCTGCAAATTCCTTCCGCTCGGAGTGGTGAGGTGGAGGGTGAGGACGGAGGGGTTTGTGGGCTTGATGTTGCGATTGTGATGTTGTGTAATTGACAGGTATGTTCACATCCAGTGTCTGATGCAAACATTACACCACCCAGTATCTGAGCGCTGTGGGACAAAAAAACAGCTTCCAGGAGCATGAAAATACATGCCAGGATGACAGGATTGTTCAGAGGGGACAAGGTTATTCATGTACATAAACAATCTGTGTGCAGCAAAAAATTGAGAGACAATTTCAGAGATATTTCAACTGAAAAATCATAAAAGCTACACTCAAAGAAAAAAAAGAAAGTTTGAAAACTACCAGAGAACCATGGAAGGGTCTCAACACACTTTTGGTGGCCAACTTTAAATACATTGCACTGCAGTTGTAAATTTTTACATTATTTAGTACTGCTAGACTATTCTTTGCTTTTCACTGAGTATATTTAAAGGCCAGGCATTACTTGAATAAATGCATTATACTTGCCACATTTCATGCGAGACACACCAAGATCATTTTATGTTGAGAAATTACAAAATGTTAAGTGCAATCTCATGCGACATGTCACGCTCAGAATGTGTTGTTAATAACTATGAGCTACTAGCACATCAAATTTTAGCTCAATATCTGTAAAACCGACTGAGTTAAAGCCATTTTTGTGTTGGCTAATGTTGATTATCTCTGGCAACTAACTGAGCTGTAGTCAGTGAATAGTTAATGTAATTCGATTACTTTCTGAAAGTTTTATTAAAATCCATCCAGTGGATCAAGAGATAATTTGGAAACAGACATGAACACAAACACACACACAGACACAAGAAAAAACATTGTCACTCTTCGCTTTACAGAGGTGGGCAATAAATATGTATAATATGATGGTTACTAAAGATTTAACACAATATCTGGATGTAAATGTTTTGATTAATCATCACGGCTGTGATGACTTTATGAGTTTACAATCTGATTCCTTTTTATTGATAGTTTTAATGGAATTGTTGTTGGTTTCAAATTTTAGGAGTTTTAATTTCCTGAAAGATAACTGAAGCATGATTTATGAAACAATTATCAGCATTGAAGAAGTGATTTGTCATAAAAAACCCAACCCACAATAATTTTAAAAAGAGGCAAAGTGGAAATTCTATATGGTAATGAATTAACATAACCTTTAACACTTGCACAAAGCTGCACAATCTTTCAGTCAAATTAAATTGGAAACCTCTATTCAGAGAGTGAAGAATGGCTCCTCCTTCGTTTCTTTATATTGTTAAAAAAAGAAAAGCCTGTTAAGAGTGTGAAAGTCAGTAATTGATTTTAGCTTTCTAATCTCCTTTCTCCATTATTTCTTCTCTGCACCTGGGGCCAATTTGCTCATCTTTTTTTCTTATCTGACCGTGAGTACACTTGCCTTTACCGAGAGGAGGGGGGGATAGGATAATCCCCATCAACCAGACTCTTCACACACACACAAACACACATTTATAGAAGATCCTCAGAGCTCACAGTACACCAGACAGCACTTTGAGCTGCCTGCCAGCAATGTAAAACAGACAGATGGAGGGGTAAAACCAGACAGAAAAGCAGAAATCAAAAACCATTTTAGTTCAGCGACGAAAGCCCCCCAAGTGTTTCTACGCCAACTTAATATTATTATCCACCCAATGGCTGCTAAGGAGCACTGAGAAGGAATGCACAAAGATGGTCAGAGTCCAGACAAAACAAAATCAGAAAGGAAGTGAATTCAAAGAAACCCGACTGCCCTCATACATGTCAATACACCAGGAAGGATGAGCAATTTGTCATGGGTTAAAAGCTGAGAATGTGCTTTCATCGTTTCACGAATCAAAAGAGGGGAAAAACTCAAAAGGTGCAGAATGAAAAAGGTCTTGTGAATGTTAAATTTACCTCATTTGCATTGAAGTCTTCACCTCACTTTGACTTTTTTATTAGAAAGAAGCCCATATGCATACAGAATATCACTGGAAAGAGAAGATGTGGAATTTAAAGTGAGCTCAATGTAGAAGCTACAAAGGCCATATTAAATTAATAATGAAAAATGTGTGTTTTATCTGATCTTCACTGCATGCAGGCTGACCTAATATAATGGGAGCCACAGAGCTCACTGAATGATAAAGCAGCAGCAACACCAGGAGAACAAAATGAAGTTTCAAACCAGATAATAAAACCTCTTTCATAAATATAAAGACCAACATCAAAAACTTTGAATGACTTGTGAAAAAAAAATGTAGAAAATATTCAAAACAAAGCTTATAAAACATAAATAATCATTGGTTGTTTAGAAAGTTAAAAAAAACAAACAACCATATAATCTTGAATACATTCTGATAAAACTATTTATATTTATTTGGTAAGTCCTTTAAAAGCTTATTTCAGTCATGTTATAGCCATGTTTGTGTTTGCTAAGGTCGATTAATTGTGGTGGCCGTCTTAAATTGGCTTAACTCCAAATGTTAATGAGTTGTTGCCGTTACAACCAATAATTAATTTCAGAGAATTTCTTAAAAATGTTGTTGAAGTGAATATGTTGTGGAATGTGTAAAGCTTGTAGCATTTGTTGTGAAAGAGTCTCAGCTGCTACGACACCAAATTTGAACTAAATATCTGTAAAATAAGCTGAGTTATTGCTATTTTTGTGTTTTCGAAAGTCCGTTGACTGCGGTGGCCATCTTGAATTGGAATGTCTCCAAAAGGTAATTGGTTGTAGATGCATATCTATGCATATATTACGTTTCAACAAATAGTGTCCTGCATCTGCAGCATTCACTCCCAGTTAGTAGATGGTGACAAGTACAAGCCAACATTGGGTGTAGTTAGTCCTCTGTGACAGCAGGAGGCAGCAGCTGCTGCTAAATCACCTCTCTCTGTCTCTTATGTAAGAAAATGACATTGGCTCAGCTTTAGTGAGAATGACTCGAATAAAGCAAATACTGTCCCGAAGTCGGCTTGTTGGAGTAGTTCTCACCTCGTCCAGGTGTTTCCATGCGGAACTTGTAAGAACGTGGTGTTTGTTTTTGACTAAATAGAAAATATTAAGGCACGGTATCAGCTCCTAACCGAGCAGCATGTTGTTCCTGTTTTACCTGGCCTTATTAACCTCCCAGCCCACCTGTTCACATGTTTACAGGTAAGACTCGAGTCCAGCGGCCTTCCCATAATTCATCACGGCAAATATGTGTGTGAGCTTCCACCCAGCCACAGGTTTCCAATGGGCAAGTTCCCCCGCGTTTTACACTTTTTACTGAAAGACCGAGTCATCACAGAGAGACAGGTGAGGAAGTCAGTGATAAAAGATAATATTAAAAGTTTTCCTGTTTTTTTTCCTACTCATTTACAGTCTAGTCATTATACCTCACCAGTTCATAATGTCATATATTTTTTCATGTTACTTAACTTACTTGAAGCTTGAAATTAAGGTAACACAACTAAGTAAGTTTTACAAAATGACTACATATAAAAAAAATATATAGTTTGTGACATTATGAAGTTAAAGTATATAATATAACTGTCCCCATTTGAATTATTAGAAAATTAATTATTTGTTGGATATTTAATTGTGACATGATATTTTTTTCTCCCATTAAAGCCACAAAACTTCTTTTATTTTAAGTTTTTATCAAGGTGACCTGTTACTTTTAGTTCTTGGCGTTATCAGAATGACCTGCCATATATTTCTGTTGTTTTCCTGTTGTTATAAATTTAAATATTTATCATTTCCATGTTAGTTTGGGTCAAAAATCCAGAGAGCTGCTGCAGAGGGACCAAAGAGCCAAATGTTGACCCAAAGCTGCTGGTTGCAGACTTCTGGTCGAAAGATACATTGTGAAATTATTTTTGCCAAGTTATTTGTTGTAGGTCTGTACCACACTGGTTCGTTTTATTTTTATGCCCAAACAATTTAAAGGTCACCATTAAATTGCTTAAAAATGTATCTGAAAATAATCAGGTACAAGGACTAAACTAAAAATGAGTAAAAAACATTGTCAATGTTTCATTAAAAAAACCTTGAAGGACCCTCAGAAAGCCTGAAGAAATACTGCTCAACTTTTGAACAAGAGAGTTTTGCTTGTTTGAAATGTAATGTCAGAAAATAAAAGGTAGCTCAAGACCTTTGCACAGTACTTAGCTGTAGTAACAATAATGCTTACTGTGTTTGTTTTTAAACTGTTATTAGAACAAATAGCTTCTTTCGGCACCTGCTTTTGGGGTAGTTTTTTAATTTCATTTCATTTTACAGACTGATTGATCTCTGACAACAACTGAAACTAACAATAATAGAAAATGGACGCTGTCATATTAATGGGAATTTCCTTCACAGTAGGTTTGGGTCCCTGAAATTGCCTCAAAAGACTTGCTTAGCTGTGTGCACTCTGAGGATTACCTGAAAAACTGTATAAATGGGATGATAAATGAGGCCGAACAGAGGAGGACCGGGTTTCCCTGGAGTGAGGACTTAGTGAGACGCTGTCGATATGAAACAGGTAGGAGGAATAAACACCATGTAGAAGATCTGAAGAGCTGCACGGCCTGGAAACTTCACACTACACTGCTGTTTTGTCTGTTGACAGGTGGGACTGTTCTGGCTGCTGAGGTGGCTCTGCAGAGGGGTCTGGCTTGCAGCACAGCAGGAGGAACCCATCATGCTTTTCCAAACTATGGCTCAGGGTTTTGTCTCCTTAATGACTTGGCTGTCGCAGCCAAATACACGATGAACAAGTCATCGCGCAAACGGAAGATTCTAATTGTGGATTTAGATGTGCATCAGGTAGAATTTGGTTGCATACTTTTGTATCCATACCAGCATTTGTCTTTATTGTTGTTTGTCTTTTACTTTTACTTTGATTGTTTGTATCCAACAGGGGGATGGCACTGCCTTTATATTTAAAGAGGAGCCATATGTGTTTACATTCTCAGTGCATTGTGGGAAGAATTTCCCCCTCTTCAAACAACAGAGTGACCTAGATGTTAGTGTGGAGGATGGGCTAGAAGACAAGGAGTACCTCTCTACAGGCATGTTCATACAGACAATATTATTTGCTACTCAGATGTAATATATGTTTAATATTTACTTGTCAGCAGTGCTGACAAGTAACTAAATCTGTAATGTTTTAGAAATTGTGATTGTGTATTTCAGTTTTTTTTTAGAGGCTTTAAGCATTTTAAAAATTGCAATGTATGGCACTGAATTTTATGCTAAGAGTGAATTTAAAAAGAGCTCTTTACACGCTAACCTTTTGGTGTTATTACCAGTGAATGCCCACCTCCCAAGGCTTCTGGAGAACTTTCGCCCAGACTTGGTTTTATATGACGCAGGTGTGGATCCTCATTGGGAAGATGAACTTGGGAGACTCCATCTGACAGATCAAGGTGAGTTCTCTCTTGCATACGTACATTGCTACCTACAAATCACTAAAGCTGTTTTTACATATGCACTACAGTCCTAAAATATTCTGAAGCACTGGCAGGTGAGAATCTGGATGTGAGCAGGATTTGCTTCAGGCATTTTGTAAGCATCTACCCAGTCTGCTGGTAAAATGTACAGAAAATCACTTAGTCGGTTAATGTGCAAAAATAGAGGCAAATCCTGAGAAACTACTGCAGGAGTGTGTGCTGACCGGTATGATGTTGTTTTTTTCCTACTTGTAATATTGTGGATACAATAAAGTACATGCGTCATCAACACAGCCTCACTTGCTATTCTAAACATGCTGTAAAGCAAACATGCTTTGTGTCCTTCCTCCTGAGCACCTTAGATAGATGCTCCCCCGCAGCCCCTCCTGCACATCTCCAGCAGAAATGCCTCACTCTGAAGTACATGTGTGAATAGCACCTGCAGGAATACTCTGGACTTGATTGTGCAGAGAATCTGCTGAACATCTCCAGTGTTCCAAGTTTGAAAATTGTTTTAAAGCCTGCAAATATGTTTTAGGGCTCTACCAGAGAGATCTTTATGTGATAAAAGCTGCAGTGAGCAGAGGTATTCCTGTCGCTACTGTTATTGGTGGAGGATACTCCCAAGACATCGACAAACTGGCCCTCAGACACTCAATAGTCCACAGAGCAGCTACCAAAGTAAATAAAACAGCTTACCAAATAACCCTTTTCAGTTTGGAAATGATTTATCTGATTAAGTGATTCATGCATTTTATGTTTCAGGTTTGGAGGGAGTGTGAAATGTAAACCCTTCATCTTTTGACTCAGTAGGACCCTCAGGATGGATTAGGAGCTAGTGCTGTGATTAATAATTAGGAAAGGAACAAAAGTCTGGCTATAATAGTTGAACCTTAATTTGAATAACTACACTGGGGCAAAAACACACATTCACCAGCCACTTTATTTGGTTCACTTTTCTATGGTGCACCTTTCTTGTTCTTAGCCGACGTGATGATGTGGTCTTCTGCTGAAGGTACACCCTGCTTCAGTGTTGGACATGTTGTGTGTTCAGAGATTGTATTCTGCATACATTGTTTGCAACAAGTGGTTATTTTAGCTACTTTTGTCTTTCTGTCATCTCTAACCAGTCTGCCCATTCTCCTCTGACATCAACAATGCATTTTTACAACTGCTGCTCACTGGATATTTTTTTATTTTTTGTGCCATTCTCTGTAAACTCTATAAATGGTTGTGCATGAAAATCCCAGATCAGCAGTTTCTGAAATCACAAAAACTGATATCCATGAACTCCCGGCTTCAGGTCTGGACTCCAAATGCTGCAAGTTTTCACTTCAGTTGCATTTTGATAGCATGATTTGAATTTGGCTGCAGTGCTGTACAAATAAATACATTTGTAATTTGAAGTTCTTGAGTTTACACGCTGAAAAATGTGTAAGGTTAGCTTGACTTCTTAGTACAGGTGCAGTTAAGATGTAATAAAGTCTCTAATTATTTTTTTTTGTAATTTTTACACCTTGTGTTTAGAACCCTTGTTCTTTTATCTTATAATATGAACAAAGGTATATTAATGTGAATAAATGCAACACCATACTCAAAACAAAACATATTTAATAAGGAAAACAGAATTCAAACTCAAGACATGTAGGTACCATTATCACTTTAAAACAAACACAGTTGGTCCACACATTTTATTTAAAAAAACAATATGCACTGTTCTTGGCACAATGGGTACAGATAAGCACTATGTTTCAAGTGTCACCTTTTTACATCATTTGCTGACATCAAGCAGCAACATCATTTGTCGTACAGTGCAATGTTTACTCACAGTATATGAGGCAGTTTAATTGCTGAGACACGCTACCAGTATATTTAGCTTGTCACAAAACACCATGCAGCTACTTCAAACATTAACATCAAGCGCACACATGGGCATCGTAGACTCTGAAACACTTTGAGGTATAGCACAAACATTTCACAAGATGATCCAGACAGTTTTGAGCTCTTGCAAGTGTCAGCTGAGAAATTACATATGAGTAGTTAACAAAAAAAGACGAACAGAAGCCTGCTGCGTATTTGGCTCCTTGTATTTAGAGTTGGGGACCACCCATTCATAAAACAGGTACACGTGAAGACATTTAACACAAAACTGAAAGTGTCAAAACATTTCAAAGCAGATGGAAATCTGTACTTCAGTCCTGCTAAAAGGTTTAAAAGGAAAACTGCATTTATCAACATCTCCTTTTGTACACAAGTCCTTTTAAAATGGTTTAAATCAATGGCAGCGATTAAGCTTACTGGATCGAATAAAAGTAAACAGGACATTTGGACAGTGCTTTGTGTCCTTGTGTTTTAAAATCAATACTTTAAAATGTGATTTATTATAAAGAAAAATAGTCATTGCTGCACATTGCAGTCCTTTTAGATCAAATCAAATGAAAAACAGTTCAAGTTCTGATAGACAGACAGGTCTAAGACCACTTACAGAATTAAAAACTAAGAACTGGACCAGTGGATAAAATCAGGGTTAACTTTACCCTCTGCAATGACAACAGGTGCACATTTATACACCTTTTTCTACAAAAATGTCTTTCATTAAATGAATGGTTCAGTGCAAAAACTTTGGCAAAATACAAAGTAAAATCATATTTTCCATAACTGAATTTTCTCTGCCACCACGCACCAATTGGAATGGTCAAAGTAGGTGTTTTTTACATGGAGCTCTTCAACATTATGCTCTATGAGCTCTGCCAACTCGCCCTCTCTGAAGACATGATAGTACCTCAGACAGGAGGCTTCCACCTGCCCTTCACCCACCTGAGGACTCTGTGTGCTAACCTGCTGCTCTTCTCCCTGAGGCCCCTCATCTCTTTCATCTCCAGACTGTTTCTGCAAAGTAATTAAATCAGGCAAAGCAAGACTGCCACACTCCTGGGCTAAAGATACTGAGATGTCTTGTTTTTCTGTGCCGTTGTTGTTAACAGTGATGTCAGTGCCTCCAGAATCCTTTGGTTCCTTGTGCAGTTCTGTGACCGAGTCAAAGACGTCCTCCTCTGATCCGATCACAGATGGAGGGGAAAAGAAGCTCGAGACTTGCTTGATGAGGCCTCGTCCTCTCCTGTGTAGGTTGGACTTGTTCCCCTCGTTTTCCCCTGTAGGTGAAGATAAACGTCTCAGGTCTCTGGAAGACGGCCAGGAGATGGCCAAGCTACCAAAGTCAAAGACAGAATCCAGAGACCTGGAGAAGAACCACAGTCTCTGCGTTCTCTTCTGCGGCATGGAGCTGGGCAGATCTTCTTCGTCTGTCACAGAAGATGTGCTTCTGACCTTCCTGTGCTTTTCAGAGTTATCTATGGCTTCACTCACACTCTGTGCTGTGGCTCGTCTTCTGGATTTGACATCTTCTCTGCTGAAGCCGCAGGGCAAATAAGGATTGGGGTTCCAGGGAACGAAGATGTCCTGTTTCTCAAATTTGCGCCGCTTCTGTTCCATGGCCCATACGTAGATCATAATGCGGCCACCCACCCGCAGAGTACGAGCCATCTCCTTTATTGCTCGAATGCGACGTTCTTTGGTGGAAAAGTGATGAATGACTGTGAGGAAATCATACATTTTCCAGAATAAAGAGAAATTATATTTTTGCTTCATGATGCGTCACATTTAGCATTTGTAGGAAACAAAGCACATTATGCACATAGTGAAGAAATTAGCTCACAGGATAAACAAATGTGTGGGTGACTGCTCCACTCTTTAAGCCTAATTGTACTCTAGCTCTAGGACACAGGAATTATTTCACAGGCAACACAAGATGTGGTAAACTGATGTTTATCTAAAGAATTAATCTGATTCTGAACAAATGGCATCTGCAGCTGTTGAGCTCATGAATATGAAGGCAGCATTCAACAGCATCAACCATCTTTAGCTGCGTGTGTATCCCCATTACCTGCAATAGAGAGCACAGCATCAAAGCAGCCATCTCTGTAAGGCAAGTGCAGCCCGTCGCACATCTGCACCTCGTGTCCTTGACTCCAAGCAAAGTCCACCAGGGGGCGACAAACATCGCACCCCAGCTTGAACACTTCCTTATTGATGTGGAGATACTTGCCATTGCCACAGCCTGCCAAGGACAAGACAATCAGCAAAAAAGTAAAAAAACTGGACATACAAAAATTTTGTTTTATTTAGCTTGACTGTGGAATGTGTTTTCTCAACTTTAGGAAAGGCCTGTTTCAAATGAGCTTTTTCAAAATCGAAAAGCAACAGAAAACCACGTCAGTGGAGGTGAAACCCACCAATATCAGCGATGATGCTCCCAGGCGGCAGCTCCAGCAGGAACTGTCGAACTTTGGGCCAAGCTTTATAGCGGCTGTCGTTGAAATATGGAGCGATCTTGTCATAGACACTGTGCACGTGCTCTCTCTCCAGTTGACTGGCAGCCTCCTCCATCATGTTCATCCAGGCTGCCTTTACGCAGGCTCACAGCATCGTGGCTGGAGGGGACAAAAACAACCCATTAATCCACCAACTTGTTTCTCAATTTTTCTGGGTAGAAAAGCACATAATATGAACCCCCGGAAGGGAACGGCGCAGTGTTGTTTCTCACCACACGCTTGTTAAAATCCAACAAGGTCAGCCATCCTCAGCAGAGACACTGAAACATGTGTCAGGCAGCAGTGGTAATTTAATGCCAAACCCTCTGCTGTGTGCTTTAAGTACATGCAGCCTCTGCCCTCCAGCTGGACATGTAATTATTAGGCACAACACAGGCAAGTCATCATGTTTCCACAGCAGCTAATTTTTACAGTAAAACTGCAGCAAAAGGTCAGCACATAAATCATCAGCAACAGAATCCAAAGTGAACATTATCATTTTTTTTCTGTCCAAATGATTTCACTTATTTAACCACCACTACAGGTAAGTGCTTGGCTGCTCTGGATTTACAGAGGTGGATACATTTGTTGGTACTCTTACAGCTCACTAAAACAATGCCTCATGTCTCGTGATAAGTGATTCAGTTTCAAGTGATTCAGTTTCAAGTGATGGAGTATACAAAAAAATTGAAAAGAAATTATTTGTTGTTTATTTTACAAAGATATGCTAAAATAGTTTGGGGAGATTTACTGACACATTATATTCATGTTTGAAACTAAGTGTTTGACTTTAATTAGTATCACTGGTGCCTTCAAGTTTTTCATTTAAAAGAGATTTATTTAAAGAGATGTGTTCCCTATTTAAAGAGAACAAACAATCCACTGGGTAGTTTGGTATCATGGTGTGCACCACATTGAGCACAGACCAAACAAAAACAAAGGCAAGAGCTGTGTGAGGAGCTCAGAAAGATTATAGATGTTAAAGGTAAAGGCTACAAGACCACCTCCACGCAGCACCATGCTCCTGTGACTACTGTTGCCAATATTATTAAAAAGTAAAAGGTTTATGGGACTGTAGCCAACCTCTCAGGATGTGGACGCAAGACAAAATGCAACCCCAGGGTAAACAGACAGATAATGTAGAAAAAGAGCCAAAGACACCATCCAAAACCATTCAAGCTGAACTCCAGGGTCAAGGTTTGTCAAGTTTCTGGGACTGATGAGACAAAACTGGAGCTTTTTGGACAGTGACATCAGTTGTGCTTTTTGTTTATTATTGTGGAAAGGTAACAACAAATTTTTCTATGTCTGTATGTGTTTGTCTTTCAGAGGGAAAATTCAGCCTCAGCTCACCTCTAGGACTTTCATCTGAGAGACCTAGAGGTCT
>JAOXNZ010000091.1:6114429-6135171 GCA_028566095.1 Kryptolebias brasiliensis
CTTTTCTACTGTGTAAAAATCAAGAAGACTGGATTTTATAGGTAAAAATGTCACAAAGACATCTGAGGTACATTTTGTATATTCATTATTTATTCGTGCTAATCAATGCTCAGACTCAAACCCAGAAAATGTGTCCAGTTAAAAATGTTTCGAACTTAGAAAGCTCTTATTTCTTCTCTCAATAATCATATCATTTCAATTTGTAAAATAAAGATTTAAACAATGAAAAAAGAAAACTTCAAGTATATCTCCACTTACACTGAAACATTATTAGTAATCTAAATGACATATATTTACAACAATCAGGCGGACTACTACTGTACATTTCAACAAGATTCTGTTGGTGTTACTAAAGTTAGAGTTTTATGCAGGACTTTTATTTTGTAATGGCGTACATTTGTTGCTATTTGTATGTAATTGTGATTGGATCTTAGTTCTTCCATCAACCACATTTAAAGTCTAACATCTCAAGCCCTAGAATGATTGGGCATGTTGTTTTGGGCTTTTATTTTGAAGCTTGGAAAGACCATTTCCGGTCCTAGTTTGTGTAACCTGACAGTTCCTGTCGGTCGTTGGTGTGTACATAGACGACACGATGCGCGGTCGCAGGACACGGTTTTTATTGGCTGCCAGACTCACGTGACAACCCGGCACAACAAACAACGTGAATTGCCCTTGACGGCTCACGAGAGCTTTAATCTTAAATTTCATTCCCCCCCCCCCCTTTTTTTTCATCAGCCTTAATGGAGTTTGCTAAAGATGGCAGCAGGAGGAAACAAACCCAAAAACCTGAGAGAGTCAGTTTGAATCAGAAGCTCTGAAATGATCATGATCCAAGTTTATTTCTTAAATCTTAAACTTCCTTGTTTGGAGGAAACGGTTCTCTCCAGCACCAAGTATAAATGAGTGTTTCCTGTTCATCCTGCTCTTCCACGTAAGAGCCTGAAATAGATCCTGTGCATGAGCAGAATATTAAAATGAAGTAAAATAAACTAGCTTTGAACTCTACCCCACTGTTTATTTCCCAATGAGAAACCAAAAGTACATTATCCTCCCACATCCAGTTTTTATTATGCTCTGGAGTGTGCCTACTCTGATTAGTTTTTTTGTGTGTTTTTTTCCTTGGTCTTTCTGCTGATTACCAGCAGTAAGTGGTTCATCACTGCCATCCAGGGAGCACAAATCACTAATCACAGCTGTCTTGCATAATCATCATTCTGAGCATGCCTGCCATGTGCTGCTGCAGGCTTCCTCACATCACAAACCACACTTTATTGTGTGAACACACCATATGTGTGTGGACCATATGTGTGTGGACACATATGGTGTGTTGACAAAGACATCATTATCAAAATTAAAGTCCCACATATACAGAAAACACAGGTGTTTCCTCTGTGGAGGTCTGTTAGGTCTGTGCCATCATAAATTCATTTGATGGCCAACATCCTTCATTGTGCTTGTTTTCAAGGACTCAAACTGGCCTGAGGCAAAAGTGTCTAAAATACATCTACTGATGCATCTGGACACATCGTCAGTGATGTTCCTGGAATCATTGGGTGTTTTGGGTCATCATACATCATACACCCTCTTCCAGGTTACCCAGCCAAGGACGATCAGTCCCCAGCTTGTGTCCAGATGGCTAACTAGCTACAATGAGTCCACGGTTCTCCTCTCTTAAGCCACAACCATCTTGAGGTCCTCTCTGATGCTTCAGTGGTGCTACGGATGGCTCTCCTCTTGCGATTTCCCTCAATGAAAAGACTACTCAAGGCTCTGGCCAAAGAGCGAGCCGCAAAACCTCTACAACCTATCTCAACTGGGAGGCACCTCGCTCTCCAACCTGCCTGCTTGCAGTCGCTGATCAGCCCTGCGTACTTGGAGAGCTTTTTCTCATAGGCTTCTTCCAAGCGATCTTCCCATGGGACTGTCAGCTCCAGCAGCACGGCTTGCTTGGTGACCTCAGACACAAGGACGATGTCTGGTCGAAGTGAAGTGACAGCAATGTGGCTGGGGAACTTCAGTTGCTTTCCAAGATCCACCAATAGCTTCCAATCTCTAGCAGAGGTCAGGATGTCTGCCGATGAACTTTTGACTGGACCTGCCTGCTCCCCTGCTCTGATGAATGCAATGGTTTTCTTGGAGGGACACAACTTCTTTGCCAAAATCAGCCCTGGGCTGATGGCTTCAGCGATCACCTTAAGGACTTGGTTGTGCCTCCACCGGTAACGTCCTTCACCAAGTGCCGTGGTGCAGCAGCTGAGTATGTGCTCTAGGGTACCTAGAGCTCTCCATGTCTGAGAAAACTTCAATGCAGCAGAGGGAATAAACATAACTAAAAGCAAGAACAGTCTTTTTATTTAAAGTGATTTTACCCAAAATCTGCTTTTTACTTTAGTTTGTATAACTCCAACTTTAATAACAAAGAACAGAGATGTGATGAAATCCTATTAAATACACTTTCAGTACATTGCTTATTATTTAAATGTATATTTTTTTGCGTACAGATATTTTTGAGATGCAGGGAACAGCTTGGGATCATTAAATCCCTACACAGGGGGCTCTTCCTGTTTTTGAGCTGCAAATAATTGCTGCAAAACTAACTGGGGAGTCCTGCTGGTAGATTTCTGTACAAGTCAACACTCTGTAGGCAATGCCAACATGGGAGAGAGCTGCCTTAAGGTGCAATAAAGTACAACCCCAATGCCAACAAAGTTGGGACATTGCTCTAAAATCTGTATATTCTGTTCTGCATTGATGGAGTCTTTCCAGATGTTTAAGCTGCCCATGTCAGAGGCAGTAATGCACCCCCATACCATCAGAGAGGCAGGCTTTTGAACTGTGTGCTAACAACAGGCCAGATGGTCCCTATCCTCTTTAGTATAGAGGACATGGTGGCCTTGGTTTGCAAAAAAGAATTCACATTTTGATTGGTCTGACTTCGAAACATTTTTCTACTTTGCCTCAAACTATTTTATTGATACCCATTATTTTACAGCATTGTGTTACCCCTGCCCTCACATTTTGAGATGTGTTGCTGCCATCAAATTCATAAATACTGTACCTATTTTTTTTCCTTAAAATTGTACTATTTTTTGGGGGGGATTGTACAAATACTGATAGCAATTTTAATGAAGAACACATCTAAGTGTTAAAAATTAGGCCTATAAGTTTATGTTAACATTTGTGAATTGTTGGAGGTTAAATTGGATGTTAAAACAGTCTTTTCTAATAATAGAAAGATGTTTCTGAAAAGGTTACAAAAGCTTGCCTATTTTATCAACTGCATTTAGCAGAAGCTCATTCTTTCATTATGAGGGGGAAAAAAAAGCTTGTAGTTTTCTGAAAAGCCACATTTCTTGCAGAATGTGGGTAAACGTGGTCGACTTCAAAGTGGTCTTTTCTGCAAAAAAGAGCTCTTTCTTGAAGCAGTTCTCCCCACGTTTGAGTGATGAGTGTACCTTCTCATGGAAAGCTTTATCAAGGTCTTGCATGAAGGGAAGCAGCTGCCATCATTGTCTGGGAGAATATAATGTTTGTTTTTTTAATGAAATTATTGCTTTCTGCATTAGATTTACAGTGAGGTAAGGAACAAAGAAGTTTTCTATGTGTATAAATAGCACTGTTTTATACAGAGGCAAATCTAATTGGCAACCATGGTGAAATAATAAAATATATATACTTTAGTGTCATCATTCTGGAGGAGGAATCATATGTTCAACAGTGCTTCACATTTTTAAAGCTTTTTCAACAGTTTACAAACCAAATGAATGAAGTATGACTAGAAAAAGTAAATAACACTGAACATAAAGTAAATAATTGTTTGCAGCCTTAGGAAGGAAGAGAAATGTCAGTAACACACAGAAGAATTGAAGACAAATTAATTGGGAATTCACTTTTATATAATTATAACTATAAATCACAGAAAATAAAACACCTTTTTCCTTGAGGTTTACTCATAGAGAATAATCAGATTTTGTGCACCTCCACTTGTTTTTGCATTAATATTTTACTGATTTTGTCCTATTAGGGGAAACGAAAATCTGCACATACTTGAGTAAAAATGTTGTACTTTTTGTGCATCCTTATGTCAGAGTTCTGTTTCTGACAAACTGCTGCATGAGAACAGGAATGTTGACCCAGATTTATCACACGCTCTACAGAAAATAAAATCCACAGAAACCATACATAAAAGCCAAAACAAAAACATTTGCCTACCATGGCAGAATTTACCTAAAAATAACTGATTAACTAAAAAAAAAAAAAATCACTGAGTACACCAGACAGTCCCTCTCTAACTTCCTAACCCACCACACAGCAGTGATTAGGAAAAATAAAAGTCAACCAAACAGCACCTGGGTGCCTCTTTAATGAGCACCAGAGGGAATGGAAGGACAATAAGTAATTTCCTGAGACACAGCAGTCCACACTATCAGACAAAAAGCCCTCCTGTGATATTTTTTCATGTTTGACCACTTTGATTTGTTGTGAGTGAAGTGGGTTTACACAACATTCACCGCCTGGTATAATGACAAATCATGTTTACTGAGGTTATGAATCTTCTAAACTGCTGCTGTAATTTTGATTTCTTCACTTTCACACTGTAACACACATAGAAACCGGTTCAAAATCTTTACTCGTTTACACAGAAGTCAGTTCTCACACAGTAATGGGGAATAAAATTCTGTCATATTTCATTTGTCTGATGTTGTATTCCCATCACCAACAGCTGTTTCTGTAAGAAAGTCGTTGAAGGTCTAATTTGTCAAGCAGCTGAGACCTCATCATTACATGTACACTTCAACTGTGGCTTGACCTTCTCATCAGTTGCACTGAAAACTAATTAGTAAGGTATTTCTTAAGAGCTGGTATGAGAATAATGAAAGAAATGAGAACGAGTAACAACCTCTTTCAGTGTTTCTGCTGTCTACAGCAACTGAAACCTGGCTCGTTAAGTCTTGTTATCCTGACTGTATACTGCAGGGAGGAAAAACAACAAACAAAAAACTATTTTGTGAAAGAAAATCATTTTCCATATTACCAATTAAACACAGTGGTATCCAAAGTTAGTGCAAAAATGACATAAAAAAATGTCTTATTTTATTGTTCCTACATGAATAGTGGGGCTATACAACAATTAAAAAAAACTTTTGGCACTTAGAACTTGCCTTCCAGGCGTTGACAATAAACAATGCAAAAAGTAGACATGTTGTCATGCCAAAGCCACTGATGGATTTTGGAACAGAACTGAAATTTCTCTGGTAATCTACAAAAATCAGGAAATCCCAAAACCAATTTGTAGGTGACTGAATAAGTCAGTACATGACACGTATGAAAGGAGGGCAAACTTTTGATTTTTAAACTAGTTGCGTACAAGAATGCACAAATGCAAAATACAAAAAAATGTTTTGGTTTCTTTTTTTTAGAAATAAACACATTTTGACAATCTAAAAAAAATATGCTTCTCTTGTTATATAAATTTTACAAAAAATAAATTTAAAATATGTATTAACAGCAGTACTATTTACATAAGTATGAAAGTGTTGGTCTTTAAGTACAAATATTTGGTAAAACTATCACCAAAACTACAGAAATTGTGTTTTCCTGATCTGCAGCTGCTCTGCCTGATGTCTCTGGTTCACATGAGCTGGTTCTTGTGAATTCATGACGATGTCTATAGAAATGGGAGATGAAAAACGATCCATCATCTGTGCAATCTTCTCATGAGGAACACCGTGTTTGTTCCGCCTGGAGGAAAAGGATTGTAGCAAAGTCATGTTAGCATGTGAAGATTTTCAAATTCTACAAATGCATGTGTGTTAAATTAAATCAATTACTTCTCCAGCTCATACGGATCAAACTTCCAGCTGGTGTCAGGTTCACAAAAGTCCACCTTGTATCCTCTCTCTAAGGCCTGGCGAATGAATTAGAAAAATTCAAGGAGGTATAAAAGAGGTGTGACACATTATACACCAGTCAGCCATAAATTTATGACAAATGGAACAATAATAGTTAGGCGTCGTATTGCCACTAAGTAAACAAGTATATATAAAACCATGCAGAGGAAACATTTGTCCGAGCTGTATTTGCTCCTTCTGTCTTTAGCTTGCACCCATCAACATGCTCTGTTCAGTTTACCTGCTCAAAAACACTCCATGTATGAACTGAACAAGCTGCTACTCTAAAGTGAAATGATCTCAGCATCAGAATTAACAAATGTAAAATTGAAGCCTTTTCTTAAATATTATTAAATTTGCTTTGCAGTCTGAGTGAAGCATTAGTGTGCATTTGTTATCTGTCAGACTTCAACATAAAGTCAGACCTTCGGACTCTGTTTTGTTAAACAGTATTTTGTGTGTAAGTACATTTATGTGCCCCTCATCTATCAGTTTTGTAAATAAATAATAGAATAAGTATTACATGCCAGTTATTCTTTGGCTGCAAGTTAGTGTTAACACAGTTAACGTATTAAAAATATTGCTCCAGTGTCCAGTTGATCATCCATAATCCTCCTTGGACCACAGCTAAAACATTCTGAACATTACATGTCAGAAACATCTCAAAGTTATGGAGACGTTATGAAGATACTATGACTCACCCATATAGATATCATAGTTTGACATTTATCAGTGCTGATTTTTTTTTCTGCTTGCAGAACTTCAAATTGATAAACAATACCATAAATTGCTGTCGTGTATGTTCTGCTTATTGCCAGTAGCTACTGTAACAAGATAATCTTTTCACCTAATCCTAACCTATACATGGTCATAATGTTCTGGCTGAGCTTTAAATTCTCTCTTTTACCATAAATAAAACGCTCTGAGTCCTTACCATTTTGACATATGGCTTCATTTCCCAGGATTGGAGGTTTGTGTTGTCAATAATAATGGGAGAGCGGCCATCTTGCAAGGCATATTTAGCTGGCAGACAATTGAACACACAAAACAAAATTTAGCAATAAATGCACCTTTCAAATATTGCAAAAAAAAAAAGCCATATATTGTGTGATGACACAAAAAAGACTGCAATGACTAAAGACTGTCAGAAACATGCTTGTGATTCCTTCATATATTTAATAATATAAACCTGAAAGAGCATTTAGTGTCTTTACCTCTGCTCTGGTTCCATTCATGTGCTGCCCCAAGAAGCCCTACATCATAGCGGTAGCCATTTGTCTGGGCAAAGTAATCATCTGTGCTCAGAATAACCCCACTAGGGCCGGTGGACAGCAGCTCCCTATGGGAGTTGTAAATAAATACATTTTAGGTTAAATAATAGCTAAATGTACAAAAAGAAAATTTATGATTGAGGTTACACATAATTATACCTTGCCAATGTTGTTTTCCCAGATCCTGGTAGTCCCCTCATTAAGATTAGCACCAAGGAAGAATGGAATTTGGGTGTATTGTCGTGCGATTGGTAGTGATGCTGTTGCCTCCACTGTTCATTTTCTGACACAAATCTCTGATGCCTGTCATAGTTTTCATGACACCAAGACTGCTCTTCTCTCCTATCTCTAGACCACCCAACAGTTACATTATCTGAGTCTGTGTCATTCCAACCAAAGTGCTGAGGAGGATTTCCATAAAAGCCCTGAGATGGGTGAAGGCATCTATCTGGAGGTGGAGGTGCTGGAAACTTATTGTAATACTGGTTTGCCATTCCAGAATTCTCCAAGGTGTTACTGGTATAGGGTGGCAGGTTTTGTGGATTTGGGTAGGATGGCTGACGTGGCTGGTGAGGGAAAGGCGGTGTGAAAAATCTGGGGTGTGTTGGCCTGTTTGATGATGGAGGATAAGGTCTCTGGTTGGATGCTGGCCTCTGTTGTTTGAGTTGGTATGGCTCATTTTGATACCAGTGAGGCCAGGAGAACTTTGTCCGTTCACTGTAATTCTGGTAGCTGTTTCTTTTTGCAGAAGTCCTTGTAATGAGAAGTTTCCCCTCAGGTTCATCCCAACTCTCTTTGCTGGCAGGTGCTCCAGGAGACTGCTGAATATCATTGCTTTCGGGATTACTTTTAGCTTGATTTGGTGGATCAATCTTCTCAAGTTCTTTGTAAAACTTACTCAGGGAGTCATCGATGTCACATTTAGCTCTGGACGTTTCGGGGGGAAATGCTGGACCAATGAAGGCTGTGCTGGTGAGTCCTACCTCCTTTAACACTCGGTCTCTTAAACACTTGTCTGGACTGCTGCGGTCACTGCTCACACATTTAGGACTTTTATCAGCAGAGTCATTTCCAGTCTTTTTTTCCACACAAGGCCCTTCAGTGGTGATGGAGCTCGATGGGGAAGAATTTGAATGAGACATCTGCACAACAGTATAAACGAGTTAATTTCACAACAACGTAAAATTAAACAATAAACATTTTAACTGTAAGTCGGTGAGAACTATTAGAAATTAGAAAATAAAATACAGAAATCGTTTATTGTATTAGTGTATATATAATAGCTTAAAAACGGCTTCATAATTGGTCTTTGTGAGCGAAACAAATATGTCAGGTATCGAAAACAAAACTAAAGGTCAACAGCCACACAAGTCACAGACGAGGCAATGAAAATACCATAACTAGCTTAACGTAACAATAAAACGTATCTGTCATTTTTTAAAATTAGGAATGCTTACCGTAGACATTCACAATGCATAAATGGCTGTAAAAATGAGTTTTAACTAAACCGGCAATATGGTTTCAACATTTCCGAGGTCTTGTTTACGGAAGTGACGTATATCTTCCTTTCGCACAACAAACGGGTTGATGTGCGTGAGCGCCCCCTGCAGGACTGAAGTATGGTAACGTTTTTACAGCAACAGGAAGAATTCGCGTTACACAGCCGGCAAACATACAATTAAAAATGTCAACTTCTGACCATTTTATATATGGGGTTGTATAAAACTGACAATTGAATGTAGTGTTACATATTGTTTTATCCTCGTGTTTCTCACAGACAGTCAAATTACTCCTGGAAGGGATTTTTTTTATTGAGCAACTAGTATATTTTCTGGAAATATTAAATTGGAATCAAAAGTTTTTTTTGCTGTTTAAATTTTTTTTTATTTTTAACTAAATAACATACCAGAAAGTGACGTATAATAAACATATTTTATGCAAATATATACAAAACACACATGAACCACACTACTACAAAAATGAGTTGTTTTTTACCTTATTTTCTCATTAATATTTTGCAATAACTACATCTATTGTAGTTGATGCAGACTGGAACAGTGGTTTGAACTGTTCCCTCACAGCAAGGGTGTCACAGGTTCAAAACTTAGCTGCAGCCTTCATGTGGACTTTGAAGGTTCTTAGTGTATGCATGGGTTTCCTCCCTCAGATCAAAAACATGCATGTTGGCATAATTGGTAACTCCTAAACTGTCACACTATGGGTGTGTGTGAGAGAGAGAGTATGAATGATTGTTTGTTTCTATTAGTTCCTGTGGACTGGTGGCCTGTCCAGTTTTTGTTTCCTGCAGCCCTCAATTATCTTAAAAAAAAAAAAAAAAGGATCAATGACAAGAGTTTTGTTTAAATGTTCCAACTTTTCCTATGGCACTTTTTTTTTGTTAGAATTTATTAAAAAAACTATAACAGCATATAGCATGATACAAAAACAATAACAAGACAACTGCAAAAGAGATTATGAGTTTACTGTGAAAAGTAATTTCACTACTTTAATAAGTTCAACAACAAGACAAAAACAACCACAGGATGTATAATAAGCAGCTTTTAGTCTTTACATTAATTCATTTGTACAGTGTTTAAAACATATCTTGTTGTCATCATACAGTCATGTCCACCTACAATGAATCACCAACAAGCAGAGCCTGAGTATCAATCATAGCCAGTTCTTCATCATTCACCCATTCATCCTCCACCAGAGAGTTGGTGGGTTTTTGTACTGGAGCCTGAGCAGGTTTTAAAGCACTGGGTGGCCCAGACCTCCGAGGGGGGTTAAAAGTTTTTTTTACAAATGGAGAGACAGCTGGGGCCAGATGAGAGAGAGGTGGTGGAGACGGGATACGAGACAGATAATCCAGAGCTCTTTTTCTTTTTAGGTTTTTGGAGTCTTTTTCTGATGAAGATGTTTCTGCTGGAGGGTTCCTGCTAACGGGTGTAAAAGATCCAAGGCTCTGGATTGGTTTCTGAAATGTCACCTGAATGAAAAGACAGTTTCATTCCTGAGTTAGTCTAATGTATAAAACAGTTCAAAACAAACGAAAGAAGAACATAAACTCACACTTGACTTTGAGTCTTGTTTTCTGGGGTCTGGGGTCTGTGGTTGCCAAGATGGAGAAGAGATGGACCTCATGCCATCAGACTTCACTACAAGTGAAAGCTTTTCTTCAGCAATTTGAAAAAAGTTGTCTTGACACTAAAAACACAGAAAAATAAGATAAGATGAGAAAGCCTGACAGTTAAAATCAGTAAATCTATACAATAATTTCTGAATCAAATCATCTAGCATTTCCAATCTAAAAAAATTACATTTATAATTACTTAAGTATCTATGGCTATGGGCACAGTTTCATTTTTATATAGGTTTATATCAAGATTGTTTTCACGCCAATTTATGCACAACACAAATTTTAACTGCATTCAACTGATTTTAACAATTTGAATATTTTATGTTTTTTGTGCTGTTAGTTTTTTTAAAGAAATATTTTCTTAATACAATTTTGCTGCATGGGTCTTTAATGGAACAGTTTGTTTATAAAAGTGCAATTTATTTTGAAAAGGAATAACAGTGTTATCAAATTTTCTGAATAGATTTTCTTGTCATTAGCTGCAGCTTCTAAGCATTTCATCACAGCATATAAACTGAACGAACAGTAAAACGCTCTGCTAAAAGCTTTTAAGTAAAATATTCACTTTAACTGTAGTACATCCACAGAAGGTGAACAGTTAGTTTGGGGTACTGTACCTGGACCAGGTTTTTGAGTTGGCTGAGGGATTCTTGTAGATGAACATCCTTGGGGTTTGTAGAGAAGACTGTCAGATCTCCAGCATACACAACAGGAGTTGGATGTAAAGACTGACCCCTGAGCTGCAGGTTGCTCAGAGCTAAAAGGACACGTGGTTTTATCACATCTTCAAGGCCAGCCTGAGATAAACCACTGAAACAGCGTACTTTCACAAAGTTCTGCTTCCCATCAGCCAAATAAAATGCAGAAGAGGAACCTGTGTATAGACACACAAATTATTATTCATCATCAGTAAGTAAATAATCCTGTTTTAGTGAAAACAAAATATACATATAAACACTAACCCTGTTCATCTATGACACTGATAACATATCCTGTGAGATCAACTTCTTCACACAGGGGCTGAAATTCTGCATTTTGAAGATTCACAAAGTCTGTGGAGACTCTTGGTTGGAAATAGTCTGACAGCCATTCCTGGGACGCCTGAGTGATTAAGCATAATGTTAAGGTCTTACTTTCATTCATATAAGTTAGATCAGTCTTTCCCAACTCCAGTCCTCGTATTTTGTCTCCTACACTACCTGTAGGTCCTGAAACTGTGTTTTCTTTGTCCCAGTGAGTTGAACTGTTTCAATGCCACTTCGTTTCTTTCCATATGAGGCAACAAGGTTATAAACCTTGTATCGACAACCTTCCTTTAATAAAGACTGAAGATCTGAGGAAGGTCGCCAAAGATTCAACTGATAAACTAGAAAAAAAAAAAGAATAAATAAACACAATAATAAACAGACTATTGTAATATACATCAGATAAAATGAAGAAAAATTAAGACAGACCACAGTTAGATTGGGCCTTAGAGTCAGCAATGTAGAGTCTCCACACAGGTGTGACATCCCTTTTGGGACAACTCAGTTTGTTCTCGTCTGCCTCTAAAGCTTGGCGATATCGATCCTGCAGCTCAGCTTGCTTCTTCTCCATCAATGAACGCCTGTAGGCATGAAGAGTCTCCAACTGCTGTTCACTCAAGTGAGCCTAGGACACAAGATCAGGTGCTAAAATATTCAAAGAAAAAACAAAAAAGTCTGCAAAGAAAAGGTTTTGTTACCTCAGCTGGGTCATCTCCAACTGCTTCATACAGTTCCTCTCCATCCTGGAGACTTGCAATATCTTGATGGTTGATTAACTGCATTCTCCACTGAGGTTTGTTGTTCCCTAAAAGTGAAAACTTGTTAAAGTGTTACCCGATTTCACCCCCAAAATGCCTAAAATGTCTGGAAGAAGCATACCCAAATTAAGTTTGAAATTACAAGTGGAAATTACAACTACCTTTCTCCTCTTTTTGAAATTCAGCTTGAATCTTGGCAAAGAGCGTCTCCATAGCTGTTTGTTTGTGATGGTTGTATCGTCTTGCCTCCTTCTCTTCTGCCCGAGCAGACCGGAACACAACACTTCCATCTGCTTTCCTCTCCATCCACTAAAAACAATACAAAACACAAATACAGTCAAAAGGGCTGAGATGAACCTTCATAACTAACATTTAAAATAGATCAAAGTGTTTCTCTATTCACCTGTATGGGGTAGCTTCTCAGAATAATAATATCAACACATCCAACAGGCCCTCCATTGCTATATAAACTGGAGAGTGGAAGCAGGAATGGCCGCGGGTCTCTATGAAATCCCAGCTTAGCATCCCATCGTGCACGTCTGCTGCTATTGGCACAAATCTAAACACATGCAATAAAATCCATGTTATGTGGCTGCTTTGTGTCCAGAGTGAAAAATCTGTAGTTTCCCTCTTGGAGTACCTTTAAAAAGAGGGATTCAGGTGCCTCCAGAGGGGAACAAGCATCTTGTGATCCCATTAGCTGAGCCCCGTGGATGATCAGCTTGACACCAACAGTCAGCAGTCCTTTGTGAAGCATGGCAGTCAAAGGTTCATCCAGCTGAGCTCTGATGGCATACCAACCATCTGTAAGCCGGACCTCTGCACATGACATATCTGTCTTGGCATCAGCACTTTGTGGTGTTTTCGTGTCGTTGCGACTCTGCCTGTTTGGAGAGTGACCTCTGGAAACTATCTCACAAACACATAAAATAAGAGTTTTGGAGGCTGTGTCGTCCTTTTCCATGATCTTCCTCAGAGCTGGCCTGCAGCTGTGGTCCACCTCCACATCATATCTAATGCATAAAATTAAATCAAAGCTTCAGACAATAAATTAAGATCTAACCTGATACACATCATAAATATATGTTCGGGAATTATTTAATGTGACAATTTGTTTTTCTTTTTTAATACAATTTGAACTAAGCAAGGTATTTGATACCATTAGCAACATTTCTTACCATTTGCTCATTGGGAAAAGAGCCTCTATTTTTTAATTATAAATTAGGTTAATTGTTGTCAGACCAAAATGTATAATATATCAGGATTATTAATTTAATCTCAGTGACTAGTACTGGTATTGTATTGTACTTAATCTAATTATAAAAAAAACTGCAATTAGTAAAATGTGGATAATTATGTCTTTATTAATTAATATTTTTTTTTACACCAAATGGGATATGGTAATGTATAAGCAAAGTTTTAGGGGCATTTTACAACAATATCTACTGATTGTAAATATACAGAAATACATTTAGCTGGACCCTTTTGTACCTGTACTTCAGCTGTAGAAGAACCTGCTCTGGAGTGAGACAACGGCTGCCCATTGTTTCTGGAAAAGACTTTTCCATGGAGGCCTGCTTCCACACGATCCATCTGTAGTGATTGTACACCCACGCCTCACTGATCAGTTTGGGATCCACACCAGGAGTGTCACATAATGCTCTGTGGAGAATAAATCTGTACATTAAACTTGCAGTAACCAGAGACACATATCGGACCCAATATCACAAGTAGTTTAACATCAGCTTAATTTGACTAGTACCTATAGAATTCTTCCTTCCCTGCTGTCCAATCATTGCTTGGGATCAACCATCCCCCATCAGCAAGGTGAACACCATCTCCATCTATAAAGGTTTCCCGTTTGACAAACTGCAGCAAATTGAAGCGAAAAGACTCTGCAGTCTCACTCGTGAACTCAGAAACATTCTTTTGGACTCCATATTCATAAAGCTGAAATAAAAGAAGACAAAGATGTGAAATGTGATTGAGATGACCACACGGTGTAACTACCAGTGACATTATTGCTCCTAAGTCCAGTGAGTTCTAGCCTTGCCTGTTCTGGGTTGTATCTTGCTGGGTTCTTTCCATTCACTGCAACTTTTAATGAGATCCTTGCCACTCCAGAAGTCTTTGTTAAAAACAAGCTCCCTGGTAGAGGTCGAATGGTCTGGCGCTTCTTTTTTCTGATCCTCATGTCCTGCATATCCCGTGCCAGCTCAATGTTCTGATGCCCATCTGTCAATAAATAATAGACAACTTATTTTTCTACTCATGTTAGGGAGAGTATTTGTTGTTCAAATCAAATTCAGTCAAAGAAGTTACTCTACCTTGGTTTTTAGAAAACGAGTCATCTACAACGGATGCCTCCGGTTTAGAACTGATTACGTCACAGTTTACAGGAACTCTTGCAATATTTTGATTTTCAGTGCAACCCAAAGCACCTACAGCTGTAGTGCTTTGAGTTTTTATAGCAGGTGGTACATATGTGTTGCTGTTGGACTCTACAGTAGAGGGAAGATGTTTATCCTCCTCATGCTGTTTAGAGGAACTGTCTTGTAAGACAGTTCTTTGCTTTTTGAATGGTGGAACAAACACAGGCAATCTTGTGTTTCCTTTAAGCTCTGGAGTTTTGGGAATCTCTCTGTTTACATTTCTGACAAATGGTGGAACAAATGTCAACATCTTGGGGTGTGATGGTCTGCCATCTCCTGGGGCTGAACATTGCGGTAGTGTTGTCTTTTGTAATCTTGTGTCCTTGTAGTGTTTTGAACTGATAAATAAAAATAAAACAACAGACATCGCTGTGATCTAACAGCCTTCACCAGCCTTTTTTAAAACATGATTTCCACAAATAACTTACCTGTGTGGCTTTGTGATGTTTGGATGTAGAGAAGCACTGTACTTGAAAACTCCCCTGTCTTTTATTGCACCTTATTAAAAAAAAAGACCTTATTTAAAATAAAGAGCATTTATTTTAGACAACTGCTTATAGTGCAAGTGATTTACCATTTGGACAACATTTTACAGGATGGAGCGCTGAACCTTTTGGACTATCAACAGTTCTGTCAAATTCTTCCAGTAAAAGTCTTTTAGGATGAGGCTGACCTACAGGTTAAAAGATAAGAAAAACATTTAAAGTTTAATGTGCATGCAATTTTTGGAATAGAGCTACAGTCTTAAGTTGGCAAGAGTTTAGCATTTTAATGACTTTCAAAAAAAAGATTTATATGCAGTAAGAGCAATATTTATTTTATTAAACCAGTGATGTTTATTAACAAAAAAACAAGACTGACGTTTTCTAGACTTGCCACTTAAATGATTCAAGTATTGAAAAAGGTGCTATCCCAATATTACAACATAATATTCTACCTAAAGTTTTTAGGTGTAAGACACTTACCTATGAGATCAGCATCTTCCAATAATCTTTTTCTCCTTTTCTCATCCTCTGTAGATCTGTTGTTGGATTTCAGGTCCTCTGACAGTGGTGTATCTTCTGAAGTGACTGAGAGACTCTGGCCAGCGAGAACTTCATCTTCTAGCAGGGCCTTTGTGCAGTCCAGAGCTTCTTGTGCAAGAAACCTGTGCTGAGTTTCTGTACAGCCAGTGAGGTTTAGTGACTGCAAGTTTAGATTTGAAGACTCATGTGTTCTTATAGCTTCAGCTCTCTTGCTGTAGCTTGTTTGATTAATATCCAACAGGCTTGACTCCTCAAGAATGTAATTTATGTTGTCTACTCCTGTTGCGGTAGAAAATGACCTTACTTCACATGGATCACTTCCCTTTGCATGAATATCCCTGTTACTGACAGGGACATTAGTTCTTTCCACATCTTTTGCTTTTGGTAGATCCAGTTTCAGTGTGCTTTGTGGACTTGAGTTTGAGAATGAACAAGCGAACTCCCCATCAGCAAATTCTTTTAAAAGATGTTTTGCTTTCAAAGGACTTTTCTCTGAAACATGGATTTTTCCTCCTGCAATCATAAAGCCACTGTGTATATCTTCAGCTTTACTTTGAGCATCATGTTTCTCATCACCCCTCTTCGTGTCTGCAGGAGTTGGGATGTTTGTACTCAAACTGGTGTCGCTGAGAAATACTTTAGCCTTTTGTAAGGCCTCAGATGAAAACTTTACAGGTTTACCGCTGGCTGAAGAAAACCCACCTTTCCAAAGAAATGTTTCAGAAATAGGAATCTTGGAAAATGGCAATGAAACATGGATGTTATGCTCAGCTCCTTCATTTTCATTTAACAGGATTTTTGCTCTTGTTAGAGCTTCAGGTGATACAGCAACTGCTTTTCCACTGGCGATCTGAAACCCACCACTTTGTTGAAGTAAAGTGCCTTCTTCTTGGTTCACTTGTTCATCTATGCCCTTAGTTAATCCATTTTCAGCCTCAGAAATATTTCTTGTTACTGGTTTAAGTTTAAATAAGTTTTCATTCAAGTCGTCACCTTCACTGAAAAGAACTTTACTGTTGCTGCTTACTGTGCAGTCGTTTTCCTTTATAAAGGAAACATCTGCATCCAGACTTGTTTTTGTTGAATTGTCAAATTCTTCAAAAAGAAGTTTTGCTTTCAGAAGATTTTTTTCTGACACATGAACTTTAGCTCCACCTGCAGTTGTGAAACCACAATGTATTTTCTCTGCATTGGCACCACCGTTTCGTTTCTGGTCACTTTTCGTTGTCTGTGAAATGTCTGGGATTTCTGAATTAAAACTAACATCACTGAAGAGAGCGTTCGCCTTTTGAAGGGCCTCAGATGAAAGTGTTACAGGTTTACCACTGCCAGAAACAAATCTAGAATTCCTGCATGGTGGAACACTGACTTTGGACTGTGGTGGATTTGCACTTATTTTATTCTCAACTCCTTCACAATCACTTAACAAGGTTTTTGCCCTTTTTAACGCTTCAGATAAGATATTGACTCTTTTTCCACTGGCTGTCTGAAATCCACAGTTTTGTTGTGATACAGTCTCTTCTTTTGTGTTCCCTTGTTTGCTGGTGAACTCAGCAGATTTCATTCTGGGTTCTTCAAAAATGTTTACTCTCACACTTTGATGTGGACACAGTTTGCCAAGATTTTCCTCCTCCTTGCTCCTCACTTCCTCGCTCACATCCACATCATCTTTCTTGGCTTCTGTGATTATTTTATTGCCATCCACATCACAGTTGAAGAAAGCATCTGCCTCTTGCATTGCTTTGGTTAAAGCCAAATCATCATATTCCTTGAAAACATCTTTGGCTTTTAAAAGACTCTTTTGTGTTACATGGACTTTTGCCCCCCCAGCCGTTGTAAATCCACAGTGCCTTTTCTCTGTATTATCTTGAGCATCTTTGTGTTTTTCATCACTCCTTATTGTGTTGGAAACAGTTGGAGTATCTATACTCAAACTGATGTCAGTAAAGATCATCTTGGCCCTCTGTAAGGCCTCAGATGACACCACCACAGGTTTACCACTGGCTGCAGAAAAACCAGAATTCCACATTGGTGGACCAGTAACAGGAACTTTTCTATTGGGAAGTGGTAATGAAAACCCCATTTCATCCTCATCTCTTTCACATTCTTTTAATAAGGTTTCTGTTTTCTTTAGAGTTGCTAATGAAATGGCAACTTCTTTTCCACTAGATGTCTGAAATCCTGTATTTTCTGCTTTTAAACCCTCATCACTGCAATCTCCTGTACTTTTTGCATTTTCTTTTTGATTAAGTCCTATTTTTATGTCCTCATGTGTACAAATCTGATTCAAAAGACATGCAGCCTTTCTCATTGCATCAGCTGACACAGAGACTTTCTTCCCACTGGCTGTACAGAATCCATCAACAGTGTTCAAGTGATTAATGGCAGACAAATCAATGTTGTTTGATGTGCAAGGTGCTGAAAATGGCTCTGAAGTCATAAATGGGTTTCCATGGAAGGACTCTGCATCTTTCAAAGCAAGTGAACCATTATTACTCATGTTTACTTCATCCACACGTGGTTCTTTTGTGTGAAGTGCGATCAGTCCAGCATTTACATTTTCAAATTTAGAGCAGCCCGCAACATGTTTGTCAGAGGTGTTTACTTGTAGGTTTGTGTATTTTGAAAAGCTTTTCTTATTCTCAACACTTTCAGTTGGAGCTTTTGTGTTCTTCTTGTGAGGCATGTTATCTTTATGCCCAATTACATCACAGTCTTTGAAAAAAGCATTTGCTTGTTGCAAGTATTTTGTTGAAATAGAGATTTCTTTCCCACCAGCCATGCGAAAATCACTTTGAAACATTTGTGTGTCCATTTTGTTATTTTTCAAACTCTTGGTGCAATCCTTATCTCCAACACTCAGGACCTGTTTGTTTGAAGATACAAACTCCTCAACATGACAGTTATCTTTGAAGGTGAACTTTGAATCTTTCTTGCACATATCAGAGTCCATGTGACAGTTTTGATCCGTTTTGGCATCAATTTGAACATTTTGCTTATCTGGTGATTTTTGATCTGTCACATTCTCCTCTAAATCGGCAAACAAAGCTCTTGCTTTGCACAAAAACTTTTTGGAAACTCTCAACATATTTCCTCCTGCTGTCGTAAATGCCACACCAAGTGTCAAAGGATTGCTGTTGTCCAGCTTGCTTGCTTCTCCACACTCAGCTCTGTGGTTGGTATTATTGGGTGCAGCTAGCATAAGACAATTTTTATCTTTAGAAATGTTCTCTGTGAAAGGAGCTACAGAGGAATTTTCCTTTGTCAGTGCAGCTGACGCTGATTTATCTGTGGACTGATCTGAAACCAAGGCCATTTTGTCAGGTATCACAGTGACTGCAGAGTGTTTTCCACCATCTGAATTGAAGCTGTCATCAAAATTTATACCAACAAGAAAATCTGGGTCAAGTTCTCTGTCAGGTTTTTGTGAAGGACTGGCATCATTTTGATCTTGCTGTTTTAGTTTTGCAGTTTTGAACTGTGTAAATTCAAACTGACTGTCTGCTTCTTCTAAGAGAGAGCACAGTTCTGTCACATCAGCTTTTTCTGAAGCCGTTAATTGAGAACTGATATTTCCAACTCTTTCTTCCAAATGAGATAGCTGGTTTGAAGTAGACGTTTTACTTGGCAGAGACCCATTATTCAGGCTGATTTTATGCTTAGAGTGGTCACATTTGGTGGATTGAGTACAAAAAGTTCTTTCACCTTCAGTTTCTTCAAAGAGATGCTTGGCTTTCTCCAGATTGGCTGAGGAGATGTGTATGCCTTTATCTGAAGCAGTTCTGAATCCTGATGAATAGGCAGAAGAGAGAGAAATGTCAGTTTTCTTTGGCAGACTGTCACAAATCTGACCACTTAATGGGATACAGTCACTTCTATCAACAACTCCTTCTGCTCTGCTGGAATGACATGTTGATTTGTTCTCTATATGTGATTCACTTTCTCTTTCACGGTCCAGTATCTGCCTTTCTTTGAATTTATTCAATGTGGTTTTAGCTTCTGATTCAAAATGTTCTTTCCCAATTTCTTCTTTTATAGGTGGAAAAGAAGTAGTAACACACTGTTGACTTTGACCAATGTTTTCTGAGTGAGGAAGAACTGATGAGGCGGTCATATGAGTGATGTCTGCAACACCAGACTGCAATCCACTGTCGCTTACAGTATCGTAACTAGGGGAGCAAGTCTGTCTTATGTCACTGATGCCACCAGTTTCATGAAGAGGATCCGCTTGCCTTGCTTTCTGCTTTGCTTGTTTCATGGCTGAGAGACAGGCTGAAGGGGAGAAGTTATTGAAAGTATCCTTTCCTACTTTATCCTGCTGGCCAAACAATGCCACTTGGCTAAAGTCTCGTGCAAACTCTTTGCAAAGCTGCGACATGTCAAAATCCTGGACTTTTGTTCCTCCAAAGCAAGGGATGTTTTCTCCAATGACTTTTCTTTGATTTTGGACAGTGCTCCTTTTTGTGCTGCAGCACTCTGATTCACCAGGGCCTTTCTCCAAAAGTTTAACATTCACTTCTTGTCCTAAGAAAGAGCATAGTAAGACATAAAAAGAATAAATTAAATCATTGCAATCATTTTTTCACATTATAGATAACATATAAATATGTACATTTAACTGTCAAAAAGAAATTAGTTACCAGAATCTGAAACTCCAAATGGTGGGTCCATCTTCTGAGACTGACATTCTTTTTCTGGAACTTGTGTTTTCAAAGTTGGAACTGTATAAACAAATTTTCTCTTTTTCTTGATGAATCCAGAGTTTGTGATTTTTATTGATGGTCTGAAGAGCTGGACAGAATCTGTGTCACCTTGCTGTTGTTCAGTCACAATACTGCTCTCCAAAGCACAAGGTGGGATTTCAGAGAAGCTTAAAGGAGACCACTGACTGACTCCAGGATCTCCCGTTTTTGCCAGTGGGGTTGAGGGTTGCTTACGTTTGATTCTGTCAGGTTTCACTTTTCTCAGAGCTGAACTACTGTTGGCGAAGAAAATTGAGTCAACATTTTCAGCTCCATCGAGATTTTCTTCTGCTTGGCTACAAACTTCTTCTTCATCAACAGCATCTGGAAGATTTTGTTGCCAAACATCCTCGGTCTGATTTATTGAAGACTGAAGACAGTTTTGGGTCTCAGAAGACACAGCACCTATTTTTTTTTTTACCAAAAAAAAAAAAAAAAAAAAAAAAAAAAAAAAAA
>JAOXNZ010000091.1:6146244-6159475 GCA_028566095.1 Kryptolebias brasiliensis
GGTAAAATATTAGCCCAGCAGCCCTTGTGCAGAGCTGCTGACAAATAGGGGGCTGTTGTCCCCCTTCTCTCACAGGGGTGAGGGTTAATGATCCCAGTTTTGGAGGTTAAAGCTTGCCAGTGGTCCTTTCTCCCGCGCCCCAACAGATGTTGCTAGGACTTTAATGTGGTTATCAAATCGGAGTGCCCTCTAAGCCCCGGGAGCTCATTGTGTGCTGGTGCATTCCAGGGCCTCGCCGTGGTGACAAGGGATCCCGGGGGCCAAGCCGGGCTCCTGCTGAGCCTTCCAGCAGCCCCTCAGAGCTGACAGCTTGGGCAGTCCCTCTCCCCATACTAACACCACCTCCACCGAAACTCTCTGTGTTTCTGCCCTGATGGTGTCCCCTATGTGTCATAAAGTCATCCTGAGTCCCTGCTCTATCCCATAGTGGTCCTCTCAGCCGAGCCACTCTCACAAATAAGCATTCTCACTAACCCCACTCACATTCTTGGTCACGCACATCCATCCATCTTGAACACACATGTGCCCACCCGGGTGACAAAACAAAAAATCCCACAGCATTGGTTAAACATTTTTTTGTAAAAACAAGTGCGGAGGCATAGTGGATGCACTGTATAGTGTTATTTAATATATGTATTATAAGTCTTTTTGTGCAAAACTAAACATTGTTAAAAAAATTATAGAACTGCCAAAACTCCTTTTAGATTACCGAAGGGTTTTTTGTGAGTCCCACTTCCTGTCCACACAGAGACAAAACATGCACCAGTTTTTCCCTGGTTCTTTTCTGCAAAAGGTAAACAGTAATATTTTGAGAAAAATTATTTCATTTAAATTACATCATAGATATTATCATCTAACTGTAAATTGTCCCTAGATGTGAGTGAGAGTGTGAATGGTTGTTTGTTTTGTGTGTCTCTATGTCTTTCGAAGTGTCCAGGGTGTACCCTGTGTCTAGCACAGTGACTGCTGGAGATGATGTCATAGGCACATTTGATTATTTTCCTGTTATACTAAAGTAAAATAAGACAATATATGATGTGTTTTGTTTTGTCTTGTTTAATAAAGCATTATTATAAACCAAATACATAACTATATTACAGATGCAATGTAAGAAATAGGCCAACTTTCTAACCTGTGAAGACTGAGGCCTCTTCCAGCTGACTGGCACCAGGACGTTGTTGGAGGTGGATCCAGAGGAGGTAGAGGAGGTGCTGTGGGTCACTGCTGTTGTGATGCTCTTTGCATCATGGCCAGGCGAGCGTTGCAGATCATCGAAACGCCGACCAATCACCGGCGTCTAAATGCAAGCATACAGACGCAAACAAAAACTATGACGATTCTGGAAAAGTTTGAATAGAAGAAAGTCCTTATCTGTTTCATTCATGTTGCTTCCAGCTTTGTCTGGCATCCAAGATGAATGTAATGTGATCAGAGCTTAAAAAAAAAGTTGCCATTACTTTTCTTCTCTTCAATATTTTCTTTATCTCTTAAATCCAAAAATCTATTGGTATTCAAACATATTTAAATGGTTAGTCTTGTGTCTTGAATCTGAATAGTCAACACCTACTGCCTGCAAAAAAGTACATGTCACTGGTTCACATACAACAAAAAGGAGCGAGGACTTGACATCATTTCCTGCCATTCAAGAATTACACAAATAACTCCCTGTTCTGTTCCCACACACAAACGCCCCTCTGCTTATGTTTTTCACCACTCCCCAGCACAGTCCTTATTGGCTAGTTGTGTTTACCTTTTTGGGCTTTAAAGCTAATCTCAAGAGAACCAGTTAATAAGAAATATAACCAACAAGGAAATGCAAGAAACGTTTCTGTTCCAAAAGGATAACCTCAGTAAGTACCACACCCTGGAAAATGCTGGAATAAAAAATACAAGGCCAAACATAGAAACATTATCCGATTGACAGGATAGAGAGACTTTTAAAACACTTTGAAAAGAAAGTAGGACAAAGAGCCTCCCACCTCAGATATGTCAAAGTGAAAGTCCAGTGTTTTCCCAGGCAGGGCCTTAGAGGAGCGGTCCCAGATGCGGCTGATGTCCTCATAGGGAAGGTCATTCTGGGATGAAGGCTGCACCAAACTGGCCGATCGAGAAACCACCAACTTCAGGATATTCAGCGCCTCCCTCCAATGGACAGTCTGCAGTAAACACAAACACAGATACATACAGACACAGTCACATTTGTTTGTCCACTTTCAAAGAAAACCCTACACTGTCACTGTAACTTGAAACTAACAAAAGTAATAAGAAAACAATTACTGAAAATCAACTAACCAGATTTTGCTTTTAAATTGTGGTTCAACATAAATATAAAAAAAAACTAATAAAATTGTCCTTGACAAAAAGGATGGTACCTTTTGTGTTTAAATAATTTGCTGCACAACCTTTTGAGGCAATCACAGCAATCAAGCGATTTCTGTAACTCTGAGACTTCTGTGTCTGTTAACAGGTTTTTTGGCCCATTCCTTATGAACAAACTGCTCCAGTTCAAGTTTTTTTTATTATCGTTGTGGGTTTATGTTGCTCTGATTTTGAAACAAGAGACATAGAAGAAATAAAATGTTGTATGAGAATTAACAAAAGCCTGACTTTAGGCAGCCTGTTTATAGTCTGGATGTGTCTACAAATGTACTTCGCTGACATAAAACATTTTTTTACCTTATTTTTATGAGCATTTACAGGAAAGACAGGGAATACAGAACTTTTTTTGTCTTCTAATTTTATAACCAACTACATATATACTAAAAAAATAACTAAATCTGCAATTCTTTTGTTAAAGGTTTAACTCACCTGGACAAACTTCTCAATTGTCTTGAGGACCTCTATGTTGAAGGGTTTGGCTTGAATTCCACTCAGTTCCATGTGACTCAGGAGACTATATATGATTTGTAAAAGTGTCTGCTGCATACTGGGAAGACCTTTCTCCAGCAGCTGTAACTTAAACAAAACTTAGTTTATGAAATGCGTCCAAAACACTACGTCTGTAAAAAACAAAATATAGGATCAACTGCACCAACCTCTGCCATGTAAGTGACCAGACTCAGGGTGATGTCTGAGAAAGCTTCATGGAGATATCGACACACCACGTTGACCCAAGAGAGGCAGTCTCGTGTATAAGAGTGTGTTTTATACAGAGTCATGACATGAGCAAGGTTGGACAGCTTGGAATTCTTCTCCTCAAGGCATACCTGTTCAGAATAGTGCAGTGATGTCAAATATACAGCACAATAAGAAAAATCTGAAAGGGGAAACACTAACTAAGACAAACCTGAGCGATCTTCTCAGCAGCGTCTTGGCAAAAGGTTGTAGGCGCATCAAAGTTCTGCACAAGATGTGGGAGCAGGCAGAGAACATTCAAGGGAAAACCTAAAAAAAACCAAAATGTTTTCATTAATGTTCTGTTTCACGGTTTTTCTAAAAAAAAAAAAGAAAAACCAAGCATTCCTTGAAGGGATGCATCCACAAGATGCGTTAGCGCTCAGTGTATATCATGGAAATGATTCTCAACTACAACCACACCGAGTTTCAGCTCAATAACCGAGTCATAGCCGTTTTGTGTTGGCTAATGTTGATTAACTGAGTGGCTGTCTAAAATTGGAGTGACTTCAAAGGTTAATCAGTTGTAGATGTACAACCAGTGATTACATTCTGAGAATTTGACTAAAATCTGTCCAGTGGTTAATAAGATATTTTGCTATTGGGCAAACAGGGTTGATGCCAACAGTTATTGCCAAAGTTTTAAGTAAAACATGGCAGAATGTTAAAAGATTAAAGTATGTGTTGGGGATGATGCTTAACTACTACCACACCAAATTTTAGCTCAATATCTGCAAAGGTGCATGAGTTATAGCCATCTTGAATGGAATTGAATCAACTTGTTAAACAACTGTAAATGTTCATCCAATGATTACTTTCTGATAGATTCATTCAAACTCATACAGTGGTTCATAAGACATTTTATTAACAGTACAGACAAACACACACAAGCACACGCACAAACACAGATAAAAACATTGAAAAAAACTATATATCACCTTAAGGTGATAATAACACCTCGTACCTATGGCTTGGGACGTGTCCACCACAGGGACTCTCGACACAGGTGTGAGCTGGCAAAAGAGCTGCAGCGTGAGGTCAGTGGTGGACATGGAGGTGAAGCCCTTCAACAACAGCTGCTGAAGCCCGGTGAAGCTGCTCCACTTCAGCTGGCACTGCAGCTTCTCCAGCCTCTCCCTGTTCTCCTGTTTGTCCAGCGACATGTTGGCCATCAACTTATTCATCAGCCTTAAAGACATCTGATACTCAAACTCAAAGTCTGACTCCATGAGTGACACCGCCACCCAGAAGATGGTGGCCAGCAGGTTGCTGGGGTGGTTGATGCTTGTTGCATCGGTGACATTGTCTTTACATGAAGATGAACTGCTCATCTTGGCTAACAGAAACTGCTGCTCACAGGCTTGGATACGGTCCAGTGTGGCACTGCGAGGTGGGTCTGAACACCTGTCAGTTTCTCCAAACTTTTTGGGCACAGAAGAACTCCTGTGATGCCTACTCCTCTCTTCTCTTCTTAGACCGAGCTGCCCTGTGCTCTTCCTGTTGGACAGCTGCTTGAAACTGGTGAGGAAATCTGGAGATGTGGCTCTGTAATGTTATAAAAAGGCATCAGAGTTAGTGTATGTTTCAAATGAATACCCTTGAAAGAAGAAATACTTCAACAAGAGATCCAAACCTTGTCAAGAAAACCATGAGATCATTGTTCTTCAGACATTCAGCCAAGTTATCCACCACAGACTCCAGTGTGAGTAACACTTCCATCACATAGCCCTGAAAAAAAGAGAGACCAACTACTTCATTTATGTATGATGTATTTATTTGCTGTAAAATAGAATAACTTTAAAATGTATTAATTAATTTTAAATGCATTAATTATTGATTTCTTTTACTTTTTGGGGTTCATTTGCTGTAGACAATAAAAGATCTGATGCTGTTGGAGGAAGTTCTTTGTACCTTGAAGCTCATTATATTTGGCTTTTCAGATTTGACTTTCCATCTGACAGTCACACAACAATCTCTGATGTCTGGATGGATTATTCTGTCCACCAAACCCCTGATCTTATTTTAACATCTTTTACTTTTGTGTTCTTTTAGTTTACTTTTTATGTAACCAGCTTAATAATTAGCCGTATTTTATGAATCAATAAACTACTAATATATATTTGACATTCTCTTTTAAAGATTGCATTTGACAAAGTATGAAGGCAATTTTGGAAGACTTTTTAAAAATATATATTTCTAGTTTCACTGCAGCAAGAAATAGATTAGCGTTTTTTTAAGTTCTCACAAAATTCTCAAATCATCTTTTCCTCAAAGTTTTAACGACTGGGCTCAGAAAAAAAGGAAAAGATGATAGGAGGTAATTGTTTAATTAGAACTAAGAGTAAGAAACTCTCAAAACACACAGAAACACATATAGTATATACATGCACAAACCCAAACATGTATTTTACATACAAACATGTATATATTTAAATATTTAATAATACCTGTGTTTTTTTTCTGCAAACATATGTCATAATATCACCAATCCATTTTATAAAAACTGTGGTAAAAAACAGTAAATGTTTATCAATGATCTTTGTAGGCATTTCTAAACACTGATATGTTATTTATGAACATTCATTTTCACAGTTTTGAATGAAATCAGTTACAAAAGTCAGCTGGTGATGTTAAAACACTTAAGATGTTTTAAAACCAGTTTGTCACACAGAAAACGCACCATGCGAACACTCACACAAAAAGACGTGCACACTCACGTTCTTGGACAAGATGTCGATCTCTTGGGTTTTATTTAGCGAAAGAGTCTTTAACAGGTGAAAGAACCCAATGAGCAGTTCTCATACCCACAGATACTATTTACATGTTTTTTTAATCATTTTTTAAACTTTATATAGTGTGCAATATGATATAAATCCTAGAACCAAAAAAAAAAAAAACTGCACTGGTCAAAGGAGATAAAAGAAGCTAAATTTATGTCTTTTGTTTTCACGTATTAACTCCAAATTGGACAACAGGACAATAAATCAATGAACAGTATACTGATACAGATGCAGTTTTCCAGTTTGAGAAATTTTTGCCTCTGCTTCACCAGCAATTCTGACAAAATCTTTGTGTATTACTAAAATTACATTTACCAGTAATAAAGATGCAATAAAAAATATTCCTACATAAAGTTCCCCTAAATGGTTAAATATATCAGTATGCTCTGACTGACCTGCACTTCTTCTCCGTGTTCACCAATAACTTCCACCAGCCTTGAGAGGAGATCAGACACGGCGTGTGCAGAGATTGGCTGATGAAGGGCTCGAAACAGCTGGAAGGAGCGACCGGCGTAGTGGCGAGACGAACTGCACAAGGCCGTCTGCAGAGCCACCTCACTAAGCTGCTGCTCCAGAAGGAAATCTAACCAGGTCAGAGATGAGAAGGAGTCAGGTGTAAAGATGGAGTTCTATTTTAGAATTAGTTACTGATAAATAAAAACTCAAGGGTTACCTGACTTGGACTCTTTAAACACAGAAACCACATGTCGCAGAAAGTTTGTCAGCTGTTCGGTGCTCTTTGAGATTTGGTTCTTTGGTGAAATGTCTTCGTGGCACCACAGTGGTCCATATGGTCTAAAAGATAAATTCATCTTGGTCACTATCACCTCAGTGATAGCAGTGCTTTTTTAAAGATAGAACAGTTAGCTGATTATTTCCTAACCAAAATTCAGGTGCTGTACTTCCATTTGGTTTGGTATACAAACCAAATATGATACAAGAACATAATTTTATAGGTTTAAGAGCTTATAGTTTTCACTTTAGTGTGTGCTTGTGTGAGCACTGAGCATTTGGGCTCTTTAGTATGATAAAGATGTGCTTCAAAGGTTGCTGTGTCCTACTGAACTTAAAAAAAGCAAATTTAGATAGAGAGGCATATCACATGCATCTTGTTAAAAAAACAGAAAAATTGAGATTTTTAGTATGTACAATTAATCATAGTAATGCCTGCTGTGTCCTATTTTAAAGATAAAATCTATCAGTTCATGGAATAATTAATTGAACTACACATGCAGCACCACTAGGTGGAAACCTGCGTCAAGGAAACAGAACAAACATCAGTTTATATAAATGCTGTTTCTGACTGTGACCGGTATGTCAAAGCTGCGTAGTACACATTCAGTTAGTAAGATACAAAAAGGGAGTATGCATTATTGTTGTTACCTTGTAATTAAAAACTCAATGAGCTTGTTTGCCTTCTCATTCATTTTTGTGGAGCCTACAAACTCCTCCATCTCCTGTGTAATCTCAGGCAGGTTGTTGTTGCTGCCCCCCAGACTCAGGCTGGATGATGTGGATGAAGAGCTGAGACCGGAGTCTGGAACAGGAGACGCCTGACACTCCCGTAGGAAGTCAAAAATCCCTGAGCACAACAGAGAAACAAGCGAGTGATCACTAACTGGTTACACTAAAATATGTTATGCTTGGTATTTCCCAATAGCTTGCTGCTAAAGATGGAAATTAGAGTAAGAAGTTAACTGAACAACATTAAAATAAATCCAATAAGCCTCGTCTGCTAACAGCAATTGCTTAACAAGATGAAGCTGTCAACATCCACTGCTGCTTTGACCGTAACTGAGTCACAGCACAATTTATTGCATTCTTGGTAATTAGCAAAGCATGTTTGTTGTAACCCAAAAGGCAAGTACAACTTTAACACTGTGTCTAGACATTTTCAAAACAATTTATCAGTAGTGGGAGGGTGGGGAGGTTGCTTCGGTTGGGTAAACCCGATTATTGAAGCTTGAGCAGATGGCCCCAATTTAGGCAAGAGGACAAAAATAGCAGAATGGAATGCTTTAATCAAGACCTTTGATGTCCACTGCACTCAGTACTGCTTTTGGCACAGCGTCCAAATATTTTCTACCCTGATAAGAAACTTATCTATTGTCTTTAAAGGAATGCTAATTATCTCATACTGATGTTCAAGTTTATATTAGCCAAGAAGAAAAGCTGTGCCAAAAATGCCAACCTTCACAGCCAACTGGACTCAACTCTCTTTCAGTGTTTTAGTGAAAACCAAATTTATTTAACAGTATTTTTACCAGTAGGTGAATGTTCTGGGTTTGGCTTGCAGGTGAGAGTTTTAGCTACATGGATTTCTCGTGTCTGCAGTAAAATTGATGCGAGGGCCTGAAAATTGTTGTTACAGAGCAACGTGATGAGGAGGTGGAGGAGGAGACGTTTGCTGTGCTCAAACACCTCTGGGCGATAGTGATCCATACCTGTAAAGTAAACATATTTAGATCAGTTGATTTATGGCACTAAAAAACTTGTTTTTCATAACCAAATAAAATAATAAGAGATAACAGATATTTATTTATTTATGTGACTTCACCCAAAAACAGAGCATGGAGCAGTAAAGGAAGATGCAGGGTCCAGTCCTCTCTCACACTGTGGTCAACCACCATCTCAGTCATGAAGATTACTGCAATATTACACCTACAGAAAATAAATACAATATACTGTAAACTGTCTATTTAACAAAACACATTTGTCAATAAATTTCAAAAAATTGTTCAGGAGAGACAAATTTAACAGGTTTTACAAGCTCCAGTCTGACCTGTGCAGTGGTCCTCTGGGAGTGATGGTTTCTGGTAAAAAGTCCACCAGTGGAGCCCAACATCCTCCACTGAGAGGCATGGGCAGAGGATGAGGCTTGTTGGTCTCAATAACAACCATCAACCAATCAGCATAGGGAGGCAGAGGTTCACCTGAGTGGTCACAGCACATCATTTTAAAACTCTTCACATCTAATACGAGGCATAAGAGGATATCTTAGGATTTTATTTTTATTGTGAGGTTATTCTTATTTACATGAGAACTATTTTAATCCAGTAGAGTTTTTTTTTTCTTTTTCGGTCACAAGCTGCAGTGAAGAAGTTCTGAACTTTACTACTTAAGTTTCAAAGCCATTTCTCACAGAAGCCTTTTAACAGCCAAAGGCCATTCTGCACACTGCTCATGCATTATCAATGACACTGTCCTGGTTACCATCTCACCCCCCAAGCCAAGCTTGTATTTTTCACATGCACCAAACTATGACAACCACCACATTTCTTAGAGCGTTTAATATAGATAAATACTCACTTTTATCTTCATCGTAGGATCCTCCTGAACTGCTACTGTATCGTGATTCCAGACGGTTGTGTGCTCTCATTATGTGACCAAGTCTAAGATTGGAAAAATACAGGTGTTGTCATAACCCTTTTAGATCCTGCAGTTAATTGAAAAACAAGAATTAAGACATGATTGGATACTTTACCTCTCCTCATTCTCTTTATTGGTCTTTGTATCATCTGTGTCAGGAAAGCTTTCCTGGCCTGCGACAACAGTGTTGCTGCTTGATGTAGTTCCTAAAAATGAACCAAAATCATACCTACCATCTAGTTTATAAATATCAAAGACAAAGTATCCAAAGTGAATGGTTTCCTTGGGCTGTTCACAAAATTATTCTACTAAGAAGATTTTAAAGTTAAAGCTACATTTATTTTATTTACAGTAGTCAAAAATGGCCTATACGTGAACATGTCAGGCTTGGAAATTTGAAAAAAAGATTATGGTGGTCTCCAAAGAGCATGAAAAAATAGTACCTGAAGCCGCTGCAGATGCTTTGCTTGTGGCAGTGAAGCGATAAAAAGGAGGGCTGTCACAGTGTTGCACCACAGGGTTGACTGGGTCTGTTTGTTGTAACTCAAATAACAACTCCTCCATGGTTTGAATTGTGTTATTTCGGCAGAGATAGATCACCACCTTCTTGATCTGAAAAAAAAAAGATTTTCTGTAAGAATTGGTAAAAAAGAAGAAATATATTTGAATTTTAAAATTTTATAGCAGGCTTAAATCTCTTACATATGGGAGAAGAGTGGTGTCACTGCTAACGCCACATAAACTGATAAGGAACTGCAGCATGGTTCTCAAGTTGTTGCTCCAATTATCATTGTCGACTAGAGCATTCCAGACGTTTTCCATTTCTGATCCAGGCAGATCATCTCCGTACTAACCAGGGTGGTTAAAAACAACATGCTGGCATGTTAGCTGCTTTATTCACAGATCACACCAACACTTTGTAATTTAAAAAAATAAACATGACTATACCTTGGCCGTCATGAACATAAGGTTATTGAGAACCATTGACGTAGCTTGTAAGGATCCCCAGCCAGCACCTTTCAGCTGGTGGGATGAGTCTGTGCTGGTCAGCTGGCAGGAGGCGTCATAGCTTGGGGTGGATGGAGTAAGGACTGGAATTAGCAAGCCACTATCCACTAGCTCAATGTTGCTGAGCCAGGGCAAGAGGTATGTTAGCATGATCTGCCTTCCATTTGAATGAGTGGTGGGAAACCTCTGGCTGACCTCTGGAACAAAAAAAAAATGGTAATACTCATATCAGAGTGGCACCATAAAAAACTGCATTATTCGTAATTTGCATAATAATAAAACATGTGAAATACTCCCACTGTTACCATAACTGTGAGCATTATTTGCAATGACTTTCACATGAGGTATTTCAAGGCAAATTTTGTACTCCAGTGTTTGGTTAAAATGTACATAAAAAAAAAAATCTCAGCAGTGAATAAGGAATGTGTCTTTGGAAGATGAGCAAATGTTTTTAGTTAGAAGCCAAGAGAATATGTCAAACCCATGAAAGTATTACAACAGAAAAACTAAACAAAACACTGAAATACAGTAAAAGTCAGTGGACTAACTATCCACCAGCCACAAAAATACTACAGCATCAGCTACCTGAGAACAGAGGAAGTGTGAGTTCAGGGTACATTCTGGCCAGCTGACTGGAGAGCTGAGGCAGCGAGACGCTGTAAAGAGGTGGCAGTGGACCATGGGTGCCATACAGGACACTAGTTGGTTTTACCTCTGCCATCTTCTTGGAGTACAGGAACAACTTAGCTTCAAGAATCTGTTTTAAAGAAGAGGAGTGTGTCAGATGGCCTGTGATCTTTATCGTCACATGACATGTAAATTTGCAGAATTTATAAGCAAGAATTGAACGAGAAGATGTTACAGTTGGTATTTGTAGTTTGATCAACAATCAAATTTGACTTTAGTTAAAAAAAAAAAAAAGATAAAAAGTAAACCTTTAAAATGTATCTGCAGTCAAAGACCTGCACATGAAACAGGAAGTAATAAAACCCCTCCACATCAGTCATTAGATTACAATTGATGGGTTCCCGGATTTCGGTACTCCTATATATCAACAACTCAATGAACAGTTCTTCTGCTTCTTACCTGCATTAGCTGCATTGCAATCTCATAGATTTCTCTGCTGGTGCTTGATGCTTTGAAGAGCACCAGATTCAGCAGTGTTACAATGTCACATGGGTAGTTTTTGCTGGTGAAGACAAAGAAAAAAACAACATAAGATAAAAAAGTGTGTATTTCTTGACATGTTTAAGCTGAGAGGTAGACAGTTATATAAAACAGTGAGTCCTGAAAGAGGATTAGAAGAGGTAACACTTGGAGACTCAGTGGTTTCCTCATGTGGACAAGCAATCTCACATGACCCACAGAAGCGAAACAAAGATTGCAATATATTGTACCTGCTGCCAAAGACTGTAGCAATGGCTTTAAAGCAGCCTGAGGCGAGCTGGTGGGAACCTGTGTAGCAGCGATCCACAGCCCAGTTGATTAGATTAACCTGGTCAGTATTAAGCTCCAGGAGCAGGATGATGACTTCACAGCCAAGCTGATGAACCTGAGGCAGGAGCAGAAACCACAGACCCACTTAAAATTTATCTCTTTACTGAAGCTGAGTGTATTGGGTTTGATAAAAAATAATAGTGCATTTTTACCTAAGATTTAGTTGCAAGGAAGAAATGATTAATTATATTTATTGACAACACTGCCTAATTAATGCTTCTGCTTAAGTCACATAAGGGATTTTCTTTTAAGAAGAATACATAAAAATAAACACAGAGTTGCTTTATCTTGTCTCACAGTAGAGACATTAAACAAGTTTACTTAAACCAAAAGTGCCCTTCACTACTTGCCAGCACTCCTGTATGATAATAAAGAAAAGTTGGCAAGTACTACAGCTGACCTTTTAAAAAGCAGGCATAAGCTTGCTATCACATGGGTCAGCGCTTTATTTAAATGCACCACAGTGGTAAAAGATTGAATACAGACCCGCTGATCCTGGCAGGCTAAAATATTATCCAGCCACTTGTACAGGTATCCGTCTTGAGACAAGCCAGCGTTATCAAAAACGGGCCCACAGCACAGTACGGCAGACATGGCCTGGAAAACAGACAGTCACATCTGCTCACAACTGAATATTGACTGTTCACCAACCCATGCACACACACACACATACATATATATGTGCATATTTATTGCCTGCAGCCAAAGGTGAAGGCAGTGAGATAATCTTTTTGCCCGTGTTTGAGTGCGAGTGTGTGCACGTGTGTTTGTGTGTCTGTCTGTTACCAAAGTATCTCATGAAAGACTAGATAGATTTTAATGGAATTTGCAGAAAGTAATCATTTAATGTACATCTACAACTGATTAATGTTTGGATTCAGGCCAATTCCATTTTCTAGCAACATCACACGAGTGTGCATAACATTCTTTTTCAGATTTGAGCTAAACAGCTATAACTCCATCATTTCTCATCATTAAAGCACAGATGATCTTAGTCCAAAACTCTAGCCTTTAATTCCTTTTTCAGATTTTGACAAAGCAACATGTAATCTCAAATTGTCCACAAGGCACAACCCAGTGAATTTTTTACCCTTAGTAACCTTGACCATATGACTCAGAAGGGGCTGTATCTTCACCTTCAGTGCACAATACTGATATCTTGTGATCTGGTGATGTCTGTCACTGTAGCGGTCCAGAGGAGTAAACATGACACTGAAAGGACCTGCCCACTGACTGAAGAGGATGAAGAGGTGATGCCGAAGGCTCTGCTGTGGGAACAGGAAGCGCCTGTGGTGCACTACAGAATAAAACAAAAGAAGCTGATAGTAGTTTGCACATTAAGAAGTTGTAGAATAGACATAAATATCCAGGCATCTTGACTAACTACTAAAACTGAATTTCCAGTGACAATAATAAGATGCTGATGTACCTTAACAGCATATTAGCCTTTCAATTGAGCCCTC
>JAOXNZ010000091.1:6188427-6202067 GCA_028566095.1 Kryptolebias brasiliensis
GATCTCTGTAGTTCTATGGGGAATTTTATTTTAAATTAAGTAAAATATTTTGAAAAGTATAAAAGTTACAAAAATCAAAAGTCGTAGCTCCCATCTGCTGAATGAGCCGAACGTTTTCACATATGAACGGCTAAAATAACACAAAGTCTGCAGAAGGAGTTGGACTGAAAACAACGAACAGAAGAAACTAAAAGCAGGAAACCAGCAGCGTGAACGCCGACTCGGCGTTTAAACAACCAGGCAGCAGGATAAGCTAGTAAAGGTTGGGTGTAACCATGGTAACCTTGGTGACTTGGGTGACTGCGTTGGCAGCTAACGCAGCGCTGGCGATGTCTTCCAGTTTACTTCTGCTGATGGCGGAGATGAAGTTCAGGTAGTACGACTCATACAGTTGGTTCCTTAGGTCCTACACGCACACACACACACACACACACACACATCATTAAAGTAAATATCAATTACTTATATTAACTGTAGCAAGACGTTTGCCAGCCTACTGTACAAAACACTGACTTTCTTAAGGCCCTGACCCACATCCTGTCTGTGAGTCAACATGTGATGTTTCTTTTTTATTTTATTTTATCGTAGCTAAGGAAACTTTTGGACTTTCGGTGGCGCCGGTGTGATGGCAGCCTCACTTCTGTCAGTCTCAGGGCAGCTGTGGCTACAGTGTAGCTCACCACCATCAGTGTGTGAATGTGTGGATGAATGGGTGAATGACTTTGATTAGATAAAGCGCTGTACAAGTGAAGGCCATTTACCATTTGATGATAAACACAAACAAACACCTGTTCCACAAAGCTAAGAGGACTTTTAGCATCTTTATTTAGCCTCAATGTTCTGATCTTCTGGGTCAACGATCCCTCCTCTTATCAACAGAATCGTTCTCGCAGCAGTCAGAAGGTGAAGTTTTAGTTAAAGTCGTGAGATCACCTGACAGATCCTGTCGATGTTCTCCTCTGTGGGCATTAGGAAGTAAACAGCAGGAACGTCGGGAATAGGATCTCTGTCAGAGTGAAGGAGCCTGCAGGAACACAAACAACTCGTTAAGATGCTTTTACAACCTCAAACACACGAGGCAGGCAGAAATATCATTAATATAATTATTAACTAAAACATCTTTGTTTTTTCTCAGCTACTACCACACCAGAATTAAGCTAATTGTCTGTAGAACTGTTTCTTCAGGTCAGGTTTTGGAACAGGTTATAGTAACATATTACAGATGTGCTGTAATCTTAGTGTGTATAACTGTTGCCCACTGCCATTAAAAGGTACACAATCGTGTCTCTGTTAGCTAAATATCTCCTGAACCACTTAATGAATTCTAATGAAACTCTCAAAGTAGTCATTATTTATACGTCTACAACTAATTGACCTTTGGAGTCATCTCAGTTCAAGGTGGTCATCACAGATAATCCATGTTAGCAAACACAACTCAGTCACTTCTACAGATATTGAGCTGAAACTTGGTGTGGTAGTAGTCCAGAATCATCCTCAATACCGACTGTGAGCACAACAGATCATTGAGATTTATCATTTACAAGTTTGACCAAAATGGCTACAACTCCATCTCTTCACAGAATAAGAAGATTTTAGTTTAAAACTCTGGCATGGAATGTGATGGGTGATATGCATTCGTTCAAGTAATGATAGGTGGGAAGATGGATGGATGGATGGATGGATGGGTGGGTGGGTGGATGGGTGGATGGGTGGATGGATGGATGGATGGAATTTAAAAAATGGTTTCAATGGGTTGATAAACACAAAGGGACATCACTAACTTCTCACAAAAGTGCACATACATATCTGAAAGTATTTCACAAATGTTGCTCAAATTACAGATTATCAACTAAAGAGTTTAAACCAAAACCACTGTTTTGCCTGGGGGTGTTTGTCTGCAGCAGGCATCAATAGAAATTAAGTAGTACTACAGTTAAAGACTAACAGTTACATCTGAGGACTAGTTGGTTAAAATACCTTCAGTCCTCAGTTTATTTGACTCACATTTTCTTGAAACTTTCTTTTTGATCAAAATTAGAAAACAAGATCAACACAAGAAAACAAACAAACAAGTTAAACTACACATTATTATTATTATTATTGCAATAAATTGTTTTTTTCTTGGTACTGCCCTGGCTTCTAAATAAAAATAACAACTTTTTCACACTTTTTTTTTCCACTGAAGGAATCAGAAGTAAAGATCATGAAGAGGTTAGCTGGAAACTTTGGCTGCCATCAATAAATTTATCAACACCTTATTTCTAGTCAATTATTCCTCTAATTAGGCTAAAAGAAGCTTGCTTTGTGCTTAACAATTAACTTATCTTTACTTTCATTTTGCTGCCAAATGGACAAGTGGACTTTAATCATCAATAAGTTTAGTGTGTTTTAGCGTTTTCTTTAAAATCAAACAACAAAGGAAACACAAATGATAACTCTAATTTTCAAAAGGGACTGAACAAAAACTGAAATACCTTCCACAGCAGCAGGTAAGTTCAGATGACTCTCTCCATCCCAACTTCCCAAGAAAAAAGGAATTTGGACCTCAGACTCCCTCCAGGAGATGCACTTGTCAGGATGGACTCCTCTCTGTCTGTGTCCCTCCATCAGTTCTGTAGAGACAGACTCCTCCTCCCCCTCCTCCCCACTCATGTCCTCCTGAATAATGAAAAACATGCAAAGCTTCGGCTTTCTTCAATCTGCTCACTGACCTGGTTCTGGGGCATGTGAGCCGCTTTCAGGACACAGCTGCTGCCTTCTGCCTAGTTTTAGGCCTAAAGCAGACATCCAAACAGTGGCACACTTTTTGTTCTCATAAGAAAACAACGGCAAGCAGTAGATTGTAGCTACTTTTAAAACAACAATTACCTATATTTTCATTAAGATCTGTCCAGTGGTTCATCAGATATTTTGCTAACAGACAGACACAGATGACCCTAAAAGTTAAAAACACAAATCTTGTGCAATCCGCTAGTGCTCAAAGATTGTGCTGGGGATGGCACTCTAAATTTTAGCTTGGTATAATATCTGTAAAACTGACAGAATTAGAGCTATTTTTTGTGTTTGCTAAGTTCACTTAGCTTTTGTAGCCATCTTAAACTGGATTGACTCAAAAAGTTATTCAGTTGTAGAGGTACCACCACTTGTTACTTTCTGAGGATTTCATTCAAATCTGTCTGCTGGTTCACAAGATATTTTGCTAACGCTACAGACAAACACACACAGACACTGGCAAGAATTATTGCTTCTTGCCTTCAGCAGTGTGAGATAAAAAGTGCTTACATCATTTTAAACTTTGTTTTTACGAGTAAAAACGGTATAGGAAAATCGTTAAACAAACACGTCTGTTTGTTATTAAAAATGTATTAATACATTTTTTATTACATAGCACTGTAAAAAATCATTATGTAAAGGACAATAATTGATGAGCCTCAGGCAGCATGGCAATAAAAACTGATTTTGTGATGAAAATCACTGCAGTGGCTTCTGAACACAGGAACCTTTGAAAACCACCATCAGCACAATTTGTTATTGCATCTATAATACAAGTTAAAACTTTATCATTCAAAGATAAAATACATTAACTAGACAGAGAAGCACTGACGTTTTCTCTGGGTTATTCTTCTGGTTTGATGGATCAAAATACTAATAAATTAATGTAAATAATAACAATTCATTTTTTTCATTTTGTGAAACATGAAGGCCACTTTTAACCAAGACAATCTGATTTGAAGTCAGATTGTCCTCTGATCACAGTTCAGTTCAGCAGTTGTGAAAATGTTATTATGCTGTGGTGCACAGTGTGTTACTAATCTTCATATGTTGCAACATTTTGGTTGTGAAATGCGCAGTTTTTTATGCAACATATGTGACCATTCAAATGACATCTTTTTTATGAAAATATTTATTCGATGTTTCAGTTGGACATTGCAAACTTTTTGCACAGTGTACTGCTTTGGAACATGTGTTTGACCACAAAAAGCCTAAAACCTATAACTCTTTATCTAGACTTGAAGAGAGTATAAAAGTAAAAATGGTTCAAATTGTCTGTAATGATCTGTATGTTGTTGTGCAAAATGCTTCACAGTTCAGTGAAATTTTAGCCAACTCACTGATTTTATTTATTTTTTTGTCCAGTCTTGTAGAAGGCTGTCTATCTTATCTGCAAATGTGTTTCCATGACTTGCTTAATAACTGCACATCGAATCAGCATGACTGAAGTGTAAAATGAAAAGATAATCTTAGTGTTTAAATTCAGGGAATCAGCTCTACAGCAGCTTTACGTCAACACAGTATTGAAGACATCTAGAGTCAGATGAGAGTACAGCAGACTAGTTAGTGGGACTGGTACTAAAACAAAAAATTGATGAGAATCCAGCAGATGGCGTCAAAGGACATTTTCAAAGGTATATATGAAGAAATGCAAATATACACATTTAAGTTTGACAGGACTTAATGTGTTCTTTAGTTTATAATAGAGAGTCAATCAATGCACACAAAAATGCAATTCCACAATATTTGTCTTAACTCTAAAGAATAAATAACTTGTGTTTTTTTCTGTAAAAGATCTTTGTATATAGAAAACACAAAGCTTCAGGGAGCCACTGTGGCTGATGAAAACAGACATAGTTCAATGGTTGGTCATCAACCTCTCCAACATCCCTGTTTTACCTCTCAGACTGAACATGTTACTGATTCAAGATGATAGCATGCCCAAGAGCTCTGTCCAGACGGGAACAACAAAATTGCTCTGTCAGACGCATGCACACACACTACAACTGATCATAATGACAGCTGAACACTGTGGTGAGCACCGGGTGCACTATGTTCAAATGCAATAAAAATAAAAACATCTGGATTTTTTTTTTTCGTTTTTTTTAATTAGTTGACATTTGCTTAGAAATAACCTAGAATTTCTTCAGGTTCAGTCTTATTTCTTATCACACTTTGGGGGGAAATGGTGGTGGTTTGTGTGTGTGTGTTTTCTGGTGAGTGCCAAGTATTCCTTGTTGCAATATATTGGCTGTGGTAGAAATTCTGTTAAGCAACTGAACGATGAAATAACATGTCAGTGGCACAACAGAAAAGACAAATTTCAAAGCCGTTGCGTAACCCGGCACCACAGCTTTGACCTGATCCAAGTGCTCCCGTCTGATTTCTTTGAGGAATAGAGAAAATGCAGGATAAAGGGGGGTGGGTGGGGGCGGAGGTGTATGGCTGTCACATTGCTGTTCTTTGATGCACATGCAGGTTGTTCTCAGCTCAGATGAAAGAGTACTAGCCAATTAAGAAGGGATTCTATAAGAAGTTGCAAAAGCCTTGACCACCGCATTTTCTTTAAAGTAAGTGCTGCTTGACTTTGCACTTTAGGATTGGTGGTAGGTACAATTCTATCTTGAAAAGCATTCTGTGGCAGCTTCACCTGCAGAAACTCCATATTGAGAAATTTCTTGCTATAACATGAAAGATTTAAAGGTACTCATTGCAAAGTAACGAAGACTGGACAAAAAAAAAACATAATGTAAGAAACAAAATCTGCGCAATATTTTTCTCAAATCGATGGTTAATTTGCCCTTAAATCAGTGTGATCAGAAACCAATCACCATGTGTGTTTGTTTACAGAAAGTGCCAAAGTGACTGGAAATAGGGCAAACGTTAAACTTAACAACAATATTTGTTTACATACACATACTAATCTAGGTCAATCATGTGACTCAAGCGTCCATGTGGTTTTTGGTGCTTTGTTTACATTGAATATGGACCCAAATTTCAGAATAGCATTCAGTATAGTTGGAAAATTGGTGGTATAAATATATACAATGTAGTTTAGGATAACCTTTTTTATGTTTGATTTCATACTTTGCAATAAAAGGGTTTAATCTTGTAACTCACCCTACACCCAAACGTCTTTGAGTCTAATTTCATTTATGTCAATGAAGAATACAGGTTTTGTTTTTAAAACCTTTGAGTTACAGCAAAACTGATGTATCCCTCTCAGAAGAGTGGCTGCAGAGAGAGAAGGCTGGTCAGGAGTAGTCTGGATCAAAGATTAAATGTCCCGCGTGAATGCCCCGGCCCCATGCTTTGGGGCTGCGCTGCATGATTCCACAAACAATATTGATGTGACCACGGATGAGCTGTGCAGCTTCACTGAGCATCTGTCGAACTATTTGAACAAGGACACAGCAACATTATTGTGCCACAGACCTGAGATACAGTAGATGGGTTATGTTAGAACAGATTGATGATGTGTCAGCTTTGTCTTTATTTTTAGATCATACTCCAGATCAAACCAGCACTTATAAAGGTGCAGGCTCAAAAACTTATCAAGATTTAGCAATAGAATTTCTTTTTCTTTTTTTGCAGCTGTCAACATTGGTATTTTAAATTTCTTTCAGAAAGAAACATAAAATTTTAGGGGCATTTTGTAGAGCAGCTTTGAAACAGTACATGATGCCTTTACTGGAAAAGAGTAAAATTTGAAATGACAGTGATGTGAGAGTGGATTTGTCAAGACCTGACAGGTTCTTGGAGAAGTCTGTGATTGTGTGAGTGTGTGGCCTTAAATGCTGACAAACAGCTGATCAGTGTAGCTAATAGTTTTCCAACAGATGGAATGTATTTGAGATCTCTTTCATTTACGATGAGGTTCTAGGGAAGAGTGAAAAAATTACCTCATGTTTTCATACCAACATCTTAAATGCTAAAATACCAAAGAAAGACTTGTAGTCTTTGACTCTCTGAACCGTCTACAAATTCTCTTTTGGCAGCCTGACAGCTCCACAAGGCAGCAACTGTTAACGCCGAAAGATACAAAAGGGAAGAGAGGGCAAAGGATCTACTCAGACACAAGTTCACAGCAAAGCGCGACCACTCACTAGATGTTTGGTGGCAAGTGTTCATTTTCTCACTCAGCAGGGGTGAAACAAGACAACTGCTTTTCTTTTTTTTATAATGTATGTTACTAAAACAGGTGTATGTTGCTTCAAACACCATCTTGTATCAACTCTAGGTGTCAGAACTATTATCAGGTGCAGAGTATCATCACAGGAAAACATATAAGTTTGAATGTGCATATTTAAAACTATTTGCACAAGGCAGATGTCAGTAATATGTATAAACTAATGTGAAGATAACAGATTTTCCAAACAAAGGAATACATAAAAACAAAACATGAAAACAGAAAACATAACAAAAGATGTTGCATTTTTACAACTATAGTTATTAAAATATATACTGATGTTTTAGTGTTTCCAAAAACAAGAGGAAGACCATAAAATATCCATGTAGAATGTGCACAGATAAAGTTCTTGTGAAAAACCTGACACAGATTTTTGTTTATTCATAACTGCTGGTTTTGAAAAAACAAACAAAAACAAATTAATCTACTTTCCAGTGGTCTGAACAAACTCAATTCATTTTGCATCAGCTCTGCTTAAGTTCATGTAAAGATAATAATTAATCAAACATCAAAAACATTTTTAAAAGGTGAGTTTTGACATGTGATTTAAATATGGAAAGATCAGTGTAGTCTCTAATTGTTTGTGGAAGAGAGTTCCAGAGGAAGGGGTTGCTCTGGAGAAGCTTCCGTCTCCCGAGGTTCTCTCTCAGATGTAGGAGATTGGAATCCGAGGAATGAAGGCAGTGGGATAGAAATGTAGAGGTGAAGAAGATCCCTAAGGTAGAAGGGGGCCTGGTTGTGGAGAGCTTTGTAGGTTAGAAGGAGGATTTTAAACTGAATGGGATGGGAAGGCAGTGAAGTGTATGAAGGACAGGGGTGATTTGATCTCTGGGTGACAAGTGGGTGAGAAGGTGTGTATCTGAGTTCTGGTTATAATGGAGTTTTTGAAAGAGTTATAAGGGTGCACCTTAAGGATGCTACTGCAGTAATCAAGGTGGGAGGTGATAAATGTATGAAGCAATCTTTCAGCAGTGGAAAGGGAGATTGAAGGGTGGAGACGGGCAATGTTTTTGCTCTAAAAGAAGGCAGTCCTGGAGATATTGCTGATGTGATTCTTGAATGTGAGATGGGTTTTGAAGATGACTCCAAGGTTGCAAGCATGAGAGAAGGGGGGTTGAATAAACTGGATGAGGCAGAGGCAGAAATTGAGAGCAGATTAATGAGTGATTTTGGTTCAATTATTTACATGTTGGATATGTTGGAATTGAGTTGAAGAAAGTTGGCTTGCATCCTTGATTTTATTTGTGAGCGATAACTGGGAAGAATGGTATGGTTTGTAGGAGTTATAAATTTGGTAGAGATGTGAATCTAGATGTTGTTGGCTTAGTAGGGGAAATGGAGTCCATAACGACAGATGCTGTGGCCAATAGGAAGAATGAAAAGGATGAAGAGGAGAGGACCAAACATAGAACCTTGGGGAATGCTGTGGGACAGAGAAGCCAGGGAGGAGGTGGAGTTGTTGACTTGAATTAAATGCTGTCTGTTAGAGAGGTAGGGTCAGAACCAGGAGACGGTAGGGCCATTGATATTGAAAGAGGATTCCAAAAGGTTGAGAAGAGCGGTGTGGTTGATGCTGTCTAAGGCTACACTGAGGTCAAGAAAAATGTGAATGCTGAGGAATCCAGAGTCAGAAGAGAGAAGAAGATCATTGGTTATTTCAGAAAAAGCTATTTTGGTACTGTGGTGTGAGCAAAAGCTGGGTTGTTGATGAGATGGACTTTGAGCTGGGTGGCGACAGCACATTTCAGGAGGCGGGACAGAAGTTTGACCTGATGTCTGGATCAAGGCAAGGTTTTTTAAGGATGGAGTGACAACAGCCAGTTAAAGTGAGTCAGTCACAGAACCAGAGCTGAGGGAGAAACTGAGGAGTAAGATGACTGGGTGAGGTTGAATGGGATAGTGTCAAGGATCCAGGTTGAGGTTTTCTTGTCAAAGATGAGTAAAAAGAAAGTATTTCAAAAGGTTTAGAGCTAACATTCATCTTCAGTGCAGGGATGATGATCAGTTTAATACATTTCTACTTTGATTTGCTCGTTAACAGACCTAAGTGTTTTATGTTGTATTTTTCAGTTTTGCTGCTCACTTTAAGAGCGCTGACTAAAAGAGATGAAAAATTTATGACACTTGGAGCGTCTGACCAGAGATTTGTAATGGCTCCCTTCCACCCGATTCTAAACTAAAGGGGATAATTACTTTCAAGCAATCATACCAAAACTGCAGAATTCACTCTGTTGTTTTTACACTGTGTTGTTACAGCTAATAGTCTTATAAAGCAGCTAAAGACTGTTTTATTTTTAAATGAACAAGCTTTTGGATTAAACAGACTTTTGAGACATGACGTGCTAACCCCCTTTTAATTATTATCATTTTATTGGTACTGCATTTTCTTGCATTCTACAGTAAAACTAACTATATCTGAGAAAGGTGCTGCACTGAAGAAGTTTACCATGTCCTAATGAGAAAGGTGGGAACATTACCAGTCAAAGCATGTGACTTGTGTGACATTTTCAAATGCCATGAGAAGCATTTGAATTTATACAACAATGTAATTGCAATGCAAGGTCTGTTTTGACATATTAAGTGTAGGCATATCATTTGAACAGCATTTGCTTGAGGATAAAACAAATTCATCAACAAATACAAAAATAATGATAAAATACCTTAAAAAGTGGATTTCTTTCCTTTTGATAATTTTAGTTGTAGCAATCACATCTTTTGGTGTGAAGAACAGCAATAAATAAACAAATATTGTTACACTTAAATCAGAAGTTTTCCAATACAATAATGATTTTACACAATATTGCAGAGTTATTCAGCCTTGGGCTCAAAAGCAAATTCTCCTGAAGCAAAGAACCTGATGTTTACACACAAAGATACAAGAATTGAAATAATCTGTTTACTGCAATGTTTCTGAAATGATTTTTAATACAATTATATTATTCTTTGCAAATCAGAAGAAGGCAGCTGTGACCACAGCAATCATTTCTCTTTATGCACATCTAGCCAGTTGGGAAGCCATTCGTAGCATACTGCAGCTCCAACTCTCTGCACAGCTAAGAGGACTTTAATGGGTTTTTCTCTACGCTTTAAAGTTTAGCAACAAAAACCTATTTCCTGTTGTTGGTCAGAAGATCAGAGTATTTACTCCTGTCTCGTTTGAGTGCATTTTGCATGGCCAGCATTTTACACACACACACACGCGCGCGCGCGCACACACACATGCACATTCACACACACACCCACACCCACACACACACTACAATAAGACCTTGAGGAGACTAGAAACTTCTGGCTTTAAAACATAATTATCACCCACCTCCAAAAGTGAAGGTGCCTGTGCCTGTGTGTCTGTGTGTTTGTTTGTACAGTTAGCAAAGTATCTCATGAACCATTGACCAGATTTTAGTGAATCTTTCAGAAAGTAATCACTGGGTTACATTTACAACTGAACAACTTTCAAACTCAAACGAATTTAAGATGGCTGCCACAGCTAATCAACATTCACAAAAATGTTTATATCTCAGTGAATTGTGCAGATTTTAAGCTAAAATTTGGTATGATAATAGCTGATAGTAATTTATAACAAGTGGTCCAAATTTAACAAATCAAACAAGCTATCACTGCTATTTCAAAGCACTGCCATTTCAAAGGACCACACATGACCCAATTCATCCACCAGGTGTGCAAACACAGTTTCCTCTTAACCGAGAACACACCAATCAGGTATAAACATAATACTGATGTAACAACTGTGCAGGAATAGATTTGACACACAAGGAAGTTCTTCCCATATTGCCTTGCAAATGGGGATGTAGCTTGTGATACTGATGAAATCTTATGGCCAAATCGAGGTAAGCAAATAGATGATGCCTGGGCTAGGGATTTTGTGTGTTTGTTTTTCCCTACAGTTGCTATAATTGTGTTGGATAATATATATATTATAGTATTTGTCTGCACAAATGTTTGCTGAGTTTACAGCAGAAGGAAAACTGGAATATATATTTTTTTCCTGGTTTCCATATTGACTGAGTTCAGTTTATGATTTCATCAGTCTCAGCATTAGTCCTGTATAGTGCTGTTTGGTGAATTTATTTTTGTTCTGTTTCTGTGTACTTCACTTATATTTATCCTGAAGCTAAAAATGTTTTAGTTTTAGCACTAATGTGTGAAAACAATGGTTGAATAATGGCTCAGTGGTTAGAAAAAAAGGTTAGGATTATATGAACAATGTGTGTATGGCACAAAATATTTTTTTTATAAATTAATGTATATGTTTTAAAAAAGGGTTTCATTTTGGAAAATGTCAGAGGTGTTCTGCTTATTGGTTGTGTGATTGTACTAATTGAGTGAAGTGTTTTGGATAAAAAAGGTTGACTGTTTTCAAAGTTGTGCCTTAGGTATCAAAGAAACAGAACATCTTGTGAACCCTTTGTTTTGCACAGCGGCGTAGTGGTTAGAGCTGTCGCCTCCCAGCAAGAAGGTTGCAGGTTCACATCCTGGCCTGGGGCCTTTCTGGGCGGAGTTTACATGTTCTCCCTGTGCACACGTGGGTTTACTCCGGGTACTCCAGTTTCCTCCCACAGACAGACCAAAAACATGCATGTTAGGTTCATTGGTAACTCTTAAAAATTATGCCTAGGTGTGAGTGTGAATGGTTGTTTGTCTTGTTTGTCTCTATGCGATGGACTTGCGACCTGTCCAGGGTGTCCCCCGCCTCTCGCACAGTGACACCGGCTGCCCACGACCCGGAATGGAGAAGCGGTTAAAGAAAATGGATGGATGGATGGACAATGCCATAGTCCAGTCCTAGGAAAACTAAACTTTCCATGTCTGCAATTGTCAGAGATAAGACCCAACGTATTATTGCTATTACATGCCACGATAAACAACTCCAGTTTTAATTAGAAATCATTGATCACTGAATCTGATCTTCTTTTGACCTTGACTTTGTTGTTATAATTAATACTGACTGCTTCATTTCAGATGCAGCAAACATGAGAATACAAAATCAATGAGTTTTTTTTTATATTAAGAATAAAAAAACTGGGGGAATTTACCATGAAAAGCGTTTGTGTTTCTGAGTGAAGAGGGTGAGGCAAGTTCTTTGTGTCATTTTCCTGCTTCTCATGCACCCCTTGTCTGTCAGATTTCAATCTGTCCCCCAGCAGCTAATCTCCTCCAGGAAGGATAGCACGCCTGAGCCTGGCACAAAAGCACACAGGAAGGCCACCGTTTAATCTTCCATTTGATCAGAAAAATCTTCTCCTCTGGAACTATGACACACTATTTCACAGTGCAGCATAGAATTATAAAGCTGCAGTAAGAAATATGTCTAAAAATATTACCAGATTGTATCGTATTGATTCTGGAGTGAGGTTATTCTTGAGTATTGCATGACTTACAAAAACTAATTCATCTCTGGAAGCTAAGTAATAGAAGCTGCCAGGTTGCACACATATACCTGTCACAACCAGTTTTGGCCTGTCAGGTGGAAAGTAACAGTCCAGACAACACTAATAGTCAACATATGTATGTCCCAGAGACATCTGATAAACCCTAATTCCACCTGCCATGCCACTAACTGACAGTCACTGAAAGTGCTCAGACATCTGTCTCAGTGGGTATATGCTTTGTCATGCAGCTTTCTGTGTGTGAGCATTAAAATTCATCCTTTGATCATTCCCTAATTCGACTTGTTAAAAAAAAATCACTGACTGCAGGAATATGTATCCATACTTTCTGTTTACAACAATTTCCACACAGACAGACTACATCTCTGAGGGACATGAACAAAGACAAAAGCAGTGCTGTCCAATACTGGTCATTATCCTGCATGTTTTAGGTGTTTCTCTGCACAAAATATCCTGAGTTCACCCACATTAATTATATTGAAGCCATTACTCATGTGGATATGATGTATAATTCAGTTTTAACAAATCAAATAAAGAAAAGGAATTTTGTAGTCTTTGTACAGTTTGCTGTAATACAGTATTTGTGTATTTCTGAGAGTACGTCATCCTTCTCTGTTACCAAAAGCAAATGGATTGCTAATTATGTGTACTTTTAATGATGCTTTAGATGAGTAGATAAACCCAGAGCAAACCAATAAAGTCTTACAGCTCAGAGGTGACTGTGGTACAAAAGAAAAATCCAAGACAGCTCTGCAGCAATCCTTTCTGAAGGAAGAGGTCAACAGAGGCAGGGACAGCAAGCTAATTGGATCCTTTTTTATATATTACTTTATTTGGCTTTCCTTGTTTTGAGGATACAATTCTTTGACAAAGTTTTTTGCATTTTACAGTTTACCAGCTGTACAGTTGGCAGTCTGTCAGCTTATTCAACAATTATTGATTATGCTGATCCTTTGACTTTTAGCACCATCTTGAAGCTGACACTTTGTAAATGTCAACTTGTGGGTGAATGGATACTGAGTTAGAAAATTATCATTTTGGTCCTTGAGGACGCATCTTTAACGTTGATGACCAACTTTTTCTCTTCACAGCCTTAGTGGTATTTTATATTTAGTGCCATTTAGGACAAACTCCTGTGGTTTGTCTCGATGCAGGATAATTTGTGGCGGTTCGTTATGACAGTTAGGTGGTACAGCGGCGTAGTGGTTAGAGCTGTCACCTCCCAGCAAGAAGGTTGCAGGATCTCATCCCGGCCTGGGGCCTTTCTG
>JAOXNZ010000091.1:6207618-6218137 GCA_028566095.1 Kryptolebias brasiliensis
GGGCTGAAAGAGGAAATAGAGAAGTTGTGGAAAGTCAAGGCCTCAGTGGTACCAGTGGTCATCAGAGCACTTGGTGCACTTGGTGCTCTGATCCCCAAACTGGAAGAGTGGCCCGAGCTTGATGTGAAAGTGGAACCGCCCATGTGGAACAAATAGGGCGAGATGGAAGCTTTTTTTTATATATATATACAAACATAAACCTTTAAATTACACACAATGCATCAAAATTTAATAAAAAAAACACATTTTTGAATCATTTATAAAGAATGTTCTCAGTAATCCCACAAAATGTCAAATATGGTTAAATTATGTGTTTAAATTTCTGGAACTAGAGTCTAGCCCTACAGAGCCACAAACACTTCATATTAACATAGTTATTCACTGAACTAATGTGGAGCACATGGTAAATAATTTAAACTACCTGCCTAATTGCTGTCCAGCCATCTGCTGTGTGGCAGTTCTATGCTAATGTGAGGTATTTAGCTCTGAAGGCATAAGTTTTACAGGTGCCAAGGGAGTAATTAGGAATCATCTTCTTGGGATGATAAATATCTGCTGAAAAAAATAATCCTGTTTCATAGTAGAATGTTCCGACCGAGTCATTTGATAAAGTGGGTGTACTAAAACTCAGCTTCTGAATTCAAAAAAACATTAAAACATGTAATAAACAGGCATGAACATTTTCTACACTTCATCCAGGAGGGCTCAGTGTTTCACAGATTACTGTGACTGGAAAACACTTTGTTCTCAGTGGTTCCTTCCTTTAAATGTATGTGCTAACGCCTGCTGAACAGATAGAATACAGAAAAAAATCCAACAAAACTAACAAACCATAAGATGGAATATTGTACAGCTTGGAAGGCAGGTGGAGCATCAGCAAACAGAAGGAAACCAATATACTTGAAAAATAATACATTGAGTTTAGTGGAGGATGTTCTATTTGAGTGCTTTTGCTAATTGAGATCTTTCAATTCACAGTGGTGTTTTCAGTGAATGAATGGAAAGCTGAAGAGTAAAAAGCAAGATCTGAAATGGCCTTGACTCCAGCAGCTCTTCTCAAGTGATCCTCTTTGAGGGGTCAAACTGACTCCTTGAAAGAAAACACACTTATAATCAAGCCATACGGACACCAACTGATTTCAACACAAAACGTCAAAAGAGGAATCTCCTGCATGGTGGTGAACATGTACTGTGTTTGATGATCCTGTATGTTTAAAGCACAAAAAACAAGTTACTACTTTAGTTTTTTTCAGATAAGACCCTAAAACTGCATGAGTATCTCCAGTAAATAAAATACATGAATCAGCAATAATATAGCCAATATTAAGTAGGTCCTTTTGGTGCCACAAAAACACATCAGAACATTTAAGCCATGGGTGAAGAAAAGTGGTGCTGTTTGTTTTGTACCAGGATCTTAGTATTAAATTGTTCGGGTGGTGCAGGATGTTTGGTGGGGGTCTCTGAGGATTAGGCCTCCTTTCAACAGATGTCATGAAATCCCATCAGATTGGTATCTAAGGATGCTGGATGAACACCATAGACTTTGTTATGTTCTTTAAGCCTTTTCTAAGCAGCTTTAGTGGAGTCCACTGTTGTTCTGCAGAAGTGGGGCTGTTACAGTTGCCATGCGGGGGTGTGACAGGCCTGTAGGTGGCAAATGTCAATGCTGCAGTAAAATGGGATCTGTTACTCACATGGTCATAATATTATGGTTGATTCATGTGTCATGAACCTGTAAAATCTTGCTAGGAATAAATATATACATTTGAATTCCAAGCAAACATTCTTCTGTGAGGATATTTTTAAAACATTTGTTAAACCCAGACGAGCTGAAAAATACTTTTTTTAATTGATAAATTATCGTGACACTCCACAGCCTGTTTCAAAGTTTTTGGGCAAACACTGGAGAGTAAAATCCACACCAGAAAAAGTTGAACATCATTAGGATGTTGGAGTTGGCATCTTATTTTGATTTACGCTCCGAAGAGCACTGTCTCATCACCACTCATTACTCCATGTGTGGGTAAGTCCCACTAGGAATTTAATTTGTTTCCTGCAAATAGCTTACAATTCATAGGTGTGTTAGAGGATGTCTACTTGAGTTATTGCACTGCCTCAAAATGCCTGAGGCTATTAGACTTTTCATGAACCAGAGCCAGCCTACTGTGCTATTAGGACAGTGTAAATGTGCCACAATGGAGACAAAACCTTCACATAGATGAACACATTCTGTTTTACAATGGGATTTTCTTAAGCTGTAATGAGTTTTACTTTATTAACTTTTCATATTTGCATTTGATGAGAGTAATGTGAAGCCTTTCATTATCCTCACTTTTACAAAGGCTCCTGTTGCTGTTACGAAGCAGCAGTCTCTTCACGTTTATGACGAGAATGAAGCACTACAGTCACAATTAAAATGTTCAACATGGCAAACAGCCAGAAGAAGAAATGTTTAATACCCAAACTAAAGCTCAAAGCCTTCAAAAGACTTTCAATAATGGTCAGCAAATTACTGAGTCTGCTCATTAATCGTCTGAGAGAAAAAAAGAGGAAATGAAAAATTGGGCATTGATGTTAATAAAAACTAATTTCTGCCTGACTCTTTAGTATATTAGGTAAGGCTTTACAAGAAACCGTGTGCATGAAATTACCTTTTGCCTGATTGCGCCTCAGTCAAAGGCCAAAAAGACTGAAATAAATAATTTCAGCAAAAAAAAGAATGAAAGAGCTGAGTTTAAAGAAAATGCAAGACGTTTAGCTGCCCATGAACCAGGAGGACCATTTAACACAACTTGATTATTAACACACTGTTTGATTAAACAAAGTCATGGAATGAGCTTCTGATGAAAGTGAAAGGTAAAAGTTTCAATTTTTTATGCTTTTATGTCAAAATAGTGCACATTTTACAGCATTATTGATCAGTTTTAAAAGATACAGTACCTCCTGCAGGAAGAAAAAGACATGAACAGCGTGACATGTTCACAATGTTCATACCATTTAAATATACAGATATTTCTAAAATGAACCATAGCCTCAACATGTAGCTCAGGCATGAAAACACACACACACATGCACACACACACAGACATGGTCCCGCTTAGTAACAATTTAACATTAATGATACAAAAACTTTTACATCTATTTATAGATAACTTTTTCCATTACAAAGGACACACACACACACACATATGCACACTCTGTATATACATACAGCTCCATACAGGCTATTTGTGTGCTTATCATAACTCTGTTCTCTTATTAAGTTCATCTAAAGTCTCCATCCTCGAGTCGTCCCTAAGCCACTTGTTGAAAACACCAACAGGGTCGATGTTCCAGTGTTTATGGAAGGAGATGGGCACCTGGTGAGCTAAAAGATCTTTGGCGTAGTCTTCAGGGCGAGCCTGAAAGGAAAGAAGAAGTTAAAAACTGCAATAGGAAGGTGCAGCAGTCAAGGAAATTTAAACACATTTTTATATACTGCAGATAATGCTAGTGGAACAGGACAAATTCTGTAAAGATGTTTTTGAATTTCAAGAGTTTGACTGATTTTCGACTGATGTTTGCTTCCAGAATTCTGGCCCTTTTTCATGTCATGACTGTTTTAAATCAAATTTACTGTTTTTATACATTCATTTGGACAGTTTCTGGTAAAAGGTGCTTCAGCTGAGGTTCTAACAAAGCTGAGTTGATAGCAAACAGTGCCGTGAAACACTGCAGACCAAAGACAGGTCAGAAAAATCTCTCAAGTGGGTAGAAACATTTGAGATGTGAGCTCTGTAGCACCAAGTTGTTATGCACACTCAAAAATGATGTGAAACACTTGTGTAGTGTGTACAATCTGCATTGAAAAACATAAAAAGTGCAGTTGTGCCACACCACACACAGTGTAGTGAAAAAAATACATATAAATAATTCTCTTCTCTCACTTCAATGACGGAAAGGAAAACTACAAGTGTTACATCCCTAATGATGCTTTTGAAGTTATATCCTATTTTAACCCATAACATGCCTGCCCATGTACTCAAACTCCATCTGTATCTCATCTGACAGCAGATTTGATTATACAATGCTTTTTTTTTTTACTGGTCTTTTGTATTGTCTGATGAAGTGTCTGATTTAAAATGTTGGTGACAGAATTAATTCAATTTATCAGAAACCTTTGAGTTTCTCAGACAAAGAATAAAGTGTTTCCATTCACCTGATTGTTGTGGAGAATATATAAAAACAACTTTGATGTAGTAAAAGCAAAAGCAGAAAAATCTGCATGCATATGAAAGGGCTTTGAAATTTAGATATTGATGGATTAGTTGTTGTCTACCAACATGACTGATGTCTCTATTTATCTTTGACTGATAAATCTATAAAACCTGCTCCAAAATTCAACTTTCTGTACACCTTTGTATTCTTCATGAATCTCACAGAAAAAAACAATACAAGGAAAACATTTTTCTCTAGGCTGAAAAGAAGTGTAATTTTATGTATACAGTACTTCAGCAAGTAGCCTTTTTTTGTAAAATGTGTTGTTTTTTTTAGATAATACTTGGAATGCAACCTGATGAAAGAGAGGACTGTGTGTGATGGGAAGCCTGAGAGAATTGAGGCACATTCCCAGCACCATGTCATCTGGTGCATCATTGCTGTAGCACTTGCAGCCACTGTTCAGAATTCGGACCACAGCCTCTCTGCTGAACACCATACTGCAGCAACACAGCAGACATGTAAACAAAGCAGACAAGAAAAAAGAAATATATCTTAGTCAAAGGCAAATGTTAGAAATAACCACAAAATACCGCAAGCTGCATATCTCGCAAATATCATTTTAGGGGGTCACAATGCATATTTCCTTCATTCAGTGGAAGCTCAAAAGTGTAGAGCGAAACTGCAAATTGAGCTGACACCTATTTGAAATGAGAAAAAAATAAAAACAAGCTGAAGAGGCAAAATTTCCATTTGCGAAAACCGGCACCGTAGAATGAAGAAGAGTCACAGCAACAACAGGGGCCCTAAATACATTCTTTCACACAGCTCACTCAAAGTTAACAATTTGTTTTGAGTACAGATTAACCAAAAACAGAGAAAAGATGCATTACAGAGGAGCTGAATTTGAAAAATTATGCTTTGATTACACTAATTGAGAGAAATTAGAGTTTAACTGAAATTTTTGATTATATACTTGTTTTTTTTGCAATAATCAACCATTTATATTTGTGAAAGACATTTGAGCAATATTGAATTATTGTCATACCAAATTAGCTAGGAAGAAAATATTGTAATTTCCTTCAAATACAAATAGGTTGTCCTTCCTGTAATGGATCTCCTGGAGACCAAATATTCATTAAAGCACGCTTCTAAATCAAACTGAAAAGGTTTAGAATTAAATTAAACATAAAGGTTTTCATTACACAGTCCACCACCTATTTATTTTCATTATCGTAAAGCATTTGAGCTTTAAAACTCACCCTCCGCCTCCGGTGATGTAACTGTAGCCACCTTGGCTGAGTCCGTAGCCGTATCTCTCGCCGAGACACACTGGCTCAGAGGGGTCATAACAGCTCAGCAAGACTCGTAGTCGCGGGAGGCTGCATAAAGGCAAAGGCATCACACACACTAACATCATGGACAAATGAGTGTGATTAAATGGCTATGAAAATGCCCATTTAGAAGCTGGAACTGCTCTCCCTCTGGCACTATCCAGAGGATTCCACATAAAGGGGCAGCCTGACTGAAAGTAAAGCCAGCTGGATGTTCATTTAGATTCTGAGCCTTTTAGATGTTCAACAGAATGTTAATCTCTCTGGAATTTATTCTCCCAAAGTGACTTAATGTGTTCAAGTTTTACACTCTGCCACTGTCCAAATCTCTTCAAAGCTAAAACAGAAAAGTTATGAATGTCAGTTTAATTTTGGGATAACTGAAAGACATTTGAACAGAGAACCACTATGTTGAAAAAAGTCATCTGAAATTTTTTTGACATTGTGAAGTCATACCTGATAAGCGTGTCATCGTCCACAATAACAAGCCACTTAGTGTTGGGTACGGCACTGCTTAGAAATCTTTGTAGGATTGCAAATGTTTTCCCACAGTGGCCTGCAAATGAAGACATGCTATCAATAGAGGAGCCAGAGCGACTTAATTACATATTGACCATGTGCAGTATTGTGGTACGCAAAGATAAACGACCCTGTTAGGAAGAAAGACACAGTTGCACTTATTTACATGTACACATGCCTGGGTACACACAAACACATCCACAGGACATGACAAAAGAGAGAAAAAAGGCAATTATTTCTATTAACACCAAAAATTTCAAGGAAAAGACTTACGATAGTCACAATTGATAAAAAAGAAAAAAATAGAAGAGAAACAATCATTTATAAAGGCAATAATGATAAGTAGGACTATTGTGCCAAAACCTTACAATGTGCACTACTTTGCATTTGCAAAGTACATTTGCTTTACAGTTTTTGTGCATCGTAAGCATAAACGCGCAGCAGTTCTGCTTTTCCCTCAAGGACACCTGAACAGTACATTTGACTGTTGGTGCAAACATCAGCTACTTCAGAGATCAAACAAGTCAACCCAGGGTTGCAGCGTCTTTGACTAAAATTATTTATATTTCCAAAGACTTCTTTTGCACTGCAATCAATAGGATTTTCTAGTTTGGCTATTTACATTTTAAAATGTGTCCTTTAGAGGTTTGTGAGAAGAAATGAGGTCTGTGTACCTTCTGACAGCTCACAGAAACGATGTGTGTCTGGCATGACAGGCCAGTAAGTTCAAACATTTACGCTGGCATGTTTGACATGATGGCCAGATGGAACAAAATGCTCTGCCATCTTCTAAAAGCAAGAACAGTGATGTGGTAGTAAACAATATTTACCTAGAGCCAAAAAAAAGAAGAAAAAACCCACCCATCAGAATTCAGACACTTCATCAGGGCTCAGAGCAGAGGAATGGAAATCCCTGGTGGCATGCATCACAAAGAATGCTGAGACCCAACTGTTTTATTTATAAGAAACCTAAGGTTTTTTTTTTTCTTTTTATCTGAATATTGAATAAGAAAAGACACCCTGACAGGAATATAATCTGAAATTCACACTTTTAAAGGCAGATCTCCAGACAAGGCCGGTAATCTTATTTGAAGTAGGAGGTTGTTAGTGATGCTTCAGATCCTGCAACAATGCACTTTCCATCTTCAAGTTTCATGTGACAAAAAATATTAAATGTCCCCAGAAAACTGAAAAAAGCAACTACATCGAGTGTCACAGAAGGCTCCTTTTTGGGCTCAGATATTGGCTGTTTTACTTCGGTTATGGTTGTTTTTCACACACTGGAAACCAGGAAAACACACATGACCATGAACACTACTGAATGTGCAAAAGTTCTTACGCCACAATTTCAGAGTCTTGTGTCATCATTTCCTTCACTTCCTCAACTTTAGACTGCTGAGTTCATTATTCCATTTTCATTTTTTTTCTCTGACAAAATGTGACAATATTTTGTTGTGGCAGCAATACAACAAACCAAATGGCCTTAAAATGGGTGAACTAGACAATGTGGAGACCTTTCTCTCCTGTTGGATTCTCTGTCTGCTTATCCACCATTTTTACTACAGTTTTTCATTTTGTTTGCTTGGATGGTATTATGTAGGGGGCACAGGCCAGAATAATGGAGATGAATTCAAACACAGTGACGCTGGATGAACTCCACAGATTAAAATAAACCTTTGGGCCCTGAGAAAAAAGCGTAATAATAAAATTATTCATATCTTAGTTTTGTATGTTCATTATTAGGAGATTATTAAGAGATACTTTTACTTCAAGCATGAAAGATTTCATAGTTTTCCAAGCAAGTTAATGTTGTGGCATAAAGGTCTGTCAGTGACCAACACATACCTCCAGTACATAAAATCTGTTATAAGCTGACAGAAGTTTCATAAATTTGGCTGTTTACCAAACCAGTTCTCAATGACAGACTCCAGGATGTTGCCAAGACCAGACAGCTGCCTCTTGTAATTAAAACAATCTGGAATGTATTTCAAGTTAAAATTACAGTGAAGAAACTTCTTTCTTGATGGTCTTTGAGACTTTGCAACAAACATCCTCTCCATCTTACCCTCCTTTTCTAAACAAGTAGTAGAAACAACTGTACCCACAAAAGGAAAAAGAAAAGCAAAAAATCATCCCTATAGGCATTGATTGGATTGTCAGTTTTGAACTATTAGAAGACTTTCACTATCATTAGATAATGAGAGGTTTATTCTAAAGTAAACAAATGAAAGAAATCTATTCTAAACTATATTTATTTGAATTTCAGCCAACAGATCACCCTTCTTTATTCAGTAACTTTGCACTGTTATGCTTTTTTAGACTTCAGAATAAAATCAGTCAGAAATCCAATAGATAGTTTATTCACCAAGATGCAAAAGGATTTTTAAGCTTGAACACTCATAGAGTAGGGTTTTGGCTGTTTACCAAAACAGTCCTTGATGATAAGCTGTGGATTGGTGCCAAAACAAGATTATTGCCCCCCAAAAGTAAAAAAAAAAAACACAAAACAAAACAAAAACAGGCATGCACTGGAAGACAAAATAAGTGAGAAGGGCACTCTTTCTTTCGCTCGTTTTTTTAGAAAGACTTTGCCAGCACTGACTTCCAAAAATACTGACATCGGCTTCTGACAGAAAAAAGCAGGATTGTGGCAAAGTACTGAACAACACATGAAACTTAAAAGTACTAGGAGTCATAACTCTTTGTGTTCATGGTTTAGTAATGAGTATATGCACAATGAAATCTGGAAACAAATTTCTGTCATAGCATAATCATTAAAAGGCCATTCAAATTAGCAATAATCAAGAACACATATCATCTCTTGCCTAATCATCCACAGAGATGAAGATATTAAACATAGTTAAAAAATATTTCAGTATAAATATATCTAAGGTTGAAAGCACAAACAAACTACAGTATCTGTATTAAGCATCATAAAGAGAGCTGTTTGTAGTTTTCTTACAGGGGAGAACCTTTTACTATCAACGATGATGAGACTGAGATAAGCTATTTTGAGAACAAGGGTTTGATTCAACAAGAATCTGGCCTGAAACTCGTGCTACACTTTTACCTTAATAAATCTCAGCAAACCAACACATGAGTCCACATATACCAACAGGTAGCCAGTGGCAATCCACCTCCTTCACTCCTTTCTTGAAAGGAGGTTGCAAAAAGACAACCTTGTTAGAGGACTAAGCTGCCTGAAGATAGAAGCTCAAGTTGGAGATTGAACCAGAATCTTTTTGAGCAACACTACACTGGTCTGAAAATGTCTACAGCCAGTGAAAATCCCATTAAGGTGGAACATGAATCAGAGGCCTTTGGAGAAATTTAGTGCCAGCAGCTGTCTGACTGCAGAATAAGTTTGGATCCTGCCTCAAGCAAGTGAAAGGCATCGAGGCAGAAACCTAATGCTGTTTTTTTTTATAAACTATCCCAGGTTGCTCAGACCATTCTTATGGTTTCTGACTTTTATTATACAGCAGATGAATTGTGAAATTGTCTCCTTTCATTGTTCATTCTGTAGCATATATGTTGAGTCAATGTTCTGTCAATCACTTGTACAAGGAGATGGGATGATTTCTCTTTTAACTGAACAATAAGATTGAAACTCAATTTTAAAAAGGCTGTGGCAGAGCTACGAAGAAAGTAACTGAGATAACATGTCAAAATAACTTGATGGCACTCACTGCTAAAAAAAATAGACCTTCCTGACAAGTTCATTCAGAAATGACAGAAGTTCTACTCAAATGCTGCCAGGGGGTAAAGCTAATATGAGGGTATGCACAAGGAAAAGCTGACTATGGCATATTAAAATAATAATTTGCATTTTATGTAGACCGAATCCATCCATTCTTCTATTTAACCATCCTTCTATTTATCCATCCATCCATCCATCCATCTGGACAACAAGGCTTTCAGATTAGATTCATTACAGAGACACCTGCTCTGTCCCAGGGTCTCCTTCTTCCTGTCAATCATATGCAGCACAATTCCAGAGGGAACCACTGTTGGGGTTTGTCACCAGGTTGGTGGTTAACAACTAAGCACCTGTTGAGTTTCATGATTTCACCTTTCATTTGAGTAGCGGATTTTCAATTCTGATGTATGTCATAGCATTCATAAGACTTGGGAGCAGGAAACCTGAACTGAGGTTTTATGGATATTGAAGAATAGTTGCTCTTTGGCTTCTGGCACCTGAGGTTTGCTGTCTTTGTTTTTGATATTAACTTGTATGACATCAACTACACCAAAAACTGAAATCTTTTTAAACTTTTAAACTCCAAAGTGCAAAATGTGTTTATTACACAAAAGTTCTTAATCTATTCAGTGTCTCAGCTGTAGTGTAGTAATGGGTCAGTTGGGTTGTGTGGTGTATTAAAACTTAGAAAACTGTCCATCCATCCATCCATCCATCCATCCATCCATCCATCCATCCATCCATCCATCCATCCATCCATCCATCCATC
>JAOXNZ010000091.1:6247047-6259750 GCA_028566095.1 Kryptolebias brasiliensis
TATATTTCTAGCAAGAAGCAGAAATTAAAATCTTTAATGGATTCAGCATATGGTGGCTTTCACACACAGCACCATCTGTGTTTCTGTTCAAATTAATTAATTTTATTTTCAGGTACAAATTCATCAAAAAACATTTTTTTTTAATTAATGTGACTGAAGCTTGGTGTTCTCATGGACACAAAGTGAAAACATTCTATGTGTCTAATTGCAAATATTTTCTGCATTTTTAGTTTATATATTGAACAAGTTTATAATTTTTCATAAGTTTATTTATCCTGTTTTTAATTGTTAATATTTTGATCAATGTGGAATAACAGTAATTTAACAGACAGATACACTGTAAATATGCTTTAATAATGAGCTTAACTGTCCTTCTTCCTTTTTTTTTACCCAGAAATCCTTCTTACTGTGTCACTTCACCTGCCACGAGTCCCTAATAATGACAACTCAGTAACAGCACAGTGTCTTCTCTTGCAGCGGTCTCACACAGTGTTTGTATGTCAGGAATGTGCAGCAGAATAGCTGCTTGAATGACACTTAATGTGTTTTAGCAGGAACATCACATTAAATTTGAGGGCTTCAAAGTAACCTCAAAATGACAAGTGGAAATGATATTTTTCTTTCACTTATTTCTTTTAACATTTCTTCTCTTGAAATTATGGTGATAATCATGAAACACTGATGTAACTCCAGACATTTATTAACAACACCTTTGGCAAGAAGGTTGTAAGTTTGATCCCGGTGGTCGGCTGAGGAGTTTCCATGCTCTTTTCTCTACTGCCCAAACATAACTGGGGATTAAAATAGTTTGATAGTGCAGCATTGTGACAAGCAAAGGGCTCAAGGTGTACCAGACCATGACCCAAAGATGGAGGGGTAATAACTCAAAGGCAAAGCTACAACAGATCCAAGAACATAAAACCTGATCCTGCAGTTTTTCACAGTACACAACAATACACTGTATTTCAGATTTCCTCTGAAAAAAATACACATTTCTTATCATTTTATTCTTTCTGCTTCAGTAAGCATTGGGAGCTCAAGTGATCAAGCTGCAACCTTTTTTGTTTTACTGGCTTTTAACAACCGCTAATTAAAAAAGAAAGCCAGGACTTACCCAGTTTGTTCTTGTGAATGACGTGGATCTCATCTTTGTTCTGAAAAGACAGAAAGACTTTTTAATAATTCAGATAACCATCTTCAAATACTGACCTACATATACATACACGTTTGATTCAACAACACAAAAATGGATGACGCAAAAATGCTGATTTTCTGCTAAATACCTTCCTCCACTTCCTAATCACTAATGAAGAATTAATGATACTAAGTATTGAATCCCCTATGGCTTATTTGGAGGAATAATGGGCGAAACCCCACGTCATTAGTCCTTCCTAATTGTGTGGGTTTTTGTGCCTGCAGCATTTAAGCTCTAAGTTTTCAGCTCAATTAAGGCACCGTTCCACCTTCAGAGCTGTCAGCACATGCTGCAGACCATGGAGGGCTGACTAAATCAATCATGAGCCACGGAAAACTTTGAGGAACGGTTTTCCCCTCCGCCTTTCAGATGAAATTGTTCAGTCTTGGAAGAAGGCAAAAACGTTTGAGCTCTGAGCTCGAGAGCGTCAGCGTATTAATAGATAATGATAAACCGAGTTTGATTTATGACTTCCTCTAGACTAAATATCATTTCACTGGCGAGCTATTGCAGGCTTCGGAGAGCTTAACTAAGTCATAAATTCTGTCTCAGACAGTAGGGTAGAGTGCTTACAAGGAGCAACAGTATTGTGATTGTAGTTGTCAACCAGCTTAAAAACTTAGCTCATTTTGGGATGATTAACAATTATTCATGCTTATTAAATGAATCTGTTTCCCTCACTTGAACAGCCTCCTGTGACTGTTACAGGTAATTAATTTTTATTTTTTCCTATTATAAATGCTGAATGCTTTGGCAGGCATCAAAAAAGATGGAGAAACATGAAAAGGTGAGCAAAAATGCAGATATATTCATAATTTGAGTAAGTCTCTGTGTCTTTACATTTTTGTTCCTCAGGTGATCAGAGTTAGATGCAAATATATTCACAGGCAGACAAGATCAGATCAGGGTGATTTGATTCTGTGGGCACATCAGCTTAATTGGACTCAGTAGCATTAGTCATGGCCACAAGGTTTCTGTCTCATCTCATCACATATTCCTTGTTTGAAATCATTTTTCTTAGCTGAAAAAAAGGAAGACACCTCCAGGAAAATAAAAATACTGAGGTGGCTTATCCAGCTCATAAACCAGAAAAATCTAACTCGTTAGTAGACAATTACACTGAACAGATCTTTTCAACTTGAAAATACGTTCTATTTAACAAGTTGTTATCAAATGAAAAGCACTCAAAAACTGGAGGCAAATGATCAAAAACCAAATTAAGAAGACTAGAATATGATCTCTAAGATAATTGTGGAAGAGGAGAAGCCGTTCTCATTCACCCATTCTCCTTCAGCGCGGAGGAAACCGTAAATCACAGCACTGTGACGGCCAAGCAAAACTCAATTAACTGCTCTGTCAAACATCACTAATTAAAGTGATTGTACAGCTATATATTCTTTTATGTGAGCATGTGTGTCTCCTACATGGTTTCACTGTATACAACCTCAAATAAAACCTAATGTTTTGTGACAAGTTTTAATTAAACTTTAATAAAGCAACCTGTAGACACTCATTCACAGTCAGGTTCTGTCTTTTCTGAGTTGCTCTGTTATTGTCATTGTCTAAGATGTGTTGAGTCGAGGAGGAAAGCTTCAACATTTATTTTATTTGAATAAATTGTTGACACAATGTGGATCTTGCTGTAGCTGCTCTTGGGGGTAAAAAAGAAAGAACTCAAGACCTAGCATTTCTTGAAGGGATACATCTGATTAGTATACATGTGAAACACAAGCTTCCTTGACATAACATCTTGCAAGGTAGTGGTTTGTCATTCACATGGTCAGACTTGGGGAAAGCCTTTTTTTGCTCTGGTTAATATGAACAAAAACATATCTGTTTTGCATTCATGTTCCAAATTTTTGCTACATTACAATAATCTTTGGTGCAACAGTTTGCGTTCTGTTTAGACCCCATTACTCAACCAGCACCAGCTGGATCATAATTTATGCTCTCATGTGTACCTGACCCACAACACTACGTGTTTATTAATGCAACACTATATTTATACCTGAACACCTGCTTGAGATACTTGCATTATGTTCTTACTTTCTACAAATTTACATACTTTCAGAATTTGTTAATCCATTTTTGGGGAAGTTTACCTGAACTATGTTACCCACAGAACACTGTAAATGTGACATTTTCAACATTTTTCAATCATGCATTCTTTGAAGTATTGTGAGAAATGAGGAACAAAATTGAATTGAAAAGTGAACTCAATTGGTTTTGTGTTTTTCTTTTTAGTTTAGGAAAAAAAAAAACATATATACAAATTTAAAATATCACATGAAAAGTTTTAATGCAAACCTTTTCTTACATATTGAAGCATGACTTCCACTTCACTTATATTTTTGCTCTACTGAGGAGTCAGCAGGAAAGATTATTTGTGCAGACACAAAAAAAAGAACCTGTAATTGTCATCAAATCAATACTTGCATAGTACATTCACATTTATGGTCTTAGTCAGCCTCTTTAAATGACATCACCCTCTCTGTGAAGTTTTCTAACACCTCACTTCCAGCTATGTGCATTCATTTGCATTCTCTTTTTCTAATTTTCGGTGAAAGTTAAAAAAATTTGCACTGCGCTTGGATAAAAGCCCAGGTGGTGTTAATATTTCATGAGATAAAATTTTCATTAAATTCACATGTCAGGGAGATGAATGAACATTAGATTTTCATGGTCAAAAACAAACTCATTAGTTCTTTCTGTCCATTTACACCTTTTATCCGCAGCTCCTCAGTAGTTCTTTATAAAACGTGTGAAAACAGATGACACAAGGACAACGAATTCTTCTCTGATAAATGATCTAATATTTTGCAGCTTTGTAAAGTTTTTTGCTGAGGGAATCAGACACCCATAAGTGTTGAGGAAAAAAAAACAAACTTCAGTTTGTTCTGTCTATCTGAGGGGTTAGTTTCACCATCACAGTGTTCTTAAATCTGAGGATCCAAAACATTGATGTAGAGACAGAAAGACTGTATGTGGTGTATTTTAACTTCAGAAGAAAAAGCACAGCGGTGAAGGTACTCTCAGCTGACTTCTACATGTGTAAACCCTTCTAGAAAGTGGTCCAGTCTACTTAATATGATTGTTATGTAATCAAGGGCACCCACAAAGAACCCCTCGATCCCTGCCTTTGATTTGAAAGCTCTTCACATCCTCTGCTCCATCTCCCGGTCCCTGAGGGCACGAGAGCTGCGCAGATGTTAGTGACCTATCAGTTCAGATTAGCTTTCTGTTCACTGATGGCAATAATGATTGAAGGTTGAGGGATTTTTCTGTATTTTGACACGTAAAAGGAAGTTCAGCAACTGAAAGGTCATCTTGTGGACACTTTCAGACATACTGAGCTGTTTTGAAATTAAATGTCATCCCTCCTCCACAACAGGTTACCCAAGAAACTGACAGATTAGAATTATATTCAGTAATTATTTTGCAAACATAAACTAAACCTTTAAATGTATAGTGATTAAAAAACTTTACATGTGTTTTCTGTGAACATTAGCTGGCCATTTTTATTATCGCACCCCCACCAAAAGGCAAAGGTGTGTGTTCATGTGTCTATCAAAATATCTAATGAACCACTGGACAAATTTTAATGAAACTTGCAGAAAGTAATCATTAGATGTACATCCACACCTGATTGGAGTCAAATCGAGAAGACGTTTTGGTTCTCACTGGATGCTTCTCGGATGAGAAGCGAAACGTCGTCAACTACAAGTCCAGTTGTTTTTGTTTTTAACCTTTTTTGGATTTACCATGTCCTGGATGACTGAGAATCTACACCAGCATTTTGGAGTCAACCTACTTCAAGATGGCCACCACAGCCAACTGACCTTAGAAAACACAAAAATGGCTAAATGAGATGTGGTAGTAGTTGAGAGTCATTCACAACACATTGTCATTTTCAAGATTTGACTAAAATGGCTACAACTTTGCCGTTTCTCAACAGATAAAATGACCTTAGTCTAAAACTGTCCTGAAAGGCAGCAGGCGACCTGCATTCCTTTAAGAAACGCTAGGCCTTTAATTTTTTTAGGTTTTCTGCATTGTGTTGACTTTATTTGAAAATTAGAAAGGAAAACCAAAGCTGGTGATAACAGCATATCTGGAAACTGTTTGTGATGGATGCCAACAAATGACAACTAGCCTGAAAGCTTCACTGAAAGATTCTCACACATCACAAAAAAAAAAAAAGAAAGAGCTGCAGAAAACAGTTTAACTAATTGATCATCCCTTACTATTTTATTTGTATAATATTGCTCTATGTCACAACGGTCTATTGTTTGTTGTTGTGTAAAATGATTTTTGTTTGTTACCAAGTGATACGTTGTATTGAGTTACTCAATCTGTGGTGATTTTACAAAGTTAGATTTATCAATTCTTAATCCTTGGGAGGATGGCACGTGAAAATGATCTGAGATCACATTGTCTTCTCAGCAATAAGAAATGCTACAATAAAACATGAATATCTGGATGTGAGGTCTTTGTTCATTGTCTCTACTGTCAGAACTGTCACAGCTTTGTGACGAAGATCAGAAGCTCCAGAAACAGCAGAACATGCTGTGTCTTCTTCCACAGCGTGGACAGTTTCCGACAATAAACAGGGATTTTACACATCTGAATCCTCAAGTTTTCATGAAGTGAAACGAGCAGAACAAATGCATCCACAGGGGGGAGATTGGTGAACTCCTCCACAATGAAAATGAAAGTCAGAATATATATTTTAATGCTAGTGTACAGCCAAGAGACTGAAACACTTCAAGCTGTACAGCATCAGGAATTATCAGGTTTAAAATGGTGGATTGGAAACCGTATTGATTTGCAGCTATAATGACCTATTATTAATACTTCAATTTAGTAATCATCTTGATAGAAACAAGATGAAGACCCTCAACACCTTACACACCCCGACTTCACACTGACCTTTTTACCATACCAAATCATACAAATTGTAATTAAAAATTGATATTTTTTTATTTCAATTTTAGGGAACAGGATGTAGAAAAATAAAAACTGTAAAAGCACAAAAAATACAAATAATAAGCACAGTTAAAACTTCTTAACTGTTCAAGTGTCACAAAATCCATCTTGTGATATCACTGTTTCTGCTTTATATAATGGATTGAAAGTTGGAACGCCAGCAAGCAATTCAGATATAAAAACATTTTTAAATTTTGCACATCATAATGAGCACCTAAATTGTCCCTAGGTGTGAGTGGGAGCATAAATGGTTGTTGGTCTCATGTGTCTCTATGCAGCCCTGTGATGGACTGGAGACCTTTCAAGGGTGGACCCCGCCTCTCGCACAGTGACTGCTGGAAAAAGGCACGAGCTCCGTGCGACCCTGAAAGGAAAAGCGGGTAAAGAAAAATGGATGGATGGATAGATGGATAATGAGCACCTTTAAAATAATCTATTTTCTACAACATGGAATCTATTCACCCAGCTACAGCCTGAAAAGGCAGAGCTGAGGGTCCTTATTCACCAAGTGAGCAATAGATCAGTGGGAAAGTCTTGAGTTTTTAGGAAAGGGTGTTTCTCTTGACTTTTCTGTTTGCGTCATATAATCCAAAGCAGGAGAAAAACACAAATGGAGACAGAAAACCCGAAATCTGGCTGGTGGACATAGAAATAATGTTTTCATCCAAATGTGAAACAGAAAGCGCTGCATAGGCAGGAAGAAACTCAAGTAGAACAATTAAAGATAAGGGGACAAGTGCTCACATTAGGAATTAAGATAGGAACTGAGACAAATGACTACAAGTATCTGACAACTGAATAAGGAAAAACTGGGACTATATAAACACAGAGGAGTAACGAGACATGAGGAGCAGCTTGAATAAATTCCATATCAGGATCTGGTGAGAGAAGGGAAGCAGGAGACAAACTGACACAGTATTTTCAAAATAAAACAGGAAGTAAGCTAAAGCAAAATGTAAAACACACCAGGTGGAATCATAATCAAAAACAAAGTACACTAGACCAGAACAAAACAAGAAAGCTTCACACCATGACAGTTTGCACCACACAATCAGTTGTGGTGAGTTCTCATTTATCAGAGAACTCAAATCAGTGTTGGTCATTTAAATGTCTTATTTTTTGATTCATAAAGCACCGATGACTAGTAAACATGTACTAAACAATCCGCATGTCTAAACACATTAAATCAGACCCAACTAAGCTATAGTTATGCTGGAAAAAAAGAAGAAAAAAAAACAAGCAAACACACAAACAGAAACAGAGAAAAGCTGGCACTTGGATGTTGTCTGTGCAATGTATTCAAGCACAAATGATTTTTCTGCTTAGACTCTGGCACGCTGAAGAGATGCACCAGGGGAGGCTGCATTCCCTGCTGGTTCCTGATTCCAGTTGGGCGCAGAACAGCTTGAACACAAAGGCAGACGAACATGCATGCGTGCACAGATACTTACAGTCAACGTAAAAAAATCACCAATTAACCTAACATGCACGTCTTTGTGGTGTGGGAGGAAACTGCAGAAACTGGAGAAAACCCACGCAGGCTCAGAGAAAGAGCATACAAACTCTAAACAGAAGGGCTTCAGCTGAAAATCAAACCAGACAACAATGTAAGGTGGGTTTTATAAAGGAATTTATCAGGGAAAGAGATAATTCTGAAGAAACTGCAAAAGTCCAGGCCAAATTAACCTTTATGCTTTGGGGGAATTAGGGATTACAAATAAGTTTGTGTATTCAAGATTAAACAAATAATCAACAAAGAGAAAAAAAAACTTGTTTAAAGGTAAACAACATCATTTGTGCCAAAACTTTTAACAAATTAAAAGCCTAGCATTCCTTAAAGGAAAGCTTATCTCTTATCTTAGACTCAGAACATGTTATGTTGAAAAATGTTGTAACAAAGTTGTCATCGTTTTGGTGATGTCATGCTTAGTTCATGTATTGTGAATGACTCTCAGGTAGAACTGTAAAACTGGCTCAGTTATAGTCAGTTTTGTGTTGGCTAATGTTGATTATCTCTGGTGGTCACCTTGAATTGGGTTGGCTCCAAAAGGGAACCAGTTGCAGATATACATCTAATGAATATTTCCTCAAAGGTTCATGAAAATTCATTCAGTGGTTCATGAGATCATTTGCTACCAGACAGACAGAGTTGACTTCCAATAGTTATTGGCAAAATCTTAAACAAAAACCTTGTGGATCAGTCTTAGCTACTATCACACTAAAGTTTAGGTCAATATCTGTAAAATTCCTGACAAGCAGGAAGCAGGAAATTCACACAAGAATCATGTATCAGTTCTACTATATTATATCTGGTCACATGGACATATTATTATCCCCGACCTCCTGCACAGAGAGCAAACTATTATCACTCCTGACATGGATCCATCTTACCACACACTCACTGGGCTTGAATCAGACCAAGTTGCTCTAGACCATTTCATCTAATATTGTACCTGAATTTACACATGTAATAAATGCTTTATTGTCCTTGGTTACATTTACAATCTAATTCAAAAAGGAGCAAGCAAAACCTAAAAGCCACTATGAGCCCCTGACAATTTGAAAACTTTTAAATACTCTTGCTTCTTTGACTCCTGCCTAAGTTTAACGACAATGTATAATTAAAAAAAGTGTTAACATTCCTCTCAAAGAAAAATGGTCTAAAAACCATGAACGACGATAACAATGTAACTATAATCTTAATTTTAAAAGTGTACTTCAGTAAATTGAATCATAAACATAGGGGAGGATGCCAAGATGGGTACAAAGTGGGCCGAGGTGCTCAATGAAATAATGTGTACGGCCTACAATACAGTATTTAAGCACAGAAAATAAGCAGTGAGTTTTAAAAACTGACTGTAAAAAACCCTGGTCACTTGGTTCCAAACAATCAGAACTCAGTGAGACTGCAATAGAAAATTTTCAATATTGAGTCAAGTTTGAGTCTCCAACAGTTGCAGCCCAGTGAGATACTACAGTTAACGTCGTGATTCTCTCTCACCCTAATTTACCAAACAGCACAGGTCTCCATTTCTCAATGACCTGCAATTAATACCAGTAGGTAGCAAGTCACTGATGCTTGTCTTTAGAGTAGCTACGAGCCCTGAACTGTCTGAACTCACAGAGGCTTTTGCTCTTGCTCAACTATTGTTTGGCTTTTAGCAAAGTCGTCTAGTTCTGCATTCTCAGTCCATCTTCAACAAAAATAACTCATAACAATAACTGAAAAAAACTTTGTTGTAGCATTTAATGCTGGTTAATATACAGTCATCCTTCGATCTATTTTTTTAACAAAGTTTAAAAAGATAGAGAGAACTTAAGAGACACCAAGGTTTTTGATTGTCTGCCAGTGTCCTTGTGAATAACTCTTCACGTTAGTCCTTGGTGTGCTAAACATTTTTTTAAATACCACAAACACACCTCTGTGACACATTGACTCAAAATGTTTTCCATGTTATGAAAGCCCCTCTATGATGAGACAAAAACTGAGTAAATTCTTAGTAAAGCTGATTATTGTTAGCTTATGCTGTGATACACACATAAAACAAATAATTATATCTATCTAGTATAGGTAATTGTAGAATGTAAATATCTGGCATTAAATGAGGCCGTAATTGCTCTGAAAAGTATCCATAGCAACAAGCATTATGAATTTGAGTTAGATCAAGAGATTCATTTTATTAATCACCCAAAGTAAAACTGAATAAAAGAGCATTGCAGGCAAATTTCAATTTCACATTTGCAAGGTAATGTTATCAGCATGATAGATTAGGGTTTAATGTGTAACTCTAACCTCGCTGGATTAATCTACAGCTTGATAACACACTGAGTAGATTCTGATCTGGAGACACAATGCAAGCCTGAAAACAAAAGGGTTAGCTGTTTTTCTCGGTGCTGAATGCAATATTAGGCGTGTACAAAGTTTAATGTCCTGGGGTCATATCAGTAAAAACTGGTGAGGTTTGTTAGGTGTTAACATGCGTATTGTTTCTTTCTTACCCTCCCTTATTGATTACATTTATGAGCCCTGATCTTGTGCCTTTCAAGATGAGCACAGCTGTTTTTCCAGCCTACACAAAAAAATCATTTTTTTCTTCATTTTCTCAAACAAACACTTTAAAGGCCTCCTAAGGTGTTCTAAAATCAATTTGTTTTTATTTTATCAGTATGCCCTTCTTGTGTTATCTTTCTTGCAGGATTTTAGAATTTCTCGTGCAGTAAAATAGTTTCAGAGAGACCCTCTTATTTAGTTAGAAGATCATAGTGGGAGGCACTAACCATTATTTTCTGAAGCACAGGAGAATTATTGCCAACAGAGGCAACCAGCCACACAAAGTTTTTGACAGCGGTCCAGATCTGGCTGACTGGAGTAACACACATCGATTACTGTCCAACCCTGTTCTGGTTTGTTATTTAGGGTCATAATATAATCTCTCATGGGAATAGATTGTTTTAAGCCATATATATGTTTTGAAAGAAAATGTCTCATAGATAAATATCCTTCCACCTTGGATGTTCTATCTATCTGGGTAACATTTTATTATTTCACAATGTTCCACTGTAAGATATTGCATCAGCGAGGCGGCAATGCCCAACACACATGTGGTTTCAGCACAATATTGACTGCAAGCTGGAGCAGGAAATGACAAACTGAGCAGTACTTTCAGTGTCAGAATTAAGATTTCAGATACAGACAGAAACTCAAATAAAAGACAAAGTTCCAAGTGTGCTGAGCAGTGCAACTAATTCTGATGTGAAGTCAGGAACAAAACAACTCAGTCACCAAACAGGAAGCACACAGTGAGGTAGTTCACCCTGTGCTTTATAACCCTTTTGAGTGATCAAAGTGGTCAGCTCTGACTTATAACATTCACATCTTGCATTAAATGTGTTTTGCAATCGTGTGAGTGTCAATTACCCACACTCTACGCAGGAACACACACACCCACGACACACAGAGCACTGTCAATGAGCAACAAACAGGACAGCTGCAGGTCTGCTGAGGTTCCTGTAAAACATTACAATGCATTCAGACATCTGGAATACATTATTATTTAGACATTACCACGGTTCAAAGTCATTTGAGTTGAATTTTTGTAGAGCTATCTCTCGATAAGCCTAATTATCTAAAAAATGCAATTTAAGAGCGTTAAACAAGCACACAATGTTTAGTGCCTCCACAGAGTTCTGTGTCAGAGCAAAGACTGAAGATTTTAACTTGTAAAAATCAGAGTGAAAACCTTTTCAGTGAGCACTGATTCCATTCAGACCTGTATTTAAAGCTATCTAATTGTAGTCCAATTGCTCAGGACAGAATTTAGCGATAAGTCTGAACGGCCCCAGTGTGTTTGAAGTTACAACTCAGAAAAAAAGACACTAATAAGATTCAGGAAAAATAAAATAAAATAAAATTACAGAAGCCATCTTTACAAATTCGTCACAGTCCTAAACTGAACTTATTTTTGAGAACAGAAAATGTACAAATTTAGACCTGTTTTCTTTGTAACAAAGTCTTTCTAATGCTTGTATAAACACATGTTAAAAATGCAATAACTTTCTGGAGTATTTGCAGAGACTCAGATGATTTTATGCCTGTCTTTCAAAAATAGAAAAATCCAGTCGAAGAATGCTTCTGAATGTGCTGCATTTGAACTGCAATTTCTAACAATGTCTAAAATTGATAATCCATACACTTTCACAGCAGGAAGTGGATGCAGAGAGGTGTGAACCGCCTGAGGACTGATCTCATGCATAGTTTTTGTCCAGTTGCTTCAGGCTTTTCAGGTAAATATTGGCAGCATGCTGATACGCTCTGTAAAAGAATCCGTCTCCTCGTCTGAGCTGAAGTTACTGCAGAGGAGTTTAAGCTGTAAATTATCCATCAAAATGACACATCTCCTCCTAGATTTAATTTTCTTAAAACCACTGCATAAAGTGGGGAGATGTGGGAAGATTCAGAGAAGTTTTTTTCTGTGCGGAGTGACAGCCATTTAGGTCTAACAAATGATAGTTGGCAGGAAGCACATTAACCTGCAAACTTTAGCAAAGATGCTCTTTTTCAATCAGAAGCTGTAAGCTGAATGGAGTGTTTTATTCCAGGATGTCTCTTTCCTCCGCCACACATAGACGAGCTTTCAAGATTGTTTGTTCACCCCTTTTTTCATCCATATCAAGAAAAACCACCAGAAAATGCAGCTTATAATTTCATTGTAAGGCTTTTTGTTTGCACCCTGTGAATTCGTTACGAAGTGTCTACATATTTTGTGCCTAAACTCAAAAGCATCAAAGTCATGACTGTTACCAATAAGAGATATTTTTATTGGCTCAGCAGGACTGTCAACAGGAGGTTTGACAGTCATTTTTACACTGTGTTGTCCACCTGCATCTATAATCTCATTGTTGCCCTAGGCCAGGTGTCCTCAACCCTGGTCCTGGAGGGCCACTGTCCTGCATGTTTTAGATGTTTCCCTGCTCTTCAGCAGGTCTTCAAGTTGTGCAGCAGCCTGTTAATCTCTCAGTCAT
>JAOXNZ010000091.1:6283519-6297764 GCA_028566095.1 Kryptolebias brasiliensis
ACAAGAAATATAAAAATGGTGCAGATCATGTACAGCTTTTAATTAAAAAATCATTTTTTGTGAGTTAGATGAGATCAGTATCACTTATGTTCGTGCAATAAAAAATGAATTGTGTTAGCTTAGCTCACAGCTAATCACTGACCCTTGTTAAATTTCATCTATAATTCAAACAGGAATATACATGATTTGAACTAGCACCATTTTACACATTTTAGCAATTTGTCCTATTTATCTTTAAAAGACAATAAAAAATGACATAATTAAAAGATTTCTGTAACTTTAAGCCAGTAGCAAAGATTGCACATCTGAGCAATCACACCAAACGTTTGGAAGGTCACCATTTGACCCGTAAAAATTGTATTAAAATTGAAAACTAGAAGTAGTCTCATTATAAAGATAAAGAAATATTGAATGAAATATGTTTCCATTCAAGTAAATTCATTTATGAATGTCGAAAGGTTTTCACTGAACTCTAATTAAGTTTGTTCCAAACGAATAAACAACTAATTTAGTATCAAAGCCCTGAACAAGTCAAACATTACTCCTGCTGCTATCCCTGATACAAAGTGATTCAAATGAGTTTTTATGAACGTACTTCTTACTGTACTCAACAAGAAGATTTGTTCTGAGTGATTCTCACACGAAACTGCACTCACCACAAGTTGAATTAAGAAAAGCAGATGGCTGTTGGAAGTGTTACATTATACTGCATGCCAAAGTGAAATATTTAGCTCGGCTAGGTCATGTTTTAAAATTTTTATGAGATGCAACACACTGTTGACCATCTGGAGGAGCAGAAACTGACAGTGAGGCAGAGAAGCTCACTTGCTAAAGGGAAGCAGAGCAATGCATATAAACCAAACCATTGATCTTCCTCCTGCAAGCCATTAATGAAAAACAATTTCAAGAGAGCCCTCTGTAGATAATCAAAGAGGTCACTTTTCTTCTTGGCGACCATAATGCAATCTTTCTGCACTGATAATGGCTGTCTTTGGGGGTGAATGTAACCACCAGCCGTGATGAAAGAGATTTAAGGTCTCTGAAAGTCACCCTTCCCCATAGATCTTACAGTTTCTGTGAGAATCAGTTTCCCCTCCTGTGGCTCATGTGGAGAAAACTGGATCCTGCAGTCAGAGATAACTAGAAAGCATTATACAGACAAAAGCAGATAAGGAACTGTCATCTGCTTTCTTATACTTTTAGAAAATGATTATGTGGTTTGAAAGGATGATTTATCTTGTAAAAACAAAAATAAATTACCATTTGAAGCCATTTTAGCTTGCAATTAAGAGAGGTTTTCCTTTGCCTGTTAATGCCAATTAAATATTTCAGTGCAGCCATTAAAAAAAAAATGCAGTTTAGTTTTATGTTTTGGTGTCTTTTGCACCCCATTCCTTTATGTCTGAATGAATCTCCAGAATGTGTGAACATTTAGCATTGTAATCACAATAATCAATCAGCTATTTATTAAAATGTTAAAACACAAAGAAGTTTTCAGTTTGAAATTATTTACTCTTTTAAAACAAAACAAAAAGATACATTGTGTTTTCTTTTGCTCCATCACATCCAAACTGGGTTATGTGGGTAAAAACGTGCTCCTGAATTTTATTGAACTAACCCTACATAACAACTAGGCAAAATGGCACAGAGGCTGACGTTTGGAGATAAAAACATTTCAGCTACTTCAGCATAAGCTCAAAAAACTACAAAGCAAAGCTGGCTCAGTAATTGATGATTTGAATTGCTTTATGGAAGTAAAGTAGGAGGAAACTTAGAGAAGAATAAAAGAAAACAGTACAGATTTTGTTATTTGCCCTCTAATTTTTCCAGGTAGTCAGAGGAAATTGATCAGAAATAAGTTCAAATACAGTTTTATCTGTGTATTTGTGTTTTATGAACACATACTGAGCAGGGAATATCAGTATATTAGAATTCTATGCCAGATGTCTCCACTTTTTCTTGTTGCTGAGATTTAAATCGATCAGGTACCAGTTTGAGCGGCCATGTTGTATACAGAGTCTGTGCACCAGGGATGTGGGGCTTTAAATCCCACCTACTCCCCTGGTACGACTCTACGATGCTTGTTAATTACTGTGTTTTAAGAGTCAACACCTGGGGAAAAAAAAAGATCTGAGGTGTATTTTTATTTTTTAATAAGGGTAAAGTCCTGTAAAAAGAGGACGGGACATAAAACTTGGGACCAGCCTATGGGGACAGTGGTCCTCTTTCAGCTTCAGCTTCTGGGTTCCCGTATTTAGTCCAGTATTTCTATATATGGTCGATAGGAGGGAAGGTTTGTCTTAAATCAGAGACCTTTATATGAAAAAAGTGAATGAGGTGAGGGGGAGAGCACATTTTCCTCCACTCCTACAAAATCCAATAACATGAAAAGATAGAAGCAATAGATAATATTCAGGAAAAAACTAAATAAAACCAGATGGACTACATGGTAAGCAGACACAATCCTTCTAAAACCTGACTTGAATGTGTACAAGTAAACATGAGTGAGTGTTCAAAAGGTTTAATTCATATCATACTACAATCCAAGGTTCATAAAACCCTGCTTTTATAACAATATATTCCTCAGGTATAAAAAAAACTGTATGTGCCCTCCGCTTTAGAGATAAGATGGTAATTCATCAGAACAACAAACTCTGTTTTCTCTGAGACATTTTTGCTCCAAACAGAAAAAAAACTATTTTTTTTCCTTTTTCACTTTAAACACTGAGAGCTGTTATTTTACAAATGGGGAGCAACAAAATTTTTTAACAATAATCACGATAAATAGGACAAATGCCAAGTCATTTATTTGATTAGTTATTTGTCCTACTGGAGCATTTGATATTCAAGTTGTTGTTAAACAATTTTCTAATCAGAGTTACCAGGTCATCTTTCAAAGGAGGCTGTGGTCTTTGGACATGATGACCGTCATCAAGAACGTCCTGAAAAATTAACAGACATTTCAAAACAAGAATATGCTGTTTTATTTTCTAATGCATGAAAAACATGCTACTCATTTTAGAATTAAAAAAAACAAACAAACAAAAAAATTGTTTTTCTCCATTTCTTTTTTTATACTTACTGAATAAATGTCAATCTTCCGATCTTTTCCGACAGCCACCACACAGCTTCAAACATGAATTGCACAAGCTCAGCATGGACTTAAATTTATATTGAACATTTGCCAAATATCACAATATTACTCACAAATTCCTTTGAACTTTAAGAAAGATGCAGTCACACACCTCTTGGCATTTACCTTCTAAAGGAAAGATTGAAAATGTGTTGGTGTTTTTTTTACACTTTCTGTTAGGAATATTTCAGGCATTTTGATTTCTTCTAAGACAAGAGTGGAAACTATTAAAACTTACCTTTCTTTAATGTCTTTAGGCACTGACCACTGTTGAAGTTCCATATCTTTAAGCATCCATTTCCTCCACCTGTAACAAGTCTACAAACACAAAAATACACTATGAAATAAAAACAAGTAAATTTTATGAAAGATAAAACTGCGTCATAAACCGTACCTTCTTCCGTTAGGGTCTAAAGCCATGCATGTGATGGAGGTCAGATCATCTGTGCCAACAAACTCAAAAACCTGACGTCCATTGTGAAAATCCCAGACTTTCACCACCTAAAGCAAGTTTTAAAACAAATTAAACTATTTCTAATGCTGAGATATTCAAGACGCTGTAAAGCACTTATTTTACTTACAGAAGCCTCGCTGCAGCTCACAACCTGATGAAACGTTTCACTGTAAGCACAGCCCACCACAGGCTCATTAAAAGAAATGGGCACGTGTCTGTTCGACCGTGGCCTGGCAGAGAAACAACATCATATAATCAATGAAGTCATATTTATATAAAAAAAGCTGCAGTCACATTTGCGGAAAATGGCTCAATAAAATCTCCAGAAAATTTTTAGATACTGGAATGTCAAACTTCTGAACAGAAAACTATTAAAGTAATCACTTGTGCAAGTTTTTTTGTTTGTTTGTTTCTTTAACAAACCACCCCCCGTAAACTAGCTCTCTTCAAAAAGCTTGATGGTATCTATGAATAGAAATGTATAGAGCACAGAGGCAGAACAAACCAACCTGGACTTCAGGGTGAGGACAGCCATCCTGTCTGCTGCAACATACAGACATTTTATAGCAGAGTTATAGGAGCATGCAGATATATCACCATGAATCCTGCTGGCTCTGGGATCTGCTGTAAACAGGCAGGTCTGAACCTCAATGTCCCAAATCTGAAATAAGAGCAGGTATATAGCCAGTTTTATGTGTTTTCTAAAGACGGTTGGCTGTGGCAGGCATCTTGATTTAGGATGGCTACAGAAGTTAATCAGTTGTAGATGCACATCTAGTTACTATTTCCCAAAAGTTTCATTAACATCTGTCTAGTGGTTAATGAGATATTTTGCAATTTTTTACCGTTAGGGACCACACCAAATTTTCTATCAATATCTCTAAAACTGACTGAATGTTTACAATTCTTGTGTTTGTTTCACATCAGTTGGCTGTGGCAGCCATCTTGAATTGGCTTGACTTCAAAAGTTAATCAGTCAGAGATGTACATACAAAGATTAACATCAGTAAGTTTTATTAAAATCTAAGTGGTTCATGAGGTATTTTGGTTGCAGACAAACACACACACACACATGCACACACACACCCACACACACACACAGAACTGGGCATAAACATTATTGCCCACCTTTGCCTTTTGACTTCAGGCAATAATAATAATGATGTCTGCATTAAAACTGCATCAAACTTGCATATTGTTACAAATATAAAAGATGACAAATCACTTTTACAGTGGCCTCAACGGAGAGAGAAAAGATCCGCCTGTCCTCTGATGAGATACAGAGGGAGAAGATGGGAGCAGAGTGGCCTTTCAAAATACCAGTCGGTTTCCTAAAAAAAAGAAATCTGAATCAGGGAGAGAAAATGTGGCTATTTATTTCAAGTATACTTATCTCCACAAAGGTTTTTGCTAAATGAAGATTCCTCACCCTGAAAAATAGGGGTTCCACAGCCGTAAGAGTTTGTCCATACCTCCAGTCACCAGCAAATTGTGTTTCTGACAAAGGTCAAAGGTCTTCACACCTTTGTGGATGGAGAAGACTGTCTGATCACACGATGCACGGACCCGTGGAGTCCAGCTCAACTGGATCTTCCTGGTTTTGCCCTCGCAGTAGACCTCTCTGATGTCATTGAGCTGCTTTTCAGAGTCTGTTAAAGGCAACACGCAGCCTCAGGAGGGAAAAATAAATAAAAGTGTTACATTAGAGGTACTAGCATCAATCAAATGTGCTTTTGGAGGAAGGGTAAGTCATTATCAGAATAAATGACCAAGCCTGCAAGTAAACATGCAAGGTGATCTACCACACACACACACACCCTCACCCACACACACTGAAATCGATTGGTGAATTTGTGAAGGATGAGTAACCATGAGTCATCGCTCACAGCTTTAAAACCAGGGTAGCTAATGTTTCACGGTGAGTTTAATTACTGCAGTTTAAAGATAAAAATTAGTTTTATTTTATTTTATTTTTTTACAAACATTTTCAAGATGCATCAGTGTTTGTCTAACACCTTACAAAGACTGGGTGTAGGACAGGAAGCTCAGTGTGCACTGTGCATTTTAAGTCCAAGTGCCAAAAATCAAAATCTTACTTTGTTTGCTTTTGTGCTGAATACAACACTGAAATGAACAAAAATTACCTATGACAAGTGAAGAAGATTCTTCGTTTGATGAGGAGACAACAGCTCGGAAGCTGTGAAAATATTTTGCCTATTTTTGGAGAAAAGAGTTTGTATTAGAGAATTAGGTACATAAAAAATGTTGCACCACAAGTTTACAAAGCTTTCTTTCAGACTCATGCTTAAAATGAATGACTGAATGTAGTGTGAAGTGCTTTGGGGCTCTTGGATTAGATAAAGCACTATACAAGTGCAGGCCATTTATGATTTTAAAACGTCTTGCCATCTACAGTTGTACAATGACAAACCAAACACAGATTTCTGTAGAGTTTTGTTAATGACACTCTACTTAAGTATGTATATCAATGCCTCCTAAAGGGGACATATTGAAGAAAATATAACTTTCTTCTGTGTTTGAGAGCAAATATTTGTCAAAATTTTTTGCCATATCAAACACAGGCATTTTGTTTCAAACTCCATTGGATTTGTATTGAGATCCTGGTTTTGATGTCATATTCCCATCTCAGACCTCCCAGCTTTATCTCTACTCAACACTAACCTGACTCCAATCACTGTAGCTCACAAGATGGAAGTCAAAATAATGTTGCTCTCACATTATGCTTTTCTATTACAGAAAATTTCCCATAGCTGTTTTATAAAGTTGATGAAAACCTACTCCAAGTAAGAGATAGAAGGGAAATAGATGGATAATGAGAAGAGATTATTTTAAATGTGAAAACCAGGTTTTACAAGACAGGGAAATAAAAAGAAACAAAAGACAAAACATGAAGCCAAAATACAAGATTTGGCAGCACAAAACAAAGTTGGACAGACAAAGACTATTTTAGGAGTCACTTAAATGACCTAAAAGAAGCAAAACCCTTCTAACACAGTGGTTCTCAAACTCTTATAACAAGTACTACAAAAGTTGCTATTTCAAAATTTCACAAATGGTGCTTACAAAATAAAACAAAGATTAGAACTGTTACTTTGTCATCATTCATTACATCCCCACAGTCAAACATGATAAAAGCAGTATTATGATGTGAATTTGTTATTTTTATAGACTATGAAAACATTTAGAACGAAAGGAAAAATGGGCACAGAAAAATATAAAGTGAAAACCAAGGGGTTTACCAAAACACACAGATTTAAAGAAAACTCTGGAAAGTCCTAAAGCACCTCAACATAAATCATTGCTGAGGATTTCAAGCTCACGTCAGACTCGAGGGTGTCATTGCTGCCGAGGTGACCCACGTTTTATTTCTTTTTTTTCCCTTTCTTTCATTTTTTTTAACTTTGTATGCAAGTAGGGTGTAATGCATTTTTTAAGAATAAATATATTGTATTTTTTATGATGAGCCTGAAACTCAAAAGGTGATTTGAAAACTGCCTGTTGGAGCTGTGTGTTTTTCTGATACAAATAAACAGAGAAAACATTACCTGTGTCACCCAATCATGATGAACCATCCATCTGATGAACGTCACATTTGGAGAAAGCACAGCATTCTCAGCTGTGATGTTAGGTATGTTTTCTAGCTTTGGTAATTTACTCCATATTCTATAAAAAGAGAAGTGATGCTGTACAGTCAGGTTTGAGATAGAGATCATCCCATGATTGTAGGGAATGACAGGTAAGCAAAGATCATTTTCAAACACATAGCTGTTTGTGTGGACCTGGGGACATTTCTGTCAGCTTAAGTTAGATTGGTGGTTTTTGTTTGCTTTCTTATTTTTTAATAACTCAAACTCATTTCTTGCATAACCTGTGACTAATTTACAACATAAATCAAATATGAAAAGATCATTTCAGCTGCTAATCAATCATTTTTCTACATTCCCAAAAACTTTTAGGAATTTTTTGTCAGTTGTTTTTATGAATGTTTTAAATCCAATTAAGCCTTAGAATTAATAGTTAAAAGTCTGATATGTAACCCAAAAGGATTTATATTTAAAACCATATAAAAACTTGATTACTTTTTAAATGCTGAATTTGAAAACGCAGATTTTAGCTCCAAATGTACCGGGAATGTCTAAAAAGGTTTTTCATCCAAAGCCAAGTCCTTTTTATTGTATAATGACTGAGTGAGTCATAATACTTAACTAGTTTAATAATGACCTTTGTGTGTCAGGCCTCCCTTTTAAGGTTGCAGTTCTGTATCTGTAGAATGGTCATCATTTTTACAAATACAAGGAAAAGCACATTTCCTTTTTACTTGCATCAGTTCAATATTTCTGACCATTTACAGACTTAGGTTTAATGAATGCTTGATTCTAGGTGTTATCAGGTCAACACACACAGAAGATAGATAAATAAACTTTTCATTTGCCATTCAGGCTAAACCCCAACCAGTGAACATTAGTAAGAACAAATACTAATAATTGAAAAAAGTGAAATATTGCACTTACAGGAATATAAAATGTTGCACCAAATACACAATAAAATAAATAAATAGAGTGATTGGTAATTCATTGGAAAATCATCATTACCTGAGAGTATCTTCAACAGAGGACATTAAAATGATGTTCACACATCCCTGTAACACAAACACAAAAGTCAGCCCAATGCCAGTCTTATAAGCTGTTTGATTATTATATTTATTTTAATAAAAGCACCTACCTCAACGTCTCCATACAGAACACAACATTTGTCGGAGCCGGTGTAGCTGTATTGCAAGGAGAAAAGCATACAGTATGTTAGAAAAAGGGGGAGATTTTCTAAGATGACTCTGTTTTGTAGCTTACCTGTAGTCTAAAGTCAGAGGAAATGTGTCCAGAGCATTAATCTGACAGTAAGGCTCCAGAGCAAAAAGATCATAAATTTGAATTTCTCTGTCCCTGAAGAATAATTAATTCAGGTACAATAAATGTGCACAGAACAGGGTGAAACCCCTTGTAAATGAAAGGAATGAGTGTCCTCTGTAGATGCAATTACAAGTCATTACCCTGTTCCAATTATCAGCTTGTTGTACTCTGACATCAGAGTGAAATCACTAACCCACTTTGACCTTCGATTAGCAGGTTCTTCATTCTGATGAAGCAAATAAACTCAAGTTAAAGCATAATGAGTAAATAGATAATAAGTAAATAATACATTTGAACATACAAATATGTGTTTGGTCTCTTTGGGTTCCAGTTCAGGATGCCAAAGACAAATAAATCCGTCTTCTCGTACTGTTACCAAGGTGTCATCATTGGTGGAGTGGATGTTAACAACAGGAATGCCCTGTCCATAATTATTTATGGTGGCTGGCAAATTAAAAGTCACCTGCTTGCTGCATCTCACTGTTTCTTCCTTCATTTTATACTGCTGAAGGACGTATGTGGAGAACTCACCCTGCATCACATAATACCCGTTAGAGGTTACAATTTTCATATTGATTATGCTTCATGTTCAGAGTCATAAACCTGCCATTATGGTTATATTAATACATAACTTACAAAATATTAATCATAAGGTTTAACCGGCTGTCTAATAATCCTTTTTGTAGTGTAAGTGGAGGACATCTTTCTGCATCCTAAATTGTGAAACCCATTTAAAAAAATATCTAGCAAGCAAGAGAAGACTTTTCACAACATATCAGAAATTCAGTCTACCAAGTGTCAACTGTTACAAGAAAACCGTCTACTGTCAACTTGCAACTACAAAGTCTTAAATATTCTGAACAGCACCATGTTCAGGTCTGTTTCAGTTACATGTACCCCATAAATCTTGACTGAATTATAGTTGCCAGAATAACCTTGTTGCATGTCACGGAGCCTAACCTTTTAACTACAGTTTCTTTGTGTTGTCAAGCATCGATAAGAAATAAATAAAGTATGAATGTCATCTCACCCATGAAATTCTCCCTTGAGCTGAGTAATCAATCTTTTTAAACAACCTGTGAATCTGGGCATTGATCTGGTAAATCCAAAGAACAAAACAAGAAAGAACAATGACATTTTAAAAACCGATAACCTGCTTTTTGCAAAGACTTGTTCTTAATAGCAAAATAAAAGTGTGATATAAAGAAGAGATCTGAAAATCTGAGAAGAAAAACATAGAGACAAACTGTCTTACCATGTTAGGCAAACCTAAACACCTTTTCAGTATTTGTCCAAAATTCTTCACATCAATGCCTCTCATGCCACACATTTCAAATTCCTTTAAAACAAAAAAGGTATGGTCAAATATCAGATATAGTTTACCAGAGTAAGTCTGGGTTAATGTTTTCTCAGTACCTCAAAAGCTAATTTCATTTTCTGAAGGTTTTCCAGTGATATCTTGTCATTGATCTTACAAAAGGAGAAGGGAGTTGGTTATACGCAGTTTCAAAATGATTGCAGAATTGCATTTAGGTAGAAAGTGCACATAAAATAATTTTAAACAATTATTTCTCACGTTTTAGGCCCACTGAACTCCACTCACCAGGCAGTTCATATAATCTGAATGCTAAAAATAATAGATTAGGATAATAAATTAGAAAGGAAATAAAACAATTTCTTCTTTTTTAAAATCATGGCCACTAAATCATAAAAAACACATTTTGTGCTTAACTTTATGACTGTAAAATCCACATCAGAACCACCACTCAGATAACAGATTTTATGTGTTAACTTTTTTGCTGTGGTTTCCTAGCAACCGGTCCTTCATCTATGAAGCTCTTTGATCCACCATTAATAAATAACAGGGATAAACAGCTTAATTCCTCAAGGATGTAACTAGAGTTGAAGTTTCCCCACGGTATTTTCTGAATTGGTAAGATAACTGTTTAATCAGTCAAAGTGAAGGAAAAAAAGTGAGTGAAAGTGCTCATATAACCTCAGCTGATTTCCAAATCCCTTTTGGAAGGGATGCACAACTTTGAACTCCTGAGCCTCATCCTGCTAATCTGTTATGGCACATTGCTCCTTACATTAAGCAGGGGGTGTGTGACTGACATCTGCACGCAAAACCCAGAAACTTGAGCCAGTGCATTTGCAACACAACCTCCTACATCATTCTATCATTCTTGTCAGCTTGAAAGCTCAAATTTGAATTTGCTGGAGACCTTTTAAGTATTTGGCTCAAGAACTATGTTTGTTTTACTTTGGCTTGAAGCTCTCTGGCTCGGGGAAAGATTGTCTTTCCTGATGTACTGTCAGGCTGTGTGGAAACTGTTCATCTGACTTTACTCAGTTTGGCATTTTTGAATAACATTACATTCATTTTGCTACTGGTAGCTGAGGTTAAGCCAGTCAAGTTAAGCACTGTAGCTTACTAGTGACACCTTCAGGATAAAAGCTGCAACTCTAGAAAAATAGTTTTATTAAAGAAATGAATAGCTAAAGTGCTACTGAATCAGTAAGAAACTTTTTTTATGTCTATCCTTAATTTGCTAATTTTCCTTCAATTTGAGAGACAAATTTTGAAAACTATACCTCAAGGTTGTGGCTTGAATGAACTCTGAGGTTCAAATGAGCTTTTTCTCCATATGTGACTGAATGTCTTCGTTTGCGCTGTTTCAGCAGCTCTCGTACCAACCAGTCAGGCTGCTCCACTCTGTCCTCACCGACACCTAGAGGTCGAGGGACTGAGAAGTCTTCTGTTTTTACAGCTCGGCGCCCTGGTCCATGCATGCTCCTGGACCTTTGCCCTGAACCTCCCAGTTCATAGATGATGCTGCAGGATTTGACATTTCAAACAAGCAATTGCTCGTATTTTAGATTCATTTGAGTATTGCTATGATTCTTATGTAAAGTAGATGGAAGAAACTCATAAGAGAAGTCAGCACTGTAGCAAACTCTAGTAGATTATCTTATATTTGATTATTGTCCATGTCTATGTGTGTGTGTGTGTGGGTGGGTTTGTGTTTGTAGGTCTGTAGTGTTAGCAACATATCTCATGAACCGCAGAACGGATTTTAAAGAAACTTTCAGATAGTGATCACTTAATGTTCATCTACAACTAAATATATTTTGGAGTCAACCCAATTCAAATGACCTTAGAAAACCTAAAAATGGCTATAACTCAACCAGTTTCACAAAAACACCAAAATGGCTATAACTCCATAATACCTCATCATAAAAGGATCTTAGTTTAACATTCTGTCATAAAAGGTGACAGGAAAAGCATTCCTTCAAGGAATTCTAGGCCTTTAATCTAAGGGACATAAATATATTCACAAATAACCAGACTTCCAGCATGACAACTGCTATAAAAAGCAAGTCAAGACCTCAAATTTACAGTAACTACAGCTTCAAGGTTTAAACATTTAAACTTAATATACATTTGCAGTTGAATTAGGAGAACTAGTATTGTCTTTCTGACGTGTGATCTTTAATAGGGTGAGCATAAAACAGAGGAATACCTGGTCATATGTTTGGTTTCTAATCTCCCTGAAGCTGAAGAAGAGCGAACATTTTTCCCAAACGGCATTCTTGATGTGCTCTTTTCGTTACGACTGTAGTGATGTTAAATAAAATAAAAAAAAAACAGATTTCAGGGCCAAACAATTCTTTAGTCCATTACTCAAGCAGATCCTGCATTAGTCTACCTGACACTTGCTCTAGCATTACACCTGAGCAGATCAGGTGGTGCAACGGTAACTAAGGAACCAAGAGTAACAAAACATGATCCAGTGCAGAAAAAGAATGACTTGTTATTATGTTACATAATGTTTAAAACTTACAATCTGCTGAAATATTTTTATTGTTTTTATGGTTTTAATTTTTTGTGAGTTTTTTGACAACCACAAGCTTCAAAGCAAAAACATTTAAAACACTTTAGAACATTTTTATACAGTTTTTTGTAATTAAAAATAAACTTCTAGTGTAACTGTGGAAACCAGTGTCCTGAAATCAAAGCAGCATTTTTTTTTATTTTATTTTGTTTCTGTTTAATGAGTCGCTAACAGACTGAGCCAAACTGCAAAATGAGGGTGTTATGAATCAAAAAAACATACACAAATCACTCCTCATTATATTCAGATATGCATCATACCACACACAAGCTACAGACATAAAACAGAAAAATGATTCTATTGGACAATGTTAGTTTGAAATGTCCTGTTTGTTAAGTCTCACACATATAATCAAACAAATGAAATAATAAGGCTCAGAGAGGTCCTGGCCAGCTTGTTATCCATTGTGGTGAGTAGGAATTGTTCACAACTGTTGGAAGTTTTTCCAGCTTTTCCTGATTTTCTGAACAAGAATTTTTCTCAAATTTCTTCTCTGTAGAAACAGAAGATAAATAAAACCAAGAGTTACCTTTCTCAGATCAACATGTTAAGATGCTCAAAGCCTTAAAGAGAGAAGTTTGTGCTCACCGTCCTTCGATAAGATTCTTTTTAACTGCTGAAGCTCTTGGGGTAGCAGAGATTTGATCACAGGTGTGATATTGCTGACTCTCTGCCCATAAAACCTGTTATAGGTGGTTTGATTTGGTCCTCTCTGCTGAGTGTGGATGTGCCTTTGTACAACAGTTGGAACTGTAACACATGGGGGGTGATCACCAAGTGGGACTGATGTCATTGTTCATAAACAGGGTATTTCTTATAGAAGACATACCTATACCACAGCAGACCACATGTGGATTTCTGTTGGAGAGATTTACCAGCAGTTCAGGCTTTTGCTTTGGCTTCTGGTAATTGGCTGTCATCTCAGTGTCAGCACAGAACTGTGCCTGAATGTGACGCTTGTTATGCAAAGGTTTAAGTTTTCCATCTACCTTACTGACATTGTCATGTCCTGTCAAAAGTGTTGCATGGAAAACAGAAGCAGGAAGTCAATCAGAGAATTGTGATGCTGTTTCTGACAAAGCCTCTGTCTTATACCTTGAGATATCCTGGTGAAGTCACATGTGTAGGTGGAGCAGTACTGTGCTCTTAGGGCCTTATGGATCTCCTCATCAGATGGGAGATATTTCCAAGGGAAAGCAACATACTCAAACTTTTGCGGAGCATCTCTTGGCTGTCTCCACACCATGAAAGCCTTGGAGGAAATATCTTACTTTTAAGGTCATGTTACTCTGCCAAAGGTCATTTAGCTAGAAATGTAAAACTGAACCTAAGACAATGTTAAGACCAACGTGGTTAGGATGTGGGTTGTTTCTTCTCTGGCCTGAGGCTGTTCCTGTACGAATACATTCCGGTTGACAAGCTGACTTCCAGCTAAACTCCTCGTTGTATACAGTAGAACTAAAAGGTCCAGATGGCAAACAGGAGTCTGCAAATGAGGTTGACGCTGGGCGCCTACACATACATCCACACAGGCATACAATAAATACACAAACAATCCCAGCATTTTTGTTCTGAATTTGATCTGACAAATAAAACTTACAGCTGGGTCTGTGGAGCTGAGTTTGGTTGGTCGATGAATTGTTTTCTGTGAGATCTTTCATAAGGATCCCAGCATTTTTTGACCCCTGCAAAACAAAATGAGTAATAGATTGGAATCCTTTATAACTATTATATTATATTAAGTATTGTATTATATTATCCATCCATCCATTTTCTTTAGCCGCTTCTCCATTCCGGGTCACAGGCAGCCGGTGCCTATCTCCAGCAGTCACTG
>JAOXNZ010000091.1:6299279-6316702 GCA_028566095.1 Kryptolebias brasiliensis
TTTCAAGGTGTTTTTTTCCACATCTCAAAGGGGAACTGAACTGATCCACCATCATGGAGGCCATCAAAAAGAAGATGAAATAAACAATTATAAATTTACCTTCATACTGATCAGCAACAATGCAGTTTTTTTCTCTTACAAGTGCTTTTTAAAAAACAATCCAGGCCTATATGTTAAATTGCCTAACAGTGCGTTTCCTATAGAAGCGATTATTTAGCATTTTACTAACACAGTTCATCGTTCTTCCGCCACACCCTGGACTTCTTTCTTTTCACGTCCACAGCCGTTCAAACTTCAAGTTTAGCGCCATCGCACCGTTGAGTTTGGGACAACCAACCGTCCTCCAAGCAGGACTGAGACAGACAGTGTCCAATAAGATGCTCCAAGAAGTTGGCGGCAGCCAATGTCCGACAGCCGGAGCCCAACACACCGGATAAACACAGACGAATCCCCACAGCCTAAAGACCGCGCACCGACGGTCCTTCTAGTCCCATTGTTTGAGACGTACAGCTGGCCGGAGAGGTAAGCATCCTTCACGTTATCCTACGGGCGAACCGACCAGTATCACATATGAATTTAACACTGGGTTAGCATAGGATTTGGGCGACATATATCACATTTATATGTTTAGCTAAGAGCTGAGTTTGATGGGATGCTAATCCTTTCTCTCACTGTTTAACGCTGCCCCGCTAAGTTGACTACGTAGATGCTTAGCGCTTGCTTTAGCTGCTGCTACGAACAATTACCAAATCAAAGGTTAGCTTATCCAATGACAGATTAATAGCTACCTCTGTTGGGTTAGCAGCGTCATTATGTGTAACCAGCTGGCAGAGAGGAGTTAAACTCTAGGTTAGCCTGCTGCGTTAGCCTGCTAACAGTAGCTGGTTGTGTTTGCCATGCTGCTCTTTTAAATGCTAACGCTAGCTAGCATCGTTACCGCTGACTGGTGCTGAGGCAGCCCGCTTGCTAGGAGACAAGGGCGAGCATCTTTCTCTGACATTGCGGATTATAAACAAACAAACAAACAAACAAACAAAACTTTATTGCAAATAATCAGCACTGCCAAGAGCGACTCGTAAAAGTTGTATATTTATGACTGAGAGGGAATAGGCTGAAGGCCGGAGGGGTTACTAAACAAAAACAAAAAAAAAAAACAACAGCCCGCTATTGTTAGCAAGTCTAATCAGCCATTTTAATGATCGTCTCATGATATGTGCTTAGCATTAGCGCAAAGCTAATGCTAAATGCTAAAAGGACACAAAGCAAGAGCGAAGCCATAATGGCTAACAGTTAGCTAACAATCAAAGGGAGGCGGAATCTGTTGCTAATGTATTCATTCACAGCCTCAAGCCGGCTTACTCTGTCATCCGAAGGTTATATAAAATTACAGCTCACTGTTTTTATCAGGTTACTACTATAACACTGAGGATAACAGCTGGAGCTAAGACAGTAAATGAAAGTGGTTAACTGTTTTAAGGAACCTCATGTTAGCATCCTCATACAATGGATCATCTGTCACCCCAGACACCCTCCTCCTCCTCCTCCTCCACCACCTCCCTGTTTAAACAATAGATGGGACTAACAAAGCAGGAGGCAGACAGTTGAGCACAGGGACATTTGCATATTGTCACTGCTAGCGCAGGATTCGACCTGGAGACATATTTGTTAAACATTTTTTCCCCCTCCCTCTCTAGTAAGCCAAGATGGTGAAGGATCCAAAGAAGCCGAGGGGCAAAATGTCCTCATATGCCTATTTTGTCCAAACATGCCGGGAGGAGCATAAGAAGAAACATCCTGATGCCTCTGTCAACTTTTCAGAGTTCTCCAAAAAATGCTCTGAGCGATGGAAGGTAGATAAAAAAATTGTTTTATTTCAATACTTTATTTTTCTCCTCTGAACTCAGCATTTTGTTCCAAGTGATGTTTGTTCTAAAAATGTTCTTTTTTTTTTTTTTTTCCTTTTCTTTTTTTTCTCCAAGACAATGTCTCCAAAGGAGAAGGGCAAGTTTGAAGATATGGCTAAACAAGACAAGGTGCGTTACGAGAGGGAAATGAAGAATTACGTGCCCCCCAAGGGTCAAAAGAAGAAGCGATTCAAGGACCCTAATGCTCCCAAGAGACCACCGTATGCACCATAGCTTCAAATCCCTCCTGGGTTGTTTATTCCATTTTACTCTCAATCATAAATCTCTAATGGTAGCCTAAACAGCAACATTTTTTTCCCCACCCACAGGTCCGCATTCTTTCTTTTCTGTGCTGACTTTCGCCCCAAGGTAAAGGGTGAATATCCCGGCCTTTCCATCGGGGACACGGCAAAGAAGCTTGGAGAGATGTGGAACAGCTCAGCTGCAGAGGAAAAGCAGCCGTATGAAAAGAAGGCTGCCAAGTTGAAGGAGAAATATGACAAGGTGAGTGGTTATGATGCAGTTAAAGCTAAATTCGCTTAAATCTGATGATTGTTTCATCATTTGTAAGGATCAGTGGGACTGTGATTAAAAATATCTCATACGCTCTACAGGATATTGTGGCATACCGCACAAAGGGGAAAGTAGATTCAGGATCTGCTGCTGCAGCTGATGAGGATGAGGAGGAAGAAGAGGAGGGAGAGGAGGATGAGGAAGAGGAGGAAGATGATGATGATGAGTAGAATGCATCAAGATGGGACCTGTTTTGTTTATGCCATATAATCTTAATGTACTCAGTTCACTATCTTGAATCAAAAGTCCAATTGAACAAGAAATGTGTATATTTAATGTTTTTATGATGTACAGTGTTAATCTCCCTTTTTTTGTAAAGGTAACACTACATATCCTAAGTTTGAACTTTTTCTAGTGGTAGTTCTTTATTCCTGCCATATTATATAACTATTTAGGAAGACTACATATCAGTATGAAAGTAACTAGTCTTTAGGTGTTACAACTCAAAAATGAGATTTATGAGTTGGTAGTGTATTTTTCTTTGTTTTGAAAATTATTTTTTTATGTGCTGTCCCAATGTCTTTTTATTGTTGTTTGAATACCACTCTAATATCAAATGCAGCTGTTGACATTCAAGAATGTCTTCAATAAAAAAAAATGTTTATTTGTGTTTGTCTCTCTTTTTTTGTTTTTGTTTTTTTACAATCTAAGCAATTATCTGAAATTCAACAGCAAGTAAACACAATTTCTAATTGTTATGAGAAATCTAATTTCTCTTACTTTAAATAGTCGTAAATGCAAGTTTGAATAGGCCATTTGTTATATAGCAAGATCTATGTAATATTGTCATGTTGGAAAATGCTCATTAAGAGAACAGCTAAGAACGTTTGCATTTATAAGAAACACCTGGTTTATTTGTTACTTTAGGGGAAGGGGATCAGTATCCTGTTTTGGAAAGAGGTACAAAAAAATGCCATCCTTTTGAATTTTGATTCAAAATGACTTGAATAATTTCTTCAATTGTAAAAAGGCAGTTATAGCAAACTATATCCAGAAGATGGTGTTATAAAGAAGTACATAATACACTTGGTATTTAACTAGTTTGAAAGCAGACATTTACCTCTAGTATGTCAGAAAATACTGTGGTGGGTGCTACAACAAATCTTTTCACAAAACTTTACCAGACCATAAATATGAGCTACACAAAATATTTGTAATCAAAACGTTAGTGATTGAATGACACTTTACAAAAAAGGAAAAAATAAGGCTTTAATGGTCATTGAGCAGTAAAGCAGGAGTGAAGTATGGGCAGAACCTGATGGCACAAGTTTCTGCCTTCTTTACAGAGCAATAACTCAGTTTGTATTGGTGAATGACATTTTAAATGTCATTCAGAAGAATAGTACTTTTTGTGTTTTGTCTGTACTCCTATCCTTGGAGTTAAAGGAGTGACTTTTCGTGAGTTCTTTCCGGTTTTTAGTTTCTTCTCGCAGTAATCTGAGACCCTCACAGTCATTTAAAGTGGGTTTACACGTCTGTTTATTGGACGTTTTTCAGCAGCACAAAAATACAAAAAAGTGTGTGAATAAAAGTACAACCGCTTTCTCCTTTCAGTGATTTCAGACCAAAACAAACAATAATCCTGCCTATATTTCTAGGATTGTCCTCAAAGTCTTTTTATTCATTTATTTTGTATTACATTTGCTCTCAAACCGTTGGGTTTTGCTACACTCAGTTTAATGTCAGCTGTCTTTTCAGAGCTGTAATTCCTGAGACCTGAGTGTGGTGCTCCAACCCCCCACCTCTCACATTTTACTCTTTGAATGAAGGCTCTCTGAATGAATCCCCTTTTTCTCACATGCTGCACAAAACTAACAGCAGGCAGGTGTTCAGTCTACAAAGAGCAATCACAACATCAGACTCCACGGAGAGAATTTAAAACAGGTGGCATCAAGTTTATGGTAGGATAAATCAGTTCTCTTTTGTTCCTTTTCAGAAATGGAGTTTGGATTATAAAGGAAATATTGACTTTTACTAATGTAAAGAGAAGCAAGTGTTCTAGTAAAAAAAAAGAGAAACTTTTAATCTGTTTCAGTTAGGAACTTATTTAGGTTTGTTTTCACTGACTGAAGGATTAGCTCAGAGTAATATCAAAGAGGCGTTCCATCCTGGACTACCTGCTGAAAGGTTTAAGTGATCACCTTGAGTACAGTTTCTGTAGCATTCAGTTAGTTTTGTTTGGAAGAAACACTGTGCACTTTCCAGGACTTCACTTTTTAATGCTACATCTGTTTTGTTTTACTCAGGATCTTACTTTTTGACTTGATTTTGCAATCATGACCAAGAAATAAGAGTTTCAGGATAAAGACTTTGTAATGGACTCTGACGGACAACTGAGGAAATACTTAATTTTATTGTTACCTCTTATGGTAAGTTGGTTTGTTAAATCATTTATTGTGATGACTGTTTTTCTTTAAATTAATCCATCAGTATTTTGTCTAATAAGATTATCTGTATATAATTTAAACAACATTTATATTTAATAAAAGGTTGAATGAGGGATTCTCCTCTTTCCTCAGCTTTTTATTACCGTCTCCTGTGATGAACCTTTATTTGTAAACTTGGGGAATCAAAGTATTGAGAGTGAGTTTGCAGATATAGTTGAAGGGCAGCATATGCTTCCCTTCTGGTTTAATACATCCATTGATGCTGGGCTGAAGCATGGCACAGTCAGCACACACTCACAAAACAGATGGCAAACACAGATGGCTTTCTCCAAAACTGTTTATTCGTTTCAAGTAAAAGAGGACACAGTGCCAGGTTTGTCACTTTCCCACTTGTAAGCACACATGCACAGTATATTTGTTGACAACTATATTTCATACTTGTTTTATCTAAATTTATTTGACCATAATTAGTTCTTTTTATTGATTGCCAGATGTCTTCTTTTCTACTCTGCAGTTATTTGATCACCCAATAATTATACATGGTCCCCTGTGTTAACAGGAACAGTTGTGGGAAAGGTGGAAACACAGTTTGAGAGTCTCACGCCTATCACATACTCAGTTCAGGAGGACGATGGGGAGAATCTATTCCTCCTCAGCCCCATCTCAGGGGAGTTCCTATTATCCCGCAGCCTGGACTTTGAAACACAAAGATTCTACATTCTCACAGTGGAGGCAAAGCAGGGGGACTTGCAGGTATCCAGTGACAGGGTGTACTTCAATGTGCTGGATGTGAATGACAACCCTCCTGCTTTCAGTCAGAGCCACTTCTCTGTGTCGCTGCTGGAGGACACACAAGTCGGCACTTGTTTCCTGCCATTAAATGTATCAGATAACGATCATGGTAAGAGGATAATGGGATACATCCCCGCTTTACTAAATTCTACTGAAAGCATTTAAAGATGTACTTACATTATTTACTATTTCCAAATAGAAATCTTGATGTTTCAGTCCCCACTTTGTTTAAATTACATAAATAGAAAAGCTACATCAAACTGACATCAAAGAAATGCCAAAAGAATAAAACCTAATTAAAGAACCCTAGCTGTATTTAGTCTGGAGAAAACTACACTGCCAACCACTGCTTGCAATAACTCTGAGTCTTATTGTTGGCCTAATGTTTTGCTAAAAGCAATGTTTTATGATCTTGCTAATGTTACAGAAAATAAGATGTACTGACAGGTCTTCTGATATGTCCTCATCAGGTGGAAACAGAATTGTCATACACTATCTGTTCACAGTTTGATGTTAGGTCACACTACCATCCAAGTGATACCGCCTTCCAGCTCAGAGGAGACTGGCTGCCTTGTTCATTTTGCTGATAAGCTTGGTTTAAAAGGCATTAATTTGTCATGTAAAAGTAATTGTCTCACGCTCTGGAATTTTCTGCTTAACATTTCTTTTGTAAAATAAAATGATGCAAGATCAACAAGTTTTTTCCTGTCTCCCTTATCTTTTCTACCACAACAACTAACAATAATTATCTGTTATTAAAATAATTTACAATGAAGTTGGTGAACCAAAAAATAAATAAAAATATGCCAATCAATGCCATTCAGAACTTTTTACATGTTTCCATTTTTAACAATGAGAATGATGAGACATGAAAGAGGTGATGGATGTCCTCCAAACCTTTAACTGCACAAATAATTTACCATTCATTATTTGTCATTATATTATGTCTTTTATCTCCTCTAGGTGACAGTGGTGAAGTGGAACTGAGAGTGGCCAGTGGTGATGAGCTGGGAAAGTTTTTCATACACCCAACAGGTAGTTTGTGCCTGAAAAAAGAGCTGGACAGAGAGAGTCAACCATCCTATAATTTGACTGTGACAGCCAATGACTGTGTCCAGACAGTTTCTCTACAGCTCACCAGCACAGCAAATGTTTTTGTGCTTGTTGAAGATGTCAATGACAATGCTCCATTGTTTGTGTCTGCCAAAAGTGTTAGTATACCAGAGGACACTGCTTTACATTCTGTTATAATGAGTATACATGCAGATGATGAAGATGCAGGATCCAATGCAAAAGTTTTGTATCTTTTAAACAACTCTTCTGGTGGAACATTCAGCATTGACAATACAAATGGAAACATATATCTGGAGGAGACATTAGACAGAGAAAAGGTAGAGACTCTGACTATTACTGTCACAGCTACTGATCTGGGTTCACCCAGAATGGAAACCACAATGAGTTTCACAGTATATGTTGAAGATGTAAATGATAATGACCCTGAGTTCCTACAAATAAACTACAGCTTGTCAGTCAGAGAGGATATCCCCAGGGGAACGAGCCTGTTTCAGGTTCAGGCTCATGATCAAGACATAGGACCAAATGGACTAGTGCGGTACATACTGAGCCCAGCTGGTCCCTTTGTGGTGGACGCAGTTCGGGGTGTTGTCACAGTCATGGATCGACTTGACAGAGAAAGGGACTCAAACTACACCTTAATTACAGCAGCTGTTGATCGGGGGAGCACACCCAGATCTGCTACTGCCACTATCAGCCTCACAGTGTTGGACATCAATGACTTCACACCCCAGTTTTCTCCTGAAAGACTCATCATTCACGTCAAAGAGAATGAAGAGGAACTATCTCTGCTAACACATCAGGTGCTCCTAGACATCATAGTACACATTTTAGGTTGTTACTGCCAGCTGTGTTTATTTCTTTTTTTTTTTCTTCTAATTTTGACCAGATTTCAGCCTTGGATGAAGACTTGGGGCTCAACAGTCAGCTGACTTATTTTATACAGACAGGAAATCATGATAGCTTGTTTTCCATCACTCCTGATGGCACTTTCCAGATTTTACACAGCCTTGACAAGGAAAATGAATCATTATATATTGTCACCATCACAGCTGTTGATTCAGGTAACTCAGGTCTAACTATAAGGCACATGGCATAATATTTACACATTGCTTTAACAAACTACTTTTTCAAACAATAACTTCAGCTTGGTGATGAGTACCATTTTGTTATTTGAAGGTTTTCCATCTCTAACTGGTACTCTGACTGTACATATCATTGTGGATGATGTCAATGATAACTATCCAAAGTTTACAGAGGAGGTCTACAACACCATTGTGTCTGAGGACAGTCCAATGGGGACAGTGTTTGCCATGATAACTGCATCAGATGCTGATGAAGGCATGAGTGGGGAAGTAAGGTAAAATGTCACACAAGGAACACATTAAAGAAAAAATAATAAGCAACATGTCTTTTTTCTTACTCTTATGAACTTGAAATATATACAGCACAGGACTCTTAATATATTTTTCCCTAGAGTAATTTACTAAAAAAGTACCTTTCTTCAAAAAATTTTTCTTTCTCAATTAGGTATTTTATGGAAAACCTTCATGCACCTTTTGCCATTGAGGAAATATCTGGAGAGCTGTTCACAATGGATTTCCTGGACAGAGAGACTGTAGCCATTTACACATTGACAGTGATAGGTAGTGATATGCATCCCACTGAGCCCCTGTCAAGCTCTGTGGTTGTTACTGTGCTTGTTGGTGATATCAATGACCACTGGCCTCAGTTTATGAACAGCCCCTTTGTAGCCTATGTGCCCATCGAGCTGGCTCCAGGTGAGATTTTACTTTCTTGTGACAGTTCAGGTACAATCATTGAGACTAAAAACTTATTTTCAATTTATATGATTGTTGTTGTTTTTTTTATTTTTTTATTATTATTATTACTATTATTTTACAGGCTCGATTGTTTGTGCAGTGAAAGCAGTGGATGGAGACATTGACATGAATGCAGAACTGCATTATTCATTATATGGACAAAGTTCAGATCTATTTTCCATTGACCCAAACAGTGGCACTGTATTCTCTTCAAGTTTACTGTGGAACTCAGATGATATTACTATCAATGTGTATGTAGAAGATGCTGGAGAAAACACCAAATTTGACATAACTACTATCAGTATCAGGATTCAGAACATTTCTGATTTTCCTGAGATGAATGTGGATGTTCTGAATTATTCCCTTTCTGAGGATCTGCCAGTAGGAACACTAGTGGCTGTGGTCTCTGCAGTAAGCATCAGAAGTGAACCTGTTTCTTTTTACGTTGCTTCTGGAAACTTTGAAGACGTGTTTTATATAGACCAATTACGCGGAGCACTGATGGTGGAGAATCCTTTGGATTATGAAAACAAGAAGGAATTTTCGTTGTTAATAGAAGCCAGAGACTCTGGCTTGCCTCCATTCTCATCATTTTCAGAAATTCACATAAATATCACTGATGTAAATGATAACTTCCCACAGTTCACTCAAGATGAATACAGGTGTGAGGTTTTTGAGAATTCCCCACCATCTGTGGTGTGTGATGTTCTTGCCATCGATGCCGATTCTCCCAGTTACAGCACAATAAGCTACAAAATAATAGAAGGAAATAATGAGTCTTTTACACTTGATCCTGAAAATGGTTTACTGAGCACCACTGTAAGTTTAGATAGAGAATCTATTTCTGTATTCAGTTTAATAGTCGAGGCTGCAGAGCTCGATAACCCTTTGCACAAAGCCAGAGCAACAGTCATCATAGATGTTTTAGACAAGAACGATAACGCACCTCATTTTACACAGATTTTTCTAGCAGAGGTGCCTGAAGAGGCTTCTGTGGGACACACAGTTTTACAAGTAACCTCAACTGACAATGATACTGATGCTAATGCAGCAATTAATTATTATATACATGACCAAACTGAGAACATGCTTTTTGAAATTGATTCTACAACTGGATGCATTATTGTCAAAGGGCCTCTAGACAGGGAAGTGCAGGATCACTATGTCTTAAAAGTAAATGCAAATGATTCCATGTGGAGTATAAGCACTGATGTCAGCATCATAATTTCAGATGTCAATGATAATAGACCAGTATTTTTGAATGATTTTTATACAGCAGTCCTTCCTGAAACAAATGATAAAGAGGTTCTTATTTTGCAAGTTCTCGCTACAGATGCAGACATTGGGCAAAATGGTGAAATTTTGTATGTTGTTGACCCTCCAGATGAAATGTTTTGGGTGAATGCTTCTTCGGGTGAGATTTATACAAAGCAGCCACTACTTTTACATGATTCTGCTATTGAAATCTATGATTTTACAGTTCTTGCGTTTGATCGTGGCACTGACCCTCTGCATAGTTATGTTACGGTCACAGTGAGATTAGAACAATATAACCACCACCCTCCAATGTTTTTGCCTTTAAAGCCCCTGATTGCTATTCCATATGACCTGCCTGTGGGATCTGAGGTGATAACGTTTACCGCAACAGATCCGGATGTTAATAGCAGTACAAACATTGTGTATAATGTGAGTGGAGGTAACGCATCTAATTTTTTTTGGATTCAAGCTGACAGTGGGAAGGCATTCTTAAACCAAACTTTAGCAGAGAGTGAAAACCTGTTTTTAACTTTATTAGTTGAGGTCAGCGATAATGGACTTCCTCCTTTAACGTCCCAAACTGAAATCACTTTTGAAATTACTGGAAGGAACAAGTTTTCTCCAAGCTTTATTGAACCAGATGTTACTTTCTCTATTCCTGAAGACTTACCTGTTGGATCAGTGGCTGGGAAAATTCAAGCAGAAGATGAGGATAATGGTCCCAATGGTGCAATTATGTACTGCATTTCTATTCAAAATCAACACTTACCAGTCTCTGTTGGAGAAGTCTCTGGACTGCTAACACTCACCAAAGAGCTTGACTTTGAAAAGGAAAGAATTTATAATCTGCAAATCAAAGCCACAGATGGTGGATGGTTCTCTAAAACTGCTTGGCTAAATGTTACAGTGATAATAATGGATGTAAATGACAATCCTCCAGCGTTTTTGTCATCTGAGTATACAGTTTCAGTTCTTGAAAACTCTAAAATTGGAACAACTGTTCTAGATGCAAAGGCCACTGATATGGATTCAGGGGTAAATGCACAAATATCCTACTCCCTTATTGCTGGCTATGTGGATAAATTTGCAATAGATTCAAAAAATGGGACTGTAACTACTTTGGATGTTTTTGATTATGAGCAAGAGCAGCTCTTTGATTTAACAATCAAGGCTTCAAACACTGGAAGAAACCCTTTATTTGGCTTGGCATATGTTGTCATCCAGGTTTTGGATGTCAACGAATTCTCTCCAACATTTATGAAAAAAACTTTTAACTTTTCTGTGTTCAAAAATGTGCCTGTTGGAACAGCAATAGGGCAGGTGACAGCCTCTGATAATGATCGAGGTCCTGAAGGCCAGGTGCTTTATTTGATGTTTGGCCATGGCAAAAATACAGGCTTTGACATTGACCAACTTTCTGGAGAAATACAAACAAGTGGAAGTTTGAGGAATCAAGGCAACAGTCATGTAGTTTTTAAAGTTCTTGCAAAGAACTCTGGTGTTATAACTGGGACAAATGTAGATGAGGCATTAGTTCACATTAATGTAAATGACATCAATGATGCACCTTCGTTTACCTCTACTTGCTATTTTGCTAATGTTACAGAAGACAGCCCAGTTGGGGCATCTGTGCTAACTGTAAGTGCTCTGGATCAGGACTACATACCAGACTGGAATAGATTCTTCTTCACCATTGAAAATGGAAACACAAACTTGTCTTTCTCTATTGATCCACTTACAGGTGTCATTTCCGTAAACTCTTCATTTGACAGAGAACTCTGGCCAGTTTATAACCTTACTGTTATAGCCACTGATAATGGCTCTCCACCAGCTACTGGCACAACAAATGTCATTGTGACCATTGGCGATATTAATGATAATGCCCCTCAACTCACATCAACAGAGACTCAAGTGAAGGAAAATCAACCCGAAGGCACTGTAGTCCTTCGATTAAATGCATCTGATTCTGATTTACCTCCGAATCAAGGTCCTTTTACTTACAGGTTATTAAATTTGTCAGAGTCTAGTGCTTTTTCACTTACTTCTGATGGAGTTTTACTCACCACACAAAGTATTGATCGGGAAGATACCTCTGAATATCGAATCCTGGTGGTGGTTAGGGATGCAGGATTTCCTTTGGCACTGTCTTCAACAGCCACGCTGCACATCATGGTGGTGGATGAAAATGATAACCCTCCATTGCCAAGAAATATCTTCATTGAAGTGAAATATTTTGGAAGTTCTTTTAAGGGAGGCATGATTGGTAATGTCCATCCCGAGGATCCCGATGAGTCTGATACATTTACTTGTGCCATTAAAAGTGGGCCGACAAACATGTTTTCAATTCTCAATGGTACATGTGAGCTGTGGTCATTGCCCTTTCAAGGAGAGGCCACATTTAATATCACTATTGAAGCAACTGATCAGATTCACTTCCCGGTGAACAACAGCATATACATAAACTACAAAGGTTTTACAAATGCATCTGTAGACAGTTGTATATTATTCTACATATCATCATCTTCAATGGAAGAGTTTTTATCTAATAAGTATCTGAGGTTTGCAAAAGCTCTGGACAGTCTGTTTAACCTGCAGGCCTCCAAGACTCATGTTTTTGGAATTAAACATATTGGCAATGAAATCCTTTTGCTGGCTGCTGTAAAAAACTACAATGGACAGTATCTTAGCAGAGAGGTAGCAAGTAGTATATCTGCTGGACATAAGAAGTTACTGGAGGCTCAGAGCAATGTGACAATTTCTCACATCACCAGTGACCCATGTCTCACCAGCCCCTGCCAAAACAGGGCATCATGCAACAAAAACATTTACATCAGCCAGGGAGTTGCTGTCCTGGAAAGCATGGCTGTCATCTTTGTGTCACCACAGAAAGAGATTTTTAATTGTACCTGTCCAGTCGGATTCACTGGTTCACTGTGTGAAGACGACATTGATGAATGTGAGAGGAATCCCTGTGAGAATAACAGCACATGTGAGAATACCGCAGGAAGTTTCTACTGTCACTGTCAAAGTGGCTTCTCTGGATCGATCTGCTCTGCTGATGTGGATGAATGCCTGAAGGTGAAGTGCCAAAATGGTGGAATGTGTATTCACTCACAGGATGGATATTATTGTCAGTGTGTGCCTGGATTTGAAGGTAGATATTATCATGCAACAACAAAAATATTATGATGTTTGAACAGAAACCAGAGCCTCTTTCAATTTTGTGGTTTATTTTATTTTTTCCAGGGGAAAAGTGTCAAGAACTTATAGATCACTGCAGATCGACACCATGTGTTCAAGGCAGCTGCATCAACCTACAAAAAGGATTCTTCTGTAACTGTCCTTTTGGTGAGAACAGTACATATATGGAAATATTACTCAAATATAAAAATGGTTGCTTATAGCAAAAGCTCAGGATTTCTGAGCTTTTACTCCTGATCCTTTAAGACATTGGCTGCAGACAGCTGAAGATAGTTTGCATTCTGTTAGTAGCACAACAACAAGCCAGGTGGTGCTCAAAGGTCACAAAAGAGTCTTAATTATTCTTTTTCAACTTGTAACTCAAACCTGTATTTTTTAAACTTTCTTTCCTCCACAATTCATCTTCCATTTTAGGAGTCAGTGGAGTTCGTTGTGAGGAACACAGTTATGGCTTTGAAGAGCTGTCCTTTGTGGAGTTTTCACCTCTGGATCGCAGGACTAATTTAATCTCATTTGAGTTTGCAACAGTGCAGAGGAACTCACTCCTTCTGTACAATCCTGGCGCATCAGCCAGCAGGGAATTCTTTGCATTGGAGATACTTGATGGGACCATACATCTCTCTTATGACCTTGGCTCGGGCCCTGTGAGGCTGAAGACATACAAGCAGGTTGCAGATGGGCAGTTTCATACTGTCACTGTCAAGAGGATTGGCAATGTGAGTTTTAACTATGTTCATTTACAAAGTTAACCAAACAGCAGTTTCCAGATGGTGAAAGGACAATTTTAAGAAAGGTTCATATTTAACAGATGGGGTCTTTGCTTGTGGACAACTGCACAGATGATGAGAACAATGAGTTTTGTTTTTCAAAGAGTGATGCAAGTCTCTCAGAAAGGTACCAAAATAAACAATACTGAAAACAATGTTGTATCTGTTTTTATAGCCTTGAATAAACAACTCTGATTTAAGTTAATTTATCTTTCTTTCTCCCTACATCAGAACACTTGATGTTGGTAACACTAACATGACATTTGGAGGACTGAGGAATCGTGAATTAATTCTACAGCATCCTAACCAGATAAAAACTCATGACTTTGTTGGATGTATTCGAAATATTCATGTTAATGGGATGCTGCTGAGACCTTCGGAGGGACTTGCAACCTACAACGTCTTTGACAGGTAGGATTGTTTTGTAACTTTAAAACATGCAGATGTTCCTTGTAACACATAAAAGTGCCTTCATTGCTTAAATGTATGTGGGTTTAATACAGCAAGTGTGCTGTTTCTGTTTTCTTTATGTCCAGATTTAAGTATTATGTTTTTTACATTAAGGTGTCCTCGAATAACAATGTCAAGATGCAGCAGTGCCCCATGCCAGAACGGTGGTGTGTGTCAAGACCTTTGGTCTGATTATCTTTGTGAGTGTAAAAGTCCTTTTACTGGGAGTACCTGTGCCACAGGTGAAGACAAAAAAAAAAAAAAACATACAAAAAGAGATATTAATTTCTTTGTACTAACAATTTTATATTCAGGTTACGGAAATTATTATTCACAATAACATGTCAAGAATTGTACCATCAATTGTACCAAAAATTGCTTTATTCTTGTAATTTGTGCAGTTTCTGTCTATCCATTCAGTGTGAAAGCCAGTTGGAGAGATGTGTAAGCTTTCTAAGTTTTTCTTTTAGGCATAGTTGTAACTGAACTCTCATTTCCCACTCTTTTTGAAACAGAAATGTCAGAAGATCTCGTACTGAAGTTTAATGAAAGGGACTACATTGAATATGTCATTAAGGAGAGATTCAAGAGGGACTATCTGCTTAAAAAACTGGTGGATAAAGAAAAAGACCAAACTGTGATTAACATCAAGTTCAAAACCAAAGATGATGGAGTTTTACTCTCTGTTCTTGGACAGACAGAGTACATTATACTGATGGTTGGTATAATATGTGTTTAATATGTGTATATGATGCATTTCAATGTAATTAAGATACAAAAAGCCTTTTCTCCTAAACTTTTCTTCAGATAAGAGTCCGAAAGCTTGTTTACATTTTCAAAGAAACCCTGTCAGGACACCTGTTAGAGTTCACTGTGGAGTTTTTGGTCGCTGATGAGCTCTGGCACGTCCTGTCCTTGTCCAGCAATGGACCTAACACTTTTCTGTCAGTGGACAATAAAATAATCGTAAATAGCTCTGAGCGAAGCATGGACCTCTCGCCTGTTAATGTAGAAAGATTCATTCTTGGTGCAGCTCCAAAGCCAGAAACAGCGCTCCAACAGTCAGGTGAGCTGATGCCTTATAAGGTTTGATTAAGTATTTTTGTTTCATCAGTTATAGTTACTGATTTGTGTTGAGTTGGACAAAGATTTAAACTGATGAATGTCTACATTTTTCTTATGACAGGGTTCAGTGGGTGTGTGCAGTATTTTAATGTTAACGATCACGCTCTGCCTGTCAACGGACACAGTTTGATGGTAGAGGTCTGGCCGAGCTTGAGTTTCACCCAGTCCAGCTGCAGCTCTCCAGATGTGTGCCACTCCTCACCATGTTCTGAGGAGAATGCTGGTGGGAGAACATGTCTCTCACACTGTTCAAACCTGTGGAAGTGTGGACCTGCTGTGCAAAACACATCCTGCATCTGTTTGCAGAATATTTCTGATCATTTCTGTGATTTCTGCATCTTTGCTACGCATAAAGAATGCTATGAAACGCACCGCAGCAAGCCTTTGTGGCTTATAGCTGTAGTTCTCCCTCTCATCTCCATTCTGGTAATTGTGGGAATGTGTGTGGGCCTGTACAGAGTCAGACAGAGAGATGGAAGGTTTAAAAATGAGAGCTTCCCCCAGAAAACGGAGCAAGGAAGAGCAAACATGACTTTTTGTTTTGATGACAACAAAATTCTTGCAGATGCTGTGTCAACTGAAAAACAGAAACATCGTGACCCATTAAGTGCAGCTCAGCAGAGGTCAAATGAGGAGTTTTATTCTGATTCTAGTGTGTTGTGTGCACATCCAATGGTACCAAGTGAGCTGGAGTATTATGAGATCGGCAGCATCTGTAGTGCATTTCATTCAGACAACAACTCGGCAAAGCTCAGCTGGCACAAGCATTTATACAGTACCAAACATGTGATAAGTGGCTCGAAACAATGGGGAGATCTGAGAACACTGCTGGCAAAATTTAAGAAAGGTAGCTCAAGTGAAGAAAAAAACCCTACAAAACCACAACAGGTTGCCTCGCTAAACAAACAGCTGTTGTACAGACTCGACACTGAGCAGCCCCAGCAGACACCGCCTTGTCATTTTAAAAGATTTCCACAACCAGAACTCCTAGAGCCAACACAATGCCTCAGTTTTGAAGAAATAAGTAAACTAAATGCTCCTTTTACATGCTCACAACAAACATCCCTGAAATCTAGACCCACCAAGTCCACCATGATTATTGAGAGTTCATCTGAGTGTGAAACAGACAGCACGTTTACTTGCTCTGATTCGGATTATGGACAGTATTCGATCATCACTGGCAACAAACATATTCATGGCCAGTCAGAGAGCAACCTTAGGCAGGAAGGGTTCCTGCCTGTCAACACATTTTTTAAACAAACCTCACCCTTCACTGCAGGTCAGGATGAAACTGAGAATATTTCCTCCGCTTTGTTTGAACATTTTGAAAATATTTTGAATATGCAGCTGCCTTTTAGCAGCTATGCACCCGTATTTGAAGATATTGCACATTTACCCATCGACAGCTGTGATATGCAAAGCGATATTGAGGAAATTATTTGATTTGTCTGAGTAGTATTTAGGTGGATAAACTGAGCTATTATTTCCATGTAGTTTACTTTTTGCACTAAGCTATTCTATGATGCACTTCTGTTCATATTTAGCTGCTCGGATATAAATGTGTTTTTATATGTATATGTATTAGCTGTTAACTGAGCAGTAGCTTAGGTGTTGCATATGTACATAGATAAAGTAAACATTTCTTCAGAAATTAATCACGTTGGCTTGGTCACTGTATTTCTGTTCTGTCTGTACAATAAAATAAACCTTTCGATCAAACATCCTATATTTCAGTTTGATATTGTCTGATATTTGAGAAATAAAATCCACAAAACAACACTGTAAGTTGGCTGTTGATAGTAGCGTCCAACTGCTGAATGAGCAGCAACTTAAATCTAACCTGGCTTTTAATGGTGTTTTCCAGACAGATGTATTGCTTGAAGAGCATCAAACTGACTTTACTATGATAAAATATTGTGTTTCAGTGTTTAATTTTCTGAATATGGGGATGAACAAAGCACTCTCCTGTACTTATCATGAATCTTTGGGCCACATTTTAATAATAACAGAATATCACCTTATCACTGTTAAAGTCAATTTTATTTTTATAGCATGTTTGGAAAATTAACC
>JAOXNZ010000091.1:6362341-6373933 GCA_028566095.1 Kryptolebias brasiliensis
CAGTTTTAGGTTATTTCAGTGATAATTGCAGTTTTTTTTTTTTCTTTAAGAAATGGGGACAAACCAATTTGTCTGCATCTGGATGCTTTATAATATTTGTAACAAAACCAAATCTTCATTCTGTTTTCAGGTTCCTAATTACCTGCCATCTATTAGTGCCTCAATAAGCCTGAGTCCTGAGTGCTACATTTGGCGGTTCTGCATCGGGCTGCACTCTGCGCCGAGGCTTCTGGTGGCCTTTACCTACTTCAGATTTTACAAGACCCGCTTTGCTGCCAGGTTCCCTGAGAGTCCACTCAGCTGCCTGAGCCTGGCTTTCTCTGTTTCTGAGAACCTTGGCCTCCTGCTCCTCACATATGTGTCATCCACAGAGACGTACTGTGAGTATGCATGCATCCTTTCATAAAACTGTCATTTTCTCAAAGTATTTTGGAATGTTTTAGCCATTTAGATTCCAAGTAGAAAACGTGTTAATGGTTGCAAATAGCTTTTCATTTAAAATCAACATATCCAATCAGAGGAAAAAGCAATCATTCTAAGCATAAATGTCACACAGTGTTGCCTCTGTAAAACACCTTTGAATTATTTGACAACAAATTATCACTGAGCAGATTTCCCCTCTTTTTGTCTAGTTGTGCATAAGGAAGGTTTTGTCCTGTTCATTGTGAGTTCTCTGATCTACATGCTGATTACATGTCGTCTGTGGAAGTCTATTAAGAAGTTTTCCATAAGTCCTGAGGTGAGAAATATTTCACTAAAAAAAAAAATATTACTGACATTTACGTCATGGCATGTGTACCATTTCAGTGTTTTTCTTTCTTTCTGTAATTTCTCCCCTAAAGGATGCCAAGTCTCATCACTGGAAGGCGCGTTTCTTACTTCTCAATGTGTGCTTTTGCATTTTTGCTGGATTCTTTTATTGGAAACACAACATGTACTGTGAATCAGGAAGTGAGTAGAACATGAGCTTATGTTTTGTAAGGCCTATGAACATTAAAAGTGTATACAACATGATGCAAAACATATCATAAGTATTAAAGACCTAGCATTCCTTGAGAGGATTAATATCACCCGCTGCCTTTCATGTCGGGGTGTAGGACTAAGGATTTAAGTAATTATGTTGAGAAATGTAGCTGTTTTGGTCAAGCGTTGATAATAACGTTATGCAGAATTTCATGCAACATTGCAAGATATGCTCAGAGTATTTGTTGAGAATTAGTCTCAGCTACTACCGCACCATATTTTAGCTCAGTATCTGTAAAAAATGTACCAAATTGTAGCAAATGTTGTACTTTATAAGGTCAGTTGGCTGTGCAACCATTTTGAAATTGAAAAATTATTGTCCGTCTTCACCTTTCAGTGGCGGGTGATGAAAACTATTTGTAAAAACTGCAGCCACAAAACGCAAAGCATGTGTGTTTCATATTTTCACATTTCTTTCTTCTGTCGACAGGTTACACATTTTTTGCCCTCTTTGAGTACCTTGTGGTCTTCTCCAACATGGCTTTCCATCTGACAGCTGTGTGGGATTTTAAGAGCCGGGAGATTGTGATCATTTCATCCTCTGAGGATAAAGACTTCTGACTAGAATCTCAAGGACTAAGTACTGAAGGTGTAACCACTGAACCATCGAGTGATAACAGCAACGATCCGGCTCAAGAAGATTGGGATGGTCTCTTCCACATATTCCCATGATGACAACTCTAAAGTGCTTTTGAAGGGTGTTGATGTAGTACAAACAGATGAGATACACATACTGTACATGTGGTGTCTGGAAGTACGCTTTTTGCCTCAGTATTTTGTTAACAGATGCCTTCACAAACACAGATTTTATGTGATGTAAAATGTCAAATTTTGTACATTGTACAACTAATATGTGGTCATATGATATGTGTGTCAGATTAAAGAAAAAGTTATTGTTTGATTTTGACTTTGAAATGTAGAGTGTTGGGTATTTGACTTGGTAGAGTTTCAATGTTTTCATGAGTTGCAAATACTGCCAGGCTCAGAAAAACAATGGCTTCTGACACTATATTGTTCATCATTAACCACCAAGAGGTGCAATGATATATAAATAAAATGATCACACACTGTTACCAGCTCTGACTTGACACTGTTTTTTATGAACATAGGTTTCAAACAAGTTTTACTCCATAAACTTGGATTATTTTTCATCTTTGAAAAATATGTGATAGTAGTCCACAAGAACAAGAAAGTGTTTCAGGCTTGCTTATGTAGTCAAATACAGTTAATATCTGTCCAGAGAAATCCCAAATTTGTGATTGTAAATCATGTTGTCCAAAGAAATCTTTTATATACTTAATTATAATTCAGTCATACATGTGCAGTAAGACCTTTCAAGTCTGTTATATTAAGTATGTAAAAGAAAGAAATATAAGTATATTAGTGCAAGAGAATATAAATGAAATAAGTTATACCTTAAGGGAATGGTTCCAACTACATTTATTATATTTTATTTATAAAATTCAATGTAAATGTTAGTCATAGACAAACTTGATTTGTCAGATTTTATTGAAAATGTGACTCTCTTATTTTTAAGTTAGTATCATTTACACAATAATCTCCATTAAAATTTCTTTAAAAAAACGCAAAAGCTATTTTATAACAACAAAAAAGCTTGGTTTCAGAGGAGGTTGTGAAAATGAAGCTAAGAAAACATTTTCATAAGGTATATTATTATTTTTAACATTTAAATCATGCGATGTGGCTAAAGATATATGACTTTGGGAAGAAACTTGCTGCTTTTTCACACACACAAAAAAAAATAGAAACAGATAAGACAGACCCATACCATTTAACTGTTTGGATATATTAAATAGTACATTTCAGCCCGCCATGAAATTAAAAAGCATATGATGATTCTAACAAGATTCAGAATATTGATTTAAAGCAACAACGTTGGCTTTAATATTATTTATTTATTTGTTTATTTATTTATTGCAAATTTTGTTCAAGGTTAGGGCCTCAGACTTTAAAAACCCATGGAATACAGTTTGTCTTCTGTTTGAAACTTGTAATTGCTCCGTATTTCCACCAGGTGACTCACTTCCGGCGTTCAGCGTGACGTGCAGTACATTCTCCAGCCGTTAGGGGGCGAGGTTTGCCAGCGATGACTTGCGAACATTTTGTAGAGCAAGACAACTCGCTGCGGCTTTTTCGGTTCAGTCTCTGAGTCGGTTGATAGCTGAGACATCACAGGGGAGGTGGAGTTCGCTGTTCTTCAACTTCGCGGGACCAGACACCTTCTGCAATGTTGATACAGAGCTGAAATTACAGATAAGCCGGCTCTAATACATGACAGGTAAGTTTTATTTTTGGTTTACAAAATTGTTATAGTAGTACCAGTTAGCCTAGCTGAAACTCTACGTGGTTAGCTAAATGTCAGCGGTGGCTAATGTGCTTGTATTAAAAAAATAGATGTCGACCACGATAAAAAACAGTTAAATAAACACATTTATTATCAGGTATTTTTAGTTTTACAATATTCTTTTTTGTTGGAAGTTACTCTGTATTCATTTTAATCAGCCTAGCTGTAGCTTGCTAGCTTGCCGAGGCTTGTCAGAGATCCAATCATGAGACGTATGAACCAGGCTAATGTGATTTTTTTGTGGGCATATTATTTCCCCACTTAACGGGGTGTTTGGTGCTCGCTGTGGTTCAGAAAATTAGCACGCAACTGTACAGAGAAAGTAAGGGTTAAAAGGCTTACCGAGCTAAAGCCAGGCATTACGATTCGCAAGATAACGACACTCACGTTGCTGCGGCTCATTCAGGAAGAGTAGACACACTTGAGAAAGCTTTTTTTTTTTGTTTCTCGGTACAACGTCAAGTTCTATCACCTATTAGATCGTGTTATCTGAGGACAGCTTTCCGCCTCAACAAAATTAGTTTTCGCTCTTTACCAGTGCGAGTATTTATGAACATGCCATTTTTAAAATACACGTCATGAAACCGATCAAATGTGTGACTAATGTGTAAACTGCCATCAGAAAAAGGGGGAAAAATCTTAATTTTTAATGTTTGATAGAAAGTTTTTTATCATCTTATATATTAAAACAATCAAGCAATGTAAATATCATTAAAGTTCTTGATCACAGGTATAGTTTCCTCTCCTTAGAAAAGGCATTTTATATCTACTAACATATCAAGTCATTGAATAGTTAATATGGGTGAGTGTATTTGAATTATAATTATGAAACGAAACACTGCCAATTTTTTATGCTAGAAATGTCACAATTAACGTAAGACTCTCTTCTTTTCAGCACACATCAGACATGGAGCTTCAGAAATCTGTGACCTTGTGGATATTTTGTTTATGCCTCATTAGGGAAAGTGTGACTGAAAAACAAAGTTCTCCTGCACAAGACAGTCAGATCAATGACAATGGCATGTCAGGTGAGTAATCAGCCATAGCATTCATTTTTTGTAGCATTGTGAAAGACTTTTGTTTGAGGTTTTTTGTCCAGTAAAAAAAAAAAGACACACACTCACAATATAGATGGATTGACAAAGTATTACAGTTCATGCCACATCTTTGTGATTGTCCAGACACTAAATGTGGCCATGCTGAGAATAGTACGGCTGACATTTGCTTTTAAGCCCTGTCCTCCAACTTAGAGCAAGCCACCTAGTCAACTGAAGGTAATTGAGCTAATGTTTATCAGACCAAATGACAGTGAGTTTGGAAGCCACTGGATATGTTGGTAATGCTCAAGATGTTGAACTGTTTACTTATTCATAAATGTGGTGAGCTACTGAACTTCTTACACAGTATTTGCAGTTTGTCGTTAATAAATTAGGTGTTTAACTTTTGGAGTTTTGCATTGTAAGGTAGTAACTTCCTAACTTTTTTTGTTAAATGCAGTTTTGTTTTTTTTATGTTTGGGTCTATAAATCAGCTTTACTTGAATGACAATAGTGGTTGTATCTGTCAGGCATAAACCGTTAGCCACATTCATGACCTACTTTGATTTTGGGTCTGTAAAAGTGCTCTAATGTTACTTAAAAAAATTCTGTTCACTACAACAATAGATGCTGATAGCTAATGCATTTGGAATTATACAATTTATCATTATTTACAAAACTGCAAAAACACACTACCACTAAGTTATTAAGATGCTAAATATTGCTGAACAGTGTGTTATAGTAAGAACTGCTGAGACATTGTCTAAATCATTCACAGACAAGTTAAAATGCACTGCAAACAAATTTATTCCTGCCAGTAATCTTGACAGACCTTGGTCAAAAATGATTTATTTTTGATATGATAAAATACTCAAAGCTTGACTGGTTTTCTGAACACTGATGGATGATAGTAACTGTTGCTGTTATGCGGTGGCAAAGTCGTGGAGTGTGTTCTTCATGCAGGCACACAAAGTAGCTTATGCAACATGAGCTCTTACAAAAAGGCAGGCCGACTGGTATGTAAATATCTTATCTTGCGTCTCTGGAGGTTTGCAAGCCAAATGAGAAAAAGAGCCAGGTTGAGAGTATGAGAGTGCTGCAGGTGGTAGACTTTTCACTGACTTTCATACTTTGTTAAACATGGTGAGAGTCACTTCCTTTGTGGAATGTGGCTTTTCAGGTTTCCTAAGAGTGAAAAGCTTGCATGCTGTGGCTCAAAAATTAACTTTTTTTATTATACGGAAGTTCAGTCCTATGTTCTGGTTTAGTGATTTCATTAAATTTACTAAATGCACACGTTTCCAGCTGCATGATTGATGGAAACAAACAGTAACGGAGAATAATCAGAGGTACGTTATACTCTGTTTTTTCTTTCTAAACATTAAGCCTTCTTGTCAAAACAACTTGTTCCAGGAGTAACAAAACCATAGCTTGGTATGAGTTGATCAGTGGGAGGGATAGTTATGATATGAATAAGGGAAATGAAGTCCTTTCGGTTTACATAACATTGTGGGTGACTTAAAAATTTCAGAAGTGGTGGGAAATTTGTGGACCTTGGCTCAACCATTTATGAAGGGGGAAGTAAGATTTTATTTGTACAATGTTACTGCAGATTGCTGCAAGTCTGATGCAAACAATAACAGAAGTTGTCACGTTTTAGGTCCAAGCTACAAACTAATGCATTAACAATCCAAATTATACCTAATAGAATCAGGCACTATATTCAATACAACAGCAACATTGTGAAAAAATATTTTTGCAGTTGTCTGGTTGTTGTTAAAACCGAAATTCAAATCCAGTATAGTAATAATTATTTTATAGCAAGCCCACTCTGATTATTAACCATAAACTTTATCTTCCTTTTTAAAAAGTGTTTAAAATGCAGTTCTTATGTTGCTTTAATTACTTTTGAAAACCATCTATGAAGGAAAAAAAAAGTCTAAAGTCTAATTAAGGGTTTGGATGTGCAGCAACTGCAGAGTTAAAAGGTTAATCAGAAGACAACATGAATAGCACTGGTTTTGTAAATTCACATAAACCACACTGCTTTGAAGTGAAACTTTAAAATACTGTAAAATCACAAGTAGCCTGTAAAGCCATTGGACATGAGAGTTTTGTAGTACATGCAAAAATGTTTTTTCTTTTAATGGGTGTTGTAGCTTTATCTCTGACCTATTGCAGAGGATTGCAATCTCTCAGTTCAGTAGAGAAAACAAAGTGCGCAGACAGGCACATCATAAAATGATAAAAGTTTCAGATTAATCTGTAATTAATTGAGAAGCTCTGGCAAAATAAGTTTTTTTTTTAATATTTGCAAGGCTTTTTATCAGTTGGCATTAGATTGTTTTTCATACCTTAACTATAAATGTTTGTTTGTTTGCACATATTAATTCCCATGAGTTCTTTAGTCCGTTAAGTAAATGTACCAGCTGTAGCTATACAGGCCATTTTCATATTTAGTCCCTGGCAAATTGATCAAATAAAAGCGAAAGAATGCACTTCAAAACACATAATTACCAAAACCCATGACAAATACATTTACATAATACCAGATTTAAAAAAAAAAAAAAGCACATGCAAGCATAAATAAAAATGTGGCAAAATAAATATCCATTACTATCCAGTATGACAGCAAATTTGATTAGCAACCACTGTTCTGTCCTATTATGTTAATGATGAATATATACAGATTTCACAAAGATTAAAGACTAATTCAGCTTCAAACTTGACATGTTTTAAGAATTCACAGTAATCTGTCAGTTATTAGTTATATTTCTGACAGATACATTCAGACAATACTTAGCTTCTTGGTAACACAAGGACTTTGAGTGAAATGCCTTATATAAACATTACTTTTTCAGCACCCAAGGAATTTCACAATTCAGTTGTTTCAGCAGTAAAGTATAATTTAGTTAGGGAATCTGCGGAGGGAACTTTTCAGGCATCTGTGCAAAATTAAAAAAAGAAAAGAAAGAAATAGGAACCATGAATCTCTGTGGTATAATAGCATTCCTTGGAATCTGAACACAAAGTAGTTTTAATGAACTACAAAAAAATAAACTAAAACTTTATGAAGACTTGGTGAGTTTGCACATATTTTGCTTATTCTAATCTATCTGAACAAAAATGGTGGAATAATGTGATTGTATAAATTTGAAATGTTAATATATTATTCTTTTACTTTAACATTTTTTTTTAAATAATGTTTTGATATGTTTATTTTTTCCATTTCAGATTTATGTCGTTTTGATAAGCCACTATGCAAGGATGAGAATGCCATTCTCAGTTTCGAGGCTATACGTAGCATCCATAAGCAGATGGATGATGACGCAAACGGCAATGTAGATGTAGTAGAGACAGATGACGTAAGTACCATCAAAAATAATTCATCAACATGAGCTGATGCTTTATTATCGTTATCCTCTGTGATGTGTCTTGTAATATTTGCTGCTAAGTTGGCCAAACAATTCTAGTTGTTGTTCTTAACTTAGCCTTAGCGTCTGAAGGATTTCTCCTGTCCAGCGCACTTTTTGCTGATGTTTTGGATGAACGATTAACCAAATGCACATTAAGACTGGTTGTATTTGCCATTTATGTTGCATGTTGTTTTCATGAAGTCTAGAGAGGGCTCCTTTTCTCCACAATACACTTACATTTTATGGATTTACAGCATTACAGCATGTACAGTTCACATATATGTAATTCTCTGCTGTTTCTCGGATGTCACAATTACCATAAAGACAAAGCCAAAATCTGTTTAATGTGCATTGTGAACTTCCCTCTAAACTAGGGTTGAGCAAAGTAATATATATTAGAATTTTGTACTGAACAGAAATGAACAATACATACAGTATATATTAATATTTTCTACAAATATTTACTTAAAAATCAAAAGTGTATTTGGATTTTAACAATAAGCTACAACTTTGTCACATTACTTATTTCATGGTAAGTAAATTTATTTTCAGTAGGGCAGTATTTCACCTTCAGTACAAACAGCCTTTCTATTTTCTATGGAAGTCTTCCTACACAATTCTAGCAAGAAAGAAAGACATTGTGACTTTTTACAGTTTTTCATTTAGGCTGCTTCTCTCTGCTTTTGTGGAAGAGCCAGTTGTGGTGTAGAAATCGTTTTTAAAAACCTGAGATGGTGGTTGGGTGGGTGGTGTGGCCAACATTATTGTGAGCAGTCAGTGTGGTTAATTTAACCAACGGTTGACAGCTACATTACTTTTGAGGACATAAAGTGGATTAAAGTTCCTCACCAGCTTTTATGATATTTACAGTGCACAAAAATACATGATATAAAATACAAATATTTCTAGTGTTGCATCATAATAATAATATCATTTAGAGTTTTTGTTTGGTAATTTTGTTATTATTATTAAATCATCAAAGCATTTTGCCCTCATAAAAAGCAAAAGTTCTACAATCTAAAGTATAGATTAATAAAGTTGGAGTAACCTAAAAGACTTTTCAAATTCATTATTTGAAGGTTGATTGAAGTTTCAGTCACACATATTGTTTAGCTGTCTTATAATTCAATAAAAACAGTTGCTAAAAATATTCTTTATTTAGATAATTGTGAAAGCTAGTGATAAATATGGAAATTGTGGTGGCAGTACTTGTTTGGTATCTGTGACAGACATCAGTGCAACACATAAAGGGAAATAAAAAGGGGAATTTCTCCTCAGTTGATGTCATTACAGGATGTCAAGAACAGTGTATTAGCATTTACATTCAGAGGCGTGTTATGATTCTAGTTTCCTATGCATAACTTCTAATTACAACAAGGATTAAATATTTGAATGCCTATTGATGCTGAAAATATCCCTGGTCTGCAGAGATGTAGAAAATGGTAATGTTGTTACATGAGGTTACATGAGGTTACTGAGACAATGAGAACAAATGAATGACTTAATGTTGAGCAAACACTAGGAAGAAGGAACAAACCTAAATAGGTTTCCTGTATTTTCAGGAAATGCACTACAGCAATGTGTAGTTTTTATGGCATGCTTAACATTTGCTTGCATCCTTACAGAAATCTGTGCAAACTTGTTTTCATCCTTTCATTCTGTGATGGATCATTTCTCACTTGATGGTAGTGCTGTCTTAGAGGATGAATAGCTTCTGTCCATGTGGCATGACAGAGTTTTGATGACTGTAGCATAATGTGAATCATGTGCTCTGACTCTTGCAACATATAATGAGCACTTCTGAGAGATTTTAAATTGAATTGGTAGACAAAATTCTGTTACTATCATCAAAACACTACAAGTATCTTTTGAAAAATAATGTGCTGTTTTTTAACCTCTGACTGTTGGTGTTTTACATGTGGTAAGGAGGAAGTTCTTTCCTATTCCAGATTATTAATTAGACATTCAAAATTATCATTTTGAATTTATGATCACTAAACACATTTGTTAAGCAAATACACACATCTGAAATATTTTTTCTCAATTTTATGAGCTTTAAAGCATTCTTATCAAATCCATTCTTCCACTTATTTATGAATGCTCTTCCCCCAGTTTATTTCTTGAGGAGTGTCTTTGTATCATATTAAACTCTTAGCTGTGAGTCCATGTTGTTTACTTAAGTTACCTGGCAGTGCTGAATGTGAAGGCACTAGTTCATGCTTCAAGTGTAAAACCAGTCCATTTATGGCAAACTCTGCAGATTTCAGCCATGATTCTCTCACTGCTACACTTCAACTTCCCAGCTGATTTATACTTAGTTTGAATCTTGTGTATTTTAATTTAGTATTTGTACTTTAAAATAAAAATAGTATGCTTTTGGGATGAATAAGGTTTAATTAATTTTAATCAAATCATATTCCGATGTTCTTTGTTTTTGTAATTTAATCATCTTTTGCTCATATGAATCAGTTTATTTTTTTATTTCAGAAAAACAAATCCCAAAACACTTTTGATTAATTTGAATTCTGCAATAGTGAGATTAAGCCAACTAAAATTCTGTATGCTGTAAAATGTGTTCTTTGAAAGTAGAAAACACACGGTTCTGAAGACAGTTTACAAGATTGGAACATTATCTGTTTATTTCACACTGTTTAAGACTGTTACAAATGTCCTTGTTAACCTGCAGTTCCTCCGAGAGGACCTTAACTACCATGACCCCAAGGCCAAACACAACAGCTTCCATGGTGATGACCAGTTCATCAGTGTGGAGGACTTGTGGAACACCTGGAAGAGCTCTGAAGGTAACCTGCACAAATGGGCATCTCGCTCCATTTTTGTTCAGTTTTTGGTATGAAATACAGATCTTGCTTTATTTTTGTTCTACACTTTTTAATCTTCAACACGTCTTGTTTCCTTACAATGCTTATATTGCACTTTTTATTTATTTTTTATTTAAACAATCTTTATGATTTCCATTGCTAGTTCTGGAGACTGGCTGAAAATAGGAAGTTGGATTTTGTTCTACTAGTCATATTTACATCTATATTTAGTTCTTCAAAAGCTTGAAGGAAACTGCTAAATTTTTGGAGGTGAAAAACACGTTTTTTGTTAATACTAAGCACCTTTCTGCATTTTCTTTTTTTTAGTCAAGGTAGCTGTTTTTTGTTTTTGTTTTTTCTTTTCCCAATTAGATTTTGTTGCATGTTAGCAACCATTGATTACATTAATATGCAACTTTCCCCATCACCACCTTCTGACATTATGTAACCTGATGTATTTGCTCTGTATAACTTAAGGTCTAATTCGCAGTTTTCGTTGCAACATTTTCAATGTTTGTTAGATAATTTGAATAAAAGACAGCTGGTTTCACCCCATACCCACCCTACCCATATACCCCCCACACACACACACTCACATTCCTGACAAAAGAGAGGGAGGCAGAGAGCAGTCTTATCAGCTCCAGATAGTGGCAGAGTGGACGTCATTGAACCTGTCAGCACAAAATTCACATCCACACTCTCCTTCTGATTGTCTGTGTGGTTAGTCTATCATGTTTGACTAAGAGTTCTTTTCACGAGTAGAATCTGGCACTCATTCTCACACCCTTTCCTCAGGATGCTTTGACTTCTCTTTTTTGCTTGTATGGCTGACTTATCCTGCATTGCAGTTTTTGGACAAAGCAGGGTAAAATAAATGGTAATAGTTCCAGTTATTAGCTATAATTAAATGCCTTTTATAGATAGTTAAAAAT
>JAOXNZ010000091.1:6392698-6402985 GCA_028566095.1 Kryptolebias brasiliensis
TTGCTTAAAATATTAGTTCACAGACGTTCAGAAAAAAAGACGTGTGTCCTCAAAATATCAACGTGTCAGTATCAGTTCGAGTCACCCATGCCCTGAAGACTTATAATTCATTTAGCATATTTTGAACACCCTTAATGTTTTTTTTTTTTCTCATCCTACTGTATATGTAGAAGCCAAAATCCATTTAAAAAACATCTGAAAGTGGATTCTGGTGGCCATGGAACACGTATCCACTGTTTTTCTGTCCTTCTGAGAGGAGCTTGTGTCTGAAGGACTCTGAGGCGTTTCTTTGCTGTGTTGATTTATGTTTTCCTCCTTGGAGAAACAGTTTTATGTTTCATTTCTGGATGCAGCTGCAGATTGTGTTGAGTGACGAAGGTTTATGTGGCTACACTGATCATGGTGACACGATGGTTTATCATCCAGTGACACCTGAGGGCTCGAAGGTCTCTTAAATCCAAGAGTGATTTCTGTTTTGACCTTTCCTCACTGAGCTTTTCACAGACCTGCTGAGTCTTTTCACAATGGTATAATACTGATAATGAAATACATATATATTTAGTGTACTTTTTGAAAAATATTTGTTGAGAAGATATTAGTTTGAAGTGATTGATCAGTGCTGCTCAGAAAGACATCCTGACACCCTCACACGTCACAGCTTAATCTACTGATTATAAAATCTTTCAGAACAGTATCAGTGTTGAACCCTTTTCTTTGCCTCTCTTCTAACTTTAGAATTAAAATGTATGCACCGTTTTTAAAGAAGTGAAGTTGAGCCAATTAAACATTGAATTTACTTTCTTTGACTTGATGTGTTAAAAGTTCAAACGAGCAAAAAAAACTGCAGTTTTTAAAGATTTTGTTGTACTGAAGGAGTTCCTAACGTTTGTGGGAACAGTGTTCAGCCTCACATTTAATTCATAAATTTAGGTCAGCTTCACATCCAGATTAGTGGGGAGGCTGAGGAAACGTCTGCATTTCTCTCTACGTTCACGGTGCCTTTAAGTGAGTGGTGCCAACTCAGTTTAATATTACAAGGAAGAACGGTGAGTAACGTCTTGTTGACAGAGCATATCATTCAGTATTTTCCTAATGGGAACAATGAAAATACAGACTTCATTGTTACCACGTTTAGATCACTATTTCCATGATGTGTGGGAATAAAAAGCAAAGAAGAGTTGTGTTTACAGAACATGTGTAAGTCTTTTTTTAATACAAAAAAGTAACTTGACTATATTAATAATTGTTTTGTTTTTTTAGTTCTGATTCATGTAAAACATGTTTTCCAGGTTGAGGCATACTGCCATGTTTGATGACACAGAAGGATATTTTGTGATTGGTGGAGGGAAGTATGTACAAGGTGTGGAAGGTTATTTTGGGCCTGTGGTATACTATCGCAACAAAGCATCACCTCACAGCATGGTAAACTCTTACAGCACAGTTATTGAAATAGTCCACTGTTCAGGTTATTTAATTTGATGATTCTTGTTCTGCAGCCTGCAGTTGTTATTCCAGATGTTATTGGGACTGTGAACCTGACTGGATGGCATCAGGCCTGTCACAAGTTTGTTTTAGAGCTGACACACAAGATCAGTGGCTTTTCACTTCAGGCAAACCAAGGAAGAGAGTCTGGTAATGGCATCCTATGTACACTAGGTGGTGGTAAGGTTACTAAATGTGGAAAAACCAAAAACTTGTGAAGCAACAAGAATGAGACTGTTTTGTTTATTTCAGAGACATCCTTTGATGCTTTTCATGACTGGACTGTAAAGGAGAGAACATCATCATATTTGCAGTGTGAAGTGTGGGAGGAGACTGCCCCTCACAGAAAACTAGCTGTTAAACTGGCCAAGTTACTGGTTTTCAAATATGGTAATAAATTAATCACCAAAGAAATATATATTTTGCTTTAACAGCTGAAATTCTGAATGCTTTTCTGGTTCACTGTCTGGTATCTGTGTAATATTAAAAACTTTAGAATTGGGTCACTCAAATAAGCTCAGTTGCTGCCTTGCAGGAGGAAGAGCGGCGAGTCTGACAGCTGTGGGCAGAGCTCTGTACTCCTTATCACTTCATAAACTGAGCATAGCAAAAAACTATGCAGTGGTCAGCAAAATATTACCACTGCTGCTCCAAGCTGGCTGCCTGGCTGATAACCGAGCTCTTCACATGACATCTGTGCTCTACAGCTCTGGCCTGGGAGTCCAGAAACAGCCCGTCAAGGTGAGTTTTAATATCGAGTCAGTCTTAACTTTATCAAGTCTGTGTTTAACATGTTTGTTATCACATGCCTCTGGATTTGGCACAGGCTTGGCTCTTTGCCCTGGTGGCTGCTCAGAAGGATGATCGGTTGGCACTTCTACATCTTGGGCACTTACATTATCAGGGGGTAGATGGTTTCCCCGCAGACCCCGATCTGGCCTATGCCTATTATGCAAATATTGCCAAACAGACAATTTTAGACCGCCAGAATCCCACACCGCAGCAGGTATGCATTTTGTTGGATGCTATGAAGTCTGAGAAAAAACGAATCAAAGATGTGTTTTGGGTCACTGTGCTGTGTCCTGTTTATGACTATAATCATACTGCAGAAGATGGGAGGAAACTCTTCTGTCTCAACAACAGTTTCTTTTAGTACGTCTTTTTGATCTATCATGTGGGCTGAGATACAACTGTTGTCTGCTGTTTGTGGCAACAGTTTTCAAAAGACTATAATCAATTAGTTTTCTTTTGACATCTTTCTCTGTAATATTAAAAAGGATAAAATGATATTTTAACAGTACTTTATGTTTAAATCACAGCAGAGTCTAGCTTTTTGTTGTTATTTGGATTTACATATATGTCATCTTTAATATGTCACTTTTTTTTATTTCAGACATTTGTAGAGGCTGTGTATTTGAATGATGATGAAACACTGAAGCTGCAGACCAAGGAAGACCATCACATCTTCCAGTGGTTAAAACTACAGGCAAGCAGGGGAGCAGCTGAGGCGGAGGTACCTCTGTTTAATCTTTATGTGGCTGTCTGACGTGTCTTACAAAACTTGCCAAAATTCCTCTATGCATTTAGTCAGTTTCATTGTATTGCTTCTCTTCATATACAGTTAAAGCCGTACTGACTTAGGGCTGCTGAGATCAGGGACCCTCTGTGTATCACTTCATCTTTTGCAGCACCCCTTGTTCTTTTTGTCATTAAACATTCTGTTATGCATCTAAGGGACCTTATTGTGCAAGTATGAGCACATCGTGTCTCTTCACTGTGCCATTGTTCATTTGGTGTAAGAATTCTGGATGACATCCTTCACCAAACCCCCCCTTTCTTTTGGACATTTTGTTTAGTCATATAATTTATATGATGCAAAGTCAATCTGATGGAAAAGAATGCATGTAAATCAAAAGGTTTTCAATTCCTTGATATACACACAAATTGGCTATTGTACAGCCAATTTGTGTAAAATATAAAACCTTTGTAAAGGTGTCTATATTTTTTTTTATTTCGCATTATCTTTTCCCTCCTTTATTTCTAAAATTCTAATAAAATACATTTTCTACATACACAAGAAGGTTAAAATATTTAAACGTCTGTTCATTAGTGAAAAATCTAGCAAATATATTTTCAGCATGCCATTGCCCGCATGCTGTTCTGGGGTCAGCAGGGATTGTCTCCAAACATCCAGGAGGCTGTGAAGCACTACAGGAGGGGAGCTGTGCAGCTGGAAGACCCAGTTTCAATGTATGACTATGGAATAGTACTTCTGCAGGTCAGATTTCAACCATTACAATCATCATATCCTACTAAATATCTCATGCTTTTAACATGTAGTCAATTTACTCTTATGAAGCAGTATTGCTTTTTTTCTCTGTAGGGACATGGTGTTGAGAAGGACGTTCAGAAAGGTGTCACATTCCTGAAGAAAGCTATGGAACAGGTTTGAATGGTTAAATGTAATTTTTTTTAGTAGAATATATATTTGTAATAAAATATCAAGACTGTAACCAAAAAAATCCCTTCAGAGATTGAGCACTACATATAGCGAACCATCATATATTTTACAGGGTTTTGTTCCTGCATTCAATGCCCTGGCCTGGTATTATGAGCAGTATGAGCAGAACTACGAGCAGGCAGTGCAATTGTGGGAAAAGGCAGATCTCCTCGGGTCTCCTGATGCTGCTTTGAATCTTGGTGTCATTTACTCACAGGGTCTGTATCCGAGAAAACCTGCCAATCAGGTAAACTCAGCTGCGCAAACATTCTCTAGCAGGATTCTAAAACACCCGACTTTAAACCAGTCGGTTGGAAATATTTATTATTCTCTCCAACAGTATGTGGCGTACAATTACTACTTGAAGTCTGCAAACAGAGGGCACATCAGAGGAGGGGTTCTACTTGCTGACATCTGGACCACAGGGATACCTGCCTTTGTGGAGAGACGCCCATCAGATGCTGTTTTGTTAGAAACACATCCTTTCATTTTTTTCTCTTCATGTATATATTTCCTCATCTCTGAGCTACTGTGTTTGTCTCACTGGCTACAGGTGGGTTAAGTGGGCTGCTGACCACAATGGATATTTGGGCAGCATCTTACAGAAAGCGTTGGATTCTTATCTCAAGGGTGACATGTGGGTTTTTCCTCTGTTCACAGTTTATGTTTTCATTATCAGCTCAAGAGGTAGTTGTTACAAGTAAATGGCGTTTGATCTCTCGTACAGCTTCAGTTCACTGTTATTTTACATGATGGCGGCTGAATCCGGGTACGCACCTGCACAGTTTAATGCAGCATATCTTTGTGAACAAAACACAGTGAGTTATTTAAATGAAAGTCTATTACACTGTACAGTATCTCCTCAGTATACTATTATGGTTAACACCCTGTTGAAATGAGTCTTTCACTCATTTTGTTCCTCTAGGGAAGTTTTCTGAATCCTGCTTACGCAACAAACTGTATGTGGAGATATTACAACCTCACAATCCAAAGTCAAAACTCTGAAACTTATGGTAAGACACTAATCCTAATTTCAGTCATTTCAAAACTTTTTACTTTAGACATTTATTTTCATTTATTTTTGCAGCCTGTATTAAAATGGGTGACCTGCTGTATGAGGGGCTTGATGGCAAACAGAGAGACTTGTTTTCTGCAGCACAGATGTACAAACTGGCAGCACTAAGAAACAATCCACAGGTCTACTCCTTGCTGCATATTTATTTTAAGGCTTGCATGTATTCATCTTTGCATGTGTAATTGTTTTGGAATTGCTCATATTACTCATACTTCTCATTTTAAAGGGATGGTACAACCTTGGCCTGCTTGCTGAAGAGGGCTACAAGCTGCCACTTTCTGTACTGATTGAACTCGGCCTATCAGAGTTGTACCTTGCAGAAAAAAATGTGCTTCTCAGTTCTTTGTACAAAAAGTGAGTTCATGAAGGCTGTTATGTTTGCACAAAACTTATGAAAGGGAATCACATTGTTTGAATGATTGAAAATCTGTAAAAAAACAAACTATATTTTCTTCTTAAAGATGCAGAGACTCAGACAACACAGATTCATACTTGCCTTGCAGCCTCGCTCTTTTCAATTTATTTCTTCAATCATTTGACAAGGAGTACTTTGCTGCTGAAAAGGTTGGTGTGATATGCAAATTTAAAAATAAAAATAACAGCAGGAAAATAGTAGTGTGAATGCTAAATCAGCATCTCAGTGGTCACATAATGATGTACTATTAGTATGAGACAGCATCCAAAAAAAAGTCATATCAGTAAAGTTTCCCAGCCGTTTAATATTTTAACACTGTTCGTGTTCTTTTCCCAGCTCATCGCTGCTGTTGCCGTGGTTGCAGCTCCAACAATGTTTCTAGTTGTTCTTGGTGTATTCAGGAGACGCATCTTTTCTTCCAGTAACAACCAAGACTCTTGACTTAAGTCCAATAACAAAATAAGCTTTCAGTCTAACTCCACAGATAATGTGTTGGGTACGACAGGATCATTATAAATGACAAACCTGACTCTTCAAATTAAATGTTGTACATGGTATTATTGCTCTTTTACATTTCTGTGATGCTTTTGATTAATTGAATGCTGATAAATGAATGTTGTCATTTAAAAATCTGTTCTCTTTATTAAAGAAGAAAGAGAAGGAAAATGTATTTAAGGTCAGATTTTCTCTGGAAGATCGAGGCTTCTGCAGATATCTCTGCTGCTCCTGGACTCTTCAGGACAGAGACCATGGAGCTGTTGGAGACACTCTACTTGTTTCTTGTTTATCTTGTCTTGTTTATTCATTTTGTTTAGAAAAGAGGGAGGGCCACTTCTTCATCTTTTATTTCACACACTGCATATGCAGCATATGGGCTCACAGTGATGATGTCAGCGAAAGGACATGCATATGATGAGACACTACATTTCTCTAACACTTCCTGTTTTTCTCTTTTAATGGGCAGACTATTTCAGAGAAAATGTTTCTAAAAGACCTCAACACGTTTTTATTTGGATATTAAATGGAAGTGAAGGAACTAAAATCAAATGAATTTAAACTGCAGTTGTGCAGCTCCTATCAATCAATCAATATTATTAATCCATTCTGTCCCTCTTTTTTTTATATTTCTTCTTTTTTAATATGCCCCCTATCTTTCTTTCATCTGTTTGAAAACACCCATTTGTACAGGAAAAAAAAAAAAAACTAACAACATTTTGTTATTTTTGAATATAATGTTAAAAGCACTCGGGGGATAAACCTCTTGCAGACTGAAACATCTGTAGCACCTACAGCAGAAACAGCACACAGAGGTACAGAGTATAGGCTGAGGTGTTTGTTTCAGGGAGTTGGATATAATGTAGATCAATAACGTTGTTGTTTCTTTTGTTAGAAAAAATGTGAGCCTTCCCTGCAGTATGGCTTGCAGTGTGAAGACTTAGAAATAAAATCCTATGATTTTGTGTTTTGTCAAGGCATTTAATAAAAGAAATGTCTGTTCTTGTTTACAGTATAATTTCCACAGTTCATTTGTGTTTTCTATTTTTAACTGCACTATAATAAAGTAACAGTTTTTGTTGTGACACTCTGGCTTTATCACGATTAGACATTGCACTGTGAACATTACAGTGTTTAATAGGTTTAGTTTTAATAGCAATTAATATGAAATTATACAGTGTTGTTATAGCAGAAAACGGTGTATTCACAGATTAATGTGATGTAATGACTGCTCATCAAACAAACTGCAAGTTTGCATGGTGTTGTTTTCTAATTATGGTTGCAACAAATTGTTTTTGATTTATGTGTCTAATTATGAACTGGTGCCAAATAGTTAATTTTCTTTTTCTTGGTGTCAAGATGTCAAGTGCTGAAACATGGTGGACTATTGATTTCCCTCTTTCAACCTTGTGTGGGATGTTGAGGTGAATGATTGCACTTAGTATATTGTGTAAATGAGGTATTAAAGTAGTTTGCCTACATTTTACTTTAACTACTGTCTTAATGAAGACAGCCTTAGCCACAAACCTGTAGTTGTGTATGTACACACATTTTTAGACTAAGGACAAATATTCAAGTTAATTTTCTGCTGTTTATGACTTGTCTTTGTGTAACAATAACACCCTTCAACTATTAAGGGTTATTTGTTTCCACCATTAAATACCATTTACACAACTTGTAACATTGCAGAAAATACTATGAGTTATTGCCACTGGGTGCAGTGTTCTTATTCATTCTTATTCACTTAGAACTTCTTGGTCACTAGTGTGTGAATGTGTGTATGAATGGGTGAATGACTGAATGTAGTGTAAAGCACTTTGAGGTCCTTGGACTAGATAAAGCGCTATACAAGTGCAGGCCGTTTACCATTTTCCATTCTTTTACTTAATTTGGTCTTTAGTAGAAAGTAGTAGTAGTCTGTTACTTGGTTGGTGACTTTAACTCTCAATAGATAACTTGTAATTGTGTCTGCATGGAGAACTGCATTAATTTCCAGCAGACAATCGTCTACAGAAACTACTGTACTGATGTGTGCAGTTAGTCAGTGGACAAGTCCACATGGTCACAATGACTGATTATCAAGTAAATGCTTGTCAGCAGAGAAACTCTCAAAATATCTTTGTTAATGAAATCTACAGTATGTGTCATTCACTGCACCAAGATATTGTGCATGTGGACATGCAAAGTGTAATGCCCCAACATTTATCAGCTGATCTCATTTATTTAAAGAAATCATGCAGAAAATTACACTGATGTGAAGTGACAGATTTTTGGATATTATTGTCCACAACCCTCTTAAAATGATTGGTGCTCAGTTAGTAAATGTTGTTGCTAAGTGAATATCACTGTATACGTAGAATCGTAATTTAATATATAGAAGTTAGGCCCTATGGTTTGATTTTCTATGTTTAAATTTCTCATAACATATTTATAAATTCAGACAATTTGAGTTAATGAACATTTACTTCAATGCTAGTATGACACTTTGTTTTGTTTGCTTGATAGTCTGAACTCATTATGTCCTTAATCAAACATCTACATTTTTAAATATATATATTTTTTTCCTTTCATAACATGACTGCTTTGCTACTGGGTCACAATTTACCTGCAGTCTCTTCATAATGTCATGGCTGTTTTTTCTCTTAAAATCCTTTTCATCACTTTCAAACACAATCATTCATTGTGCTTACTTCAAGATCGCTCAGTTGTATCAGCAAATTATAAACTCTTACTATGCGCATCACAATTGTTTCTTTCTGTAAATCTTTGTAAATGATTTTGATCTGGGAATATGAGCTCATCTCACTGCTGCATTCATTCTTAATTGCACTGGTTAAGAGCGTCATCAAACTGTCTGAATTGGAAAATTTGCTGTCTGCTGCTGCTGCTGTGCAATCACATAAAACTGCCATGTAACTCTAATTCATCTGTTTATGGTAAATCTGCCAAGTGACAATCTCTGATTAAACAATCAGTATGAATGATGAGCAAGTAATTTCCTAGATACACTGAACAAGCCTGGGCGCAGCACTGGACTCACTTCAACTGCTCGTAATGTGCCAAAAGACAACTCTGCCTTATCAGCAGCTGTGGAAGTCTGCCAGCCACCTTGCTGATAGATTTTTTTATTACTGAGAATAAATGGATATTGAATCTGCACGTAATGCTGTGAGTGTGGGAAAGTACACTTTGACAGCCAAGCTGATCGTTTAGGGTGTAGTGTTTTACATTCACGCACCGAGAAGTGTCCAAAACTGCAAGAAAAGGACTATGAGACATTTTTACTGAGACTGGCCATATTTCTGCATGCCATTTGTTTCTGCACATGGTTGGTCCAGAACCTTCAGGAAAAAAATTCAAAATAGAAGTGTAATGTGTTGCAAGATCCAAAGACGAATTAGAAACAGTTTTGCTAAAAAAGTATTTTTAATTTGTCTGAAGGGGCCTGTTTTAATTGATATGATCCAAAGTAATGAAATATAGAGTCTTTATTTGGATAACCTCTGGCTAACTGTTTCATCTTTTTGCAGCTTCTATTCAGTACAGTGAAGAGAGCTGTTATTTTCAAAGAATACCGATGTATAAAACCTGAATTTGGAAGTTTTCATCCAATAACATATGAAGCCCAGAGTCAAGAAAAATGTACACTCCTCTCTATAAAGTAGCAAGTATTGGAACAGTGAGAGGAGAGATTCAGCGCTATTTATTGTTTGCATAACCATTCTAACAGGACACACATGGGCAACAAATATTACCTGTCAGTTAAATGTTCCAATGCATTGGCCCATATAAAAAAATTGGTGTTCTGTTAAGAAATAATGCTATTTTCTAGGGTTGTCTTCAGTCCAGATGTAAACACCTGGAAATAAAAGTTAAAGTGTTGTTCTCTTGTCTCATAGGTTTTCAGTCTACAGCAAAAGGAAAGTAATTAGCCTCATTGTTCCAATACTTTTAGAGGGGAGTGTATTTTTTTGTGAAGCACTAGATGGCAGTATTGCTTTGTTTAGACCAAGTAATTTACCTACTATACATACTGGATGCATTTATAGGTCAAAAGACAAATGACTTAATTCATTTCTTAAATAATTGATAATGCAAGAGGCTTTTGTGATGGCTTCATTGATTAATAACACTCCTGCATGCTTTTAATTTGCATTAACTTGCCCATTTTATTTGAGAGGTAGTTTAGATTTGATCTGTTCCAAATTAAAAAAATAAATAAATCGAAGAGTCTCAATCATTCCTTGATGTTAAGCATTGTCTCGAAGCTGCACATTTGAAATTTCATTGTGAAAAGCAAGTCAACAAAGACAGTCAAAG
>JAOXNZ010000091.1:6404855-6416334 GCA_028566095.1 Kryptolebias brasiliensis
CCGAATATAAGAAAAACTAACTGCTGACATTAGGATTTCAGTACCTGGATTCCTGGTTGTTCCCAGAAAAGTGGAATCAATGGCATGAAAAGTGGCTGGTAATATATTTTCCTTCAAGGAATACTAGGCCTTTAATTACTAAATGCCTATCTTCAAAAATCTTATACAGTCTGTGTCACATTTTCTTTAAAATGCCCACATTGGGGTTTGTATTAACAATGTGATGGTATATAGCTAAAGGTCATGCACATAACCCTCACAAGAAAAAAACAAAACAAATGAATAGTCTGCAAGGGAAATAAACACTTCCAGCTGTAATGAAATGTGTCACTGAGACTGCACTGTACCTGCCTTGAGGGAAGAATTAAACCTGCACAGCGAAGGTCTGCTGAACCTTGTCATCCTATGCAATGACCCCTGTGATGTCTACTCTTTTTAATGCCCCTTCTGCCTTGATAGAAACCCAGATTTAATTCTCACACTCAGATCCTGTGGCTGTAATAACTGTGCGCTCGAGAATATTACTGCATGCCCTTGGAGAGACATTAATCAAAGAGATAGGTTGTTTTTTTTTAGTTAAGTGCTTGTGTTTGCACCACCTGATGCTTTGTATATATGTTTTTGTGCTTACTAATGTGATTATATTTTTAACTTTGCTGCTGGAGGAAGGAGTCTTTATGTCCTCCAAGTGTTCAAGTTTTTTGTCCTCTGAGTGTGATAGAGGCGTGGCTGTGACTCGCCTCCTGCTCTGGTGGCAGCACTTACGCTGTTCTTCAAAGTGACATCTCTGGGAGGGACCTTTCTCCATATGCATCACCGTCTCATCAAGTGTTGCAGTGTGCCCAGATTAATGGGGCTGAGAGCTGATTATGCAGGGCTGTACATCATGTCTGACTGCTGCCTGCTGCTCTTCCTGCCTGTCAACGATCCACCCGACTACCTTCCATCCGTTTCATAGAGAGAAAAGGAAAAGGTGACACTATTGCTAAAGACTCCTGAAGTTTTCCAACAGACTTGTGCAATTTGTTAGTTTGATGAAACAGCCACATTGTCCTGAGTTCTTTAGTTACTTGCAATGCCACCTGTCTTAGTCTTTGCCTTTATTCATTTGCACAAACACATCACTCATAGAAATTCAAGGCATTCCTTGAAAGAATGTATATCACCCAGTGGCTACTATTATTATAAAGTTATAGCTATTTTAGTGTTGGCTAGGTTCAATTAGCTGCATCGACCATCTTGAATTGGACTGACTCCAAAAGTAAATTAGTTGTAGATGTGCATCCAGTGCTTACCTCCTGAGAGTTTCAATAAAATCCATCCAGCTTTATTGGCCCTTTGGCTTCAGCGGTGGGTGATAATGAAAGATGCTGAGACAGTGTTCATGGAGTAGTCACCTATACATGTTATTGAACAGATATGGAAAATAAATATGTAAAAATTTAGGGCATGGTTAGGCTGGCCAGTTATATCCAGAATCATCATCTGAATTGTTTTAGCCAACAAGTGGATCACAATGATTAAGTTATCAAATTGTGACATCCAGCAATGACAGCTTCTTACCTTCGGGTGTTACATTTCCAACATAAAGCAAAACAAAACAAAAGTCATTAGTTCTGTACCATTTGAGTCATAATCAGATTTCTTCTCATTTTAAAACAATCAAATGCTGATGTGACTAAAAAGTCTAAAAGTAACAAGACAACAATCTGGCATTTCTACTCCAAAGATTCTAACTGCTGAGTTGGACTACCTGTGTGTGTAAATTACCTCTGTTGCAGCCTCCTGTAAGGATGGATTAATCTTCCCAGCACATTATTTAATGTGTTCCCTTGCTTGAAAACAGACGATAAATTGTGCTTGTCACTGTGGCCGTGTAGCTGCTCTCCATAGCTTTAGAATTACTAACAACACTTCACATTTCTGAACATAACACTGTAAAAAGCTGTTAAAAACAAGTCATAACTTGGAGTGGGAATATCAGAGGGTAAAATGAGGAGTGTATTTCTGACGATGTGTGTAAATAAAGAACACTTTCTTACACTGATTGCTTTAAACTGCTGTAGCAACAAAACCTCCTGATGCTGTTCATTTAGACCAAAACAAAGAGGTGTACTGCTGCACTGGTTTGTGCTTTTTAAACAGCATGACAGCGTTTTCGAATCAGAGGCGTGACGATATGCTTAAACCCTAACTAAACATTTCTCTCGTCTGCTGTTTATTTTTAAAAGACCTATTTTCTTCTTGTGTGTATCTATTGTTGCTTTCCCAAGGTTTTACACAGCTGATTTATTTTAATTTTTTACATTTTATAGAACTTCTAAAACATTGTGTAATAATGTGTTTTCCTTAAAATATATTGTTTTCTTTTGTATTTGTTTAGTGCAGAGTTTTGGTTTCTGTTTGTTGTTTGCATGTGCTAAATAATTTCACTGAGAAACTAAGTATTTTCTGAAACAGGATATTACAGATGGTATACTGTATCCTGTATACAATGATCTTGACAGATTGATGTGCAAGTAGAATGTTCAGCTGATGACAGCAATGAACAGTTCAGGGAGCAGGGAAGCTCAGTCTGTTGCTCTGAAATCCATGTTCATATAAAATATATCACATCTGAAAACAACAAAATGAATATAGTTACTTTGCATGCACAACATTTTCTATCATTTGTGTTAAAACTCTGTAAACTTCATTGAACTTACTAAAGACTGTTTGCTTTGTAAAACTATTTTCTTTATATCATGGTTTAGTTTTTCCATGTCATACAGTTTTATCAAGAAACTATTGTCTGAGTTTTATTTGTTATGTCTGTGAGGACATATTCAGTAAGGTGTGAAAATGCATTTCCAGTTTAACCATTGGGGGGCGCTTTCACACTTGCCATCAAATGTGTTCAGCACAAGCCCCTTTTCAGTCTTTTGCCATGCATTTTTATTCATGTCTTCCTAGATAGCCTTTGTTTAAATCTCCACCTTAAAAGGTCATGCGTAGTATATGTTCATTACTTTTGTTTGTTTTGTCACATGAGTTGTAAATGGTTTGCTGGGTTCAGACATCAATGATTTGTTTGCTTCATCACAGAGTCACTGATTTTATTTCATTTTTTTTTTCCTGAACAAGACCATCAGCATCAGTTGTCAATTGATCTCCTCCACGTCTCCCACTTCATCCTCACTCTTGTCATTCTTGTCGCTTTGTTTTCACTCGCTCACTTCTCACTCCACCCTGGCTTCCTGCACCGACCACCACCCACTCCTTCTTTTCACCCTGGCTTTGTTCGTGCAGTTCCCTCCCCAGAGGTGAAGAGCTGAGTCCTATAATTACCCGAGTGTCAGTGAAATGAATCATTGGGCGACTGATTGAGCTGCATGATTGGAAACATCTATCCTGAGTAGTTTGACTGAGTGTTCTCAGCCCTCTGCTTCATCCTTCTACTGATGCCCAGGGCTGGTATGTGTGCATGCTCCGTGGCACTGCTGGGGAAGACAGGGTGTGGTCTGCAAATACTGTGTGCTGTTGAAACCATGACAACAAATAGGACAATGGAGAAATCAGGAAAGTTCTAATAAAACCTGGATTAGTGCTCTTGTATTGTTGCTTTAATAAATTGTGAATTAGTTCTTTTTTGTCTTTTTTAATTTAAAATTGCAATTCAAACTTCCAGTTTTAAAGATTGCTTTAGAGGCTTTGCTACACTACTGTGCTTCTGCAATTAATGACCTTATTAAAGCTTGAATCTTTGCACAGTTTTATTGGAGGATGAGTGAGAGAGATGCACTCACTTGCAAAAAGTGTACAAAAAATGTATTTTACTTAAGACCACGCAATCTAAGAGTCAAACAGTGCAAGTGTGCAACTAAAAGCAGATTTGTGCATTATTTAGGAGCGTGTCCAAACAAAACATATGACAACATTCAGCAAACAGGTTTTATTTTGGACCTATGATGTAAACATTTGATGATTGTGCATGTATGTGGCACTCAAGATAATTTCCATTAAACACACATGCACACAGACACCTAAATAGACATTTTTTCAACAAATAGTTGGACTTGAACTTGGATAAAGAACTGCATTATTTGTAGGAAGTTCAATTTTTGTGCATGTTCTCCAGAAACCCAGCATGCACAGGTGCAGAAGTGGACTAATACACCTTGGTCATACTATTTTAAGTTATACAGTTTGAATAACTTAAAAAATAAACAAAAAATTTTGCTCATAAAAGATTTGTGGAGGAGCAAAATATCCCAGTCTAAAGGAGATAGTGAACAGTGAGGACAGAGGTCCTTCAAACCACAAGTTGGTTGCCTTTGCAGTCACTTGCATGAAGCTACCACCATGAAAACTGTTGTCAGCCTCTTTAACCTAAGAAGCCTTTTTGAGCCAGCTGCACATGGAGAACAGAGAAAGAAAATCAGCAATGTTTGTGCTGCCTTCAATCAGAACCAACGGCTACTGCTGCTGTGAAGTGTCTCCACCAGCATGCACTGCTCCCATGTTGTACTGCTCTCACTCAAACCTCGTTCTGTTTCACCCTAAAACTTTGCTCTCAGATTTACTACAGCTTGAATAAATGTTTTTCCCTGCAGTTACTCTTCTCCTTTAAGATAACCTTCTTCTGTGAGCTCAGGAATCGTCTTTTGAATGTTTTCAGTTTGCTTATTTTACTTCAGTTCGGATGATGACCCATTAGAAGGTTTCAGCTGCGAGTAAACACAGCTGTATACTCCAAATTAAATTCAAACATGAAGGTGATGGATAGCCAGCATCTTTTTTGTTCTGCTTTGCACACCTGCTTTGGTTGTTTACATGCAAAAATAAAGGAATAAATAAAAATTATTCCCAAAGGAAAAGTTGGTACAATATATTTTATTTGGACAGAATTAGCATTTACAGCAAAAAAGTTGAGATGAAGTTTAGAATTAAACTTTTTCACTTTGAAAATGTGAATTGTGAACATGCAAGATTTAGAAAACCAGGCAAGAGAGAGACCTCAAAGTTATGTTTTCTTGATATAGCCTTTGGGAACTTTTCTTTCTAAATATTAACTTTATGTCCAGCAAAATCCCTTCCTGTAAACATGTTAACTGTGCACACATGTGATCGTAGTTGCAGTCTTAATAAACTGCAAATGTTTGAGCTTCTGTGTTCATGCAATCAACAGTTCTCACTATTCAGTAAACCAGTGAGCTCCTCATGGTGCCCCACAACTGGGAGAGATATACTTTTTTCTGTAGCACTCACAGTCCTGCTTCCATCCCTGTTTTCCCTGCTATCCTCAGTGTTCTCAGATATCAGACAAACACCAGGAATGGTGCAAATCCCCACTACACAAAAACTGAGAACTTATTATTTTTATTTTTTCTGAGCTCTTGTGCCAATAAGATTTGTTGTAATTTTCCAACTCACAAGCAGCATCTTTAAAGTGGCCTGAAGCACAGTCACCACAGAGAACAGCAATGAGTGATTTTTTTTTCATCATACAACAAATCTTACTGTCTGAACGACATGAGTGCATGAGTGCGCACAAATGCAAAAATATTTTGACTTTATCTCCTTTTTACACACCATTGAACAACAAAAATGACAGGAAGGAAAAACATGCAGCAGTCATTAAATACCAGAAGACTGTTTGCTAAAGACAGGTGACTTGTTATCAGCAAATGTTTTCACAACTTGACAATCTCCTCAGTCTCTACAGGGGCTGCTCTCCCTGCTCTGCAAGATGAGCAGAGCAGATCATTCTGAACTCGCCTGATGATTTCCCCTGAGAAATAAGTGGCTTGACTGTTTACATGATTGACTGCTGTAAGTTTCTGGGGACCTAGTCACCTTCAGATATAATATTTCAGCCATCTTTGGAACCTCACTTTATTCCTGCACTGTCCCAATTTGCTCTGTACATACCCTGACTCAAAATATTGTCACTTCTTCTTTTAACATTAGTTATCAGCCACTGACAAAATAAGAGTGATAATGGTTTTGCACATGTCTGTGTGTGTGTGTGTGTGTTTGTTTGTCTGTACCATTAGGAAAATATCTCATGAACCACTGAATGGATTCTAATGAAAGTTTCAGGAAGCAATTATTAGATGAACATCTACAAATCAACCTGATTCAAGATGGCTGCCACAGCAAAGCAATCTTAGTAAACCAAGACAAAAATGGCAATACTTCAGTCAGTTTCACAGATATTGGGCTAAAATTTAGTGTGGTAGTAGCTGAGACTGATCGCCAGCGTATAAGTGTTAACCAGTCGCACAAAATTTGAGTTTAAAACTTTGCCATTAAGTATTAATGGCAAAGTTATCTCCAGCAGTCATACTTTGAGCGCAACATCTTTCTCTAAAAACTTGGCATTAATTGTTAATGTCAACCTTGTTTGTCTTTTAGCAAAATATTTCATGAACCACTGGACTGATTTCAAAGAAACGCTTAGAATGTTGTCACTGGATTAATATCTACAACTGATTAACTTTTGAAGTCAACCCAATTCAAGATGGCTGCCACAGCTAGACAACCTCAGCAACACAAAAATGACTGTACCTCAGTGAATTTTACAAATATTGATTTAAAATTTGGTGTGGTAGTGGCTGAAAGTAATTTGTAACACATAGTCTAACTGCAACTAGATCATGCAAAATATGGCAATATAGCATGAGATTGCACATAGGGTTATTTTCAAGGTTTGACCAAAATAGTTACATAACATTTCTCAACATGAGATGGTCTTAGTTTAAAACTCTGTCATGAAGATGACAGATAATATGCATATAAGGTTGTCTGTTATAAGAATTCCCTGTAATTGAGGATTCATCTTCAGCTGCTGACACCTAGTGACCTATAAGGGTGAGTAGTTTACATAATCTAATGACTGAATTCCTATAAGGTATAACTAATCTGTTATTGGTCAATAAACCAACCTGGTGCCCCCTGCTTCAGCGAGAGTTTAAATATGTGGTAAGTTGATGAAAAAGTGTTACCTTTCTTTTATCATCCTCTAAATGGAGCACCTTCAAGAAATGCTAGTCTTTTCATTTTCAATGTGTTCAGTTAGTACTATATGTCAAGTTAAAATTGATACCTACGTATATATTTTTTTAGAACTTGGTTACTTCTTACATTTCTATAACTCTAATGAAATAGATATTTACTAAGAATGACCTTGTTCAAAACTGAAAAATGGCCTCATACACCCTTGAATAAGTTCAATCCTGTGGCTGATGGTAAATTTCTTGTGCTTGTTGCATCAAAAGAAAGTTATTTAGGACCCTTTGGAGATGCAAGCCTGCAGTAAAGCTTGAGTCATATTTGTGCTCAGCAGTGAAGCTAAAACTCGACACTTAAAGCTTTGGTTTTCTCTCTCTGAGCTCTGTGCGCCTGCTGCTTTGATGCCGACTCTGTGCTCTCAGAGAAGAGGAGAGATGGAGGGACAAACAGAGTGCGACAACAGCCCCTGACTGGCTTTAGACATGGAACTTTATACTGAGGAGAGGATGAGTGCTGCGACAAAGTCAATAGGACAGAGGGGGAATGAGACTGCATGGGTTTGATTGTTTAATTAGACTTCACTTTATGTCATGCCAAACCAACCGGCCAAATAAAAAAAAGAGGATTGGGACAAAAGTCTCATTCTTGGCAAGAAATCATTGTCACAGATTGTGATGGGCTCATGAGATTCTGGTAAATTGCTGATAGTGTTGTCATTGTAGAGTTTATACTTCTGTTCAAAGCCAAGATTCCACATACAAACAATTAATTTTACTTTTTATTTGTTTATTTTAATCCTGCCATCAGAGTTATTCAGTGTGACATTGAACATTTTAGCAACTGTGCTAAGTCACAGAAATGCCACAACCATTATCCCTCTTCTAATGCAAATATTAAGTCTTTTAGGGCAACTTACTATATGTCACTTAAGGACAGGACATCTTAGCCTAATGGCCTTTTCATTGGTTTACTTTGGTTTGTATGTTCTGATCATTGCATGTGTTGTCCCAGAAAAGAAATGATAGTTCTTTATAATAGAAATTCTCGGAGCAGTATGGCTTTTGGCTAACTGGTAGTTCTTACAGGTTTTTTCCTGCCTTGACATGTGATCTGTCTGCTTCTCTGTGGTCAAGAAGGCAACAAGTCCAGGAGGGTAACTCAGATATCCCTCTTCCCAGCGACACTCTTCAGCTCCCAAGGCGTTCCCAGGCCAGAGATGATATATAATCCCTCCAGAGAGTGATCCATACCTCATGCTCTTCCTTCACTATGACAAACCTGAGCAACAGTGCTATGTGACTCAGATGGCTCATAGATGTCGCTCTTTCCATAGGTAAACATGCAGTAGTTGGCAGTCATTCACATTAACCATTTTAAGAACACATTAACTACTGATGTGAGGAAAAAAATTGTGCAGATTTTGATTCTTACTTTATGAATTTCTTTTTGACTAATCTTCATGAGATTGCAGTGAGTACCTTTTTGTTACCGTGAATAAATGTCCAAAATATTCAATCTAATTATTGTGCAAATATTCCGAACACCTGATTCCCATCAGTATTAATTGGAGAGTGATTCTTGATGATCTTGAGGAGCTGACAGCCCAGTACTCTTTGACGTCTGTTTACTGTTACCCTTGGCAAACCACTGCATCTGTATGGAGCAGTTTCCTCTGACAGCTGCAGTAGCTCACTAGCAGCCTGAGAGAGTTTATGACTGTTCAGTTGATATACCTGACTTTTGTCACAGCTGCCACCTCCACCCACACACATTTCAACACAATTTCAGCCAGCCAGTGCAGGCAGAAGATAAATGATTGAACTCTCAAAAATATTCAAGTCCTTCTGGTGTCTTTTATACATTCAGACTTTTTCATTTGCAGTATTTTTTTCCCCATCAGCTGGATTCAGCAAACTTTTATACTTATTTTTATGACAGGATGTTCATTTTAAAAAAAGGATGGAAAATGTTAATATCTGCTCTCATTTTAATTATGACTTTTGCTTCTGTTCAGTCTTTCATGTAATATTTCTGTGTGCAAGAAGGACCACACATATTACATTTTTCATATGGATTCCGGACTCTGAAACAAACAAAAGATATTGCTTGTTTTTTTTGTTGTTGTTGTTTTTAAGTTTAATGCACTCCTTCTTGAATATAAGTGCTTATGAGGTCAGATATGATCTGAGATATGTCACACAGAGTGTAATATCTCCTCTGTAGCCATTGCTTGACTAGCCATGGTCTGAGATTGGGACAGAATGCCTGCAAGGATTAAGGCTCACCAGGCAGCTTGAGTGTGACAGCGTGAGAAAATTGGTACAGATTTATTGAATTTTCAATAGGAAAATAGAAAAAAAAGAAACTAATAAAACACCATGGGCTATTTTTCTATGAGTCTGTATTTATGACTTTTTGTCTCTTCAATATGAACTGAGTAAAATGTGTTTGTGCATTTGTCTGTAGGCTATGTTGTAATTATCAACCCCTATTGCTTTGCTAAGAAGGGGCAGAGAGAGCCAGTTCCACCACATTCAAAATGACTTTCAGACTGCTTTTATTCTTCTGTCATACTGACAAAGATATATTTAGTCTTCTTTTCATTTGGTTTTCTTCAGCGCTGTGTGATGTACATGCATTGTGCTTCAGGAAGAGGATACTGAAGTGAAACAATGAGCTCAAGCTCCTTTGGTGTATCTGAGTACTTTTAAAGCATATGCAGGTGGGAGCTGTTCATAAGTGTGTAAAAGTCCTCCCGCTTAGTTGTGTGTTTTAGGGTGGAAAACAGGATTAGGGTCATTTTTGGTTTGTTTTTTTGTGTCCTGCAAGTAGAAATATGAATTACATATTTACATCATCTAACAAACAGCATTTGCACAGCATCGTCTATGAAATAGCATCAACCTTTTTTTCTAGCTCTTTGCACAAAAATTTACACTGTAAGGTTCATCATTTTGTAATCTGATAAAGCAGCTATGTTCTGTCTTTAAGATGTTGGGTCACGTTTGAAATCATTGTCATAGCTTCACTCAGACATACCAATGACAGTGATAAAGAGTGCCATGGTGCATATGTACAATATTTGTTATCAACACAAGAGTTGACAGACCACGTGATAAAGCACATTATCTAAGAGGGCATTAGATAATGTGCAACAAAAAATCACATAGCTACATTTTTATCAGCATGTTAAGTGCAGTCTGGGTGTGTAAAACTTACCAGTGTTGGTTAGGATCAGTTGGAAGTAGGTCCTTTTTACATGTATTAAGTTAACAAATGGCTAATGTTTATAATAAAGTACTTTTTATTCTTAAGAAAACATCACTTGCGTGAGGCTCCAATTATTGGCAAAGAAACCAATGTTTGAGCAGCTCTGCTGTTATTTAATAACGTGATCCATCAGATTCCACTTAAAAGCCACTGAGATGAAAGTAATACGTTTTATTGCTGAAAAATGAGTTTGCCAAATGAAAAGCACCAGATGAGATATTGAGACATGACAGTGATGCATTCACTTCCCCTCTGAAAAAAATGGAAAGCAGTAACTGTCTGAAAGGTATGGTGGATGAGAAAGCTCAGTGTGTTGCAGCTACAGAAAGCACAAAACACAAGCAAATTAAAAACCTATTCCAGCTTGCTACTTTCGCTTTAGTTTATTTAATATATTTTTAGCATATTCCTGTTTGTCTGACAGCTTGGCAGACATACAAGATGGTGTTTACCAGAACTGGGGCAGGAACCAACATTAAGGCGATTAAGTTTAAGTGATTAATCTTTCAGGTATTTACTATTCTTTTTTATTTTGTTTGGTTGAAACTTTCCCAGCAGTTTTTTTTTTTGCTTTCTGTGGCAGATTTACTTTCCTCTGTCCATTTTTCCATACAAAAGGGTTGTTAACTGATTGTGGCACACTTGTGTTTCATGTGTTCAAAATAAATGCAACAGTTGTGTGCAAAGACAAAAGTGTAAAAAAAAAGGTTACAATTTGGACCTGTGCGTACAGTTAAACCAGAAGTTCAAAACACATTTTCTATTACTAATTTTTTCTGTCATGCAGATTTTGCCCTACAAAAAAGAAACTAAAAAAATAGCAAAGCCTCTTCCTCTTCTACATTTTTTTTTCTCTTTTAATTGTGACAACCATTTTAACAAAAAATAATAATACTTTAAATGCCAAGCATTAGACTTTACTTGAAGTGGTGTAAAGTCAAAAATAAATACTCTTAAAATAGGAACAAATGTGCTACTTAGTGACTTTAATCTAATTCATCTCACCATATTATCTTGAGGAAAGTATTAAACTTCAACGGTTGGCACAAACACATTTGTCAGGCAGCTGAAATAAGCAATGGTTTATATTTTTGTTTGCGTGACATGAAAACATTAATTTTCACCAGCAAACCTGACAGAACAAGGCTCATAGAGGCGAGTAAATACAAAATTATCACATTTTCACCCCTGATCAATATTGGTCAGTGACAGTGCC
>JAOXNZ010000091.1:6453069-6482387 GCA_028566095.1 Kryptolebias brasiliensis
GAATTTGAGATTTTCATTTGTTGTCATTTGTAATCATCAAAATTAAACGAAATAAACATCTGAAATATATGAGTTTGTATGTAATGTATGAATGTAATATACAAGTTTCACTTTTTAAATGGAATTACTGAAATCAATCTACTTTTTCATGATATTCTAATTTTATGACCAGCACCTGTATAGCACTGTAAGTTCTTCTCTATGTGTTGGTATCTAAGTGTAATGATTCTACCTCTTATTGCTTATTCACCCTATCAATCTAACTTCTGTAACTGGAGTGCATGGCAATATTCACATATTTGTGGCCTAGCACAGTTGAGAACATGGAGATGACATGTGAATGGGCTTACCTGCTCAGAAGACGGGTCAGCCAAACAGCCACACAGGACTTTAAGAATTTTAGATCAAGACCACTCACTCAGCTGTGGGGTGTGGGAAGCCATCAGAATTTCTACCTGGCCCACTCAGATGGAGAAACATTTCTTTTTCACCACCAGCTCAGCCTAATGAGGCACCAAATCATTGCATACTATACCTGTAATGTCACAGAAGGTGTGTGAATGAACAGAAGTACAATCATGACTTTATTTGGTTCTCAAACTCAAGGTTTTCTTAGCAAGGATGTACAACAATAGGGGCTCAATCTACTGCCAGTCTTAGAATACAGGGTTCTTAAAATAATAACTGAATATTAAATCAGAAAGAAACTGTAGTGAGATTTTGGCTGTTTTATTCTTTGTCACAATGGCAAATAAAGACTATCTCTAAAGGCTAGAATACATAAGAACAGCTTCCCATCAATTACAATTGAAATAAAAAAATCATTTTTGTGTTGTGAAGAGCACACAAATAGTTTTTATCATTAAACAAACTTGTGGGTTTTATTGGACTTTTGCCAAATTGCATTTATTTTTTTTCTTGTATTGCTGTTGCATGAAGAGTCCCTGTCTGTGCTCTCTTTTTCATTTTGCCAGCTCTTTGACAGTTCTAATATGACCTATTTGTTTTCTAATATTTAAACTGCCATTTGTTTTTGCTCTTTTATCTGCCACTTGTACGCGCTGATTTTCTTTTGATTTTTTTTAACTCTGACGTTTGTGTTCAACAAACCTTGTACCTGCTCTAAGTTTAAAATTACTGTTGCTGCTGCTTTGTTAATTGTTGCTGTTCTTGTGTTAACTGTTGTGTGTGTATATGCAAAGGGAGTCCGTACAGAACAATTGCATGCTCTGTAGCTGAATTAAAAAAAAGTTTTGCTGAGCTGGATATATGACTTTTCCGCACATTTCTAGACAAGCCAGTGAGAAGGTGCCACATCACTAGATTCTATGCTGAGACTCTTTCATAAAACACTTTCAAGCAAGACCAGAGACATCTTCTTTTCATTTCTGTGTGATTGACATAACGACTTAAGTGGCTTGAAGTCATCCCCACTCTGTTACGCTTCTGAGCCGATGAATGTGGTAGTCGCAGAGCTGAGTTTGTAAGTTGGTCTAAAGTGGAGAGTGTTGCGAGCAGCTTTCCATTCTAATCAACAGTGCTGCCATCACATGCTGGTTCTCCAATGCCAGCTTTATTTGTGTAGGTATACATCATAGCAGAACTTAACTGGCTTTATTGATCCATTTGTAAACAACCAGAGGGGGCTTAAATAGGAGCTTGTTTTTGTGGGAATATTTTGGAACTCTTTTATGAAATAGGCAAAAGTCCCAACTTTAATGTAGGAACCTCAATATGTTTATTAATGATAAGACATCAAGGTGCAATAAATACAGAGTACATTGCAAAGATATAGTCAGGTGACCACATTGAGTTCATACTATTATTAGATAGAAGTAGGAAGCCTGGAGCACCAGGTGATGTTTTGTTCTGTAAGCTTCAACTAATGTAAGAAAACAGAGACAGCAAATACAAGTTTCCTCAGTCACAGAACAATACTAACATTATTAACCGTTGCACCACACTTCATTGTTTTCCTGCAGTGGCTTTTTTTGGATACAGCAGACATCAAAATTTGAGAAACTGTGCAACGAGTGTTGCAAGATTAGAAACAGACATCATAGTCTCAAAGCCATGGATTCCTCCCACTTTTTCAAAGGTGGAAACGATAGTATGTTGCAGCTAAATCTTTTCACCACTCTTATCCACAGAGCAGGGGATGAAATCTTATTTAGGGATCAGCACCAGTGCATCACGGCCATGATACCAACAACATGCAACTCTGCAAGCTCCTTTTAAGAGTCTTAGATCCTTGGAATGAATCAGTCAGCAGAAATCATTTTCAGCTCAGTTATTTATTTATTTTTTCAATTAGAACTGAAAAAGACACTGTTGCTTTCCAGCAGTTTTATACATTACCAAAAATTGCTATGTCTTAAAGTATCAACAGCCATTAAATTTTAAGAATTTTAAATGTGTTCTTGGTTGCTGTAGCCAAATATTTGAAATAGAGAGCCTTGGAAAATTCAAAAACAAAAGCGTGGTGAATAAGCTTTGCTTTTGTTTGTTTGTTTCCTTTTCCGTCCTTTTGATTCTGAAGCCAAGCTCGTCTCAGAACAATATGCAAATTTAGAAGAAGAATGACTGTCTGGCCCCCTGAGAAGCGCAGAGCCTTTACTGTAGCTTCAATACTGAATAGAGCTTGATGATTTTTATGTGCTATCTGGTGCTATTTTGACAAACTTACAATCTTTTGATGAAATAAATGTTTGTTTGCTATCTGAACAGCATAGCCAGACCCTCTGGTTGGGATTAAAGCCTTTGTGTTTCTCTGTTCAGTAGCTGATGGTTTAAATAACACAGTCTGTTCTATAAATAGAAAAAAGAAATTATTTACGATTGTCACAGCTTTTATTGTCAAATCTTCTTTCAGATTCAGATGAGCTAAGTTCACTTTCAGTAACACTTACTTGTTCAAGAAAAGAAGGACACCTCGATTTATAATGTGCAGAAAATTTGGAGTTTGAACTATTTTCTCTGCTACACTTACATAGCATGTAAGGTTTCCAAAGAGGCAATGAAAATGTGACTGCTTATAAGTGTAAGGTTAACTGAGGTTTTACTCAGTGAAAATCCAAGCTGTAAAATGGTTAAACTGCAATTTGACAAGTGTTATTCAAGTACTAGCCACCTGTGACTGCTCACTGCAAAAGCTTTAACAGTCTCAGCTGCGCTGCTAATAATGCTCTCTGGGTTTGCAGAATTTTATTTATCATCAGAAATGTAGTGAGGCACTTAGTCAATTTTTTGATACTGCCAGAATGCTCATGAGTCAACATGCATTTGTGATTAAAAAAAGGCAGCATTAGCATATTGAAGCGATGTTCCAATTAATAAAGATAATTTCATCCATGCCCACACATGCCCTAAATATGTGCATGGTGGCAGCCTGCAGTAACAGATGAGAGGAAAGATTTTGACTCAAACAGATAAATGAGCAGATGTGAGGTGACAGTTTGTGACCAGAGGTAAATCTAATAATGGGAATATTAGAGTAAAACAACACACTTGCGGCGCAAATTTCAAAACAGTCCACCACTTTTAACAATATAATTATATTTTAAATTTGTACTGATATCTTTAGCTATGTCATTATAACAAAGTGATATCTTTATCTAATGCTTTGTTAAGCACAATTTACAAGGTTACCTGTGATTAGCGAACGCATGAAGTATGTCTTTTGTTTCTACAATACAATTTCTACAATATTAGCACAGATCTTTGCTGTTTGTATTTTATGCAATCCATCCATTTGTTTGAGAGCTCGTTTGGTAATTTTCAGCCATCAAAGGACCCAGATTATGCAGGGGTGGGTGGAGCAGCTGTTTTTTTCCAGTTGCGCCAGGAAACTGCTTTTGTGCCTGCCAGGGGTTGTACCTTAAGTCACAACAGTATTATCTTTTTAATATTCATTATTCAACTCATTAAAGAATAAAGTGTCATGATTTCTTGTCTGTAGCTGAGTATATAGTTGTGGTTATGTGTAGTTTTACCATTCTCAATGTCTGAGATTGGTACCTTTTACATGTAATAAAATATAGAACATGTAGGTCATCAGATCTCACAGGGTTATGTGATTTATTACCACCACTATGTTCCAAATGAGGTTATTTACAAAAAAAGCTGTACAAATTTGAATTTATATGCAAACTTTTTGGGTGGCAGGTGATTACATGGTATGCATCCTTGATTCTAATAATGTAAGGCTTAATTATTTTATAAAAGAAATTCAAATAACTTTGCCATGGGAATAAAATTTTCCCATTGTTACTTTAAATCTCCCACTAAGTGAAAGAGAGGAAGAGGGTAGTATTCTCAACTTTGTCCCAATGGGATAAAATGCCGTCTTTGTTATCTTACACCCAACATCAAACTCCTGATCCCAATCAAAGCTTCTTTTTTTTTTTATCTGTCCGTCCTCTGAAAGCACTCTACTCTTCAACGTCAACCCAGCTGCTCTAGCTCTGCTCCTCAGATTAGAGAATTCACCAGCTCTCAGCTTTATCTACCATTGTTCCCAAACAAAATTGGCTCCAGAGGGGAGTGGGAAGGAAAATCACTAAGAGACGAGACAGACTGGCTTTATCTTAATCAGCTGCAGATATTCAAAATTTACACAAAATTATTTTCTTTTCTCGCTCTTTTCTTACCAGGACCATTAAGGTTAAAACTGCAAAAAAGGGATGGGATGTAGAAAAGATTTGTCTCACAGTGTTCTGACTTGAAGTACAAGGCTTCAAGGACAGTTGTGAATTTAATACACCTGGTAAAACATGGTGGGGTAAGCTTGAAAAGAATCAATATGATGCTTAACAGCAGTTTCTGCTTTAGTTCTTGTGTCAAGGAATCCTTTGGGATGCTCACTGTGTTATGAGTTTTGTTTTGTTATTATAACATGCCAATTTCATAACTTGGAAAGTTTTCTTTGCACTGATTCTCAGTGCAGCTTGTGTGGGTGGACAGGACTTTGTTCTTAGATGTGTCTATGTTAGCCTCAAAGAAGCACAGCACATAAGACTCAAACTGTGAAGCAGACAAGGCAAACAGCAGTTCTGACGTGTTACATGTAAGATGCTTGAGTATATCATCTTTTTTCTGTTTTACCTAGCACCTCATGCATTTATAAAATTCAGATTTCTCCAGGTAAAGTCATTCAGACCTGGTGTTATTGTACAGTTTGTATCTAAGCATCTTGTAATGGTCAGAAATCACTTTTATCAATGCATACAGAGCGCCATGCAGTGTTTGATGACATTTGACTAAGCACTTGTCCACATAAATATAAATGACCTTGACAATTCAATCCAGATTCTTAAGAAATATCCTCCAACAAGTTGAGAGGTCACCTAAATCTGCACTGGCCTGTTCTTTTACCACGTCTGGCAAAAACAATAAAATCTAGCATAAGGTTAATTATTCATATTGTGGTTTAAGTGCTTAAAATGGGCTGTGAAAATCTCAGGTGCAGGGATAAAATATGCTGCATAGTATACTGTAAGTTTGTTTTTTTTTGACTGCCCTAAACCCCAGACCAACAGATCCAGCAGTTCTATCTTATTTGATGTATTATTGAGATATGAAAATATAGTAGACAGAAAGATCATATCAGAAGCTCATATTTAAACCAAGACCTGTGATATGATATCATTACTGAGAAAAAGTGATCTGTTGCAAGTACTTTTTAAATTCCATCTAAAATTGCTTTCTATTTTTAGCACACCTGTTATGCAGTTATTAGGTCAGCCTTTTAGTTGTTTTACTTGTTTGGCAAATAAAATTTGATTTAATCACAATATTTTTTTAAATATAAAAAGAGGAATTTAATATAATTACTGCTTACTAAAAACACAAGTCTTATTTACTAGAAGGATTTGTGACAAAGGACAAAACTCACAACATATGTCATGAATATAAGCACAAAATCCAACATATAGTACAAGAAAATATGTATAAGTCATCTGTGGCCACTCAAAAAACAACAAAACTAAAAGGTTTAATTTTATGTCTGTGTCTCTAGTTCAGCATTCAGCATGGCAAAGTTGCAGAAAAACCCCCCCACAGCATTTCCTGACATCTGTCAAAGCCCTGGGTACAATAAAAAGCAACCAGTAGCCGGCCACTACCAGAACTGAAACAACAGATGTCCCTGAGGCCAATATTCAGAAAGATGGACCTCAAACATGACAGTGGGGGCAGGGGTTACGGACAGAACCAAGTCCCTCATCAGAAGTTTGATTGAAACCATAAGACAGTGACAGAGTGTCTTTGACCTTGACCCAAGTTGACACAGCCATGGCAAGCCAGTCAAATGGCTCACCCATGACAAGCTTTTAACCTCCTTAAAAGGCTGACCTACCTATCTTGTTTCCTTTTTAATTCTTTTCAGCAATTCATTCACAGCCTTACTGCATCTTTTTGACTCATCCCTCATAATGCTCATTCTCTGCAACCCTTCACATCAAACCTCCCATTTGGACTAATTTTCCCAAGAGCTGCATGTATTAATCAAGCCGAAGTCCTGATTGACAGAAGTTATCACCAGTGGATCAGTTCAGCTCTGCCTATCTGGTCTTTTCCGTCAGACTAGGAGACTATCAGAGCTTCTACTATCTTTTTCGCCTGCAGCCAGTGTCTGCCATGAGGAAGGGCTGCTACATTTGTGGCTCTCCCTTATCTTTTTCAGTTTTAAACATCCCACAATCAACGAGCCTCTAGCATTTCCTGGCTAATTGCTGGAGGACAATAAATTGCACACCCTCCCTCATCCCCCCCTGCTATCCTCCATCACTGGCACTTACAGTAACTCACAGGTAGCTAATAATCTGCCTGATTGTCACCTCTGTTGATCGCCTGACTTTAAATATATCCCTCATTCAGTTAACACTGAGAGACCTACTTAAATTGAGTTGTACCTAAAATACATTAAATAAATTGAAAACTTTACCAAGCATCATTAGTCTACACTGGTTTTCTGTTTACCAAGATGGAAATATGGCAGAGCTGGAGTTCTCATTTGAAAATATCAGTAGTTTTCAATGCCCCATTTTAAAGGATTACTATCTTTTTATTATAACCCAGTTATGTTAAACCAGATTTACTGTATTTATACAGATGGCATTGTAGGGTGTCAGTTTTGCATGACAGGATTAGGCTTATTTTGCCATTTGGGTGTCTTTAAAAAAAAATCTTCAGAATATTAAAACATGAATGAATTAAGCAAGATGCTTTCATGCAGTTTTGCTGAGTGCTGTAGTGAGGGTGGTAATTACTAGGGATACACCCTTGGTCTTAATAATGTAGGGCTTAATTATTCTTTGAAAATGAAATGTTGCCTTTGGGCGACTTATGATCTCGACTCCAGCATTCTATCTAAGCCTTATCTAGATTCCAATAGTCTTTAATGGCCTTACTCCAATATTTGTGAGCTCCATGATTTTAAACAACATTGGCCTATTGAGGCTTATCTCTGTCAAGCTCTTCTTCTTGATTGCTATTTTTAAAATGAGCAATCTTCCTTTTAAATTAAAGCAAGTGGAACAGTTTAGGTATTAACTCACTCTGGTATCAAGTACCTAAACAATCCCTCCCCCCCCAAGAAAATAAGCAAAAAAGAAATACACTCTTATAAACATTAAGCATAAGTGCTATCTCATCCAACATTTTGCCCACATGTAACACAACTTCTAAACCTCAAATGTTTTGTTCTGAAGCAGAGATTTTTTTTTTAAATATACCTTTATTTTTCTAATGCAACAGTAAACGATATACTAAAGAACTGTTCACTGATGTTTTAGAGTGTAAAATGCTACAGCCTTAAGCAAGCCATTACGTAACTCATAATCACAGTGTGGCCCTGCGATGGACTTGCGACCTGTCCAGGGTGTCCCCCGCCTCTCGCACAGTGACTGCTGGAGATAGGCACCGGCTCCCCGTGACCCGGAATGGAGAAGCGAGTAAAGAAAATGGATGGATTGATGGATAATCACAGTGGTTGGAAGCAGTAACCTTAACATTGACATAAATCTTAGTTTGAGAATGTTGTTTCAGTAATGTATACGTACATATTGCGCTGCACCTGTCAGCAGAAGATCTACAGTACTTTGCATGATTTTTCAGTCGTCCTTCACTTCTTTATATTTTGCTTCAAAAGAGACAGACTTTCTTGTAGTATTTTAAAAGTGGTTTTGAGTATTATTTCATTAGGCTTTCTGAAGGTCTTTTAAAATTTTTCTTTGGAATTTAGCGTCTGTATCATTTAGTTTCAGTCCAGAATAGCTGAGTATTTTAAGAGAATTTTTTTTCAGCAACTTAACAATGACCTTTGAATCAATCCGGTATTAAAAAAGTTCCTAAACTTTTTTCCTTTACTCTTACTGTAAATTAAATCGAATATTTGACAATAATAAAACCCCCAACCAATGTTTCTTCTTCTTTGAAAGACACACTTTTACAAGCAACCCCCACCCCTCACCCCCACACACACATTCACACAAACTCCAACACACACACACACATAATCATACACACACAACCAATTACTTTAACAAAGAGGGGGAGGTGAGGCATGCATTAACCCACTGATTATTAACACAAACAACAGTAATGGTTGTGAGTTAAGAGCCTTGTTTATGCAACCCTTGTTTTATTGACTCACCTATGTTGTGACCTCCAGAAACCACATTATGTGCATATTGATTGTGACTCTTACCTCCATTTTAGCATTGGTGAACCTGCTTAAACTTACTTAATATGGAGTTCTGGTCTAATTTTGATGACCCAGATTTTTGTTGTGGGTTGTTTTGTTTTTTTATTGCATCTAATTATTAATATGTTCACTTAATAGTATACTGGATGCATGTGCCTTTGTAGTTTTGTCACAGAATCCATTGACAGTCATTTCTGTTAGAATGTTCCCTAACCCTAACTCTGATTTGAATAACATATATTGTGGCATTTAATGACACTTACTGAGTTTTTAACAACTTAAACCAAGACAGAACATAAAGCATGCAACCTCTAGAAAAGCGCATGTACAAATAGTGCAGAATGTTATATTAAATTTTAAAATTGTATGTGTAATTATTCAGCTATCATATTCTTCATAGCAGCCTTTATGTTATTAGAAATTTGAGGTAAATAAAGGAAAGCAATGATTGACATCAAAGACTTTGTAAAACTTCCCTTTGCATCTGTGATGAAAGGAAAACTTTACATTTGAACCATAGCCTAAGGGCTTCATATAGACATCCTATACAGCAGCTGTTGTACACTGAACCAGGTTTTTGTGAGACCTCACACACTCAAAAAGTTTTTATGATAAAAAAACCTAGCATTTTCATATTGTGCAGATGTGTCTCCTCCCATTACATTCAACCCTTCCCCCAGAATGATAATCAAACAAGGGATGCGTCAGAAGGCGCAGAAATAAAAGGGCCTAATTATGCACCCTTCACACATTAATCTTTCATGAATTGGGAATCAACATTCTTAATTATTCAAAACTGCAAAATGTATGAAAAGTTAAATGTGGAAAAAGCAGAATAGATTAATACAGGACTAGGCTAAACAAAATGCATCTAGGAAGATCTGTAGCAAGGGAAGTCTCAATAATCTAATCAAAAATATATGATTTATTTATTTATTTAACCTGACAGAGTTAATGGCCTGGGTTTATCAGCACTGATCTTTCACCCAGAACAACAGTCCTTCTGATCTCTTAGACTGATATGAACAGGGATCCTCTTTGGTATTTGTTTTGGAATAAATTGAAACTCAAAATTAATTTTCATAAACAGAAAAGCAAAAATCAAGTTGTACATTCTGATGTTTTCTGTTTCACTGCATACAGTATCCTGGCAGCAAATTATCATTAATGAAGATTTTTTGTAAGGTTAGACAAATGCTGTAAAAATTGTTTGTTTTATCCAGCATCTGTATGAAACAAACTCATTTAGTCACTTTAGACCGTGAATGCATTCTGCTCCACTTTATTGTACATTTAAATAGTTTTCATGTTTTAAGGTAATCTAAGATACAGATGTGGGGAAAAAAAGTTATTTAATAAAGAACTACATCAAGAGAAAGTTGTCATTGTGACTGGAGGTCAACCAATCAGGTCTTTTGGGATGCACAGTGGGTCCCAGCATGTTTTCCACTGACTTCTGCTTTCACTGTGGCCCACCAAAACAAAGGCAGTGGCTTGAGCCAGCACTTGGCCTTTCTCTCTGCCTTTGTCCCAAGCCCTTGAAGTCATTTACAAACATGTACACTTCAATGCATGTGCATACACTCATAACTGTGTATTAGAGTCAACCAAGGTTCCCCATGAGGGTCTTGGCCTGTCATCTGACAAAGACTAACAATAGCAGAGAACAGATGCCTGGGTTCCAGGGCCAAACAGATGGATGGTCCAAGTGGCTTTGGATAAGGATCACCTTCCTAACCCATAAAGGCGGCTTGGGGTTCTGGCTGTCAGGGTGTTATGTTTTTTTAGATAAATTACCACAGTGAGGGGTAAAACAAGGGGCTCTGCAAAAGTTCAAGAACAGCTTGCAGGAAAGCAGGCATAGAAAAAAAGTTTGCCTGTGGGCCAAAATCTCACCAAGTCTAATCCCACACCCAAGGCTTGGAAGGCCAGAAGGTAGGACTGGAATCTCTCTATGAGTGACTCAAATATTAAAGCAGTTATAAACTATCAGATTGACTTGTGCTATGGCTGATGGGCTGATTTAAAATGACCTCTAGATGTAGTATGCTATAAGCTATGTCTCTGATTAAAACCAGCGACAGCAGCCTAACTTATCTACCTGTCTGACTCCAATTTCTTTTTAAATCTGCTTTTTATCTTTGCTCTTTGATTTTTGCCCAAGCTTTCACTGCAAAAACTTGCAATTTTACAAGATCAGTTAAGAGGCGCCCGTTCAAAGAGCTCCAGTGTGTAGCTGAAACTACACTGTTGAGTATGTGATAATGTCTGCATTGGCAGGAAATTGTAATTTGAGGAAGGGGAGTTGCTGGCTGTCTGACCTCTGGCTTGTCAGGCAACACTGACAGCGTAGACAGAATTGAAACTCTGGCAGCCAAACAAGGAGGGGCAGGTGGTGTAATGGCTGTGAGTAGAGTGGGAGTGGGTGCTTAGCCAGGGTAATTTAAGAGCAGGACATACGGATGTAACTAGGGCCAGCAAAGAGACTCTGCAGGGCAGCAGTGATTAGACAGAAGGGCTCTCATAAATGCAGCAATAGAACATACCACCATGACTGAAGTGACAGAAGAAGAGAGGAAATCCACTTCATGACCTGGACAAAGGTGCGAAAATTGCAAAGGGCTGACCATAGAGTTTAGTGACTCTACAATGAAAGGGTTCATGTGAAGGCCCTGTGACACCGCTGATCATGCTGTTTGTTAAAAAGCAAGTAGGACACCAGGTTGCTACGCTCAGTAAAAATGTCCCTGCAATCAGCAATGTACAGTAAGAGTTTTCCCAAAGGATAGGAGTACAGGACTGTAAACAATCACCAGCCAGTCCAGTAATGTATCACTGCAGCATCAGGCTCTGTGCACGCAGCATTATAAGAATTAGGAAAAAGCACAAGTCATCACACTGTGGAGCTGAAGGATAATTAAATAAACACTCAAAAGTCAAAAAGGTCACTGCTGATAAGACAGGTAAACAATGGATGGTTGCAAATTTAGTACAAGTGATTTGACTTCTAGATGTTGCTGACCTATTAACCCCAGCCATGAATACAGAATGCATGTGAGCTTCCTGCACTGTGGCTCTTATTTATCTGAAGGTAAAAAAAAAGAATAAATGGAAAACTGCAAATGGCACTGAGCACCTACATGCTGCTCTTGTCTGTTTGAACATTAGGTGTAATGAAAGCCACACGTCTCCTGTATGACCAGGATGGAAATGATGCAGCTCAAATGAACCTGCCTTGCAGTTAAATGTTTTCACATGTCACACTCCATTATGGTGGTGCTGATGTGAGCTGCTCCAAGTGAGCAGCAGGGATGACGCCTGTCAGTGGAGGAGAAGGTTTGTGCTCTTCAGACTAGGAGTGGGGAGGGGGGAGGAATGGGAATGGAGCACAGCTCGTTGGGAACATCAGCCTGCTACAGGGAGGACAGGGAACATGACTCATTAGGTATGGACCTCTGCACTTCTTATACTGAGCAGCATGCTAATGGAGAGAGAAAAAATTGATGGAACTGGGACTCCAGACCTAAAGAATCATAATACTAGAGACCTAAAAAAGGCGATGGCTTTACTGTGAAGAAGGTGGTAGTTTTTATCACACCTTAGAATGGGTATAGGTCAGAAAAAGTAACCAGTATGTTCAAATTACCACGGAAGACCAACATTTTTGCACATAGTTTAAAGTTTCTTGGGAACATGTACATGAAGGACCATTTAATTGATTTAATTTGTTAATGAAAGATAAAGTCTTGGATCACATACATAGTGACCACTGAAGGAAGTGAGCCTTGATGGAGATTGAAGGAGACTGAAAACCTTTATCATACTAATGAGGGATATTAGCCATACTCTTCAGGCTTCAACGCCATTGACAATTTTACACTTGACATTAATTGCCAATCTCAAGTACTGAAAATCTTTTTTAACCTCAAGAGTGCCATTTTATGAGCCTGACTTAAAAATGGAGGAGGCTTGTAATGAAAGTGGACACAAGTTAGCCAGAAGTTTCCTATTTGCAACATTGAAATGTCAATAATAAACCATGGTGATGGCATTTTGTCAGCACAACAACACATACATCTCTAATTTTAGAAAGTAGACATGACAATTCCAATTAGGTCACATTTAGTTGGGTAAACCACTCTCTAAATGATTATCCCACATCATGGGGATGAGCTGTGTTTAAAACCACAAAATAAAAGATAGCCTGTTTGCTCTTGAGGATGCTTTCTCTTCTTAGCTACGACTAATTAGATGCTCGAGGATACATCTGATTAAACAGCATGCCACTCTAACAATTAAATGTCAAGTGCAATTACTATGAGAGAAGTGACCAATGCTTATATCATATAACCCATTACCCTGTATCTCTCCATCGTCCTTCCAGCTCTGCAATTTATTATTTTTTTTAAATCGTGCCGTTCATAAATACAGAGATTATAAAAACTGCTGATTGCCAATCAGACAGTTCAAGATTTTTAAGATTAACATTAAACTCAAACTCACAACAATCCAGTGTGACCTGTAATGTTATATCCACTCAAAGTCTGCATGAGAACTAGAACATTTGTGTTCAGTCAGCAAAAGTGTTTTCTTAAACAGCAATTACTTTTAGAAAGCAAAAAGTATTTTGCATGTGTTGTGGCTATTTTCCTGTTGCAGATTTAGTGCAATAGCAAGCATTTAGGTCAGTATGATTGTATACACAGTTGTCCATGTTTTATAGTAATATGTCTCAACAAAAAAATGTCTCTTCATGTTTTAGGTATAGTAGGGTAGCAATGTATATGTGTGGCTCAGAGAATGAACCACACTTCGCTTTGGGTGCATAGCTAACGTTCATTAGTGAGTTATATTTATTTGTCAAAAATATAAAAATAGGACATCTCTGTACTTTTGTATAACACCTTCATTATGAAGTTGTACCTCAGATAAGTTATTTTATTTTTTGCTGATGGTCCTGTATTTCAAACAGAGGTGTCCCAGTTTTAAACAGACTTCTCTGCTTTGGTTTTTTTTTAAAAAAGACAAAGAAATATTCCCTGTGGGCAAAACTCCCACTCACACCAAAGTGAACAACAACAACTAAAAATGAAGTCCCTTTGCAAGTTACCTTGAGACTTGCGAGCTTTCTGCAACACTGTTGTGCTGTTTCTGTTTCACAGCTGCAGTGATTTATGTGTGTATCTGACTCCTTTTTCATTCTAACTTTGTTTTTAGGGCATTTCAGCTCTGTTTCTTCTTGCAGCACAGTTAACATGCTGTGTTAGTGGCACAAGCACCTGGTACACGTCCTGAGCTTTCTGCATTGTGGGCTTTTTCAGATTTAGAAAATTATTTGATCCCATCTAGTATCTTTTGAAAAGAAAGTTACCGCTGAAGTGTTGGACTCACTTGGGGTGTCCATTTCTTTTATGTTCTCTGCAACAGTGAATCTCAATGAGGCTCATTTCTCCCTCATGTCACTGCTCCACTGTGATCAGTCAACTGTTTTTTGTTTTATCCAAATCTTACGTGGGTTGTGCTGAATGTTCATCCCTATATCCTCAGGTGAGGGTGTTTTCTCCCAAGTAATCCTAATTAACTCCCCCATTGAGCCTGCACACTGCTGTCTCAGTGGCTGTGGAATTGTAACATATAGCTGGAGCCACATAACGTTTCCTCTTGCTCACACTCTACCCCACCCATTTTACATGCTCTTCGTCTCTTTAAAGTGGTGAGATTTAGGATCTGGTGGGAGTGTGTCCAATAGCATTAACCCACAGTGCAGTTTGAATCATAGATTGAACCAGTAAGGGGAATTTGCTGAGTGGTACTGGGTGGGAGGTAAGGCAGTAGTGAGATGGGGCTTTAGATGCCTGGAAAGGTGGACAGTTCTCATCAGGGCCTGGGGGGTGGAAGAATAATACAGAGATGTGGGGTTTGAAATTTGAAAAAGGAATGGGCTTAAATCTTCTGCAACTGAGATGGAGCTTTGAACCTAATAAAGGATTCCCTTGAATGAGAAATAAGAGCTCATCAGCCTTTGGTGTTTGTAGTATTCTTGTTGGTGCCAGAACAGTCATTTATCATTTGTGTTCCTTCTGAAAGGAGGAGGAAAATTCCCCTTCATGCCATACTTGAAGTTAGTTTTACTGACATGTTGAACTGTCAAATCTGTGTTTTTAAACTGGAAAACCTTATGTCATTTCCTTTCTTTTCTTTTCTTTTCCTTTCCTTTCCTTTCCTTTCCTTTCCTTTCCTTTCCTTTCCTTTCCTTTCCTTTTCCTTTCCTTTCCTTTCCTAAATTTTACTTTTTGTTCTCTTTCTTTTTTGTTTGTGAAATAAAAATGATAAAACCTTTGAACTCCAGGTTTCCAGAAATGTTATTTAACAGCTTAAAAAAAAAATAGGGTCACATATCCAATAAGAGCTTAAGTCCAATAGTTGCAAAGAGCTACCTTTGTCTCTATTTGTGTCAGTTTCTTTGATAAAAAGCTAATAATATTTTATTGTTACCTCTGCTGAGAAGGCTATGAGTCATTTTATTTTTTTGTCAACAGGATTACTCAAAAAGGGATGAAGGAAGGATAAATTTGCATAAAAATTTCACAAGAGATGGGGCGCGGCACGCATTAGAAGTGATTAACGTTTGATGTTGATCTGGATCCAGATCTCAGTCAACGAATGTTTTATTCAGCCTTGGTAGGGGTATGCAGTCTCTGACTGTTCTTGTTTACTCATGTCAAAGCTCTGCGGGTACAGACGCTGACAAATGTACTTCTAGTTTGACATCCTTTCCTTCTAACAGCATTCAGTGCCAGTTAATACATTAAAAAAAGATTTATCTCTAAACTTGGATGAACCATAAAAAGATAAATAAATACATTTTAAATGTTTTGCCTGTCTCATCTGTGTGTGTGTGTGGGAGGGGGGTATGTGGGGTGTGTGTGTGTGGGTGAATTACAGGACGAGGTTAAGTCATAGCTCTCAGTACAACAAGGGTAAACACACTACAAGTAGCACAGAAAAAAAATCTTAATCTCTTTTATTGATAGAATGCACCTGCATGAATAACCTGCATGCTATTTTTTGGTGAGAAAAATAAATAAATAAAGGAGCCACTTTAGGAGATGATTGGACTGGGTGGGACTGGTGCTTACAGTGAAACCTGCATGTCACTACTCACTATTAACTTCCCTATAAAAAACATTGTTTATACCAGACTCAGTTTGCACATTGGATTTTAACAGAAATCAGGAAATCTATCGAGATGAAACACTTGATCAACATAAACTGTGTTGGAAGAAATGTTGAACATTGTAGGTATTTGGTATAAAGCAAACAATTTCAAAAAAGGGCAGTGCTGTGAATATTAGAGTGAAGTGTGTGGGCATGAAAAGTGTTTGTACTCCTATCTGACTGCATATTTGGAGGTGTACAGCTGGTTACTGATGAATAACCAGGTTTGCTCTAAAGCAGGGTTGTCAAACTCCAGGCCTCGAGGGCCACTGTCCTAGAAGTTTTAGGTTTTTCTGCTCCAACACACCTGATTCAAATGATTTAATTACCTCCTCACCAAATCATGAAGTTCTCCAGAAGCACGTCCACAAGTCACTCATTTAAACCAGGTGTTTTAAAGCAAGAACACGTCTAAAACCTGCAGGAGAGCAGCCCCCGAGGAACGGAGTTTGACATGTTTGCTCTAAAGGAACAGCATTCAAAGTAAATAATAAGATCAAATGTGATTTACTTTGTCTTCCTTTTATATTGTAAAGACTACTGCATTTTTAGTCTGTAATATTTCTACATATGTTTTGTTAAAAATTTATAATTGCCTGCTGCCAATGGCAAAGGCAGATGATTCTGTTTTTCCCATGAGTCTGTATGTTTGTGTGTCTGAATGTTACAAAACAAGCTAATAAATCACCAAATTATTATAATGAAACAAATTAAAATAATTAGTGAATGTACACCTACAACTGATTAACTTTTGGAGTCAACAACATTCAAGATGGCTACCACAGCCAACTGACCTTCATTGACACAAAAATTACTATACCTCAGTCGATTTTACACATATTGAGCTACAATTTGTGAGGTAGGAGTTTAGACTGATCCTATATAGATATACTGAGTTCTAACAGATGGCGCAAGAGTTATTTAAAATTTTGCCATTATCTTTTTGGAGTCAACTCAAATTGTCTGTTAGCAAAACATCTCATGAACCATTGGGCAGATTTTACTGAAACTTTTAGAAGATATTAAGTGAATGTACATGTACAATTTACTAACTTTTAGAAACCATCAAATTCAAGATAGCTTCCACAACCAACTGAACTTATAAAATACAAAATGACTGTATTTCATTAAATTTTAGCGATATTGAACTAAAATTTGGTGTTGTAGTAGCTGATAGTTATTCACAATGCATACTGTGAGCATGGCATGTGGTGATATTGCCTGAGATCACACATAACATTGTTTTCAATGTTTGACCAAAATGGCTACAACTCCCTAATTTCTCAACATAAGATGATCTGACATGGCATGAAAGGCAGTGGGCAATATGCATTAATTTAAAGTATACTAGGCCTGCAATATATGTATATGAAATGTAATTTGTCAATCTTTGGAGGAACTGATTATTATTCATTTAGTGCATACGGCATATTTTAAGAAAACTCTCCTGTTAATGATTTTGGATCAAAACGTCTGTCAGAATTTTACACAATTTCTTTAATTTTTTTAGACTGAATTCAGCTAATGGTTTAATCAGTAGATAAAATGATCACAAGTGCATCTATAGTTTGAGTCTGACTTTTTTTAATATCACCAGGCATCAACACCAGCAACAGAAATATGTTAAGGCGTAACCTGTCTTCTTTACTAGAGCTGAAATTAGGACAGTTGGCCACCAACACACAGTTATTTACACTGCACCAAGCCAAATAGGGATTATTATGCAAATTCATTCAATTGCAAAAGTGGGGAAAGAGTGGTCTTATGAAGATGAGGAATTGCTGGTAATTAACAGGAAGGCATTTTGTTTGAACCAAACCACTTCAAGTTGGAAAGCACTAGGTTGGGTTGGGTGATAAATAAGGAAAGGAAAACACAAGGGAGAAGGAAAAAAGACTACAAGCTCTTTCATCTAAACCCACACAGATATATGTCTAAGTAATAATCAACTGTTGTGTTGCAAAATGTTTTGAGAATAGTAAGTTTCTTTGTCTGCTCCCTTCTTCAGGGGTTGCCACAGCAAGTAAACTCACACAAACAATTTGGCAATTATTTTACTCACAGATGTCCTTCCTGCCGCAACCAGTGTTCGAACCTGCAACCTCAGAATTACAAGACCGTGGCACTGACCACCAAGCCACTGCAGAAAGACTACAAAAAGACTACAAGCTCTTTCACCTAAACCCACACAGATATATCTCTAAACAATAATCAACTGTTGTGTTGCAAGATGTTTTGAGAATACATCTGTAAAATTAGCCATTTCCAATCTGACTATCCCTGGCACTTTCATCTGTATGGCAGATAAATATAAAGTCTTGGCTGCAGAAGCTCTGGGTCTGACCATCTAACAGCCTCTGTCAAAATGGCTTTGACTGTCGATGAAACGAGGCTGTGGCAGCAGCACTGATGTGATGTTAGCTCACTCTCTCTGTTTGGCTGTCTGCCTGCTTGTTGTTTGCTATAGGTATCATTGTTTCCATTCCATTTCACAGCAATCGGCCTTGGTGAGAGAAAAGTGCTTTTCTATCCTTGAGCTGTGTCTTTGTCAAATCAAGGCCTCAAGCTTGAGCTGTATCTTTTTTTCTTTTTTTTTGTATAATCTTAAGGCTGTGTGTGTATGTGTGGGTGTGTATGTGTGTGTGTGTGCATGTGTCTCAGTGAACCTGTTAGTAGGTTTTTACACTTACTCTACAGCACATGCCCATAGATGTAGCAGTTTAACTTTGATATTCCATGTTTCTACATTGCGTTAGTATGCTGACGTGTGTGAGGGAGCATGCGTCTGTGACTAAATATGTTGAGAATTCTGATGGATCTATTTTAGGCTAAAGAAGTCTCTGTCAAAAGAAATTGCATTAGTATGACAACGGACATAAAAGGCTTGTTGAAAACACAGTCACTAGAATAAAGAATCTTTTTATCTAATCCGAGCCAGCACTTTTTACAAATTGAATGCAAAGACCTTTCTTGTGCTCTTTTATTTCTCAAAACTGACAAAACCTAATTTCCGTGGCTTTTTGAATTGCCTGTTTTCTTTGGCTGTCTTTTTTGACAGATTCATTTTCAGATACCTACTGTGGAGCTAGAATTTGATTTAGTGAGCATGTTCTTTTTTTATTGCAAATGTTTTAAACAGGCCCGTTTATGCAACTGTGCAGTTCTGACAGCGGGTAAAGCTATTTCTTTTCAGTTTTAAAAGCATTCTGATGACCCAGGTAGAATTATGCTAGAAGTAATTAATCACACACACTTATATTTTGTAAGAACACTTAAGACACACAAGTATACTTACAGACACACATGCATGCACAGAGGCTGCTTTAAGGTGATCAATCTTAAAGATCACGGTTCCAACATGGTTCCAAACACACCATCACTCTCTCACTGGCTGCTTTTGTCAACAGGCTAATTTGTCTCCCTCTGCACCTCAAACATTATGAGTCCTCATACATTTAGCTTCACACCTTTTCCCTTTTATCTCCCTAACCACCACTTAATACAGTAATTAGAGAACTGTGGAGGATACAGCTACCCATTAACTCTTGCCAGCTCAGGGTAGTTGCCACAATTGCATGCTGTAACCTGTGACAGCTACAGTATCAGCAGACAAGGCAATAGCTATACCTCAACCCAGTTTCCCTTGCTCTGCCTCATCTCTGTCCCTGCTTTTCATAACATCCTGCAGGTGTTCATGTTACATTATTTCTTGCTTGGTAGTCTCATCGATCTCCCTGCTTGCAGTTCTGTCTCATATAGGCTCAGAGGGTTGATAAAGCAATCAGCACTACTGTAGCATTAAGTAGGTAAACATATTACCAGCTCCACTGTGCCCTCTCCTCCCTTCTTCATTTCCTTATAATTGCCTACATCTTGTTTCTGTTTCACTCCGAACTGCTCTTCTTAGCTCTTTTTTCCTGCTTTTGCTTACTTTCCTTCTTTTGCAAGTTCTCCTGCTTTTGTTCCTCCCCTCTCCCCACCCCCACATCCATCCTCAGATCTTTCATGTTGTTTCCAAAACTGGCAAGTCCACAGATAAAAAGTGGGATGGAGTCGACTGAAGAGAGCCAATTTCCTTGTCTCTTGTGAAGATTAGCTTAGGCTCACTGGAACGTATGCTTTGTGTTAAAGAGCCTGCCAAATGACAGAACACGATTAGGGAATTCATAATTATCTTTTTATTGCTCTGTATGTAGAATGGCTGCCCCCATTATAAAACTCAAGACAATGCTCATTATTACATTGCCCCTGACAACACTGAACAGGTGCATATATGAAAAATGTTAGCTGATGTCTTTTTGATGATACCTTCATGTGTTTTGGGTCATTTTCCTTGTTTATTTATAACAAGTTTTTAACTTTTAAATATTTTATTTTACAAACTTTTATTGAAGACAAATGATATTTGCTTATTATTGTTAATATAGGGTAACCATTTTTGTTTACTATGACTGCAAGTAAGAAAAAAAATGAAATTGTTTTGTTGTTGTTATTGAGGCAGCAAAGCTGCTTGCGGTGTTTATCATATTATCTAAATCATCTGTAATTTAGAGAAATGGTGAGCACTGTGGTGAATGCACTATAGTAGCTCATAGAAGGTAAAACATCTGTTAAACATATAGACTAAAGAAGAGTACTATGACTATAAAGTCCAGAGCCAAAAGTCTTGTCTCCATTTCTGGCTTACCTGTTATTGTCATCTCATTTAAAATAAAGTCTGAAAGATATGCACATTTTACCTGAGTTAAAGTGTAAACGATTTCAGGGAACATGAGAAAGAGAGAAAAAAATGCTAATGTTTCAAAAGCTGATGCAATGTCCAACTGTCAGCACCACTCTTGAAGCTTTTGCAGTCCTCACACTTGTCATGTTTGTAGTTTTGTTTTTTTTTTCACACAAAATCAGATTAGGATGGAACTACTTTTCTTGAATTCAGTTCTTTGCTTTCCTGTCAGTTGCAAACCATGAGCATTACACTGGAAAGATCTGTCAGTAATATTGTTTTCCTTGCCATAAAATAAAGCACATCAAAGAGAACACCATTTGAGTAACTGTGTTCACATATGTGCACACGGTCTTGCCGATAGCACCAAATACAGTAGTACAGACACCAGCAAGGACTAGGTTTATAGGTTTTTAAATGAGGATGGGGTAGAACAAATGGGTGGTTTGGCTATAGTATTTCTGTCATCTTGCCACAAACAGAAAAACAACAAGACTGCAGGCTTGTGAATAGACTCTGTTATTAACCCCATAAATCACAGAGTCGCTGATGGATGCCATATATGAGACAATTCATCAGATTGTTCTCCCTATCTTTTTCTCATTTGCAGTCACACTCACGTGTAAGTGCATGCACATAAACAAAAACATGGGCTTGAAAAATGTGAAAAATCCTCTGTGCACTTGCATGACATGCTGTGGTCAGCAGTGGTCTTTTGTTTTTTTTTCTTCAGTTTTGCTTTACATATCAACACTGGAACAGATGATTTCTCTTAAATTCTTTCAAATTCTGTAAACACAGCATGTGTTAGACAAGGTTTTTGCCACTTGGTGACTTGGACTCTGAGGAGAAAAGATGATCTGTCAATGAATAATCCTGGTGATTTACATGACTCATGTAAAAAAACAGAGGGTTGATGGGATTGTGGGTAATGAAGAGGAATGAATTGCAGCAAAGCAGATGGAAGTAGAAAAGAGTCTTAACTCCATGAGCGGAAACTTTGTGATAGTGATTTAAGAGGTCAGAAAAGGAAGATAAAGACTTGTACATTATTAATGCTGAATGGATTTAAATGAATGTGACTTGAAGTTTCTGCTGGTTCCTGTTGGAAAAAAAGAATATTAATCAAAGAGTGTTATCACTGTCTCATGAAATAATATATTTGACTGAAATTGTATTTTCATAGTGTAAAAATAGAACAAATATGAGCTCTTTTTCTGTTAGAATCTGTTTTCCTTGGATGAAGGTTTTCCTGAAATGAAGTAAAATCATCAAAATGAAGTTTTAAATTCAACTGGGCAGAAAGGAGTTTTCATTTCTCAGCTGCAGAGCTTCAAAAAATTATTTCTATTGATGTTTGTGAAGGTAGAGAATGTTTATCTTTACTTGAAGAAGGTTGGCAAAGCCCACCAGTGAAATGGATAACAGTGTCAGTGGAGCACAGTGAGAGCCATGTGCATGTGGATTGGTGCTGTGACTGTGTGTGTGTCTTTGTGCACTGTACATATTTGTTCATGCATGTTTGCGTGCAAGATTGTGTGTAAGCTAGACTTTCACTGTCACCCCCAGTGCAGATTGATGGCTTTTGGACAGGTAATTTATGACCTTTCTGTGGCAGGCAGTGAGAAGGGTGATGTGTGACTTTCCCCGCAGATAAACAAGTATTGCTCTGTGGCCCACATCGCCTCACCCCTGCATGTTTGTGAAAGAACAAAATTAGCCCTGGATTTTTACTGTATGTTTTATCATCTCAAACACCTCTGAGATTTCTGGTTGCTCCTCGTCATTCTCAACATTTTAAATAAGTTCCTTAAAAATATATATAGAAATATAAAATATATTGATATTATAATTAGTATGTGTAGAACACAACTTCCTTTTCCAGAGAGAAGGATTTTAAGCATTTTGCTTTTATCCCAGACCTTAAAATCCATTATAGCTATGCATAAAAAGTTTTAATAGCTGCAGTGATAAACTATTTATTTGCACTTCTGTCAGCTTGTATTTTATCAAAGAATTCACATGCACTGTGCTGTACACTTTATTGGTAAACATATTGCTGCAATATTTGAAAGCAAATCATGCAGATAAATAAATTGTTAACAGCTTGTATCACTGAAAGTAATTTGCCTAAAATTAGCAAATCCCACTGGTTTTGGTTGTGATCTCATTCCCAGATTTGAATTCTAATTTTAAGGTAAATGGAATACAGCATTAGTACTAAGTAAACCCCTTGCAACTTCTTGGCTAGACAAAATCCAAAATATTAAACACTATCCACATTATCACTAAAGCCACATTTCAAACTTTAGGCCCGTGCTTTAAATTTATGGCTTGTAGGTATTCAATTATGCACTATTTCAGTTCAACATTCCCTTTAGGCATTACTATGACCCCTCTATAGCTAGATAAAACAATCATCTGCATGCCTCAGAGGAGTTGTTTAGACTTATTGCTGCTGAGGTTGTCTATGCAATGTTTTAATCAGCAAAGGACAAGTTACTTTGGTCAGTCTGCAAAAACACCTGCTACAAATTGCAAAGCTAAACCAAATATACACATTTCCTAACAACTACACTGCTTGTTCTTTGTAGTAAATATTATCTGTTAAGATTTTAATCTATGAACTCATTATTGCAGAATAAGCTGTTTATATTCTTTTAACTCTCACAAGCTTATCTCTGTATCAGAGTTAAGATCCTCCTAACTTTTTCCCCTTTGTTTTACCTCTCTTCCAATAGGGAGCTGGAGACTTTGACATGTCAGTCATCATTTACTAAAATATAGTGTGAGATCCATCTCATGGAGAACCCTGCTGCAACAGTAAATTTGGGAGAGGACTACAGATTAATTTTGAGGTCTTTTTGGTGAAACATATGGTCTATCTGAAACTGAGAGAACACATAAAGGTGTGGTATTGTATTGTAATTTATCATGCGGCCACAGTCTGCTCCCCTTATGCCTGCACCATAGGTTTATTGAGGAGACGAGACAGTTTCATTTGAGCTGAAATAAACATCAAATGGTGGCCTAGCTCGATCAATCCCTTTGTCCATCCAAGTAATTCTTCCCCAGAGAGCAAAGCTGTAGTGAAGTACGCGAGAATGGGAAGTCACCAAAGCAGAGAGGAGGAAAGATGTGTGACCAGACACTGACTGATGGATGGGGACGTTATTACACCGCGGGGAGTATGTGTCATTTATTGCCAGTTGCTTGTCTCTAGTTGCCTCTTGTTTCTTTTATGGCAGTGATTATAGAGCAAATGCATGGACAAACAGCTTTTCCAGTAATTCTCCTTAACTATAGAAAACACATGCACAAAGATAAATACAAACTAGATTTGACTCTCACCAAAATAGTCAAACTGTCACCAGGACACAGCACAGGTACAGAAAGAGTTACCAGTGAAAGTTACAGTTTCGAGGTCTGCTAGAGGACATTTTTCAACCCTGATATGATGGCAAGCCAAAGCCACAGTCCAGCAGGTCTTTAACATGTTCTGCTTCACTCGGCCAGAGTCTGACCACTGATCAGTCGAGCAAAACATCTGTGACGGATGTTGAAGCAAAACAGCGTATACAAAATAACGATTATCTAATAATATGTTCTGGTTCTTTTTCCTTTTACAAATAGATTATTCTAATTTGAATTTAATGTTAACCAGATGGGGTTTATTAGATTCAATAAGTATTAAAAGACTGAAAAAAGTTGACCATGTTTATTTAATTCATTATTTTAAATGTCATCAGCAGATGGAGGTTTCTGACACAACAACACAATATTATATAATGAGGAAGATTGTGTTCATTTAAAAGATGATTTTTTTTTTGTGTCAAGTATGAATTGAAAGCTTGATCTTCCTCTAGTGTGTAAATGACAACAAAATGCAACTTGAAAGCCATGAATGTTCTGTCTTTGTGTGGCAACCTACAAACCAGAAGTGAACTACAGCTTGGTCAGATTCAAACTTTTTATCTAAAGATAGTGGTAATTTAGAAGTACCTGTTCCTGACACTTTGCCAAGCCATTCTGTGCTTTGTTGTCCTATCTTTTTTTAATAACCTCACTTCCTTTCAGGGCTAAACAATAACGGAAGGGGGGGCTTTAATAAGCCTCCATCTTAGTTCTGTGCAGCTCTGGGGCTTGTGGCAACAGTAACTGTGTATTTATTATTGATGGCCGGCACCTTGGTCCTGTGTTTGCAGTGGAGGAATGGAACAGGAGAAAACCAGGTCATCCACCGCGCTATGGAGAAAGTGCCGGAGGCCCAGCTGACTCACCCAAGCTGCATTATTGCATTATTATTGCATTTCTTTCATTACTGCTATCACCTGCCTTTTCAATACCTCTGACATGGAGTCACAGTTCCCATAGTGTTTACCTTGTGACCTAATGGAGAGCCTCTCCTCACTACTACATATATATCATATTACATACACACAAATAGAATCACATGCTCTGTGTTTTATTGTTTCTGCATTCTCAATCCTAACAACCCCACTTTTCTTTTTTTTTTTTCTCCTTTCTTCTCCAGAGTTATTTTTCTCATGTTTGAAGAAAAGCGATAACAATTTGCTGTAGAAATACAGCAATTCTATTCACTTCTGTATAGTTGCTTCAAGGTATAATTTACTGACTCAAAAATGGGTGTTTTTCCACAAACCTTTAAACTGTGTTTAACTCTGGGGTAATATCTTTGTTTGGTAAAGGGTTGTTTATCTTTTGACAAACTGGTTTTAAACACGAGTCTGTGCTGTGAGTGCAATTAGGATGGACATAATGTTGTTGTTGAAAATTATGTTTTGAGGTCAAAGACACAGTAAACACACCAGCTATATTTCATTGACCCCTTGTGTGCTTTTTTAAGTTCTAGGAAGGTGCATTCACTTGTTCTACTGAATTTCTAATGCATTACACGTAACTCCCACGCAGTTAAGGTAAGTCCTGATCATTTGCAGAATAGCAAAAATGGTCACATAGTTTGTAAACATTGAGGCAGATCATTTTTATTCTAATAATATTGTTCTTTCTGTCTTCAAGAATGTATTTGTAGGTGTTTGATCTTAGTAATGTGGTGATTAAGTGTTCATTGTCTCACATTTCTCAACTCTAAAAGATTGCACTCACTTTAATGTGCTGGGTGAATTGTAAATGTAATGGGAATAAATTATACCATCACTTCCTGGATGAGCCATTACTGTTTCAGAGTAATTGTGTTTCCCAGAATTAACAGTAGGTCAGCCCATTGTATTATCAGTGATGATGAGCATGAATACTGCACTGAGATATTTCTTATTCAAGTACTGTAGGTATAAAAGCCACTTTGAAACTGGATTATTACAGCTTCCTTCATGAGGTGATGCAACTTTGATTTTAGTAACTTTTTTGTCACATTGGCATACAGCTAATCAGCCTTGGCATTTGTCTACTGGACTCAAAGTTAAGACATTAAGTATGTCAAATGTAAAAACATACACATTAGTAAGAGTGTAGGAAAACAACTATTTGTGTTAGGAATTTGCAGTCCTGATTTAAATGGTTTAATGGATTTTGATTGATATACCACTTACATATTTTTTCACTGTAAAAAAACTCCAAAACAATCATATTCTGAAATTTGGAAGCAAAACCAGCTGATCTGATTTTTGTCCATAGCAGGGTTTTCAAAAAATTATACACAAATACTAATTGTCATTAGTATTTGAGAACTATCTTATCTAAAGAATTTCAATTCCAACAGAGCTACGTTTGCCTCATAGGGGTGTTTGGTCTTGGTCCTCGATGGCCACAATCCTGCATGTTTTAGTTGTTTCTCTGCTTTGACACACCTGATTTGAATGATCGAGTAATTAGCAGGCTCATGTAGAACTTGAAGACCTGCTGAAGAGCAGGGAAACACCTAAAACATGCAGGATAGTGGCCCTCAAGGACCAGGATTGGACACCAGTGGGCTAACAGGTCTCCCACTTAATATTCGCTGAACAGCTCCAGGTAATCAACACTAGCTGACTGCTTTAGCCAGGCTAAAACTAACATAACATCAATTGTCTTGTTCTGATATTTATTGTGGCTCTGAACTGCAAACATTTATTCAAAGAACTTAACCATTTTTAAAGACTAAAATATCCAAAAGTGTGCAATAGTGCACTTTTGGATATTTTAGAATCAAAGTGGACAATAGTGCACTTTGATTTTTTTTCTTAATTCTTTTTCACATAATTTACAAAATACCAGAAGGTAATGATAATCTCTGTATACACATCAGTGACTTGTGTTGGTGAGATGAAAAAGAGTTTCCTCATAGCAACTCTTTGAAGAGATACTTTAACAAATCGACTGGCATCTGCCTTTGTTTGCTCAGTAAGCATTTTGTATGTCTGGTTCTTTTCTTTCTACTCTTCTATTATATTAGAGATTTAACGAGTGTTACAATTAGTCTTCAGATGACACATGTGATCTTGATTTGTAGGAACCTGTCTGCTCCTTCTGACATGAAATGCTCAAGTAGTTTGTTCAAACATTACCATGCATCCATTTTCTTTACCTGCTTTTTCCATTGTTGTGGGTAAAATAAAAGCAACTTGAATAGTTCTGCTGGACCAGACAACAAGTGTCAACTTCCACTCCCCATGTGGATCATCATGCCATGTCCATCCATGACTCTTTCACCAGTTCACAGTGGTTGTCCTGACCACTGCAAACTGAGAAAATCCTATAGTAGTTGAAGTGGTTAGAAAGCTTATATTATCATAAAAAATAAATTCATCACAGTTTTTCATATAATTATTTATCATGGTAAAATCCATGATTGTAAGAGACATACAGTATATAGTCACAAAACTAAACTGGTTTTTCACTTCAGAAGTGCTACTGTACGCCACTGGGTTTTTTTTATTTTTTATTTTTACATTTTTTGTCAGTGATATAGTTGTGACCATGTTTTTTTATTTTACTTTGTATAGGCTCTGTCTCATACACTGCTCTTGGCCTTGTTTGAAAGAAGAAGCATTAGAGGTGTAGGACCTGAGCTAGCAGCCTCACATTTCTCTGGGCAGTCATAATCAGGTGGCCTACAACCTGAGGGCTCTATAAAAATGAGATTGGTCATCTCAATCTCCACTCTCCTCTGCCTTTGTTGCACTTGTCCTAAATGTACCCTGAAACTCCTCCAACAAAATGCCCCCATAAACCACTATTGTGTCTCTGGTCCACCAAGAGCAACATGTTATTTTATTTATTGTTCTTGCCAAAAGTTGTGATATACCATCTTTGTTTGGCTCCTGTTAGACACAGCCACATATGTACCCAGCATTATAGAGTGAAATTGCCCCCCATTTGTATCAAAATGTGCATACAGTAACATCATTACAACTGACTGAATAATTACTAATAGTATTATTTACAAAAAGACACTATATATTTTGTTGTTTCATCTTGGTTTTAAAAGGCAAATATTTTCTCATTCAAACATGAAATTCTCACTGTTGACATGGTAAACGTATTGCAAAGGTTAGAATGCCGTCTACTTCAAAACTTGTGGTACGAATTTTGCTGACTCAACCACAAACTTTAAGCATGCAACACTCATGAAATGCAACAGTCTGCAGAAGCAACTGTAATGACAGTAGCATTCAGTACATTCAACCACGTTATTAAGGAGAATCTCTGATTTACTATATATTTAACCATGAAATAGTTTGAAAAAAGTCAACTTGACTACAACAGGTGTGCAGATGGTAAATGAACTGTACTTACTGTATATAGCGCCTTTCTAGCCAATCAGGCTACTCAAAGTGCTTTACAACACAGTCTGTGTCCTCATTTACCCATCCACACACACATCCATACAGCACTGAACATAGATGATTGGACACATGACTAACAATAAACCTAAATTGGCATGAAACTTAAACTATTTATTAGCCTAAATAAAATTTAAAAGTTTGACCTTATTCTCCAATAAAAACAATTTTATGCAAAGAGGAAAATGAAGGGTGTGATTAGGTGTATTCCATGTCTAAAAGGTAAAGGTCAAAAGATTTGTCAGTAATATACTGGATCATTGAGCTGCTGCTTTGATCAGCAGTGAAATTTTATTATTTCTGTTGGATGTTTAACATCTTTACAATATGAGTAGTAAAATCTACAGTCTGCTCTTACTTCAAAGATCTAACATATTTTGTGTATTTTTAGCTTAAGCACATACTTTAAGCTCAGCTTATTCTTGTCTTCTATGAACTTGTTACCCAAATGCTGTTTGAACTTGTCTAGTTATGCTCATCATTTATCTTCAGACTCCCATAAAACTCCGACAGTGATTTCTTTTATAGCTATTATAAGAAATGGTGTCTATCTTCAGAAGCTCACATGAAAATGTGAGTGGTCCCTTGGGCACCATTTCCTATCAAGGTTAACTTGTAGTGATTAGAGTACCAAAAAGTTGTTGCCATGGGGATGAAGCAAACAGCAGTGGAAAGGGTGATAAACTTGGAGTGACAGTGCTCAGATGTTTGTGTTCTATTCTATAAAAACACAATATAAAACATTTTCAAATATATCAGTTTCTTCTAATGGCTTTTTGTCGCAGGATTGTGAAAATTTAATGACATAAATAAAATCATCTTAACTAATTGTTATTTCCTTTCTGTTCTGTAATAGTGAGACCAGCAATCT
>JAOXNZ010000091.1:6492772-6507680 GCA_028566095.1 Kryptolebias brasiliensis
CAGAATCTACTGTTCTCATGCTCCCAGTTGTTTCCCTGCACCCTGTTATTGTTTGCCCTCTTAGCTTAGTTTGTAATTTTGGCCATTTTTTTCTGCCTGGATTGAACTGCCCTTGTGTTAAATATAAGTTTGTGATCACCTCTAACGGTCTCGAGGCATTTTGTGTCTGTCAAAACACTTATTGTGACAAAATGACAGTTGTGAACCAAGTATCATAGATAATTTGATCTTTTTTTAAAAAAACATGGAACATTTATTTAGAAAAGTAAAAACAAATATTTCACAGTTAGCAGACAATATGGGATTTTTGTTGTTCTGTAGAGGTTTGCAACATTCCTTCTTCTGAAGGAAATGCAAAGTGTCTGTATCACATAATTGGTCAGGTGGGAGTTAGGGGGGTTAGGTTTTATGAAAGTGTATTGTAACTTTAAAACAAGACATGTTTGTGAGTGGTCATATTTTATTGGGTAGAAAGTAATTGATCTCAATAACAATAACTGACATAGAATCGTTTATTTGGTTTGTTGTGTTGTATTGAATCAAACTAATACTGTATTGTATCATATCATGGTTAAAGGCTAAATTGTATTGTGACTAAAGGCTGAACTGTATTATGATTAGGGACTGAATTGTATCATATTAGTTTTTGCTGCCTATGTATCTTTAATGAATTGAATCATTGGCAGTGTATCAAGATATGTATTGTATCTGCCACTGACCAGAAGTGCACAACCCTACAATAGGCCAAACCGTAGAAGATGCTCTAAGAGACAGAACACACTTTAAAACCACACGAGTTGATGCAGAATCATGTTCCAACCATTTGCAGTAAATGCTAAATTTTATGGGTCTCCTGTTAGTTGAAAAGCCATCTGGAAGCATCTCTGTGTGGCTGCATGCTCTGAAATGTGTTTTTTAGGAAGACACTATTCCCAAGAAAAGAGAGAGAAAACAAATGGCAGCATCTGGATGTTTTAAACTGGCTGTTGGTGCTATCTTGGCAATATTCTGTCAAAATTACAAGACTTAGATGAGAAAACACACACACACACAAACAGCCACATATTAGGCTTAAGCACAAAAAATAATAATTAGGAAGATTTTTCTTAGAACCAAACTAACTCCATAAGAAAGTTGGGTTTGACCATCTTTCTCAATCTTAAGTGATTTTATATGATCTCATTGTGACTCTTATGTAAAGTTTAACTGTATGATGACTAGATTCATATTCAATTGATGCTACCTTTTGGAGGCTTTCTGGCATGTTTTGACTACAGAAACACTGTGTACATTGATGTGTGTAAATATAATCTGGTTTGCAAATGCAGATTTGTCACTTGGCTGAAGGATCCGTTGCGTGGCTGGCAGTGTCACTGCGTGCGATTGCTGTTGTTGTGATGGGTAGTTGATTATGGCCCATCTGACTGCCAGAGCTATCAATCAACATCTACAACTAAATGGATAAGAAAGTGTGGTGTTTATTTGGGCCTGGATTCTGTAAAACCATGTATGGAGACATAATCACTTGTTTCTAAACTCAACTTTCTCTGATTTTTGTCTCTCCAACTTTCTTTTTTCAAGCTTCTTTTAATTCTTACCTGTCAGCCACATTTTTTCTGTCAGAATAAGACAGAAATGTTTATGAGCCAAGCTCGAAATTGTGACCTAAGCCACCCTGTGCCTTGTTTTTGTCACCAGCTGTATTTTTTGCCAATCTCCTGTCTCTATGCCAGAGTCAAATTGGCAAACTTAACATCTTCTGCAGACCTACCAGACAACCTGCTCCCTCTTCTCTAGCCCGGTTCAACCCAGTCTGCCAGTCCGCTGTGTTGCTCTGTGCTCTACACGCTCCAGTGCGCTGTCGGCTGGTGACAGGCTATTTGGGATTTACCCACTGCTGCTGTGCTTGTCTCTTCATCTGCAGCCTTTCATGGCAGTAAAAGGCAGTCACTCCTCCCCTATCCCTTTCTTCCCCCCACCCCCCACCCTTCAACTCAGCTCATTCCAGCATCCTCATGCTGCCCCCTCCCATCCAGCTATCCTAGCTGCTAATCCCATCCTCCTAAAGACTGTAATTGAGCACTACCACATGTTGGGATTAGGACTGTTAGTGGGGGTATTATCATTACAGGAGAAATTTGGGTTAAATTATGGGCAACTGGGATTTACTACTACTGAGATATTAGCAGATGGTTGGTGGTTGTGGGGTGAAGAGTAAGAGTGAGGGTGGTGAATATTCAGGGACTGCAATTGGCCAAGGGAACTGCCATCACTGGACGCCGGTTCTGACAAGGTTGATCTCCAGGTCACAGCTGAAATCCAACAAACTGACAGAAAATCCATAACACTATCTCGCCTGAACAATAAAACATGAGCTCCTATGGGCAAAAAAAATGACATTAGATCACCGAACAATGATGGACATGTAGTACTCTCCATACAGTGTCCAACATTTCGAATTACATTTTACAAGAGCTATGAGGCCCATTTTGGTGATGGACTGCTTTAATAGTAGTCAGAAAGAATCTATGACATGCCACCTGAACTGATATGTGAGAAGAAAAACTTGTGAGCTAGCACAAGTTTCTCTGTGATGGGTGTTTATTTGTTGGTTAAAAGCAGTTCTGCTTATGTAGATGTTCCTCCCAAGTTCTCTTGTTCAAATCTTTGAGTCTTGTAGCGGAAGTCAACCACGTAACTTGAACTTCATCTTCACTACAGTGTAATAAACTAAACAGACTGATTAGGTGTTGATTTTTTCCCTATCATTTGAGTTATTTGAGAGATAATGCAATATCTCTAATTTTTAATAAATAATAAGAGGCAGGCCATATAAAAATCATCATAGCACTTAAACAATTTTAGCTAATATACTGCTGAATATACTGATGAAAACTGTGCATTTGCATTGACGTATGTGAGTCTCTGATCAGCCAAGTTCTCTTGTGGCCAGCATGAGGTGGGATGTGTATTTAAACTCTTTAGGATTTAAAAAGTCTTGCAAACTGCTGTGGAATCATCAAGTTTATTTCCCTTTACTTTGTAAGCTGCTTAAGTCCTGTGCCAGCTTAGCATTGCCACATTAACATCACCCAGTGAGACAGCTCTGACAAGCTCCCTTCCTCCACAGTTGCCTCTTGCTTTCACAGTGCTGAGTGGCACTGAGGAGAAAAAAAAATGTCTTAAAAATATCTTATAAACTGACACACACGGCCACACGAATACACATGAGCGCAAGCATTTTGCTTCACAAACACACTTGCATACTCATCAAGCAGACACATTTTATCTACTTTAAATTCAAGCTTTGTAATTTTATGATAAACAACATGCGGACAAGCTGGGTGTTTTTGCCAAAAATTGTATTTTTCTTACCTAAATGGTTGAAAAAATAAATAACTAAAGCATGTAGACATGATGTCTGACTACATTTAATGTCATTTCACCAGATGATCAACACCATTTGCCCATCTTTGTGTTCTTGGCTGAATTCCCTGTTTCTTCTCTTCTGAGTTTGTCCGACTGTAGCAGTGTAAACGTGCAGATTATAAAGTCACTGTTGAAAACATGTATGGCCAGTTTAATGTATTAGATGATTAATTCATCATACGTCATGTAAGTAGTTGGCATTACATTGTCTTATTTGTCAAAACCTGCTGCCCTGTGACTTTGAGAGTGTGTTTTAAGTCTGGTTAGCACGAAGACATTTTACATCTGAATATGAGTCATCCCTCTCTTCCGAGACATGTGAACATGGGATGAGCTTTAGCTCCTGGCAGGTCCAGCTTTTTGTCTCTCATCCTGTCACTGACTAAATTTTACATGCATAAGCCTCTTACCATTGCAGCGGCAAACAAGATGGACTTTTAATGGTGTGTACAAAACAAAACTAATCATTGTTATTTCTTGAATAAATATGCCTACAAAATTGTGTTTGTTTGTCAAAATGACTTCCAAGGCAGTTCGAAGCAATACATTTGGAAGGTGTAAATGTAATTCTATTCATGACAGTCTGTATTACTCTGTATTGTTACATTTGTATTATGTATCAGGCTGGTTTTCCTTTGGGGTCTGTCTCAGTTCAGAGGTTTAGTTTTCATAATAAAGACCTTACAACGGGAGAGAGAATATGCTGCATTTTTATACTGCCTTCATGAACAATTTGCCCCCTCTAAGTTATTACAGTTGCGCACATTTTACCATAAAACCAAATATTTATTACTGACCCTATCTTTACTTATGGAATGAAGGTTAGCAGAATGGAGCTCTGAGTTGATGAGTAATTTATAATATAGGTTGTAAGATTTATCTGTGTAATGAGAAAAGAGCTATTTTCTGAGCTGTTCCACCCACTGTATGCCCTGATTGATTAGGCTCTGGCAAAATAAACTCGGTGAATTCATGATCTTGCCTAATGCTCCAGACACCAAGCTGCAATATTAACCTAGATGCATTACAATAAAATATTCACCTCTTTGGACCTTATAAATCACATAGTGGGCAGAGGTTACAATAATGTGGCACTGAAGTGATAAGGATCAGCCCATTTTCTCACTTTTTTCTGCTTCTCTTTTATTTGTCTACCTTCCTCTTTGCCAAGACAGTGTGAGCATGTCAAAGACGGACCACAGGGTGGGGTAGGAGGACACATATGACCATATGTCTTCACTCTGCCACACACCAGCTATGGGGGTTCAAGGGAAGGGATAAGGCATTTTAATTCATACCATAGACTGGTTTAGAGCTAAAAACATTGATCTTATTGAGTAATTGTTGTTCAAAGAATCTGTATTGATGGTTTAGCTTTCCAAGCCTTTATTTATTGTTTGCTTGAAATGATAACAACAAAAAGAATCTGTCGTGAAACCCAAAATACATTTACTTGTTCTTGATAGGCTTTGATATGCATTCCTTTTGTTAAGTATATCCCATCAGGTCAGTATTAGGCTTTGCACAGAGGGTGTATTGTAGGTGAATAATGGCTGTAAACATGAACACTGGCTCTGGAAAGCCGTTCAATTACTGGCCCATGCTCAGATATTTTATATTCTAGAGAAATTTCAGCTTGGTATGAACTTTCATAAAATTGACAAGAGAGACATAGTAGCACAGTGTTTCCCAGGGGAAAGCATAGAGGGCTGAACAACACACAAACACTTGCACATAAAGTGAGACGGGAAGACAAACAGTTTCCCAGATGAGCGTGCCACATTAATGCAATTTAGAGATGAGTAACAGAGAGAAACAGACAGCATATTATCAACTAATGGCCTCTGTTTTGCAATCCATCCAACACCAAATGTGCATGCTAATATAAATAACATTACCAGTTGCGCTTGGAAAATAATATATCTACAGGAAAAACATGATCAGGGAACCCTGGTTGCAAAGAAACCCTTAGATTAAAATGGTATAAGTCAGATTTTCTTACAATGTTTTAGTTTAGAAACAAAGCATGAATGATACACAGGTGATGTTTGGGCTTAGAGGCTTGTTTGGAAACAGTTGCCCCATCTATAGCTTGACAAAGATGGAAATCTTATATCAGAGGGAAGAGAAAAAGGTTGCATTATAACTGCGCACGTGTTGACAATACTTAAATTTTTCAATCAACCATGATGATCCCCTAAGTTTTCCGGAGTGATGTGATCGCTCCTTAGAGGATAATTCTATATTTTCAAACACAATCACATTTTTATCAGAAAGACCAATGATTGATCTGTGACAAATAGATTTAATGTAAATAGTGTTCTTACTGTGTTTAGATATTAACTGCTATGTCAGAAATACTGAGTTCTGCATAACAGTGCTGGTTCAGGGTTGTTTCAGATATTTGTTTTGCTTAGATGTGGTTTTTTTTTTGCTAACTTTGTTCAATTTGAAACTACAAGAGAAAAAAAGTGTTTCACAGTAAGTAAATTTAATTCTTGGTTGTAGTATAGAATTCTGCAATATAGTATGTATTTTGGTTTTCTCTGACTCAGGATTCCAGCACTCAGCAGTATCTGTTGTACTAAACTCAAATATCATTTGCGAAGGAGGGTTGAAAAAAAAAAAAACAGAGTTGCATATTAACAAGTTTCACAGCTGCACTTTTAGCCTGCAGCAGTGAACATTTCTGGGTGTCTCTGGGTTATTATTGTCCCTCTCCTCCCAGGATGGGAGCTGGTGGCAGAGGCTGCTCAGAGGTAGAGGAAACTAACAAGATTAACAACTTCTTCCCCCTCTTCGGTGCTCACATGTGCCTATTAGGGTCCATTTCTATGGTAATGCAGACATAAAAAATGTACTATTTCAAAATTTAGCAATGAAAACAATGATGAATTGTGCATTACTTCTTCCTAAACAGATTTCTATCAGTTTTATTTCTGTTCTGATTTTCATTGAAAAATTAATTGTTCATATACTCTTGATGAAACAGACCCTAGGGATAGTTACTAAGTGTAGCGCAATCTTACTGATATCTCAGGAAACCAGGTTTGATTCTGTGACAGCAACTTGGTCTTTATTCATGCTTCCAGACATTCTTTATGTTCTTCTAAGTTTCTCTTTGAAACATTATTTTTGTATGTGATTTTTCAAAACGTTTCTAACTGCTCTAGTCATGATTTTGATTATGTTGATGCATGCTCACATAATCAACACCTACAGACGTATGTGATGCATCCTGGTGATAAAACCTGGTGCACGCTGATGAGCTGTGACATCACAGAGAAATTATCCTTGCAGGGTGTACAATCCTTGTCACAAACCTGCAGTTCCAGCAACATATTTTTAGACCATCACTATGAGAAGTGTAGATGTTAACTTTTTATTCTTTTTTTGACATGTTTTTGTGCATTTGCACAACTATAATTAATTTTAAATAAATACATATCAGAATAATTATTAAAAGTGATCATTATTTTAACAGTTTTTGTCTTCAAAAGATTTGTCTCAGTTACCGTTAAGACTGTGTTTGTCCATGTGTGTAAACGGTAGTTAAACAACCCTGAGGGTTTAAGCAGGTTGGCATTGCTCCACATGGAGGAGACACTGAGTTGGCTGCTGTCACGCCTGCTAATAAAGACATCACTTCCAATGGGCACGCATGCTCACGTCCTTGGCATGACAAATAATACCATTAACCTTACCACCCAAAACAGCCATTTTGATTGATGTACCAGGAAATGTGAATGAATGATGCATGTGTGCTTGTTTAAATCAGCACTGCTCTTGATTACTGTGACCGTTAGTGCCTGTGTACAGCTGGTCAGGATTCCAATTAGAAACAGAAATGTTGCATTGGAGGTTTACGATTTTAAAGCTCCAATCAGATTCATATGTAATTTGTATGACTCAGAATTGCAAAGCAGCTTCGGTGCATGAACATGGGATGCCTCTAATATATCACCAGGTGGCAGCATTTATGTACAGAATAAAGGGTAGCTGCACTGGATCTGAATTCCTGCACGGAACTCTGTAGACCTCTTTTGCTTCACAAAGAAATTGTTCCAAATTTTGCACATTTCTTCTGAGAAAATTAAGACTTTAATTTCTGAGGATTAAATACCTCGGTGCCTCATAATTAAAAAATGAAAGTCATTCAATGTAGATAAAATTTTAATGGCTCATTCATAATTTACAACAACAGATGGACATTCTGGCACATGGGATTGGATGCATGTGAAATGTCATTTTTCAGGGGGAGGTTGTGTGCTTTGTATGATTACACGGAGATTGGGTCGCTTTGTTTTGTTTACCCTTGAAATTATCTTTGGTCTTTGTAAACACAAGACCCCTTTGACTGTGATTCTGTACAGTTAGTGAAGGTCAGTGGTCAGTTAGAAAACAAAATATACAGTTACAAATGTTCACATTTATTCCAGAAACTGTAATTTGCTTGTTTGGTTCCAGCAGAATGTCAAATCGTCTTCCTGTGACTATTAAAACAAACAAAATAATTGTCATTAATTAGTTAAGTGATACTGAGATTGCTGCCAGTGGGGTAAACAATATGTATGTGGTGCAAAATTTGAGTGTACAGGAATTTAACTCTTGTTTGATCATGTTTAAACATAAACAATTGTGCTTCGATTGTTTTTTTGTTTGTTTTGTGTGTGTATCACTTTCAGAATGAGTGATTTGTTGGCCTTCCAGAGCATGTATGTGTGTCACCATTATAACCGTCATTATACAGATTGCCCATTGACATCTGAATTTCACCCCCATCAGCTCTAACAGCCCTCTCCACCTCCCCTGGACTATCCTTCAGTCAGTAAATACTATTTGACCCAGAAGTACTGAACAGGAAAAACAATGTCTGACTGTTTTGATAAACAAAATTGCAGTTAGAACACTCTGAACCCAAATCATATTTGAGTGATGATGATTTGACTTATGGCAAGACTTTCTGAGACGTATTTGTGTGTTATGTTGTGTGTATGCGTGTAGGTAGGTAGTTGCTCACCCACCCACCCACACACACAGACATATGTGTGATTTGTTGGGTTGATTGCATTAGGTGGTTGAAGTTGGTCCCCATGGAGGAGCCACATGCTTGTTGTACCCCAGCTGTAGCTGAGATCTAATATTTCTCCAGCAGCACCATTATGTCCTTGATGGGCCAAACCCAATCTTCTGCTTCTTTGTGTCTTTCTGCCAGGGAGAAAAACAGAGTGCAACATAGTGAAAGGAAGCACATTTTAAGCAACATTCATTTGCGATGTAGCAGATGTGCAAGACTTGTGTAAGGCAATTGTAGCTTAGCATTTTTTTTTCTTACACTGGCATTTTAGTTTAGATATGGAAGAAAGGTGAAACATCAGACAGAGGGAAGGTAGTTTAAAAGCTTGCTATACTTGTGCACTTATGCTTTTGCAGTTTTGGCTTCTGAAAACATATTAAACCCTCCTTTGTTAACTCTCTCAGCCCAGAGGACAGCAGTTCATCCATGTTGTTTGTAGCTGATATGTAGTTGATGTTTTTCTCTTTTCCTAGCAAAGACAAGCTATCATGGGGCCAGCCAGAGGGCACTAACGGCACCTTTCTTAAAATGGCTTTAGTAAAAGCCTCTATTACTTCACATTCAAGTGTTCAATATCTCTATCTACCCAGACAACAACCCTGACAAAATAGAAGCTTCACACTCAGTGTGTGCTCATCAGTTTCAGTCGGCCAATTCTGTCGTCATCTTAATATGCCACTATGCCAGATGGTCTAAGTGCAAGCTACATTCCCCATTTAGGATTAATTCTACAGCTGTTGTGTTTGTTTAGAATATAATGAAAATCCTGTCTGTTTTAAGGGACACGACCCTCTCTCATTCCTCTTTATGCTTCTGTTATGGAGAAGAAATCAACTTTTTCAGTTTGTAATCTCTTTCCATTGTGTCAGTTGATTACCATTATTGTCATCAATTCATCAGCAATTAGGGGGGTGCCATGTTCGATTGACAGTAGCAAGTGGAAGAGCAATTAATGCAAACAGCTGGTTAGAGAAAGAAAAAGAGACTGTCATACATGGGGGACAAAAGAAACAGTCAGTGAAAATGTTTTGTCATATTCAAGCTGCTGATACAAGTTACAACATAATGGTGGATTAAAACGTAAATTAAAATGTACACAAAAGATAATAATATTTTTTGAAAAGCTATGACTTGTAAGAGATGTGTATATATTTGTGTACTTGAAATCTTTTGCTATAATACAGTTAGATGGGTTTTTTTTGGTGTAAAGTAACAAGTTATTTTTAGTAGAGTTTATTAAATGTTAAATAAATCTGTACATTGCGTTCATTGTCTTCATCTTGAAATTAGATTGTATATTTGTCAGCAAAATCATTTTATGTCTATCCATGTTGCCACCCCTTTACAAACATGTGATTAGTGTTTGCAGAATTTATTCATGATTGCAAGACTAAATTTATGTCCAACATCAGATTTTCTATTTTTATTTTCACTCGTCAAATGCTCTTTATTCACCAAAATGACATAGGTCATTATACTCTATTGGCAATGCGGCTGAACAAAAGATTGATTTATTTAAATGATTGGAGAGTTGAACTACTTTCCCTAATTGCAACTTTGTTGCCATGGTAACACTTAATTTTGGCAGTACAGCAAAGGCTATTGAAGATAAATTAAGCTGCCCATTTGCCACATGTTGGCTTTTTTGCCATATGTGCTCATTTCTGACTCCAGATTTATGCGCTCATATGAGCAGCAGTTAAAATACTATTTTCCTATATTGAGGTCTAGATTCAGATCATCACTGACCTGCATGTTTACTACCATCTGCTTCATTAACCTCTTGCCATGGCTGCAAAAGAGTTACCCTAACAAACTTGTGAGTTCCAATCCCTCAGTCCAAACCAGCTGCCAACTGGCCAGTGGGTGACTGTATAAACCAGTGGGCCCAAGCAAAAAGATTGATCACTCTTGTGATTTATTTTTTTTGGTGACTGCTGTGATGATTGGATGCCTCTTGGAAACTGCAAGCTATATTTGGGAACTCTCCTACTGAGTCGTTTACAGTCTTTATTGTGTCTAAACATGGCAACTCAGTGTCCAGATATTTGTTAATCTCTCCAGCTGGTATATTTTTAGCCTCAAATGAGAGTTTTTTTGTTGTTGTTGTTGTTTTATGGAGTTTCTATATTTGAAGGCTTACAGAAGATTTTTATTTTATTTTTAAATTCTTATAGATACAGAATGACTTGCAACCTGTGCAGGGTGTACCCTGCTTCTCACACATTTACTGCTGGAGATAGGCACCAACTCCCCTGTGACACGGAAAGAAAAAGGCTGGTAAAAGAAAATGGATGGATGGATAGATGCAGGATACAATGTGTTTTGCGTACAGAAATCTTTATGCAGATTCTTGCACTTCACCTACTTTTTTTTAACTGTTCTAAATGTCATTATGTGTTCCGGAGACTAGACATCCATCCATGTAATAATGGAGTGTTAGATTGCAGAACAAATCTCTAATGGCTTCTAATCATAAAATATTAAAAAAGCCAACACAATTATTGAGAAATTATGTCATTCTCAATTTTCAGTTCATGTGCTAAAATTATATAAAAATGTTTTATTGATGTGATTTAAGTGTCCTTCCTCAGGGATGCTTTGATCATGACCTTAGGACACAGATGGACTTATTATGAAGGAAAAGGCAATAAAAACAAAAACACACAAAAAATGAGGGGAGTAACCTTTGAAGATGATTCTCTTTGTCACCTTTTTGCTACCGGCCACTTCCCTAGCGAGGCAAAAGCTAATTTCATTAAGATTATGGGGGATGGTTTTGTTGGCGCTCACATTATATTGTTGTGCTTTCTATCCAAGTTTCAGAGGGAAGAGAAAAGATGACTAATGCATAATTCTACAGGTACTAACTAACAGTAATGAAAATCAAATGGTGCATACAATATTTAACGAATGCAGTCACAGTGGATGTAAACCTCTCCACTTCATCAGTCTCATTCACGTGAACTGTAAAGTAGTGAAAATTCTGTTTTCTTTAATCTACTTTCTGCTGCTCACACTTCTATCATTGTGCTTCTAGCGTTTGGGTGAGCAGTGTAAGGTAGATTGGAATAGGAAAGCACTCAGAACATGACTTTATCTCTTTTCGCCAGCTGTTCTCTGCTCTGCTCATATCTGTAGAGGGAGCAGGAGAGGAGAGGGAAATGTGGTGACATGGTTCTGTCACCAGGCTAACCTAAACAACAACAATGAAACCATGGGAGCTTAATACAGGCCGATAATTATGACGTCTTCTGTTTTTAACACTCAACATGTCTGATTGGGTTGTAGTTCACACTTTGCGTCTTATTTTTACTAATAATTTACTCAATTTTATTTTCACCCTGGCTTTATAATCTGACTGCACATACATCATAGGCTGACAAGATAAACTGTTAGTTAATTTGCAAACATGAAAAATGTGTGTAATTAAATGTAGAGATGCCATCTGAAATTAAAATTTCATTTATGCCGATATTTATATGTGAACACTGACAAGTATTGCCTGTGTATGAGAAGTACTTAATCAACCTTTGTCTAAATTTTCACTATTTTAATTACCTGATTAGTGCTAAAATCAAAGTCTCTGTCCTTTAAAAAAAAAAGTATTTAACGTAGCTGTGATTGCGTGTTAATTTGTGCATCTGTGCTGAAGATGGAGCATGAGCCTGAGGTGGAGGAGGGGAGATTTGGTGCCCTCTGCTACTCTCAACATGTTAATTAAAGAATTATTAGTACTGTTCCACATACAGTCAGACACTGGTGATTAAAATGAAAAACTATGTTCAGGCTTTCTTGTTCTAATCTGCAAAGCTGAGTCTCTGATATGTAATTAAAGCTGCGGTATCATTTAGATTAGAATTCTGCTGACTTGAATTCATCTCATTTAAATAGTGCCTTGATCAGATTCTGATTTAGACTAATGGGAACACATTGTTTGGGCTGATCAACCTTATCACACTTGTTTTTTTTTATTGGATGGAAAACTGATATAAACATCCAAACTTAACTGAAACTTATTTCTGAATATTGTGGTTGACCAGGTGGTGTTCCCAGATTTTTGAATCCTTTTCAAGGTTAGGGATAGACTCAGCAGAAATAGGATTGAGTGTTATTAGAGCTTTAACATCACAGGATTTTCTTCTTACAGTAAATACTGGATTAGCGCAGGGAAGCATCAGTAGCTTGCAGAAACATGTAGGAATGCAAACTTTATAAAATTGTCTTTCTGTATGTGTGTCTCCAGAAAAAATAAATGCCCCCATCAGTTTTTGGAAAGTGCGTGTATTTGTGTGAATGAATGTGTGAATTACTTAATGTTTCTGTACTGTACCTGTGTGGAGATGGGCCAGCCTTGCAGCCATCTTCTGTTTTGCCATGGCAGAGAAGCAGTCACTGCTTGGCTCACAAACCAGCTGCTGTCACATTTCTGGATACACTCTGACTCATACAGTTTATACTCTTCACTGCTCGTACACGTCCTGAGGCTTTTCACTTCTGTCACAGGTTGCTAAACTGACATTGCTAAATTTAAAAAAAGTTCATTATGACTGAGAGATGTTGTATATTTTCCCAACAATCCCCCAAAAAACATTTTATGTCATATATCATAAACAATTGCTATTTTCACGTCTGATTTATTTCAACAAACATGATTAAAATCTGCAGGAGCTGCTCCTGTCCACACCCTCATGAGGGAACAATTCAGTGACTGACAGAGAAAAGCAACAAGCACTGGCTCAATGTACAGTCAGAAAATTATATTAATTGCGAGAGGAAAAAGGAATGGACTGGCGACTTGCCAGGGTGTACCCCCACCTCTCGCTTCAGGACACTGCTTGGAAAAGTGGGTAAAAGAGAAAGGATAGATGGATGGAAGAAGAAAGTAATAAATCACTGAAAAAAAAATATACAGACTTCCCAGAGACACCATCACCAAAAAAACAAAGCCAACTATAAAGTCTATGTGTTTTAGTCAACAATTTGAATCCATCTCAGTGGCTCACCAGCTCAGCAACCTACTAGTTAACCTGTTGTAACAAAGACTGAATGCAAAATGTTAATTACTTTCAAGGATTATGTACATCTTACAGAAGACTTATGACTATGACAGCTATTTTTTTACTTAAAGGTGTGTTACTTGTTGGGTATCATAAAATGGAATTATGAGATGTGGTATTTGAAATAAAACAATTATTTATTTTTCTTTTATTTGAGTTAATAGGACAAGCAAATTTTGAGTCATGGGGTTTGAGTCAAGAGTTTTTAAGGGTTTATTTCTTTATTGTTTTTTTTTCCTAATGGTAATATATTTTTGGCACTTAACCTTGTGGGTCATGGTAGTTCATTATGTCTGGGTTAAAAAAGAAAAATGTACTGTGTATGCTTGATATTTCTTTATGAAAAAACAAATGAATGCACTTAGTTATTGTTTCGAGAAGCATTGTGTAATTATTCTGATGGTAATTTTCACATTTGGCACCTTCATTATTTAGATTTTCAAAATATCAAATAACTATAGATAATATTCATGAAATGAAAAACAAACACCCTGGATTTATAATGTTTAATATTTAGGTAGCAGCAGGGGTTTTGTCACAATGAGCCAATTTTATTGGTCTACCATGTTTAAAGCTGATGCTAGAGGTTATTTACACAAACCCTCAAATAAGCCAAACATGAAGCTGTGTTTTGGTTTACCGGTGTTAATGCTGTGTTATTTAGTGCCATAGGCCCATTGGGAGCAGGGTTCATCTGCAGGGTGAATATTCATTTGGGACTGACACCTGAGACACACAAGCTTCTTACTGAACACGTCTTTGTTCTTTAGCATCAATGTAATGAATGCACATTATTCACTGCATTGTTTCAATGAAATATTCACTATAATAATAGGTGACATGTGCTATTGTTTTAGGTGTTAACTCCATATTAATGTCTGTTACTTTCTTGGCATTTTCTTTAATAGAAAAACCTGCTGCTTATAAATGTGACAAGGCACACATCATTTCATTATTGCAAAATATTTAGATTAAGCAATCCTGGTAGTGTAATATAAATTAGATTAACAACAAAAAGTAACATGACAACATGTGTGTGTAATCCAATGTTTAGATTTAACATCATAATTACCTTTTATGATGGTGTACTAGAAAGCAAAGAATTGCAGCAACCAGCACCTTTCAAGTCTCCCCAGCCTTTCCTTTGTGTTGAATATAATGAAGGCATTGAGTGCTTTATGAAATCCATTTTCCTCTAGATCAATCTGCCCTAATGTCATCTGTCTCATTCATGTCTAACTGCGTTGGACTGTATTAATAATTGCATCGGCTGTATTGATTTCTATTGACTGTCAGAGCTGCTTGTGTGAAACACTGTAGTCTTCAAGCTCCCTGACCCTAA
>JAOXNZ010000091.1:6572370-6582555 GCA_028566095.1 Kryptolebias brasiliensis
TCAGCTGTCAAGGGAGTTGGCCGACCATGACGGCAGCAGGCAGAGATGGCTGCTGAGCCACCCACTTCCTTCTGGAGAGCAGAGGAAGCAGGGCACAAGGGGATAGGAGGGGGGCTATCTTTTGTGGTGCATACTCTCTCACACTTCCTTGGTTTTGGTCTGTGTCTGAACTGATGGGGGATGTGGTAAGGGGTTATTTCCACTTTTATGCGCCAATTGTTAAGACCTTGTTGGGGTCCAAGTCAGCCTTGTATTGTGGGGTGCAGGGGCTCGTAGCAGTGCTGTGGTCTAGTTGTGTCATGGCTGTGTAGCTCAGCTGTCACTTGTCTCTAATTGGCTTAGCTCAGCCTACGAGAAGCTCAAAGCTCACTGACCCACCCACTGTTCTCTCTTTTCAGCTTCCCTTCTGCCCTTTTACAAATACTTTGTATTTATTTTTTTTATAACTTAGATAGTAGTGTCCATGTTGTAGAGTATTTCATATGAACAAATGGAAACAAAAGGTATCTAACTTTTATACTGCATGTATGCTTTAAACTGAAACACAGGCCTTGATAGGAGCAGGCTTTGAGTGATGATGATGGCTGCAGAGGGCAGCTTGATTTAAACCTGATTGATCTGGACCCTGAGGTCATCACAGGGTCAATACATGGACTTGATAACAACATGATAATATAGTCTATCTTTGGGGAACAACCTGTCATACCAGGTTCACATGCCATTACACTTCATATCTGATCCAACAACAGTTCAGCATCTTTACCAAGATGCAGCATTGTGCCTTATTTACCAAAATGATAATCAGTCATTCTAAATCCTGCCAAAATGGGTGTCTGTTTTTTAGACAGTGCAAAAATTACAATGTTGTTCAAAGGTTCAGGGGATGACCCTCTAGTGTGCGTTCCTGATGATGTTCTAATTGGATGGGGTGACCTTTCTTCACTGTAATTTTGAGGCATCCCATCCCATCCAATGTCCTTGGGGGTGGAAACAAATTAAAAAGCAATAGGGGTGGGCTGATGGATGTGTGCTGCAGTTAGTGTGGTGGCGGATGGACAGCGGTAGGTAGAAGGACAGTCAAATATGAGTCCTTAGCTGTTAAAGGAGGACATACAGATTGATACATGGTAGATAGCTACACTAAGCCTGTCTAATTGCTACCTTCTGGCCTTGTAATAGCTTAGATCTAATGTGTATTGACTGAATTGTGGTGGAGGCATAAACCAAGCAGTCGGTTTATGTATTAATTGAGATGTTGTGATATATTCTTTTTAATGCCAATATGAAATTTATTGTTAGTAAATTTTTTCACATTCTAAAAAAATATTCACTATAATATATTTACACAGTGTGCAACAATACAAACCATAAACTGAAAATACAGCTGAAAGACTTGTGTACAGTACAACAAATATAGCTATGCTAGTACATTAATGTTGTCTATATTTTCATAAACATTTTTTTTAAATGCACAGTTTATTTATTTATAGGCTGATGGTTGTATTTATTTTGCATTCATATATAAATGTGCGAGTGCCTAACATGTTTTTGTGTCTTTATGACATTTGCCTTCTCTTTTATAAAAACGGACTTGAGGGAAGTGTGGTGAATTGGCCTGTTTTGGTGCACTGACTGGTAGATCCTATTTTAACAGTGTATAAAGCTGGAACTAATTCCTGCATATTTATTTGACTTGGTCTAGGAAAGCAAAGCACTAACCCCACTTAAAATTCCAGAGGATACTAACAGGAATAGACTTGAAGTGATATCAAAACAGTTTCATGCAGCTTTCAGAAAACTGAGTAGTAAAAAAGTGGACCCTCAAAATGATCTGTTATTTTTGCAGTATGTATGCATCAATATTTTTGTGTGAGGTTGCTTCTTTAGCCTTTTGATTCTATTAATAATTTATATAGTTTATTCCTAAGCTATTTAAATGCTGTAGTGAAATTGACTGATCAAGAAGTTTTATCAGCTTGTGGAAATATTTTTAAACCTTTATTTTAAAACCTTTGCCTTTCGAGTTCAGTTTATGCTCAGTAAGAAGAATCTTAATGCAAACCTTTCTTGTTAATGTAGTATAAATGTGTCTGTACATGTACCAGATATATGTTAAATGTGTGTAACAAAACAGTATGTCATAGATTTGTTTTGTGGTCAGATTGTCTGCTCATTGATAAGGTCACACAAACAGCCAGGTTTAGTTAAACCCTTTATCTCTGTTTTCCTGCTTTGCATCCCACTTGGACAGGGAAAGGTTAACAAGATAAGAGTCAGAGAAAGAAAACAAGTTCAATCCTTTTCTTTCAGCTACCTCCAGCAGATTTGAATTCCTTTTTATTTTGAACTACTTGCAGGAAGATTAACATTAACTGTTTAGGTAAATATCCATGAAAAGTCATGTGAAGAAGGAGCCTTGAACCCTTTGGAGAACAGGTGTGTTTTATAACAGTATTTTTTTTCTGGTTTTCAATGCACTATAGTTCCACATTGTGCATATTGTGTGTGCGTGTGTGTGTGTATTGTCAGTGGTTGAAGCTTCACTGTAGCGAAGAGCCAGTCACAGCATGAGGGCTGCAGTCAACCCTGTGCCATGTGAGAGCTGCAGGGTGCAGGCTAACGAGGTGTCCAGGCAGCTGACGGCTTTGTCCTGCCGTCCATGAGTGGCGATGGCACAAAGAGGGTCCTGCAGTGAGTCCTGTCTGTTCTTTGTGTCTGCCTTTCTTCTCTGCCCATGACTTTGGGCTACAAAAGGAAGTGGTGCGAGAAGGCATTGTGGCATCAGGTGGATGAGGCACAGAGCCTGTCCCCTGCTTCCTTCCAACCCACCTGCCCCTCTCAAAGAGGAAAGAGTTAGCACTTGAATCTTTTAGTTTTTATTTACAATCACAAAATGAAATATCTTCTTTCTCCTCCCCACTTGCTTTGTCTTTCCATTTATACTCTCCTTTTCTGTCACGGTTTTCTCTGAGTTAAGTGATGATCTAAAAGGCAGGCTGTTTTCTGTCATGTGTTTGCTGCTTGTATTTGTTCAGCCTCCCATCTTCCTCTCTTTGCTCTTGTCTCTAATTTATGAACTGCACACTTGAGTGGGCTCAGTGCCTATTAAAACCAGCACACTGCCTGTGTTTGTCCTGGCCTTTCCTGCTCTGCAGGAAGCTCATCTAGAGCTTTCAGTACTTAATGCCACTGCAGGAGGTGAGAAGAAATATGGACACAGCTTTGGATCATCGGCCGACTGAAGAGGCTTGATGCTTCTTGTAAAAGGCCAAAATCATTTTGTCGTTGTTGGTTTTTGTCTGCCAGGGACTGTTTAGAGAAAAGAAGGCAGTGAAAGAGATAAAAAATTAGGTTTTTAAGAGCAAGCACAAAATCATTCTCTTCTTTTAGGAAAGTTCTTGTAAACCATATGAATGTTTCCTTTGTAGAATTTTGTTATAAAAGCCATGTTTTGCTTTCATTTTCTGTAGTCAGAGATTTCTTTGCAAGTTTTCATTCAAACAGTTGCCTAATTTTCAAAGTTTAAAGGATTAGATTCAAGAAGCTGATCAAATTCAACATCTATGTATTTAATTTTTTTTTCCTTACATACATTTGTAAAGGAAACTCTTTTGTTACCATATACATGTTTAGTTATTTTAAAATTTAATCTTGTTAATAGCTGTACAGAATAAAAAAAATGCTTTCATGTTTACTTGTAAAAACTAATATGATTTTTGATCCTATAAGCTCTTTTACATCCTTTTTCCATGATCATACAAGTTCTGTTTACTCTATAAATCATCACCATGAGCTGAATATTCATGTAGAAACCTGAGATGCTTCATGTCCTGGGAAGCTCACACCAGTTCTGACAAACAATCCACACCTTTAGCAACAACAAGCAATACTAACAGAACAGCATTACTGCAGTATTTTATGTGTGAATACCACTTGCTGAGCTCAACTGTTCAACCACGTCTGTCCATATTGTTGAAGTAATCGGATTGAAAACGGAGGAACACAGGGGCAGATAACCAAGAGAGAGGGATGAAAATCACAGAAAGGTTAGGATGGAATCCCAAAGGACTACAAATCCCTTCTCTGAAATCTCATTGTTTTGGAAACCATGAAACCAGATTCCTGTAACAAGTCTCTGATCAGTGGAGTCTCTGCCCAAAGGACTCAATTAGACCAGAACAGACCCTTTCTGACCAGGCCTTTATTTAGCCTCCTTGCCGCTCCCAGCATGCTGCTACCTTTGCAGAGGAGCTTTTTAACACCCCAGACTGGGAGCCTGGCCATGTGGCACACTGAGCAATCACATCACTTGGCCTTTTCCGCTCTCATTACACACCAACATCATGAGTCCACATGAGAATGTGCACATTTATACTATTGTGTGTTGCTACACTCTGAACCTGTGGTGCCCTCCTTAACTTAGTATTTTAATTGGCAGCACAAGTATAGTAAACATGTATTAAAAGCACTTACAGAAAATAACAGTGACTGAAACATCCCTGCAGTTAGAGGTAGTGATCCAGAATTTTAATTTCAGTCATTTTGCCCTCCTTCTCTTATGATTAGAGTGAATTATGATAATTTCTTGATTATGGTTTGGCCCCTGCCTGTGAGGACACCACTTGTTTGAGTGCAGCAAAAGATGGCAAAAGGAAGCATGTGCACTGGATCTGCAGTGTTAAACACTTCCCTCTGAGAGGCCCTAAATAGACCCTACACTTATTGCTGTGTTTGTCTTTCACTTCCCCTGCTGGTACTAAAGTCCATGTAGGTAATGATGCAAGAACATTCTTTCATTCACATCAGCATTTGGAGAAATCGGTGCCTTTATCTTTTGCTTATCAGAGGACTCTTATAAGATGCATCTAGTATTAAAGGTTGAGATGAAGTGGTATACAAAAGACAAAAATGAGTTTGCAATTAAATAATGGGTGCACAAATTAATATATGTATGATAATGAGTGTGGGCAAGTGTGACACAAAGAAACATCAGCTGTTGGGTCAGCAATCTCCCTTTACTCAGCTTCCATGCTCTGCAAACACAAAGCAGCATCACAAATTTAGTCAATCAGTGATTCAGATAATACAAGCTGGATAAGCCACATTGCTTTCATCACACGAAAGTCAATTAGAGATTCATTTAAAAAGCAAAATTAGTTGTTATAGATTTAATAAGTGACCCAGGCTGTGGCAGACTGGGCACAGTCTGGGAGACAGTGGCTGAAGGTCCATGGGGAAATGAGTGCAACATCACCAAAGCCCACTCGTAATGACTTCTGTTGAGTCTTGATAATGTCTACTAATTAGTTAATCAAAGACAATGGCCCTCTACATACACCTCCCACCTTAGCAGCTTTTGTCTGCTTCACTGAACAACAGCTCAGAGTGTAAAGCCATGAAATCCCCATTCACTCTCATAACTGGCGGACACACCTGGTTGGGCTTGGTATGTGCCTGCAGCAAGATGTACAACACATTAATTTTCTGAATACATGTAAATGGATTTATGGACAAAGAAATTGGGCAATATTTTTATGTTATAAATCATGTAAGAGGGTAATGAAATATTACATGCATAATACACCAATGTGCGGTGTCAGTGCTGGTCAGAATGTCGATATAAAGACCCCCTGAGCTGGGCAGACTGGGAAAACAGAGCATTGACTAAGTGTCTCAGCACCCCTTGGAGCTGCGTTCACAGGGTGAGTAATACTCTGTTTTCACCATAATCAATTAGGAAGCCTTCATTAGCTAGGCCATTCATTATGTTGGCGTGTCATGGGATGGGACATGGTGCAGTGGTTGCCCCTGGGATGGGCGTGTCCGTGGGTGAGAATACTTGACAAGGCTCTTACAATTATTCCTGATCTAAAAAGAATACATCCATTGCTCTGCTGCAAATCAAAACAAGCATCAACTCTGCAGTGCCACATTAGCAAATTTGTGTTGTTATGCAGAAAGCAAGCTAATCATTACTCATTTTAGCTGCACACACAGTTATTTAATTGTCTTACATAATTAAATTTTCATTACACCATTTGTGCTCATTCATTATTATTATTATTTCTTTCTACCATGGCCTACAGTACATATTTGGAGAACGTTAAGACTGCAAAGTGCATGCTGTTTTAGCATAAGCTTTTTAGTTCAATACTACAAAGTAACATGTCATAAACATATCCTCATTTTGTCATCTCTCATAGCTCTTGTAAATATTACAGTAGCTTATAGGCTGTGCTTGGAATTGTTAATAAAAAACAGATGTTAGTTGCATTCCCTTGTGCACTGGCTTGCTGGAGTCTGTGCCGCTGCTGCAGCAATTGCTTTCTTTTAATGCACATTTAGAAGAAAAACAAAACCCTGAAAGGGAGAGCAGAAAATAATGTATATATGTATTAAACTTTGTCACTGGTGTTGTATACTCTACATGCACCAGTGTTTATGTGTAGGTGTGAGTGGGTGTGGGTTAAAGATGGCTGTGACACTGTTTGAGCCCTTTCCCCATGTCTAATGGGCTGTGCTACAGAAATATGATGAGGGGCAGACAAAGATTAAAAGAGTAAGATATTGAATGGCCTTATGATGGATGAGAGCTGTTTGGAAATCAATTAAACAATAAGAAATTAATTCTGCCTGTGACATGCTCATTAGGGACCTGGTGAAAGAAGCAAAGGGGAGAAAGAAATGCATCACCACTCATTGTATTAATCTTGAACTTGCAATCATCCCAACATAGAAGGAGAGCAGAAAATACAGATTTATATGTGTATTAAGCATTCAAATCTATAAACATAAAATCTGTTCATTGTTCATTTTGAAAAAAATAAAAAAACAGCAATACCACTTATCCAATCCACAGGGCAGTTGTGGCGTTGTGTTGCCCACTGCAGCAAGATTTGGTTGTAAAGATAACTAGACGAAAGTCAGCTAATTACCAGAGCAGCTCATATTGAGAAGCCACTAAGGGCTGCAGATACAGGGGCCAGCAGATGTGAATAACAGCTGCCATGCTGAGTGGCAACCTTTCCAATGCTGTCAGGATCTATTTGCTCTTTGCATGGGTAAATAACGTGTTGTCTTAATTAATTTGCTTCTGCTTGCAACAGCTAGAGCGTAATGGACTCTAATATTAAACACGATCCCGTTCCAGTGTGCAATTAGTGTGGAGCTCCACCTATTAACACTTACATATTAATGATGTCTCGCAGGATTTGCTGAATGCTGGTTTTGAGGCTTGTCATTGTGAGACTGGGACACATGACTTGGCAGGCGCTAACAGTTGGGCACCCATCACTCTGCCTGCCAGTGGTGGTGCAATGGAACTTTTGTGGTCCTGCTGCAAAGCCAATCTCCCCCCACTTCATGGGGAAGAATATCCTGATGTGCTTGCTCAGGGAGTGAACACACAGACAGTCAAGCAAAGTCTGCTGCCAATCGGAGCCAGGCCTGTTCCATTTGTAGTCTGTCTATTTGTGCAAATGTATGTGTGGGGGTTTCAATGTGCAGAGACTAAATGGAGAGATGATGGGGGAGTGTGGGTGCTAAGTGGTCGAAGATGCACTTTGTGCAGATGGGGGATGTAAGGTTTGATTGCTGAACAGATGTTTTAGGGGTCTATGTTTGTCTTGGGGGTGTGACATGGTCAGTGAAGGGCAGTCAAGGGACCGCAGAGAGGACATTTGTTGTCACGCCTGCTGTTCCAAGAATGTTTAATGTGTTACTGGAGATTTTATGTCTGGAATGGAGCTCTGACCTCCATTTATTGTTAAACTGCCATCAGAGGCTCTGCAAATAATTTGCTCACTGTTATAGTTACATGTTCCTAAACGATGGAGACTCAAAGATATTAATGTGGCCATTGAGTTAAAATGGCACCTTTTATGTTTTTTAATTCTGTTTGAAAGTGAGAGGCATTGATGACGTACAGCAATTCTTTTATCTCACCTGGTCTGTCTCAGTGGTGTGCTTTTCTTTTGTGCACAGCAGTAAAAACAGATTGGGGTTTTCATGAGGCACAAAAACTGTCAAAGTCTTGACAGCTTCTGGTCTTGACATAAACTCTGTTAAAGTTGACGCAAACACCACCACCAGCCTACAAAATCCTTTATTATCATCTGTATCATTTTGTTTCCAGTATTTATTTTTGTTTATGCACACTTTTCTTTCCCATCCACACTTAAAAAAAGCTAGTGCCTGTTTGGAGTTGGGGGGTTTTTTCTTCATATTTTGGAAGCCTTTTCTAAAACAAATGGTCAAAAGAGATTGGTCTTCAAGTATGGATCATGGCTCTGTAATGACTCTCTCAGTGTGTATGGGTGGGACTGTTGGGTGTAGACCAGCTCTGAATGGGAATGAGATGAATGCTGGGTGAAAATGAATTTCTAAAGGCCATGGTGCTTCATCACAACCCCAGCACTGCCCGTCCCACTCCTGCCTGAATAACACCAGAATTATCACTCAGAGGGAGGAGAGAGCGATGAATACCTCCAGCTAGTACACCCAGGGGACTTTGGTACTCCCCCGCCCATCCCCGTCACTTTCTCATCTACACACACGAATGGGATGCACACTCAGACAGGTAGCAATTGGGAGGGGGCCTAATATTATGCACTAATGGTGTGGTCCATTAATCATACAATGATGAAGGCCATTTCCTTTATTTAATTGGCTGCCAGTATCTCTGAGCCTTTGTTGCATGTCATTTCAGACTCTCACTGCCAATATGGCTGTATGTGCTCAACTCTTGAAGCTGACAAAGTGCAGTATCAGGGGCATGGCTGAGAGCTTTATAGAGACACAACAAACAAGTATCTTTTATATCTCTTCGGTCACTAACAGACTGTACAATAACATGAAACAAAATCCCTATTTTTTCACACTGCTTTTCAACAAGATTTGCTTTCTCCTACTATTGTTTACATTTATTAACAATAAAAATCTGTTAAAGTTCAGTAGCTCTTGTTTAAGTATTTTTTACATTACAAAGTGCAATATATTTACATTTATATCTGTCAAAGAATAACATTAGGAAGACATCTGGTCAATCTGAATTAATATGCAACGACCTCAAACAGGAATCCAGTCCTCAAAAGTTATTTTCAGCAGTCCTGGAACAGCTGGTATGGCACACAAAGAATAACATATTTCAGTTTAGGATAACAAGAAAAAAAATAATTTAGAAAACCTAACTTCCACATGAGCACTTTAAATTTTTGATGTGATTTTCAAGACTTAACACTGTTTTTTGTGCATATGCAAAATAATTAACATTAATATTTGAATTATGAGCTTTTAAAACTTAATTAAGAAGTAGACGAGTCAAGCTAAGAATCTTCAGTGAATCATTTTTAATTTCAGAAAGTGAAAACAGATGTCACGGAGGATTCATCAGTGACAGACTGATAGAAATTCTGAGTGATGTATACAACAAAGTACATCAGTTGTTTCATCAAATCCTAAAGCAAACAGAGTAGCATGTAGACCATCTGTGTAGTGTGTATTTTCTGTACTCAATCAATATTAATAGTTAGGTTGTTTTAGTTTAAGGCATGTTAAAATCATTTATTTTATTCATTTATTGCTAAAACACAGGCAGATTCTACATTTGATCAATATTTTGTACCACAAAAAAAAATCAAAATTTCTACCTCTGAAACATTGTTCCTGGACAGGAGATACTTTTGCAAAGCATCACAAAATTACAGCTGCAGTTTAATTAAAATAATATTATTGGGAATTAGTACCAGTATTAATTCACGCCTAATTAAATCCTGATATTTAGATGTATTATGGTCAGAGATCATCTTACTTTAAAATACAAGTAAGAGATGAGCGTATTAGTAAAACTTTTTATTTTTGTTGCTGTTCTTTCCATAAACTTCTAAAATGTGCATTGTGTAGGGTTTTTGTTTTGCTACAAATTAGACAACTCTCTCAATCCAGTAATAAGGGAATCAGAAAGTATGCAGTTTTGTGCACAACACAGCAGCAGCTTTTTACAGGCTTGTCTATTACCCTAACACACTCTGCCTGTTCACAGTGCAAAGAGCAGAGCAAAAGAGGCAGATTGCTGCGGTTGGCTTGTTTTTCTCTTTGAAGGCTGAAGGAGGGCATGGCAATATTTACTGAGAGAGTGCCTAACATTATGTGACGCGCGCTTCAGTCAACAAAGCTGGTTTAACCCAA
>JAOXNZ010000091.1:6601961-6620712 GCA_028566095.1 Kryptolebias brasiliensis
TGGCCTCATCGGTAATTCACAGCATCCGTCGAGATTTCCTCTTTACAGCAATGATGTGGGTAAAAAAAGAAAAGATGTATCTGCTGGGTTGAAGAGGGCAGCTGATTAAGGATGTGTTAAGCTTCAAGAATTTAAACCTTTTCAGTTTTGCACTAAAATGTTTTAATACTGTCTCAACTCTGAATAATGTGCTGCTTATTGACTACAGCTATAACAACCTCATGCCATTTAACCAAGCCCAGAATTAAAAACAAAAAATAAGTAAAAGCAAGCATCTAGTATTAGTTCATAAATTTATAATTTATCAACACTTGTATAGTTTATTGATTTTAAACAGTTGCAGGTACTCCAATATGTTTTTGTAAATGTTTTTCTTCAAAAATTGGAAAAAGAGCATCATGCAAAGGATTAGTTAGGTTTTATACTAAGCCTCTAAAGATGCCCCGTAGACCTGAGTAGTTTCTCTACACTCTACGTCTACCTGAGGGACTTTATCAGGTTCTCAGCTTTGCATTTTTGTGAGGTGCTGATGTAACATCACACCTTTTTTCTCTACCTCAGGCACTCAAGCCTAATATGTTCTAACAAGAATTGGCAAGACTGACCTCTCCAAATGATCCTGCTCCAGACAAACTCTACTAAGCATACCCATAAAGTGAAAATGCTCACTAAAGCATAGACATACATTATATTAAACAGAGCTTTGAATACCATTCAGTTTTATTCAATGCCTATTTCAAAATTTGTTTTTCTTTTTGTTGTCATGAATAAGAACTGGATCATCAAATGTCTCTCTAATTTCTTTAATGATATAGTTGACAATAAGTACTGCATTAATGCAAACCATTGACTTGACCTTTGACATCAAGAACATCCTCAGGGCATTCCGTAGCTGTTTGGAGACATCCCATGACACACCAAGGCGTCTCTCTGTCCACACATTTTGCAGTATAGCTTTACTAAATCCATTGATAATTCAGCTAATGACTGAGAGTGGGTGACCAGGATTAACCCTCTTTAGCACCCCACTGTATACCTGCCATTTTGACTCTGCATCACTGAGCTACAGAGGAAAAGTTAATCCATAGTGTAAGAAATGTAACACACAGCCCTAGTTTTGATTCACTACAAGATGTGTTTTAGATTAAAATAATTATCTGTTTTGCAAAAAACAGCTAAATGTATACAGTACATGTGCCAGTATCAAGCAGGATACATAATACTGTATAGACATCCTCATGGTGGTCTCAGTTTAAGGATAAGGATTAGAGGGCCTTTTGCAGAAAGCAATCCAGCATTGCCACATGCACTAGGCAAGGCCCTGTTCAGGGATATGTTCTGTGCTTGGTGTTACCACATCAGTAGAGGTGGCCTTACCCAGCAACCCTGCCTCGTAGCTCCTCTCCACCCCCTAACCCAGAGACCAAACCCAGGCCCAGCCTTCATGGCTCTAATTATAACGGGAGTTTCACAATCTGTAATTTATAAGTCTAAAACACTGTAATTAGCTGCAGCTTTTATAGGGAGTCATAAATAATGCCAGGCTGTTTTTTATAAAGCTAACTTCTCTGCTTTGCTTTTTTTTGGCCTCGTCTGGGTTAGTTTTTGAGTAACACAGGGAAACCTGGAATAATTATTCAAGCCACCCACTACATATAGCTCTGTAACATCCCACTCATGCAACAAACCTCAAAAGTTTTTTTTTGTGACTGGTGTGGAGGATTTTGAGAAGTTACCCACCAACATTATGTCAAAACATCTTCTCAAGTCCTGCCAGTTTTAAGATGCTTGACTCAAGAATTAGGGGTAAGGGGGAGGGTTGAAGGACATCTTAATGTGCTTTTGGTGTTCCTGGAACTGTTTCACAGTGTGGTAAGGGATACCTCAGGGTGATCGTGATATACTTGTCTATAGAATAGTGATGTAATTAATGACTCTAACAGAGCAAGACAGAAAACCACTGAAGGTTGGAAAAATGTTACCATGTGGGGGAAGTAAAAGCAGGTTTCTCTAGAGAGGACCCATATCTTCATAGTTTTCTGGTTAGCAGTTAAGATGATATTATATTTTAGGTTTTTCATAAAGTTTTTATCTATGACAATGCTAAGCTTTCACTTTATAGAGTGTTTTTAATACAGCAGCAGATTTTCAAAGATAGCTGGGACAGTTAAAATGCAGACGACATGATGATGGTGCACATGGTTGATGGTTCCTGCTGTAATCAGGCATACTGTCTGATGGCTGTTTTCTTCTTTTCTTGTTTGGGTGCCTGGTGATTTATGTGGTGGGCTTTACATTTAATCCCTTGGGAGGGAGCCACTCAACAGACTGGAATCGCTCGACTCAGCACTCCTTTCCTGTCACATCGAGACATCTAACTTGTTCCTCAGACAACAAAAATGCAGATCCTACAGAGAAAGATGACACCCATCACCCACCAACTCCACAAAAGAAGATTAAAAAAGTTAACAAAAGTGAAATGCATAGAGAGGCACAAACAGCAGAAAACAAAGCCAAGGCCAACAAAAGAAAGAGACTGAGGGGAGGCAGAGAGGTGAAGTGTGGTATAAAAAATGGGCCACCCTGTGCACAAGGAAAGCTCTCAGCACCCACTCCCTAGGAGTCAACAGACAATAGTCCATCTGCTCGAGACATATAGACGCTTTTAGTCTGTAGAAAAGCCCCTTCGTTTGGATTCAGCCTCCGAGTATCTTTCACTCTCTTCCCCTTCGACCACCCAGACATTGCCGCCGCCCCATCTCCCCACTCTTGCACATCTAACAAATGCAGGAGATGATTATAGTCCTCCCTGTCTTACGGCCCAGCCTCCAGTTTTTTTTGTATCCACTGGAGACAGATCCTACCGATAGTTCAAGGCATATAGAGGCTCTTTTTCTACTGCTGCTTAAATCCTTCTCTTTAGCAGACTGTTCAGCTTGGAATCAATTAATCTCAAGCTTGTCTGGTATAAAATGCCTGAGGAAAGATTTCAGTTGAAGCCAGCTTCTTTTTTTCTGGGAAAATCCAATGCAGAGAATTTAGTTTAAAGTGTTATGAAGAGGTAAATAAAATCTAGTTCACAGTCTGTCTCAAGAGATAAAAGCAAATTCTTAAAACATGTTTTTTGTCTTGCTCTCTCTTTGTTCAAAGATGCAGATAATGAACAATGTCTGTCTGCTTGGCATTCTGTGATTCTGTTTTTTTAAGCAGTTCTGTGGCTGGAACTGAGTGTTGTCCTCAATGGAGTAGTTAGGCCTCCTGAGATGTGGCTCTGGGATTTCCTGTGCTCCCTTGCTATGCCATGGTCTTTAATGACAATATGGTGGCCCAGGCAGTGGCAGGTCCTGTGAGACAGAAAGAGGAGGCGGTATGAGCACAGCAGGGGCTGATTAGCAAAGAAGCCAAAGATGTTTACCAGGCTTTGCTGCTCTGTGTTTTAACCCCTATCAGTCATTCCATGGAGATTAGGTTTCCACCTGAGTGTATGCTGCTTATCTTAGCTCATCATTCACCACCTGTTCTGTCTGCTCAAATTAATCTATAAATAGATTAATTTGTTTTGTTGTTTAAAATATTAATATGAAAGTGAATCAGTATGATGCTTTAAAATTAATGTTCAGTGCTTGTACTCAGATTTGCTCTCAGTGCCAGCCAACGGGATCCAAAATGATGAGACACTAGCTTGGCTTTTGTGGGTTTACAAAATGAATTTTATTTTTAATATGATTGACAGCTCATCATTGGGTCCGCACTGGCTCTGTTGGGGATGACTAAAGTAATTGTACATGTACGTGCATGTGTGCGTGTTCCTGTGGATGTTACAACCTCAATGCTCTTGATGTGAAGTAGATTTTAATCCTCCTTCTAACTAAGCTACCAGCTCTTGGGTATAATTTGAACCCATTCAATCTAAATCTCAGCGTTCCTCTTAGCTAAGTGGTATGTTGCAGACTGTAGTTTCTGTTTATGCATGGCAGCTTTTCTCTGATGGCATAATGTGTTGACCCTACTTCTTGTTTTCTATGCACTGGGCCTTTGTTTGTAGAATCACATAATCCAGAAATGAATGAGTGGCAGGGAGTGGGGATATTCTTTTTAAAGCTTAGCTATCTGCCTCAAAGTGAAGAAAGGTCTCAGTTTGAGGATGAGAGATCCATATATCCTGATAGTCTTATTCCTACCACAGCCACTTCTTAGGGACAGACAGAGTGAGTGAATGCAGAACTCCTCCTGTCTTTTCTTCACACATGGCCACCACAACTCTCTATGGCAACACAACACCTGTGTGCTGTCTACATAAATACTATTGCTGTGTTTACCAGAAAGTACAGCAAGCTTCTTATCACTATATTTTTTTTTATCTTGGATGGAAATGCAAATAAGCTATTTGCAGAATCTAATTTATTCTCTGCTCCTTTATTAAATACCAGACACATAGCGCTCAGAATGCTGTAACATCCACCTTGGGAGATTTGTTTACCACGTTTGGTAATGCGGCAGAGCAATTGCATGTATAATATTCCTAATCAAATCAATCAGTAAATATGTCTCTTTAGGCAAGCGGGCTGGGCGTTAGTAGCAAAAGTGTTGAGTTGTAGCAGCGTGCTAAAGAAAGAGACTAGATGATTTATTTGCAGAGGAAATTGCTGTCACAGCTGCCCTGCTCTCAGCTCTTTTCTTGGTGCCCAGTGGGCCAATTAGACCAGCCTCTAATCCAAAGTACAACACCTAACTATGCCACCAGAGACTAGAAGCATACACAACACATACCGGCTGCTGTCATACACATTTCAGTCACATAAACTCACCTATTTGATCTGTTTAGCATTCCAATTCACCTCTGCTTCAACTGGGTTTATTTCCTTCACTTTCTTTCCCTTGTGGAATCTGCTGTTCTGTGGGCCAGTAAAACAGTATGGCTGCACGGCCACAACGTATGGTTGGTGCCATGCTCAGGTGATTAGCTCTAATTATGAAGACATTTGTGCTACACTAATTAAGAGGCCTGTTGTGTTGCCTCTCAGCCTCCTCTCTCATTCCCTCTTCGGTCACTGTTTAAGTTCAAACACTGATGATCTCACCTGCTCTGCAGCCTGATGTCTGCCCTTGCACTGTGGCAGCAAGCAGATTGTACTATTCACACTCTGGTCACACTCTCCCATTCAGGTGTTGACAGTTAATTTGACTTCACCTTCATCAAGAGCAACAAAAAAATGAATCCTGTGACATTTTTCCAGTGCCTAGTCACAGTGTGTCAAACATAGCTCTGAATGTGTTTGATGCTGTCTTATCAGATTTTCACCTCTCTGCTTTCATCTTTGAAAAACATGTAAGTGTGTGCATATTTCTGACAAGATATCATGCCTCTCCAGCTGTTTATCATCTAGTAAACAATGTTTAAGCCTCTTTTCATTTTATTGTTGTGGTCCACAATGAATTTTGTATTGTCCATTGAGACCACATTATTCAAAATACACTCAACAGAAGGTTCCTAACATTTTGTTGTTGCTTCTCGCCTTCCTTGACAGTAGCACCATTAGCAACTGGTGTCAAGGTGAGGGCAAATCTAGGCAGGCAGGAATACTCTCCAGGGAGAAAGCAAGACGGTATGGTGGCTCAGGATGTGGGGGTTCAGTGTCATATTGCAAGTTATCAAACAAAGCAATGAGATTACCGTCAGTCACTGGTTTTAATATCAGTTCTGATATTGCCAGAATCCCCACTGTGCCAACTTAAAAATGTCAAGCATGATTTAAAAGGTTATTACACTGCCTACTGGAGAAGAAACTTATTTTGTTTTCTTTTCTTTTCACAGTTTTTTACTATCTGTTTTAATTTTATAATACATATCTCTGTGATCTTTACTTAAGCTATCTTGATTTTGACAAGTGTACCTTACAGTAAAGTTTCTTTGTAAAAAAAAAAAAAATGAAAAAATGTCTTTCCTGTCAAAATCAAAATATATCACAATTATGTTATAACAATCAGTTTGTCAGCTAGTGTGCTCCAAAACAAGAGAATCATACATCATCATGCATTGATCTCACTGAGAGGGCTTTGTACTCTCATTTTGGCTCCTGTCATAATAGCAGCCTATTGTGTTGCCTATGTGACTATGCTGTGATCTAAATTCACAGGGAGCCCCCAATCCTGTTGTTTCCCCATGTTGTTGCCAAGGGGGACCCTGCTGGAACTGGCCTTTCAAGGGGCAGCCCTTTGATGCTCACAGGAGAAGTCTTGTTAAAGCACATTAGTTCCAGTGTTGACTGGGGATGACTCAAGAGGACCAGTGCACAACTTAATGCTGGGAGTAGGACAATTCTTTGTCTGTTAGGTAAAATAACCTGAGATTGCGAAGTATAGACTAAGGTCAAAAAGGCTATGATTTGTCTTCTCTCTGAACTCTCATATCCACTGCATGGTGTCCCAACTGGGTATCATTTTTCCTCTAGCCATCTCTGGTCTTATAAGTCTGGGTATCATGCATATGCAATGATCTGAATTCCCAAGCACCTGCTATCCTTTCCCACTGCTTCCACATATCAGGCCCTTAGGGGAAGAACAAAACTGATATTCTTGACACCCGACTCTACACTCACCCTCCTTACCATCGCTATTGCCCACCAATCTTCTTCTCCCCACATTTCCCTCCTGGTGAAGAGCCAGCCTGCTGTGACATATTTGACAAAATGCAAACAGGATGAAAGAAATGAAAGCTTAATAATCCAATCTGTGATGATATATGTAATATATGTTACACTTCTAGTGGATCATTATCATCTTATTATGTTTGTATTATGAAATCTGAACCACTTAAAATAATTGCTCCTCTTTAACAGCAACATTCAATGAGTCATCTGCACCAGGACTCATGGCTGACTGTTTTTTGTGTCAAACTTGAATTAAATTAATCATCATAATAGACATTTATACATGGACTTTTTTTTTTACTCCTCAGAGACAGAAATCCAGGTGGTTGTATACTGCACGTCCAGCTCTTTTTGTCTTGCAATCAGCAGATTTGTGGTGTGGTACAATGAAGTGGTGTATGCTCATTTACAAATTTGTTAGCAACATAAATCATTGGCTTTCTATGTTTTAGATATAGAGAAGAAACTGACTGTGAGAAAAGTGCTTTTTAAGCACTTCCAGCTGCTTAGCTGTCCTACTCATATGCACTTCTCCTCACATACAAGTGAGAACTGAGGCAGTGTAAATTGAACCAATCCATCAAACATTGTACAATTTGTTTAACCTTCTCCTGTCAAATATTTAATGACTCAGTTATTGCATGAAGGAAATGGCTCATGTACAGTTCCAAATACTTGAATAAGTATGAATATAGACACAAGTACCAAGATGCATGCTGTATACATGGAGACAATTACTGAATAATGCACCATGTACCAATAAAGCGAATAGAAAAGTTGTCCAGAGAACACAATAGCAAAGAATGTTAGACAAGAACCAAAGAGAAAGCAGAAGTAAGAGCATACACACTGAGACGAAACAAAAAAGTCAGAATAATAAAACTCTCTCTGGCAGGAAGCCAGGCAGAGTGTGAGGGCAGGGTTCAGATAAAAAAAGAGGAATAGGATACTTGGAAGTAAGCCAGTTGGATTTCACAGTTTTTGTTTTTTTTCCTCCTCCATCTATTGTAAGCATCAAGATCTTTTGCCAAAAAGTAATAGATACTCCTTTGTTGCTGGGGTTTAAAATTGTCAAATAATACTTTTTTTTTTTTTAATTTTCCATTTTTCTACAAGCTTCTAGCAAATTTTCAGACTTCAGCTGTACACCACGCCAAACTGACTTTATGCCCACGTCTTGAATTCACCTCTTTTCCAGATATGGTTTCCATGCATTTCAACACAAATGGTCTTCTAAAGTTTTCAATCCAAAAACTAGAAAAATAAGCTCTCTGGGGAAGTCAAGCAGAACTGGAAGATTCTCAATCTGACTCTGAATCTTTCTCAAAATATGGGTGGAGAAGTTAATGAGAAATATTCAGTCACCACCCTGAGATTTAACTCCCAGTGGGAGAGGCTTAGTGTGACAAACAGCTGTATGCTGAAAATTTATGTGTAAATACGACAGTGTAAACCTTATAAAAAAAACAAGCAAACCTGAAGAACCACTTACTTAGTGGGTTTGCTTTGTATAAATAAAGAATGATGGAAAATGCAAAAAGTTACAACTTGCTTGAGTGTATGCCATAATGTCCCAAGAATGACACAATTAAATTATTAGAATGACACTCTTGACACCCAGGATTTGTCCTCACAGCCTCCTTCCTTAGCCTGAAGGCTTGTCTGAGCACTGAGAGAAAAATGCTGACATTGTGGCTGCTGGTGTTTCTCATTATTGCTATCCGCATCTCAGAGCTGTCAGGAGCTACCTGGTGGTGACATGGAGAGATTGGACTGACTGTTTTCAGAAGGGCATTACCCCTGCTCTGCCCTGACTTAAAATATAGTCAATGGACCATAAACATCTTTAGTGCCTGTAGAAACGATGGCAGTTGTGCCTCTACAAGAGGCAAAACCATACTGTATAGATTGCAAAGGAAGCGCCAAGTTTATTTATATTTTTTTTACCTTTTTTTTCATCTGAGGCTAAAGTGTTAGAATTTTACCAGGATTAAGTAGTTGAATAATAATAATACCAACGAATAGTAGATGATTGAACCAACTAATCATTGATCGCTACTTCAAAGATTCCCCATGCCTTTGCCTGAGGAACAGGTTTCTGTCTGTTGTATGACATTTTAGATATATTTACACATAAACACAAAGAAACATCCTTATGAACCAAAATGCATAAAAATGCTCCAGTCTTTAACAAGGCTTCAAACTAATGATATTATATTCAGATAAACTCGTGTTTGCACACACACACACACACACACACACACGTGCACTACCCACAAAATCCCTTCTCCACCACCTGCTAACCCACATTCATAATGTTTTCCTCTCCCCTGCAGCTCATCAGGGATTAGGGAAATTGCCTGGAATGAAAGAAATATGTTCTTTGATGGCCCCTTTTTCATGCATATGGTGGCATAAGACACAGCTGGAACTTTTTTCTGCAGCCAATAAAAGGTTCACTTGGAAGGGAAAAAAAGGACAAAATAAATACTGATGGGATAGTGTGTCCTGTTCACTCATTTTATCGAGATGGATATTTGTAGGTTTTGCTCTCAGTGGAAGTCAGTACAAGACTGTCTTTTATTTACATTCTGCAGAGTGGTAACCTTCTGGATTTTATGAATTAGGCATCAATCATCTATTGGTGAAGTTTAGAATGTGTATGTTTCGTATTTGTGAAGTGAAAGGCATTCTGAAACAAAAGTTGTACATTCTGTTATTGTAATTCACTCTCCAGGCTGCAGAACTACTAAACATTTTGCTCTGGTGTTACATGATGCTGCTTTAGTCTCACAAAATGCAAGTAAATCCCCCTCAATTGCACCACATGTATCACTCAGACCAAACTGGATGCAAGCAGCCTGATGGTGAGGATGAGAAGTAATGACCCCTTGTGTGTGTGGGTGGGGCTGTGAAGGCAGACGACCATATAGTTGTCTGTAATTGTACCCAGTGTGACTTCATGTTGAGGTTTCATCTCTTCTTGATGTGTAAGCTGTACATCCTGTTTGGGACATTGGAGTCTAGGGAGGTAATTGAATGGTTTAAGCAAAGACTTCCATTTTACCACAGAAGTTTGGATTTATCACCACAGGAGCACAATGCATGATATCTTTTTAGTAAGTGTGTGTGAAAAACAACCACAACTCAGTGCTTTGTTTGAAAAAAGAAAAAACAAATGTGTTAGTATTATCAAACTAACTTAACTCAAAATATCACTAATGTTGAGGTTGTATCTGTCATCTGTGTCTAGAGAGTTTATTATTTAAGTACTTAATCCATTGTCTGTAAAGTATATACTGCTGTAGGTCAATGTTACACTAGCATCTTTTTGTTTTGCTGCCTCTTTACCAATCAACACTAGTCCCTGTTTATCATGGCAATTACTGGAGATTCAATCTTAATTTTATGCATTTTCTCACATGACCTTGATGGAACTACAGATGTTTATACCTCATTTTCATTCTGATGCTGTGAAAAGAAATGAACAAGGCACACACATTGAGAGAATTTAAGGCATTATTCAATCTTTCAAAATAAGAAAGATATTATTCAGTCACAAATAAATAAGTTTCCTCAAGGGGAAGTTTTTATAGCTTTATAAGTAATCAAATTTTCTATTTTTCCATTTTATGGTTTTCTGGTTTTCTTTGCTGAACCTATGTCTGTACTTTTTTATTTAGGAATGAAGATCTTTCCTTGTGTGGGTTTCTGGGGCCACAAACCACAACTACTTTGATCATTTTAAGATGACCTCAACTTATTTTAGGACATGTGTGCAATGATTAGTACAGACATACATCCTCAACTTGGCGTTTTTCAATTCAGTGTATTGTAGCTTTCAAAATGTGAGTGCAAAAAAACATTTAATCCAGTCCACAGTTCAATGTCTTGTTGCACCAGTGAAATGAAGAACAAAAAAAAGTTAGGCAAGATTGTATTTTAAATAAACTCCAGGTCTGCGACCTAGGATTTTTTCCAAGAACCACAAGCAGACCAGAGTTACTCCTCTGTAGCTACCCCAGCCTTGTGGCCTCCTGGCTCAGGCCAGTGGCACAAAAATAACAGCAACGAAAAGGGAAGTCTTTATGGTACTACGTTATGATGGTGTCCAAAAAAATGTGCACACCACAGGTTGTTAGTTTAGAAATAAAGGAGTAAAGCAATCACAATGAAAATAAATTAATTAATTAATTAATAAAATTGTAAACTAATCTTATCTTTTATTGTTTTAAGGATAATTTTTCATTTTGTTTTATCCATTTTGGGAGTATCTCTTGAATTTGTAGAGTGATGTTGTTTAGCTCAATTTAGACAAGAAATGTTTAAAACCAAGTAGGTTTATTCAGATGATTCAGTTAATATATTTCTATGGACAGTGAGGAAATATACATCTGCTGAATTGCTTTCAAGTGAGCAGTGTTTATCCAGTTGTATGGTGTCATGCAGTCCAATTCTACTTTCTTTTTTCTTCAGTGTAACAGACATCCAGAGGGATGCACTCATCACAAGACGAACAGAAAATCTAAATCCACTTTTCTCCTACTGTGCTAATAAAGGGATCATATCTTCTTAGTCCCCCAGGAAAGGTGTGCTGAATGCCTTCCCATTGTGGGGCCAATCTCTGGTTTATAGGTCAGAGAATATCTCTCCAAACACAACAACTACTACTTAAAAACCTTCCAACAAAGCACTCAGGGTCATATCTCAAGCAATTAACTGTGCTGAGCCTAACACTTGAGCTGCCTCCTCCTTAGGCAATGGGAGGCAGGAAGATGCCACATGTGTAGGGTCCTGGGATAGTGACCGCCTTGGGAGCTATTTGAATTGATTGGCTACCCTTACTTAGGAATGACCAAGCTTTTTTAAGCGCTTAGCATTCTGACCTAAGAAAGATGAGGTTAGTGTCCTCTTGGCAATTTTCACACAAATCCACTTCACTTTTTTTCTTCAGCTTTTGACTTCATTTTGCAGGTTCTATTCATGATCATTCTTTGTGTTCTAAGAGAGGGAATATGCATGAAATTAGATTGGTGTGGCACCTCTTCTTCATCCTCTTTCAAAGGCACTTTTTGTTGTAAAGTAATGCCCCCACTCTTGGGTCACATCAGCCACATGTAGTATGGAGGTAAATAGGTGGTGGTAATGGGGTAGATGAAAAGTAAAATGTGCTATATCATGCCAAGACAAGTAGGCTGTCCATGAAGACCCCAGGTTATAGTCCTCACAGTCAGGTGAGTCCTAGGGATACAACAGAAAGAGAGTCTCTCGATTTTCGACATATCTTTCTAATATAAGCAGATAATTGAGTAGTTTTAAAAGAATCAATAAAACCAAAGTAGAGTTAGTTGTTTTTTTGGTAACTATTTATTCCTCTTAAAATTGTTGGGAAATTTTTTTTGGTTTTCAAAATGTTCTAAATTTGTGACGCCTTTCCATTTAGTTTGGTTACAATAATACACTTGTAATGTCAGTGTATCAGCATTTGTTCTCCTATGGTTAGTTTGTAGTTTAGTGTTAAATTTGTTATGTTGATTTCTTGATCGTGTGTGTGGGTGTGCATGTGTGTGTGTATGTATACATATATATATATATATATGTTTTTTTGTAGGAAACTAAAATGTTGCTTTTTTCCATTTGAGTCAAAGCCAATACACTATGAGCATCAGCATCATGTGTGGGCACATAATTCACATAAAAATTCTTGCTGTCTGTCACTATTAAGCAAAATATAATCACCATCAATGTGTGCTAGAAGTGTGACAAATGTGCTTGACAACCAGAAAATAGGGAATAAATAGTAATTTTTCTGGTAGGTCAAATGGATTTTACTGTACAGAGCTTATTATTATGCTTGGTACAAAATCACACAGTCTACAGACAGAACACCTACACATCTCATATATCACGTATGCCCCAACTGCCTTTAGCCTGCAAGTAGATGTCACTTCATGGGATTTTAAATGGTTTTTCTTGGCCTCAAACAATGAAATGATAATTATGATCTGTCAGGCAAAAACATGGAAAGAAGAAAGACAATGGTCAAGGTTGAGAAAGGAAATGCCCTGGGGTCAGAGGTCTATGGATTAGCAGATGTTAGAGAGAAAGCTGGAAGGACGGGATGATGCAGGGGGAAGTGGTATGGACTAAAAGAGGGCATGTAGAAGTTAGGCAGAGAATATTATAGTGGTCTCCAGCAATGACTCAAGGGATGGTTAGTTTATCACAAACTTGCATAAAATACAAGCTTTATTTCTCTTTCTCTTTTATTAAGTTTGTATAATTGTTTTCTCTTTTCTTCTCATTGAACATTTCTTTTGGAATTTTTAGCTTGTGCCTTCCAGAAAATCCTTTTGGTCTTCTGCAGTATCCTCCTCAACTATGGCCTTTCCCCTCTCTGATTTGAGAGATATAGAAATATGTAAAAGATTTGGGTGAGGATTGTACAAAGAGAAATATAGTTATTGTTGATTCAAAACAATAACACAAGTGTTAAAAAGTCTAAAGAGAGCAGTCACTATATTTAAAGCTAGTTTATTTAAGAGGATTTTCAACATGTGGTTTCATGCCCCCAAACTACAGACTTAAACAGAGATTTTAGACAGTCCTCCCAAGCTGAGCAGTTAATATTTGTTCTGAGGACTCGTCTGTGTGTGTTTAAACCCAGCTGGGATCTTGGTGAGTGTGGAGGGAATGAAAGATGGATACTGAGAAGAAAAGGAAATCTACTAAATTAACCTAATTGGCTTAAATTAGAACAGCACAGGAGAATGTGAAGTGTGGATGGAGTGTGAAATTATCTTGAGCAGTACCCATGCACAAGTCCTGTATATGTTTGTGCATATAAGGGTGTACCACAATGAGAAGCTAGCAATGCATCAGTATCTTCCCGTGTGTTCCTTGGCACCAGATGACCTTTCTGAGTGTGGAACAGCTGAGGGGTTTGATGAGCCCTTGTGAGGCTTTGTGCAGAGATGTGAAAAAGGTCCTGCCTTCCTTACATATTGCTCAATCAGGGGCTTAGATGTATACAAGTCTTTTGAGAGCTGTTAAACTTTCATCTGCAGACATCCCCTCCACTCCACAGCTGGTTCAGCCTGTATTCATGGTCCCAAGATGGCCTCAACCAGGGACACAAACCCCCACTACAGTTATAAAACACTCATCACTTGCACAGGATAAGTTCCTCTACTCCATTTTCAAGTGTCCCCATTATTGAAACAATCCTAGCAGGTTGTATTGGGCATAAACTGTTTGTCCTTCCTCTTAATGTACTTCTTTGGCTTTAGTCCACCTTCCTTTCACTTCCACTGTGATTTCACTCTTATTTGTTGAATTAAGGAAAATAAAGGTCTCCTTTGTCTTTTCCACCTGCTGAAGATCACACTCCTTATTGCATATCTGTTTCTTGAGTACAAACAACATTCCTTCCTTGCTTGGTGTTATCTCCCCAGGGTCACTGTTGGAGAAGAGGGAGGATGGATGGTGAGCTTTTTGCAGATAGGTCAGATGGTCAGGTCTCTTTGTTCTGATGATGTTCTGGCTCAAAGACTGGGAAACATACACACACAAAAACTGAAAATCATACTGTAAATAGGTTTGTTTACCATGTGCTCAGTGTTGTTGTGGTCCCAGATATAAACATCAATACATTCCACTTCATATAGTGAGGTTTTTGTGTTTTGTATAGTTCTGGTTGTCCATAAATACCGCATTTTCTGCCATGTGGTTGGAAACTTAAATTGTGCAAATAAATCAGAGCAGGTCCAGTTCTAGTTACCAGGCAGTGAGAAAATGACTCAATTCAGAACAGATTGGATGCTGGCTGTCTAAAATGAAAGTTAGCAATGTGATGTTGGAGCTGGTGAGTCAGGAAATCTGTCTTAACCAGATTGACTTTTTGAATTTTAGTGATCTTAATCATTGTCAGTTTTCAACATATTAAAAGTTGATTTCATGGTTGAAAAGAGCCAAAAGGCAATTCAGTTATGAAGATTTAAAATATTTGTAAAATAATACCATTAAACACCATGTTTCTGACAACACTCTGTGTAGAAAAGGCTTTTTTTAAACATGTCCTAGACATACAAAAAATCAGAATCCATAGACTTGGTGTGTTTTATCTGTTCTGTTGTGATTATTGTAGGGTGAAGACAAAGTTGACTAGAGAACAACATAAGTATTTTTAGGCACCATGTTGGCTTTATTTATCTATTTTCTGTGTGGCATCCTTATTACCAGGAAAGGTTCCCTTTTTGTCTGTGATGATTTGTGATGTCAGCTTAACCATACACTTGTTTGTTATCTCTGCCAACTCACAGCAGTGTTACTATTGGAATTATACCTGAAAACTTGCCAAAAGTAGTTTGGAATTCCCAGACTTTTATTGCCTGTTTCCTGTAGTTTTGAGTCCCCATCTGCATTTGCCTCCACAGATGGAGAGGCGGTTAAATGTGGACAGGTTTTATTTCTTAGGTCAAGTTGCAGTAAAACTCTGAAACTGCCAGGTAGCTAAACCTGCCAGGAGTAGACAGAGGACTCTGATGGAATGAGAACTAAGGATGACTTTTGTGTCATTCTTCTCCCCTTTCAATGCTGAAAAGCCACATGTTTAGAGAAGATGCATTCTGAAACACAGTGTGAGGAGTAACATTTATGTCACTGTTGCCACATCCAGTCAGAGAAAACTGTTTATTTGAATATTCCAATTCAAAACAGTTTCCCAATGTCACTTGGTTGGAAATTATGATGAGCAGCTTTTCTATGAAAAAATGGGTGACAATTAGAGCTGCAAGTCCCTTTGTGCAGAACTTTGCAGAAAATCCTCCTATTCGTAATGCACAGTTGCGTACACTGATTGGATTTTTTTTTTTTACAAGCAGGGAAATGCCACGACCCTGAACAAGATCAAGCGAGTGTAAAAAATGAATGGATGAATGGAAGGAGGGAAATGCAATCATGCTCTGACCCCAGATTTTAACCTTCTTTCTGACTCTGCATATGTCAACATTATGTATATAAAGCTTAATCTGCAGTGAAAGGAGAACACACAGACTTATCAATAAAGTAGTCCAAAACCCACTGGAGACCTTGAATTACCACACTTCTTTAATAGTTAACTAAACTAGAGGTTAGTCTGTAGTCTTTTCTTTGCCCTGACATCTATGTCCACATAGAATGACAGTGTCTGGCAGTGAAGACATCAAAGACTGTTTACCCATCAAACAGTCTATGTGGAGTAGGACATGTTTATTTGGCCCTGGGCTCTCATTCAGCTAATAGGCAAGGCTTCACTGTTGATGAATTGTCAAAAAGAAAGTGCCACATTCCTCCTCTGATGGCACTTTGAGAGTGTTATTGCATTTTTATTGCTTTCCTCCCTTAATGAGTGGATGGTTACCCAATTACCAGCAGAGGCCATCAGGTTTAATCTCTGCAACACATTTCAACAGGAGTATTATTATTGTTCATTAGGTCAGGGCTAGACTTTGTGTAGCTAATGACAAAGCTCAGCAGCCAAGAACTCTCGTGTACCAACAAGATCACAATTCAATTAATCATAATATTGGCTTTTAATGCCATGAGAGAGAGGCACAATCATAGAGACTTGTTTTCTTTTCTCTTCTTCCTTTAAAGATGCATCAGAGCAAGCTGTGCTGTGAAGGATGTTTGTTTAAACAGGGACTCTCAGAAGGAGTCGAGTCTGGAAGAGAACTGTTGAAAGAGAGCTCTGTGTGTTTGTTGAAAATGAGAAGAGTTAGAGCCTGGAGGAGACCTGCCAACACTGCTGTTTAAGTACACACAGCATTACTGGGTTACTCCAGAGGAGATGGGAGTAGACTAGTTAGGCTTGAATCCATGGGGTCCAGTGAGTGGACAGCTGTGTGTTTCTGGTGGCACAAGATTGACCCAGGCATGTGCTTATGTGCCTGCTAAGATGAAAAGATGAAGAAAACAAAAAGGGCATGCACAGATGATACTCAGCCATTTTCTCCAGCCCATTTACTCATTTTCTTTTGAGTCTATTTCTTGTTTACAGTGTTATGAACAGAGAAATACTTCCCCTTGTGTAAGAAACCTCTAGGTGAAAAACAGTGACTATTGCCTCCATTTCCATCTCTACTGACTCACCTAATCTTCCAGTCTACCAGTCGTGATCTAGCCAATGTCTAATTAGCTCACCAATACAGAAAAAAGCCAGAGTAATTGTGGAAACTTAGCCTGTAGCAACCTGGCTCATGCACACACAAGGCTGCTCAAATAACGTGGTGCTGTGGCAGGCGGCCCCGACAATCTTCTCTCCTTTATTTATTCACTTACTCATCCACTGAGTCACTTAGCCTTGCCTGCCATCCTCGCTCTGATGCTTAATCAGATTTACCACGCAGTTAGTACCGATTCAGTCTTTATGGTGTTCTCTGTGGCTTTACTGCTTTTTTATTTGGAACTGCCAATCACTCCTGGCTTCTTTTTTTATTTATTTATTGCAAGGTTTTCTTTTCTAACTATTGTTCACTTGGTGACTTTCTGACAGTGTGCTATAATTAGACCCATACATTCAGTCCTCTTTGATCCATTAGATTACTGAAAAACTGTTCTTAGGTAAGTGATGGATTCTGTTTGAAACAACCAGAGGTTTTTCTCACTGAGCAGTGGCCCAAAGGGATGTAAGCTCTTTTAGTAGTTATGTAGATCAGAAAATAGAGTCCTATTCATCGCTGGCATGGGTTGTTGCAAATATTAGCAGATTTGCAACTCTGCCAACACTATTGCATGACTTTTCAGGGATTTCATTGAAGGAATGCATAGTGATCTTCAGAACGGCATTGTGGCTTTGAAAGAATTTGCAGGCTTTGGGGTATTAGACATTGGTTTACACACACAAAATGTTTTTTGTGTTCTAAATGCTGAAAGGGACAAAAGGGTTTTGTACATATATTAACAGAGATGCATGAGTGATCACTCTAAATGCAAAACAAAAGAGGTCCCTGAAATAAATGGAGAGACTATTTACTCCCTCAAGATAGCGGTATTTAGTAATATCACCTGGGGCAGGGATGGAGTCAGGAGTCAGCGAGGGTCGAAACAGGCCAATCTAACCTTCACCATCGTTCATCTTGATGGCTACTTTAAAGGAGGCAGGAGGAAAGATAAAGAAGGCTGGATAAAAGGGAACAACATTTTGGGCATGGGGTAGTCAGAACAGGATTCCTCCTACAGTGGATAGAGGATGTTTAAAGAGAATATTGCATTTGATGCTGGTGTGGCTGCAAAGCAAGTGAATAAATGATTTGTCACTTGGGAAAAGGTATTAGTCTGATTGAAGAACCGGGAAAAAAAGTAAAAAAAAAAAAAGGAAGGGGTGAACAAGGGAGGCAGAAGAAGGACATAATCTCAAAAGGTGAAGATTTGTAAAAGAAGGAATTAATGCCAGCCAGCAGATGGGGAGTCTTCTTGTTAAATAATCATGCTGAGTCTAAAGAGAACTGGAAGAAATGGTATTGTTTAATCTTATCCCTCAACGTCAAAGTACCATTTTTTTTCCAGCTGTCTGTCTAGTGGTGGGCCATGGGTGTTACAGGGATTATGAGTTTTGCCAGGCAGACAAGGGTTAAGATGAATGGTTGCCCTTTTGGATCCAAGATGGTCATTATCATTCCCACATGGTGCTGCCAGATAAAGCCCCCAAAGCCTTTTGGATTTGGATGGGTCTGTTGTCCATCCTATTTTTCTTTTGTTTCTTTGTTTTCTAAGTAAATGCAGCACTGCTTTTTATCTTTTTGTGGAGCAGAGTAGAGTCTGCTATAGCCTGTATTTTTTGTTTGTTTGTGTTTTTGGTTTCTTTTTTTTGCTTCTGTATAGATTGTAAACAGTCATTTAAAGTAGGAATCAAATTAAACAGTTACACTTCCTAAATTATTGCAAATAAATTTGTTGGGTTATTTGATAATGGCTAACAGTTGAACTAGCATTTATTTTTCTTTAAAGCAAAACTATAAGGTGGCAGTATTGAGAGAATTTTAATCACAATATGAAAACTAAAAAATATGGCAGTATATTGTAAACTAACTTGTTTTAATTTGGTATCCAAATATATCTAG
>JAOXNZ010000091.1:6620812-6634425 GCA_028566095.1 Kryptolebias brasiliensis
GTATCCAAATATATCTCTCTCTCTCTTCTCAAAAATCTAGTTTTTTTTCTCAAAAGAAAGTATTCATTAGCTTTTTCTTTTGTTGCATGCTATCGTTTTGTTATTCTTGACAAAGATTGTTCTTGTTCAACAATTTTTTTCATAGTTAGACCCAACTTTAAATGTGTTTCCGTCTGTTCCCTTGGTAGCAAATAACAGGGTTTAAAGCCATTTCTCACATGGATTCCCCTAATAGCTATCTGTTTCTCATTCCTCTTCAATTGTAGGGCAGTGTGATTAGCTATGTCAGTCACTGGTAAAAGCACCTCATACACAGTGGTGCTGCAGTTTTCTGTCTGAATAGACTTGGGTGGATGCTCTCCAGCAGCAGTCTGGACTCTTGAGCCATTTGCATTCACATCAGCTTTTGTTGTGTCACTTCAGTATTGTAATATAGGGAAACATGTTGACATTCCTCTCTTCAGGATTATTGTCAGCCTGTTAAAGCCTAGTCAATTAAAACTAAACTGAACATTCATCTCAGCACATAATAATGCATACAAGCTCAGTGCATGCTTCTTTTGAACGAAAATGGACTTTGACAAAAAAAAAAAAAGATGAAATGAAAGACTGTCATTCTTAGCTTATTGGTAAATATACCTGTTCTGGAAAGATGTTGTTAATCTGATGAGTATGTGTGCATATGTTGCTAATATATGTCTTTTCTCAGTTTATTTTTATGCAAGAAAAAGTTCACTTTCCTTTAGTGTTTTCTTCATTTTCCTTCCTCCTTCATTTTTTTTAACCTAGTGTTTGTTTACAGTGTACACAGGCCTTGGCTAATAGTATCTTAGGTGCTATGATTAAGTCTTAATTTTGGCATGTTATCAATTTTCTTCCAGTGTTTGCATAAGAACATAACTTGAATTAGTGTTCAACAACAGATATATGTATATGAATAGATATTATTTCTTTATATACCCTAGGTGCAACTTTTAGTTTTCACTTAAACAAACAATAAGCAACTGAAAAACTAAAATTTCATGTTCATCATTACAGTTTTTTTCTCTTCAAACTTCACCTTTAAACACTTGTTCAACAGAAAGAAAATCACTAAACCACATGTTTAATTAAGTGTACTCCACTGATCAATCAGTTTTCAATGTGGCATGAGACATTACTCAGACAGCAAACATATACTGTATTTGATCTGTCCAAATTGAATCATTATTGATGAAGATTAAATCTGATTTTTGCTAATTCAATTCAGTCTGATCAGCAAACTATGTTAGATTTTAAAGTGTGTGACATGCAATGATAGTTTATAATACAAACTAATGTCAACTCTAAGTAGAATCAGTGCAGATATTAACAGGCACTATCAAGGACAATGTGAAAAACAACAATCCATGGACAGATGCTAAAAAAATTTGTCATGGAGCTTTTTGACAGGAGGCTTTTACACATATCTAGAACCTGCCACTTGAACAGAGTGCCATTATTATAGACACATTGTTCCAGAAGGCTACTTTGTTATAGCAACCCATAGAAATTAGAAGACTATGCCTGGAAACACAAATTCTACCTCATAAGTAGCCAATAACACTCTTCTAAAGATCTGATTTGATAAATATATCTAATTTGAACACCATCTGGATGCAACCAAAATTGTTCTTTTTTTCAGAAAATGGCAAATGGGAGATGCATCCATCTCCCACCTCTCCTGCTGCACTTGATCTCTGACCCCTGCTCAGGATAGATTGACACTCATGCCACTCAGTCAGCAGAGAGCCCATCCTAGCCCATCTCTAACCCTGCTGGTCACCAATTAGACTATATGTCCCTCAGACAGACAGCCATACCAAACCCCCTTTTCCTGCAGATGATAGCCTGCCACAGGGAAGCCATATTGGTCCTGTCCATTTATCTTCATCAAACAGTATTGCAGTGGGGGCCACCCTAGCCCCAGAGGGGTCCCAATCTCCGGTTGTGTCTCACTCTTTGCCTCTAACATTGCCTGAGAAGTTCATGCTTGATGCTCATCAACCTTTACCCTGAGAAGTATCTGATGGTCAGTAGAATGGCAAGCTATTAAGATGAAACAATTTTGTTTTCAGCATGACAATGAGGAATGGGAATAGAGTGAAAACTAAGGACACTGCACTGGATAACGGGCTTTTCAGAGGGTCTGAGATTCACTGAAGCATACAGTATTTTGCAGGCCAGTATATTTGAATCACAGAGTGTGAAGCAACTCTAAATAGTAAAACAGAGGGCATTTAATGGACCTGTCAGCACAGTCAACCCTTCTTTAAATTTACTGTTTTATACAAGTGTTGGTGTGTGTTTTTTTCTTATCATGTAAGCATTCACATTCTCATGTGTCCACGAGAGCCCACTCCCTCATCACTCAAGGTAAATGGATGTCAGCAAGCAGTGAAATTAGACTGTCTCTCCCTCTGTGGTGGACTGTCACTACTAAGCGGAAAGAGGGTAAGCGGTTTGGTCCCAAGGCTCTTTTGGTGGAGGACCCTGTTAGCGCATTTACTTTAAAATTTGACACACACTGACATACTATGAAAAGCACAATGACCTACAAACAGTTGCACTCTTTATCAAAAAGACATTGTAGAGCCAGAGTCTTGGATCACATAGTCATAGTCACATATCCAATAAATCTGGCAAGCACCTACTTACTTTTTTATTAAAAGCCCTGTATTTGGTAGCAGCATTGACAACTGCTGCTTAAATTCCAGTAAGTCTATCCTGACTTTCACATACACATTTATATATACTCACATATTTGACATTATTTCTGTTAACATTCTTCATTTGGTTTTCTTGTTTGTTTGTAACGCTTTCATTCTTGCGTTCCTTTAACAATTGCTGGCACATAGCATGTTAAGATTTTGTGGTGATATTGCTCATGCACTCACTAAAATTCCTCTTTGTCTGACGGCAGACAAGTGAAGTGATGTTACGGTCTCTTATTTTATCAGGCTTTTACCACTTCTCTGCTTTCCTTTCTTTCCCATTACAGTTCATCCTGGCTCACTCCTGCTGCTGCACTTAAATGTTTAAAAGCCTTTTTCCTCTTCAGCTTTACTATTTGTTTACCTGTTTTTTATTATTAATATTTTACAATCCACTTTATATGGTCTGTTACAATAATACTTTTCTCTTTTCACTTTGTTTGTGGGCTATATGACTAGAATAAGTGTCTACCCAGGTGCTTGGCTTGGCATTTATATATGTCTATCATTGTGTGTACTTTTACACTAAACTAAACTGGTGAAGTGTCCACTGAGAACTGGAAGAAACTGTTTGTTTTGTCTCAGACATTTATAGTACTATTGAATTCTCAGGCCCCATTTTTAGTGTATGCTATGATTCCCTAGTTTATAGAAGATCTGTTTGTCCTTGCAGATTTAGCCGCTTTCATTTGCAGTGACCCATAAATGTTGTGTTGATTCACGGCTGATAATTTAGAATGTGGCCACAAGGGGATCAGACAGGCCCAAGTTCCTGGTCATTAATAGTACGGCTGCGACAAAAAGAGAGTGGAAAGTCCTCCAGACTCCATTGATTCACTGTCTCTGTGCTGCATACTAATGCAAGCTGCCCTGCCTAGTACTCTTGTTCAACACCCATAGTGAGAAGATGTTGAGTGAAGAAGAGAGACAAAAAAATGACTTGGTCTGACAGATTACAGTCTCCACAAAGTAGCCTTCCCACTTCCTATTGCAGCGGTACCACTGATCTCAAGAGAGTTGATTTCACTATAGAAAATCCATGTTTTGGCCTTTTAAGTTTTCCCCAGCTGTCAATGACTCTTAGTCACGTCAGGGTTGTGTATTCAGACAAACAACCTCAGAACAAAGAGGTGTGCTTGCAGGTGTCTCTGGCATGTAGTATTTGTAATGCCCTTGTAGTACATTTGTTGAGTAAGTCATGACAAAGTCTAACAGCTCATTAACTTCCACTAAATCACTGCTGATGTTCAGGGAAAACAGTCATGACCCTTGTGGCCCAGTCAAACATTAGGGGCCCAGGCATCTCAACCTAGAAAGGTTAAAGGTTAACCAAAACAGTTAACAGAGCACAGAGTCTGACCCTCACCTCACTTTGACCTGAGAGTTTAAGATTGGTCACCACTCCATCCTAATCTGTCACTTCTAACACCAGCTCGGCCACACACGTGTAGGTGGTCATGTATGCTGGAAGAAACTTTGGGAACTCACTGCTAAAAAGAAGAAATTGACGTGGAAATTATGTTGTGCTAAAGGCTGAAAGAAGCTGCACAAAAAAAACAAAATAAAACAAAAAAAACTAGCAACTCAACTTCTAAATATTTTAAGGAAATGGGAATGTTTTAGTTGTTTTGCCATTTTAAAACATGAAACTTTGTTCAGTAAACTCATAAACAGATAACTTCAGCAGATTAATTGGGGGTGAGAAATGTGCACATATGTTTGTTTTAGAGGCCCCTTTCTTCTCTAACAAAGACTCCACGGCTGCCAGCTTTGTTGCACTCTGTGCTGTAGTATGTTGACTGTGTCTCTGCTTGGCTTATCTGTCAGAGCTGCTGAGGCCCTGTCTCCTCTCCAGGGAGTCTCCTTCCACTTGCTCACTTCATCCTCCTGCTGTTGCTGCCTTGTGGGACATAGAGGCGCACAGGGCCCAGATTGAGCCACTCTTGCTTGGCCCTGCTCCATTCCTCCAACAACGCTAATTACATCTCAAATGGTAATAGATGAGGCCTCGTTAGCAGCTCTCACTCCCTTGAAAGATTCACAGACATACATCAGAGGAGCCACTGGTCGGCCTGAGCTTCCTCCTTCAAAGGCTGGACTTCACAGGGAGCTTGGGGTCCAATTCGCTAATTACTCCTGCAGTTCCACACTGCTGCCCTGCACACCGCCTGCACGAAGCAGACAGCTCTTACTCCATTAACAACACGACTCTCAGACATCCCTGCCCTCAAATCTAGGCCTAACTACATAGGCGTGTTCAATCTATAATTCAGTGGCTACATTTTCCTTTTTTAGACTACACGTGGACCAGCTGTTAATACAATGACACAGTAGAAATTAGTTCTGTCATACTCACTGGTAGTTTGACTCTCAACTCTAGAGACTCTTTTTTTTTTAAGAAGAAAAACAAAACATATTTTTTAATTGTAGTTTGCAAGAACTTAATAAGCCTATCGTTGTGCTTCCCTAGACTAAATTATTTAAATCAAGCTCAAGTTTCTTGTGAAATATATTACCCAAGCATATGTAATTTTCTTTGCTAAGTATTGGGAATGCATTCATTTGCATAGATTCACTTAATTGGCTAATAATAGAACATAAGCCTGGCTGTGTTCATCAGCATGCACAATTCCTTTTGTTGTTGTTGACTGGTAAATGTAAATGTGTGGGAGTATATGTAGGAAGAGTATAATTATATATTCAACAATTCTGAATTCTTACATTCTTACTGTTGTATATTCTCCTTTATCTGCACTTCTGTCCATTGAAAGCTACCAGATCAGATGTTGATCAGTATGAAGAAAAGCTTGTTAAGCCTTGGGTGCCTATAAGATATTGATTGGTATATATGTCTATGTGGCTGGCTTTTCTTCATTGTTTAAGTGATTTAATTTCACAGAATTCCATTAAGTCTCATTATCATTTATGTTTCATTTGTTGGCAGTTGAGAGGGAGCTGGAGTCAACGAGCTGATTAGACGCTGCTCTAATTGTGGTGTGGTTTACAGTGGGCCAGTTTGCCTGTATCGATCTGCTGTGAGAAATAATAATAAAATGAAAGTAAAGCGTTGCAGGGAAGGAAGAGGCGGCAAACGAGCAGGGCCTTGTTACTGAAGGAATGATGTATTGATCGTGTCTGACAGGGAGCTGTGGACTGATCAATCCTGATGGGCAAGAGGAGCCTGTTAGGGGATTCTCCTGGGTCGTCAGGGTCACTCAAACAACAGGCAATGGGAGAGAAATTAACTCATCAAGGGAAAGGGATAGATGGGAAGATGGATGGATTCATGAATAATCAAGAGTAAAATGGCAGGATTGTGTGGAAAATAATTTATTGAAGCATCACAAGGTGGATGTGTGTGTTTGTGTCTGAATGTGGGATTTGCTATTGGCTATCCTTACAAATGCACCTCACACTTGTAACCTGTTTTATTCTGGGACGTAAACTATGCGTATTCATTTTGCTCTACTCATATCTTTTGTTTGTGCACCTGCCTCCATCTAGGTACAGAGCGCTGTACTGTTTTAAGAAATTTAAGTACCCTATTTGATTAAAAGTAAGAATGATTTCTGTCAAAGGTAAAGTCTGTCATTAGTCGTTTTTAAACAAGAACACATGTTCCAATGGGTAAATTGAATGAAGGTAGCATAGAGTAGAAAAATGTCTGAATAATGTTCTTGACGCTTAGATATCTGTGTCCGCTGTCCAGGATCTACCTAGAATGCCTTTTCTGTTTTCCCCTTGAGTACACTATACTTGGTTCTGCTGGAGCTAATTGATAGCCAGTACATTCAGTTAAGCCAGACCTGAGTGGCGTCTATTAATGAAGATGAAAATTGTTGGCCTGACAGTGAAGTAAGGGCTAACGGGCAAGTGATCATAGGCTAGAGCAGGGGTAAGCAATCCTGGTCCTTGAGTGCCACTATCCTGCATGTTTAACCCGTTTCCTTGCTCCAACACACCTTATTCAGTGGTTAAATTACCTCTTTATATTCTGCAGAAGCCTGTTAATCACCCATTGATTCAAATCAGGTGTGTTGGAGCAGAGAAACAAGTAAAACATGTAGAATAGTGGTACTCAAGGACCAGTGTTGCCTACCCCTGGTCTAGAATCAGGTGCTGTGGAAGCATATGGCACAACAGCTACTGTATTTTACAAATGCATTTAGTGTGAATTTAAAATGAGCCCCATTTTCACACTGAAGTTACCTCTAAAATTTTGTTGAGGAGCCATTACTTTCTTGTCAAATGGAAACTCAAGTACAGTTTTTTCTCTTCAGCTGATTGAGCAAGATTTAAAGAAAATAAAGATAGAGTAATAAGGATTACAATTGTTGGCGCAGTATGTTTTTTTTCCAGTATTGATAGGACAAGCAGGCTACCTATTTGCATTTAGCTAGCATAATTGGTTGCATTAATAGCTCACACGTTTACAAAGTATTGTCAGCTATAAAGTGATCATGATACTCAGCATATAAATTTTGAAGAGACAATTTTAAATTGCTTTTTGTTCTCAAATAACTGATCGACTCCATTGATATTAGTTCTCTGTGAATAAGTGTTTTTTAGCCAGGCAACAATGTTTGCACAATGAGGCTGCAGACCAAATACACACTTAGTTTCTTTCAGCATCATTGTTAGTAGAATGTTGCAACATGGCCATGTTGATGTAAAACACGTAACAATTATCAGGCGGGATCAGACTCCTGTGGACAATGCTAAGTGCTGGTTGTCACTGTGGCAAGGTGAGGTCAGGGGTCCCGTTTCACAGCAGAATGCTCACATGTCACCCCTCTGCTATTTAAACTGAGGCACTTTGCCCCATCCCCACTTCCCCTGGTGCCCTCATATTTAATTCAGTAGCAGCCCAGGGAGCAGGAGCATCATGTACGGGTGACATCTCCAGGCCTCTATTGAAGCAGGAGCAGGTAATTTTAGACTCTTTGTTAATGGCAGCTGTAATGACATTGTTGACCAAAACATCACTAATGAAGGACACATCTTAGACGTAGACATTTTAAGCATCATTTTTTTTTTTTGAGTAGACACAAGAGGAGTTCAGGGGTCCATGCTGAAATGGAAGAACCAGTCATGCATGAGTGAAGCTCCTAGCTTTTCAGTTTAGGGCTACTTTTGAAGGAGGAAGAAAAGGAGGAGGAGGATGAGGAGGAGGAAGATGCTTTTTTGTGGCTTGTTATGCATTGCCCATATTTAGACATGCTCCATGAAAATATATCCTCCATTCCTGCTATCGTGGATTCATTTATTCAGTTATTCATGGCTTAAGGCTGAATAATGAAAGATGGTGAAAAAAACACTTCACTCTGTTCCTCTCTCTGCCTTTCCTGCTGTCTCTTGACTGGATTGCTACTTGATTCTTAACTCCTATTGAGCTGGGGCACCGCTAGCATCAGGGAAATCAATAATGTTCACTGAAAATTCACTGAAGTGGCATTGGATATTCAATAATGTTTATGGAATTTGAAAATGATTAGGTAATCTTCACTAATCAAAATGTCTAAATCAAGAATATCAGTACTCATACATATATGACTCAGATGTGCTTCATCATGTATTTCATCATCAATTTTTCAGATGTACAGTATTTTTTGGTGAGAGGCTCACGATCTTGACAGTGATTCACACCATCAAAGAGCCGAGAATGATGCTGCACATGAATACAGAAGTAGCTCTTTTGACGACTGCAGCGGAGCAGAGGCTTGCACAGCACGCCGGCTGCGATTGCCACCACTCTGTTCTGCTCTTTTATGTGGCTGTGAGAGATGGAGGTGTTTGAAGAGAGGGATAAGGCTGGTGTTGTGAGGCTGTCAGCCATCCCTTCGTTCCTTAGCTGCAGTCGTTTGAAGACAAGAAAATCAACTCCCAGACATGTTGGGCAAAAACAAGCTGTAATCATTAATTACATACAACACAGAGAGAGATGATTTTACTTGCAACACGTGGGATCTAAGTACATGATTATATAAAAAAGTAAAATGTGCACATACAACATGTGGGTGTAGTTGTGTAACAAGCTTCCTCTGTTTTGATGTATAACTTTATAAATTTGTTTAAGCCAAAAGAGACACATATGGAGTTCATACTTTGATAGACCCCTTGTTGATAACACATTAACCCAGACCTTGTGATCATACTTATTTATCTTTTAAAAGTATTTTTTTTTTCTCCACATGTTCTGTATCTGCTTGTCAGTTAGTGTCCAGCAGGGGGCAGAAAATCAAACAGATAAAACAATCCTGTGGAAGCTGTTATCTGTATGTGTTGCTCTGAGAGAACTGATAAAACGACACACACTAATTGGGTTTTACAACAACCACAGTCTCACAATGCTCTTTCATTACCCAGGGGACAGAATGTCTGGTTGTGTCTGTGTTCTTACAGGGGGATTGCAGCATCAGTGTGTGTGTTTGTATGTGTGTGCTGTTATCATATGTGATGTATTTCAGCCAACCCCATTGATCGGAGACTCTGTTTTATGTGGAATCAAGGATTCCAGACTAGGCAAGAGAAAACACTCAAACATTGTCTCTCGCCACACTACAACATATAAAATGCCCACCTCTAATGAGTGAAGTACCTCCTGTAGTGGCACCCCAGAGTTCTGCTTTCTTGGGTTGACATGCCAATTTCAAATGCCATTTTATCACTGTGACCTTTAAAGGACCTGGAATTAATCAAAGAAAAAAAAGTGCACTCTGTCATAAATGACAAGAACAGTCACCTTTGATCTAAACCATTAGGTTTAAAGGTCTTCAAAAAGTGAACAGGTTTTAGGATGACTCAAGGCCTATGATTTCTACCAAAGGGCTCTGTTGTTGTGTTTCTCTTGAATTCATATACATAAATATAAATTTAACATGTTAAATAACATTAAAGTATACAGTATACTACCATGAAACATTCAGTTAATTTTGTATTTTATATCTTATGTTAGATCCTAATGATTTCTTTGCAGTGGAAAGTTTCTAAGTTGAGCAACATTATTAGGAATCAATTTTCAGGATTATATCTACTTCTCTAAAATTCAGTCTCTATACTGATACATTGTGTTTTAGCCTGTCATTCTACACCCCTTTCTCATCCTCCATCTTTAGCAGTTCTGCCTCAGTAGGTCTAGCTCATTGAATTATTAGCTAATTGCCAGGTAAACTCAGTATTGATTGTGTGTTGCCCAGCAGCAAAGTGGTAATAAGTGGGGTTTTATGACTGGCTGCAAACTGGATTCTCCAACTAGGTCCTACAAAACTAGGTACTGTAAATGTAAAAAAGGTGTCATGGGTAGAAAATGCTCACACACATAGCTTACACACAAACACACACAGTATCTTTTCACCGTTCTGTCTCTGCTGCAGAATCTTTGCCCTGGAGAGTTGTGGGATCACTGTGCAGTGCTGCTGTTGAGCCACTGTCTTGTCCTTGCTATGTAGGTCATTGGTGCCCTCCAACGATATCTTATCCCATCTGCAGTGCAGTCAATACTGATGACAGAACTCCAAATAGCTTAGAATTAGAAGACGCTTCATTAGTCATATTTCTTTGCTTAAATAATTAACAACACATCTTCAGCCTATACCAAGATGTATTTTTGTAGTACTAACACAGTATGAAGCAGTACTGTTTTATTTGTCTTTTTGGTATGGGGCCTGAGGGGAAAAAGAGGCATAAACCAGGGGGAGAGAAATGGAAAGGTTTCAGAAAAGGAAAGGCAGGGGCCAGAACAGAAATGGTTTAGACACAGTGCTCTGCACTGATCCCAAGCATGGCAGCCAGTGGTGTGTTTCAGATTGTTTTCCATTTGCATGATAATATGAGCATGGATTGGCTCACACAGACACACACAAGCACACACCAGGTTTTTTACATACAGACTAATGACTCCAACAGGCCAGATTACCTGAGTAACTATCCTGGATTTTACACCATGCCCTGAAATGAATTAAATTCCCCTCATTAGCATGGAGGTTACATAAGCCTGGTGTACAGGTATATTTAGCAGCACTGAGGCAGTAAGCTGATTATAGATAGAACTAAGACAATTACTTTGCTGTGCTGCAATTGAAATTAATTGGATTGCATCATAAACAGCTGGACTGTGATATGGATACTCTTATGATGTACAGTATAGCTCCTTCAAAGAAGGCGCAATACCTCTGGAGAAACTGTCACTGATAAATTGTTTACCAAGATATGTAATGGCGCAGCATCTCAACATTCTGGAATCTGGCATTTAGCACATAAATGTACAAACATGTGAATCAGCTGTACAATAAGTCTTTGTGCTCATGGATTTCTGGTTTTCTAGGGTTTGACTTTTTATCTATTTTTTTTTTTTTTACCAAAATCAATGGAGTGTATGTGAGTGCAATCTCAGTCATTCCAATGAAGTATGGAGTGATCAAGTTGTTATTAGTGCTGTTGGTGAATTGCTTCATGTACTGGGCAACTGCTTTCCACACAGACTGACAGACAGCAGAGGCAGTTTAAATTGTAAATTGTGTGCGTGCATTAGTGTGTGGTACTTAGGTGAGCCTAATGTAGCAGTGATTTGCTGAGCAGGCAGCAGCGCAGCAATTTTTTTCCTTGTATTTAGATGTTATGGGCACCATTCGATCACACTTCAACAGGCACACAAAGTATGATGCACATATTTGTGATGATAGTTGTCCTGGTTGTATGTAGATTTTCAGATCCACTAACTAAATGGAAAATGGTTTCTTTTTATAGAGTAGACATTGAGATGATTAAAAAAAATAACTACCCAGAGTTTGTTGTAAAGGTCATTTCTATATTCAGTTTTGATCTGCTCTTAAAGAGTTCAAAACTGTTAAATGATCAATAAAACTCTTTAAATGTTTTTCTGTATACCTTATATCCTGCTTGGATTTTGTTCAATGCTTTTGTCAGGCCTCGGCTTTTCCTACCAGGAAAATGGTCCGACTTTAACATTTGATGGATGTCGGAAATAGTTCAAAGTCCTCTGTGAGGTTCTGATCCAGCACCAATGGGTGATTCCTGGCATAGAAAATGTGTCACTTGTGATCTACAGTGGGAACAAAGTGTCCTCAGGTGTGGGATTCCTCCTTTCAGGCAGTATTGATTGAAAGACAGATGATCTGAAGAGGCCATTAGGAGGATGAGCAGGGAGGGCAAAGGCAAGGAAAGACTGTGTGATGATCAGTGCTCTAATCATTATGCCACATACAACGCTGCCTTCAGCATTATCCTTACAGATGCAGATTTATACCTATTCAGGACAGTAAAGTAGGAGTAAAGCAGAATTTACAGCAGCACCGGGTGAGGAATCTGTGCTCTTTTGGGTTCATTTAGACTCTTGTTTGAACCTGCTTATTTTTCTCCCATGTTGAGGACTGGTTTTGCATCTTCACCAGTGTACATGTGACTGCACACCATTGATGGGTGGGGCTCTGTCACTGCGACTGCAAGCAGACATTAAAGGCGTGCACACACGTACACTAACATACTGAATTTTTATGATGAGCCTTGTTATTTCATCGGTGCAGGCATGTAGACTGGTGTGTAGGGAAGAAAGCTGAGTACAGTAAACTAGGCTATCTGCAGCTGTTATAAACACCTCCTTTCCTCCTCCTACTTGTCCTGCAGTGTGGTGTGTAGCACACTTACACTTGGGGCTCATCAGACCAAGCCAGATAAAAGCTGCTCAACTCCAGCCGAGAGCTTAATTAAAATGAGGCTGCCATCGCAGAGTGACACCTTTTACAAGCTCCTAACCGCTCAGTGTTCTCCGTTACTGCCAATCCAATTATAGAGCAAAACAATAAAATCGACACAGAGGGAGCTGCAGCAAACAGGCTGGCATAAAGAAAAGGACAAGGAAGCTATTAAAGATTATATGAAGATTTGCTCTGTAGACTGCAGAACAAGATTGTTTAGAGGTTTCATTTTCACAAAAGATCCTTAAGTGAGCATGCCAGAGCAAATAAAATATTCAGCTTTTGCATGCATGTATTAGTCTGTGTTTGAACAATCTAAAAAAAGTGCAACTTTGAAAGTCAGGATGTACACAGTTTAGATGCATCCTGGGGGTTATGTTTCCCTGTGGAAAGATGTAGCCTCTGTGACTTTAGCTCAGAACACACACTAAGATGCTGTAGAAACACGCAGACAGCATGACTGTTGTCACATATCCCATTTAAACAACACAGGGAGCACTTTTTTGTCCAGATCCAGCAGCTTTACCTTCGGATTGACAGATTGTGTCACAGCTGGACTTGCTACATCTGTTAAACTTAAAAAAGCCACATGTGAAAATTGTGTGGAGTTAAACTTATTAGCTACAACGCTACAGGTTGGAGGGTACGATGAAGGGGATAAAAGCAGCTTTAATGTAGAAAAGAAGAAGGCGCATAACAGCAGATAAATATATTTTTGTTATAAAAACAAATATCTAGCCAAGCTTTTTTACAGATTTAGATTTTTAAGTCCAATAGTCACAACATGAGACAGTAAAATTATATTTTGAATGAATGAGCTTGGAATTTAGCTCCCAGCATATAATTTTATGTCACAATTCAACTTATAATCAGGCAACATCTTTCCTACATTTTATCTCTAATGTTTAGAAAGAAGATGACCCTAACAGGAGACATTTACCTGCCGGTATGAGAGTACTGCTTCCTGTCTGCTCCCTCTTCACCTGACACAGGAAGCAGACTCACCTGCTCCATCACGATGCCTTGCTGCCTCTGTCGGTGCTCTGTCTGTGTTGGAATTGGCAGGAAATCAATCCCACACTCATCTACAAAACACTGCCCCCCACCTCGCTCCATTTTGTTCCTCCTTCATGTTGTACTCCCCCTTCTGGCTGTAAAGTGTCTGTTC
>JAOXNZ010000091.1:6643809-6654721 GCA_028566095.1 Kryptolebias brasiliensis
AAAATCACTGACCTGACCAGCATGTGTCATATTAAAATCACCCAACTGCAATTTTACAGTTATTGAGCTAAAATTTGGTGCGATAGTAGTTGAGACTGATCCCCAACTGATACGCTGAGTGCTAACTGTCGTTTGAGATTTGTGTTTAAAACTTTGCCATTCACTAGTGGAATCAACTTAGTTTGTTAGCAAAATATGTCATGAACCGCTGAACAGATTATTAAAGCTTTTAGAATATATTCATTGCAATAAAAACTACAACTGGTTAATTTTTTGTAGTCACCCTTACTTAGGAGAGCTGCCACAGCCAGTTGATCTTAGAATACACAAAAATGGCTATAACCAGTTTTATATATATTTAGCTAAAATTTGGTGCAGTAGTATCGTCCCTAACACATACTTTAGGCACAACCCATTGTGCAACTGATTTGCTTACAACCTTGTTTGTCTGTTAGCAAAATATCTAATGAACCAGTGGTTGAATTTCAATGAAATAGTGAATATTACAGTGAATTTTACTGATATTGAGCTAAGATTTGATGTGGCAGTAGCTGACAGTCATTCACAATACATACTCCAAGCACTAATAGATCTTTCAAGATCACATGAAATATTGCACAAGGTTTGATCAAAACTGCTTTAACTCTGTCATTTTTCTACATAAGATAATCTTCGTCTAAAACTCTTGCATGAAAATAAGTAGTCAATATGCATTCCATCAAGGAATGCAAGGCCTTTAGTTTATTATTGCGTCTAACTGTGGAATAACATTTGCATCAGAACAGTTATCTGTTGAGCTGAGTTTTTGTCTAATGTATATATTTTCTATCACAGTATACTAACATCCAACAAAAAACAGTGAGCTTTGACAGTTTTATTTGCCTCCAAGCGCAGTGTGTGGCCCATGCCTTCCCATTCTTTGGTACTGTGCCCTTTCCTCATTTGCTTTGGACCCTTGTGCCCTCTCCTGTGCCTTATCAGAGCCTCTTATGTCTTGTAGTCCATCTGTATTCAAGCCCTCTGTCCCTGTTGACCTCTGTGGCACAGCCTCTGCAACATTCAGCAGAAAAGCCTTTCTTTCTGACTTAATTCCTCTGGGGCGTGAGCATGTGTGTGAGTGTGTGCCACTGTGTGTTTTTGTATGATAGAGGTGTGTAGGTCATTCTGTTTGAGAGAGCTGTTAAAGCTTGTGTGACAGGAATGCCTTTGTTATGCTGACCATCAGGTTTCAGTGATTTCTCATCATTGCAACTCAGCAAAATAAAAAGATGACAGGATACAGTTCCTGTTGCCATTACTTCCTGTGATACATCAAGTATTTAGTCTGCAAGTTTGAACAGCCTTTGAGTGAAATTATTGTTTAATTTTTAGGGTTCATTGATTTATGCTTTGTAAGAAGAATAAAACAGTGTGACTATTTTTAGAAGAAAATGGGAATAATGTAATGTTATTCTGTCTGTTCTTTTTCTTATGACTAAACAATTTGCATCCAAAAATCCAAATTTCTTAGTGTATGTTGTTTGAGCTATTTTTTGTAAACACATCACATATACTAAAACTCAAAGAAAGAAACACTAAATACCTTCCAGACTTCCATTTTTTTGGTTTCTCCAGCATTTTCCAGTCAAGCCACAACACCCACGACAATCTATTTTGATTTGGTAAAACTGAACTTCTTCTTCGATTGCTTTGGCAGAAAGGAAAAATAATTCCTTTAAAAATATATATTAGGCTAAAGATTTCCCCCAGAAGTGCCAACCTAATCATAGAGGCTGAAATTTTGCTGGACGACTTTGGAATTAATGTAGGATAAATATTGAATGTCAGTGGGGTTGTTGGCCAGAAGAAGTGCCAGGAACCAGGGGGAGAGCAGCTCTGGCTAAAGGCTGTATTAAGGCAAGATGAGAAGCGATAGTAGGTAATTGATTCCCTCTTATGGGTAACAAGGCCTGGACAGGTAGACTTCTGCTACTTTGGTCAGCGTGAGGGAAATTAGTGGTCAGATGGTGTGAAAGTGGATCAAACTGTCAGAATGAAATGAAGCAGAGTGGGGACTTTGTGTCCGAGCAGTCAGGCTAAAGGCCTTGCTGGAATTAGTCTTACTTTATCTTCTGACTCATGCTCAGAGTTGGCACACAAGCCTTCTACTGACTGTCGGATATTTGGATATGTACTTACAGAAACACAGGATATAAGTCCCTCTCAAAGAAATCTTTTGTAGGCATGCTCATTAAAGTATTTATAAAGCCAGAGATAAGAAATAAAAATCTCTTAATGTGGGTGAACTGGCAGAAGTGTGAAGGTTAAACATGGGTGGTTGTGTTCCTGACAGACGCATTAAAGACAAACCCTTAAAAATGATCTTGAGGATGTTTGAGATGTAATGCTGTTAAAGTGTGCCCATTATCATCTGAGTGCAGCCCTCTCCTGATGCAAACACATCAGCCTGAAGACCAGGGAAAAGAATGCAGGTTTGTTTTGGCATTTGCTTACATTCCCATCACTCCTCATCTACCCACATGTGTAAAGGAGTTTGCTTACAGTATGTGTGTATATGTGTTGGATGATGATGATCTACTTTGCTCTGTGTGAATGTGTACAGTGTGTTTTCCCTGCCTGAAACCGAAGGGGAGTGCAGAAGGGTGAACTTGGCTCTCCTATCCTTTCCACAACCCTTTTACATGTGCAATTACATTCCTCCTCTAATAGAGAACAGAGCTCTCCCCAAGTCCAGTCACAATAAAGAGCAACTGTTCCCTCGCTTTGTGCTCTTACATGTGTGGCCACAACTGCCTTCTATCCCTGAGAGCATTTCCACTCATCTTGTCATCTAAGCTGTTTTTTATATGGGAAGTTGATTACAGATTGATTGCATTCATGTACTTTTAATAAGTCAGGGACCAGCCTGAGGTTCTGTTTTGAGAGGTTGATAGAGATGGGACTAAGAACAATAAGAACGCTGTCCAACCTGTGCATACCTGGGTTCTCCAAACAACAAGGGCTTCAGTCAAGACTGTGGGAACCTGAAAGAGCACTTTACCTGTTGAAGTTTCTGGGTGATGACAGAATCTGTATTTTTCCTGAAAGTCGAAGTGAAGGGATGCAGCACAGTTAGTGTTGTGAAACAACACAGGGCTAAGAATGATCCTTTTATGAGTTCCATCCATCCATCCATTTATTTTCTTTACCTTCTTTTTCCTTTCCAAGTCACAGGGGATCTGATGCCTGTCTCCAGCACTCATTGTGTGAGAGGCGAGGTTCAGCCTGGACAGGTCACAAGGCCATCATGGAGCAATATAGAGACAAACGAGGGACAACCATTCACACTCTTACTCAAACCTAGGGACAATTTTGAGTTACTATTTGACCTAACAATCATGTTTTTGGTCTGGGAAAAAACAGAGTACCCAGAGAAAACCACACATGCACAGAGAGAACATGCAAATTCCACACAGAAAGACCTCAGGCCAGGAGGGTGTCCAGTGATCTTCTTGCTGTGTAGCAACAGCGCTAACCACTGCTCAGTCATGCCACCCCTCTATGAGTTGTAGGATGTATTTTTAATATTAACTGAGCAACTGTCTTTTGGTAAGTTTTTTATAGCAGCTCAAATGAAAATGTTTCATGTCATTTAACACCCTTTTTAGCACCAGAAAGCCTTTCACCCTGATGGTCAAGAAGAGGCCGCAGATGCATTTCCATTGTACCACTTTGGCCTGATCAGATGTGATTTCGAGAGAAATGTACAAACATTAATGGGTCTAGAGGAGGACGTCTTGGTCAGGATAAGTTGATTTAAAGCAACTTACCCTTTTTTTTTTGTAAGGAAACGAAGTTGCAGCATTGCCCTAACTTGTTCCTGTCACTCTTTTGCTCATCCTCACCTCCTCCTCCAAGTCAAGAGTTCATGTAGAGCTATCAGTTGTATCCGGAAGGCAAAAATTATACCATGTCTATTAGATTGTTTGTTTTTTGTTTGACAGCAGGCTTGTCTCAAAAGATGTCTACCAATTTCTTTGGATGCCACTCACAAGGGTTTTGTGAATAAATGCTTTATCCACATCTACCATCGATACCTGAACTGTTCATCCCCCCTCTCTCTAGAACAAAGCACTCAGTCATGACTCAGTCAAATAATCATTATGGTTCTTTAAGTGCCTGTGTGGAGAGGTGGAACCAGCAGTCATAGCTGAGGAATGTGCTTCAATAAAACTGCCTTTGAATGCTTTTTTTTCAGGAAATGTCATAACATCAAGTAAAAAAAATCAGACATGGATAGACAGGATAAATTAGTTTTGCTGCTGCCAGTGGCAAACACCCATCAGTACACCTGATAGTTGAATAAAGGGGTCTTTTTTGCTCTGAAGGAAATGGACCATGGCGTACTGCTGCGCTACAGACACATTTGAAAGTGTTGCCGTGAACTATAGTTTATCATTTTCTATTGTCTAATATAGTATACAGAGTCAACACTGTTCTTCATGTTGTCAACAAACCTTATAACTAAAATACAATTTATAATTTTTATTACATTGAAAATATTTAAAGAAAACAAACATAAAAAAAGACAATTTTTAATGTTGTCAGTATATATATATATATATATATATATATGTGTGTGTGTATGTATGTATATATAAGTTTTTATTATGATAAATACTCTGCTCTAAATGGTTCTTTCTAAACAACTTTATTTAGGGACTTTTCATATTTATTATCTTAAGAAAACACCACTGCTCTGTGCTGTTTTATTTTTTTAACTGAAGTTTTAAGTGCAAATCACATGTACATAAGCTATTTAAATATGGTAATATAATTTTAGGCTTTTATTTAAAACTCTTTGAGGATTAAACCAAATAAATAAATCTTGTTTTAGTCCCTAATTGCAAAATTGAAGAGAGACCCTGTCCAGGCTGTCTCTCATACAGGTCTGCAAATACAGAAAACCACAAACATTTGACTTCCTAAAGCACATTTACAGACAAACGTCTGTAAACACTTAACAAGCACAGGTGAACATATAGCTATAGAAAAACTGTATAAACTAGAAACTGCTCATGAATATCGAATGGTTCCCCTTTCAGACTGACTCCCTGTATTTCTGTGTACTGTGAGTCACTTTTAAATAATAGATCCTGCTCCATGCAGTCTTCATTTATCAAAGGGAATAGGTGTTCTTCTCTGTTGTTCTTAAAAAAAATAAAAAGCTTTTAAAGTTTACTGCCAAATGACAACACAGACATGGGACAACTCTAAATGACAATGTTATTTGCACAGAATGTATGCTTTTTCTTAATTCCTAATATTTAGTTTTATTCAGAAGCCAAAGAAACATATTTCATGGTGTTATGTGTTTGTTTGCAGGTATGAGATCAAGTATGACAAAGACGACTATGTACTGAGGGTAAAGAAAGCTTCTATTAATGACGAGGGCACGTTCACCTGTGTGGCAGAAAACCGTGTGGGCAAGCTGGAGGCCTCTGCCACTCTCACTGTAAGAGGTATGAAACACACTTGTTCTGTTTTTCTTTCCATTAACTTCCACATAACAACACATACACAAGTCATTGCCTGCTAGGGTTATCACTACACTACACCAGTATGAGGTTCAAATTGAAAGTTTTATCCGTAGGGACTCTTTTATGCAAATTAAGATGCAGAATGCAGACTCCTTTAACCAAGAGAGATGTAGACAGTCAATGAATCTGTTCAATTATTTATATTTCCAATTGCATCATCGACACACTCTGTCACCCTCTCCTCTCCACTGTAGTGGTCTAATGCTGCTACTCTCCATACTGTAACCACCCAGTCAGCAAAGCCATTTCACAGATTACTGGTGCACACCGTTACTACCACACCTGGGGTTTAAGAGGTTAATACAAACATTCTAAGTATAATTTTTCTTATTTGCACCAGTCTTCTTTTCATTACTCCCAGGTATTTGCAGTCTCTGCAGAGCGCTTTAGAGTGACACATGAAGCTAGAGGAAGTTAGAAGCAAGGGCTGACTACGCTACATGTTTTACTTTTTTAGAAGCTATATTTGTGAGAGTTGCATCTTCACTTTGAAGGCACGGGTAGCTACACTGAGGAAATGTTAGGGAACACGTACCAGTTCCTCTGTGGCAGTCTCTTTCAAGAGTAAGGTTTTCAGAAGATTCTGTGTCTGAATGCTAAATTTGAAGTTTGTTTTTTTTCTCTCTTTCCTCTTATTGATGTAGTTTTTGTACTCTATTCAATGGTAGCTGAGAGAAACACATCTATGACTTTCTAGCACCAACACACACCACCCATAAAAATGTAGATTTCATTTAAGCAGACAGAGAAGGTCCAGTAGTATGTTTGTATCTAAAGAACGAAATTTATTTTCCCATTTTGGTAAATTTGAATAAACTGAAAAGCACAAGTGTGTTTTTACACCAGACTGCTTTTATCATTCAGGTCAGAGAAAAACAGATGCTTTCAGCTCATCTACAAACTGTCCAGTGGACTAAAGTTACTGGACCCATTCTGTCATGCTTACACTATGCCAGAAATGTGTTGGCTGCAGCTCAACATGTCATTCATTCTGATTTTGATTTATTTTTGTCTTACTTTTTGGTTTATCTATTCTTCTTTTTTTTTTCTTACGTTTGAATGTCTTTGTCTTACTTTATTTTTTTGTGTATCCACTTCACCTATGTTGTGTCTCCAGCTCGCCCTGTTGGTAAGTACCCATCCCTCTGATTTGATCCCATTCTGCATGTGTCTCACTTAAACATTACTGCATTCAAATGTTTGGCAATCAGTTTCCACTTTATTGTTTTTTTGTATTGAACTAACACAGACATTTCATTAAACTATCTTCTTTTTAATTTGCTATTTCCTAAATAATTATGTTCTGGTTGGAAATTTTACAACTTTATGCCTGAAGGTATCTTAAAAATATTCAGTTAAACATATTTGTTTATTGTAACTTATTAGAACTCTGAGACAAAGCACAAAATATATATTTTTTAAGTCAACTTATGTATTTGAACCATTAGACATGTGTTTGTCAGGTTGTGTGTTTCATCACAATCAGTTTGAAAGAAGAAAGAATAGTGAATTTTAGGTTTCCAATTATCTACCACCTTGGTGGGAACCTCAATAAGCACCAAATAATTGATATATAGCTAATAGCAGGTGCTATTTGAACCCAGCTTTAAAAAGCTGAACAAATTGGACAGAGTTTTATGTGAACTGGACAATTGCTTGTAAACTGACTCAGTAACAGACAACACTCAATACACATTATGTGATGATATTTTTTTTAGTTTGTGATATATACACCATTACAAGCTTTGTATCCATTCAGCCATATTCAGATCTTGCGTCTTGTAAGAGATTCTTCAGGGTTTTATTTTAACAAAGCAAACAACTGCCATAACAGGATTATCCAGTCATGTTTACAATGTTTATGTTCAATATTCAATTTTCTTTCTAGCTTTGTTTGCACTAACATTTTATTAGGCAGCTAACAGAACTGTTGTTGGCTCTAGCAACACATTTCTACAGCACAGTTATATCAATTATAATAATTTTCTTTACTGTATGTTTGCAATTTCGCTCTGCATTTTAACAATGGCTGAGTGGGCTGGCAGAATAATAGTCTCAGACATTTCGTATGATCCAGGTTGTGTTTAAATTGTGAGTCTTTAGGCCATCTGTGAAATGCTGGAACACCATCCTGAGATCTGTTTGTCTTGGACAGACTTCTTTTTTGCTCGGCTGCACAACTCAGAACTGGGAAACACAATTTATCTTACTTTGTTGGTCAAAGTAGAATCAAATTTGGTGCATTTAGAATGTTAGATTGTTAGAGTAATGATTTTGAGGGAGATGTGCATTCTTGAGAAGAGAAACAAGAAAAGTGCTGTAACAATAAACCTGCAGCACAACAAGGAATGGAGAGGAAAAGAATGGCAGAAGTTTGAGTCAAGGCTGACTTGACTGATTAAAAAAAATAAAATAAAAAAAACAGACTCTGCTTCAGTGGCAGGACTTGAGTTGCCAAAACAGCAGTAGCTGTTCAATGATTGTCAAACTGTCAGCTTCCTAGAAAATGGAAGAAATTACACATTCAGTCTGCCTGTGGGAAGAGACAGTAATTGCTGTCAACTTTTGAATAAAATATGATTGAACGTGGGATTTTGAAGGAGGAGGAAATGTTTGTGACTGCAAGCACTGAATGGATCTCTGTCTCCTTGTCCATTTGTTCTTTTCACCCTGACTGCTGTTGTATGCTGAGCCGTCTCCAAAGCAGGCAGATGTGACTTGTCATGAATTAAATATGGGCCCCTGATCATGTGTTTCCTTAGGAGTGGACAGGAAAGAGCTTCTCGTGTGTCATTAAGGCTCTCTGAATCAAAACATAGAAAGTGTGAGTGAGTCCAGAGCCAAACTATAAAACTGTTACACTCCAACTTCTTTTGGATATGTCTGAAATTTTGTTCAATACCTCTCAGTGAAGCTTCCTGTGCATTTTTAGGTCAGTTCTTCAGAACAAAAAAACACAAATTTCGACCCAAAAACTGTGATGAAACTCAAATACATCCAATAAACTGAGTAAATATCTTTTTTTTAAACTTACTTGTTGGTTTTTGTCCACAACATCAGTCTGTTTAAATAAGAAAGAGGAAGTCTTTATTTAAAAAAAATTAGAAAACAGGACAAAGCTTAGAAGCACAATAAAAGCAACCATTCTGTGAGGTGTGAACCTACATTTTTAGTAGGTTCTTTTGTAATATGGTGTACGGGATGAACAGAACAGTAGATGGAAAGGGAGGGGAACAGTGTCCTTGCCAGAGCATGATTTAGGAGCTGTGTATCAGGTCCAGCATTATGAGAGCCACGAGATATCCAAGCTGCAGAAGGCTAAATGGGAAGGCAGTAAATCTGTTACCATCTGTACCATTCCCAACTGTGTGTATCTTTGACAAATACACCCCCCCAAAAAGGGATTACATGAAGAAAGCAGCCAAATGGAAAGAGGCTGGCCTTACCAAAACCAGCTGGCTTATTAGAGAAAGGGCTTTCAAAAAATCAAAAGAAACAGAGAATGCAAGATGTTGCACTGCAACAATTCAGATTTTGTGTTGTAGAATTTCAAGCAGTCTGTTAATTTCTTTGTCTCTAATTATGTATGTCTAAAAAAAATGGCCTCTTTACCCATTGTCTTCATATAGGAAAGGTCAGGCCATTGACTCTGAGCCTTTAATATGTTGACTTTCATTTTTGCTGTGCAACTTATGTTAGCTCCCGTAAGAGATATGTCATTGATGTATTCTTAGCAAATATTGTACTTGTCAAAATGGGACATGACCCTCGAAGACAAGCATAGAATAAACAAATAGACATCTTGGGTCATGTAGCTAAAAGCTGTATCTTGCTTTATTTTCAGTTTAGAAAAGGCATATAAAAGACATAACCACTGCTATGGTAGTTCACAAACCTATAGCTTGAAGGGTATAACTTTAAAACCATAAGTAGAACATTTTGTTTATAGCAATGATGTAATTTAAATTTTATATTATGAGCACAGAGTGGGTCTAATTGACAGAGCAAACACATTATCAAGTTGTTAAATACAAGGTAACCCCACCGTAAAACACTCTGTTTTATCATCTGTCTTAAACTAAGTGGAATAATTGTTTTAAAAATCACCATTAGGCTGTATTGAAGGAAACTTGTAAAACGGTAGTGGTTTTGAAAGGCATATAAATCAAATACCTTGAAATCAAAAACCAGTCATTTTTTTTCGAAGCAAACATATGTTTTATAGTTCTTTATTATGCAGCTACTCATTAAGATTAGTCAGCATTTGCTTGCTTATTGTAAAATTAAATTTGTATTTATTGATTGATTTTGAGATTATAACTACTTAACCTTATGTTAAAAAAAAGTAAAGGCAAAACACCGAAGGAACTTCATTCTATTATTCAGACTCCTTTTTCTTTATTATTTAATCACATCTGTCAAGTTATCTTTCAGAAATATCTCTCTTTGGCCTTAGGTGAGTTTGTGACAAGTGGTCTGACTATTGATAGAATGGGGAACACTTACTGAGAAAACACAGTGTGATCTCAAAGTTTGATAGATTTTTCAGACCTCTTCTCTTTTTGATGAAGAGGTGTTAGCTTGAGGTGTGATAAACACAGATATATTATTCTGTCTCACTCCCTTTCTATAACTCTTTGATCAGAAGTTGTATCAAACCACTTCAGAGCTTGACTTTTATATGAGATGCACTCTAATGCAGAGTAAATTCTACATATGGAAAGTCAGACACAATTAACCTTTTGTGTTTAGACCTAACTATACTGCAGTGTTGGATGTATTTAAGGCATGGGCGTGCCTATGTGTTGTCTAAAATTTAAATGCCATTGTGACTGAGGCTCTTCCTTGTGTGAATGTCACTGTGACTGTCATTCATTCAAGTGTAGCTTCACCTGGATGAATGGCCAACCTGGTTACCATGGTATAGTCTTCTTTGTTCAGAGCAAAAGACAGATATAATGTTGCATGGAAGCACTACTAGTTTTAATTTGACCGTGTGAATTATTGCTTGCTTTTGCTTGAAGTTCTCCAGCTCTAATAGCTTCTGAACTTGCCATAGCCCAGATGTTTGTTCTCACTGTGTTTTGTCCTCACTGTGTACTACTCATCTTCTAACACTGTTGCTTTGAACCTTTGACTTCAGCTCCACCCCAGTTTGTCATCCGTCCAAGGGATCAAATAGTATCACAAGGCCGCACTGCCACTTTCCCATGTGAAGCCAAAGGAAATCCTCAGCCTGCTGTTTTCTGGCAGAAGGAGGGAAGTCAGGTAAGACCAAATACTTTAACAAAACCCAGACTTTTATTTTATTTTTTCACGAGTTAAACATTTAA
>JAOXNZ010000091.1:6655965-6666629 GCA_028566095.1 Kryptolebias brasiliensis
ACTATTTTATTTATTATTTAATTACTAAACATTATGTAAATCCTATATCTACACTGAATGGACACTTTTCTCATTTCATCAATGTAAATGAAAGACATATCAGCTCAGTGGCATGGTCAGCACACAGTCCAGATCTTCATTCAGCTTAAAATTTGTAATAGTGTCACAACAAGACTCCATCTTGCAAATCTGATCTGTCAACAGCTATATGGGAAAGTTAGAACCTGATTGATGAAGAACATTATTTTTCATTAGTGAAGTTCATGCTCCAATAGATTCAAGCTGTCATAAACCCAAAGGAAGTGCAACAAAGTCATAAATGAAATTTTTATGACTTCCAGTATTTGCTTTTCTATAAAACATCTGAACAAACATCCACCCACAGCAATACATTTTTTTTTGCCATCTCAAAAAGTACAATTTTGCTGTTAAAGAAAAAAAGAACAAACAAAAAAAACATTCAAGACTGCAGCTGAGTTTAAGCAGAAAGAAGTGATGAAGCCATCAAAATCAAAGGTTCTTTTCTGTAAGATCAAGGGAAAACATTACAAGTCTATACATGTTTTTCAGTTTGAGGTTGGTTAGCCAAGTGATAGATGGAATTGCTCATACTGTAGCTGCAACAGTTTAATCTCTTTCAGCGTTCACAGTATATGTGTGAGTTTGGTTTAGCATGTAAATAGGCAATTTTGTCATTTTTCCATGTTCCAGTAGGTTTGTATTCTCACTAATTGGCTGTTTGTTCCTCCTTCAGAATTTGCTCTTTCCCAACCAACCCCAACAGCCCAACAGTCGCTTTTCAGTGTCGCTCAGCGGAGAGCTCACCATCTCATCTGTGCAGCGATCAGATGCTGGTTACTACATTTGCCAGGCCCTGACCATTGCAGGCAGCATCCTCGCTAAGGCTCAACTGGAGGTCACAGATGGTGAGGGAAAACTGACGTGTGACTTTTTCCATCTCTGTACACAGCTGCACATTAGCACATGTCATAGCTTCGCTGTAAACATGGTGAAGCTGGTGGCTCATCACCAAACAGATGATGCATACTTAAATTAGGGCATTTGGTCTAAATGTCTCTCCTGCCTTGTTCAGTTTTAATTGGGGTTTAGACATGAACACACTGGAAATGATGCAAATAGGATTTTGTTGTCTATACAAAGAAATTTTAGCTTTCATGAAATATCAGTGCACTGTTGACTTTTAATTTCTGTATTTTTGGTTGACTTTTTTTCTTTTTTAATTTGGGAGAATTTAATTAAAACTTTCCTATTTTTCCTTCAGTAAGGAAATAAAGCATTGTCCTTGAGTTTCTTCAAGTTTAATGATCAGCATTTGGATGAGGCACACAAATGCGCATGAGGGTAGGGAAGGGGACAGCGAGACAGAGAGATTGATTGAATGGATGACAATAGCCTTCCACGGAATGAATTATGTGCTCGCTTAGTGTGGGAGCATCTAATCTGCTCAGCTGCTGTGATGGCAAGATAGACGGCTATCCATATGTCCATTGAAATACCTGCAAGCAGCAAAATTAAAAACGCCACAGGAAGACTTTTTCACTCTTTTTGTGTGTCCTTCAAAGAACTGCAAAAGTAGTCTTGTTCAGTAAAAGATCACTCTTAAATGGTTCCCTAAGAAACATAGAGTCTATCTTATTAATGTAAATATTCAGTCAAGACAAGTGTAGCTCTTATGAGCATTTTCAAGCAGGACAAAAATCTTCCATTTAAATAAATATTTTATTTTATTTTAATTCAACCTAAATCAGTTTTATTTTAGTTTTTTCAAAATTTGGGGAATTGAAATCTGACAGCTTTCTTTTCTTCTTTTTTTTTTTTTTCACATTTATGCACCGAATGGAATGTTAACAAAAAGGATGCTGGGCAGGTTCTATGACTGAATGAGTGAAAGGAGGACAGAACAAGGAGGGGGTCAGGGAAAGGTCATGGCCACACCTGCTGCAGTCTTTATGTGATTTACTGCCCCAAGTCCCGCCAGCAGTCTGTGGAGTTCAAGGATATCTGTAATGAAAAATTCCTGATCCAGAGACCCAAGGCCAACTTGAGCTTTGCCTCCTCCCTTTGTCACTCCTACATGCCATCAACACATGCATCTGATGCATCAAATCTCTTGTCAAAGCACTGCCCTCTACTTGTGCAGTTTCTTCTGTTAATGCAGTCTTGCATCAGCTTACTCTGTTCTGAATCACAACTTGCATTGGAGTATTGAAACTTACAAAAAAAATATTTTAGGAAACATTGATAACATCATATGTTATTATATGTAGATCTTGAGGTGAAAGCAGAGTTTCATGAAAGAAAAAAACAACTCTTTTAGAAATTGTACAAATCACAACGTAGTCAAGAGCTGGCTGGTGAAAGGTGCTTTACAATTGGTTGTCCTTACTGCTTTTAAGTTTTTCATTTTAATCTTTACCTTAGAGAGGACTAAAAACAATTGAAATTAATTAATAAATTTGACTTGTGGTGGATAATAAATTCTATATTTGCTTTTTTTTTTCTTCCTACATCTTAGTTGACCCCAAGCAAGAGGTGACCATAACACCTCAAAAGCAAATTAACTTGAATTACTTCCTTTTGTCAGATGTAACTGTGAAAGAGAAAATAGGGTTGGAAGCAATGGTGTGATAATGTGTTGAAAGGTTACTAAGGTAGACTGGGTAATTAGCCCCTGCAGGTCTGACATCATTAATCCATACTTTGTAATTAATGTAGGTTCTGTGATGCCACGGGGACTCCACATTATTCAACTCTAAATTATAAACTGTCTATGTGCTCTGGTGCTAAATCTCTTGGAGATCACCTCTGTCTTACCCACTAATTCACAGAAGTAACCCAAAGGCTTTTTTTTGCACATTATAGCAAATGAAACTGCTCATATGAATGGAAGTGATCATAGCATTAACCTTTACCTAAAGTAAAACTGGAATGGAGACAAAAAAGATTTTCTTCTCTCTTTATTTGATTTGAAGACAAAAACAGTAACATTCAGTATTTGAAATTCATCTTTTATTTTGCCCCATGTTGCACATAATGAAGTAATTATCCAAACCACATTGACTCAACCAGCAAAAGTCTCACCGCCTAACTGTACCACAGAGTCCTGGGTAATGTATAAAAATAAGGCTACCAGGGCAGTAACAGGAAACTGTTGCTATTCCTCTGCCACATCAATGAAACTAGAAAACACTACTCAGCTTTTTTCCATCATTCTTAGAAATATAGGATATGCTCATTGTTCTGTGGCACAATTTAATGGCATGTGGAAAAATGGTTGACCCTTTGATAGAGATCCACATCTGTCTGTGTGTTTTATGATCAATGTTGTGACTCAGTTTGTTTTATAGTTGGACATCCTATATGAACACCATTATCCCCCTGAAAGCAGATAGCATGCTCATAAATTTGTCTTTATGTCTAAGTGCTAACAGACAGACCACCACCCATTATTCGCCAAGGACCATCTAATCAGACACTTGGGGTGGGCAATGTGGCATTATTGAAGTGTCAGGCATCTGGAGACCCCATCCCTTCCATCAGCTGGCTGAAGGATGGGGTCAGTCTTTTGGGAAAGGACCCTCGAATGTCCCTGCAGGAGCTGGGTAGCCTACAGATCAAATACATCAAGGTAACAAATTTCAGCTTCTGTGCTTTAACCACAATGCAAGTTGTGTACCAACAGTTTTATATCAAGTTCTAAAGAATGTGTTTTGAAGTAACATTTGTCTTGATTTTAAATGTTTTTAGAATTATGTATCTTTGTTTTTTTTCAAAAATTGTCATTGGCATGAAAACAGCTATAAAGAGATGAATAGTCTGCATTGATTTTTTCTTTTTCATAAGTGTTTGATAGCATCACTTAGAGGCATGGCAGCTCCAACTGGGCTCAGCTGTGAATGGATGGATGGACTCCAGCTGTTGGAGAGAATATATATTCACTTACTGATATATACACACATGTGTACACACATGCACATTTAGAGTAGATTAAATTTAAGAGGCTCACATCTTCGTTCCCCCACTCAGAGGTCTCAGTGGAATACCTATTATGCTTGACAAAGCTGCAGACCACTGACATGTTATTTAATAAATGGAAGGAAGGCACAGGGACAAAAACCAACAAACAACCAAAGTTCCTAAGAGAGATGGAGAGACAAGCCAGCTGTCATCGGTCCAAGGGTTCTATCAGCTCACCATAAATTAATTAGCCTGGCTTTGTTGTGGTCGGCAGGACAGTGGGGAAACAAGAATGGGGGGTGGAAAAGTGATGGAAGGGTGGTGAGTAGAAAATAGAATTCATTAGGAAATTAGCGTCAGCACTTTGAGGTACTCACAAATGACACAGAGTTTGTCCTGCACATCGGTAGCATGTGGCATCTTTCCATCAGTTTGGTGTGTTTCAGCAATAGGATTATCTTAAGTGGGTGCCTTACTAAAATAATTCTTGCAGTAAAAGTGTCAGTAAGTTTTGCCCATCTGCTTGTTCTTATTCTAACATCCTTGCATTTTCTACTGTATGCTAGCTTTCAGACTCTGGGATCTACACATGTGTGGCTACAAGCTCAAGTGGTGAAACATCATGGAGTGCTTTTTTAGAAGTCGTAGGTTAGTCAAGAACAATTTTGTATTTTATGTACTTGTAACTTGTTGACTGTCACGTTTCTTAGAAAAGTTGGCTTTATTCTGTCCTCCTTTCTATTCATACAGAATCATTAGCAATAGTTACAAAGAACTTTGATGAGAATGAGCTTCCAGGCCCTCCATCTAAACCTCAAGTTACTGATGTTACTAGAAACAGTGTGTCCTTGTCCTGGCAACCTGGGATGACTGGAGCATCGCCTGTCTCTTCCTATGTCATTGAAGCATTCAGGTTTGTGGACCATCACACCGAACTCTCACTTTGTAGCAGCATTGGTTGACTATAGCTATTGGCTACACACACAAATGTAATGTAACCATGAGAATGTGACATTGGTAAACAGTTTTAAAACTCCACTCTCTTCTATTGCAGTCAATCAGTGAGCAACAGTTGGCAAACAGTAGCAGATCATGTCAAGACAACACAGTTTACCATCAAAGGTCTTCGTCCCAACACCATCTACCTGTTTATGGTTCGAGCAGTCAACAGCCAGGGCCTGAGTGATCCCAGCCCAATGTCTGATCCTGTCAGAACACAAGGTACCTAAGATTATTGATCATGTTGCAGCTCTAATGGTCACTTTTTCCTCTTCTTTGCTTAGAGTAATTTATTTTTCTATGATATGATAAGGTCACTGTTCCACTCCAAAGTGTGATACTTATCAGCTCCTTTCTGCAATTTGCAGTGAATTACTGTACCAAAGCACTGCAGAATGTTCCAGAGGTCAAATTCCTCAGCTCAGCTCAGCTCATTAGGGCTACACTTAAGCAATTAAATAAAATAAGCATGTCTACTTTTGGAAGGCATAACAGCATTAGTGCCTTCCATGCAATGTTAATCTTCATAATAGGAGAAAATGACCATCTCTAATTCCAGAGAAGATTTGATTACAGTACTGAACAGACCACAGTCTTCAGTGTGCAGTGATATAAAAAGTCTCTAGAAACGAAATAAATTAATAAAAAACGGATTTCGGCTTTGCTCTTCCAAACACAAGCCAAAAGCATCTAGAAGGGTTATAATTTGAGGAATTTCCAGCTAAAGGTCCTAAGATGATATATGGTGTTGATTGATGACGGCATGCTTTAATGATGAATTGATTCTTTTCTCTTTTTCCCTTTTTTACTTCTTTTGGCTTATCTCTCCCAGTTAGTTTGGCTTATTATTTATGACATTATTGGATTCTTTAAATGAAGCATTTTTAAAACATAATTTTCTCCTGTGAGTGTTTCCTGTTTCCTTCAGTAAATAACTCAAAATGTGGCTCGCATCTACCACACTCAGGATCTCATATACTGAAGTTTTTATTTCTTTTAAACTTAAAACAGATGTGAGTGGGAAATGAGCTAGGAAATAGTGTCATGGTGTCCATTAATCTTTCATTCAATATGTCTGAGGGTCAAACATTCAGAGAGCATGCGTCAATGTGGTTGTTCAGTCAGGCACAAGGAAGAACTTTTTATACTGCTTTTTTTTTTTTTTGTCATAATAGACAGTCCCTTTTACAAAATGAAAAGATTATTTTAGTGTAGACAATATTGTTTTTTTTGTTTTCAAATTAAGTCAACTTTGTTAAATCTGTTAGCTCATTCTTGACATTCACCATCAAATTGTTCTGAATCAAAGTTTCTTAATTGAACTTAAGTTTCCTTTTGTCAATTTTTTTCTTTATTTTTAATTATTGCTTTCTCATAGATATAAGCCCTCCAGCCCAGGGCGTTGACCACAGACACGTGCAGAAGGAACTTGGTGAAGTCATTGTTCGATTGCATAACCCAGTTGTACTGAGTCCCACAACCATACAGGTCACATGGACTGTAAGTGCAGCATATAATTTTTCCTAACAACTATATTAATTTGATTGACAGCTTTTTTTTGTGCATTTTTTTATTTGTCTAGCTATCAAGCTAGACAAACAGCTTGATAGCTAGCTATCTAGCTAACTGTCCAAGAATTTAGATAATGTATGTCTAAAGTAATTTGGTTTGTGTGTTTTATTGTCTCTAGATTTTGAGTTCTGCTAAATTCAGTCATAAAGTGAAGGTACTTCACATTAAAGATTCCCCTTTGAAGCTGCTGCTGGAGGCGACCATTTGTTTTATGTCAGGGAATTTCTGTCAGGTTGTTCCCTCAGTCTGCAGCTTTGAAATATTGTAATTGGTGACTTAGTAGTAGCCAAACATCAAATGGTAGCAAAACGGTTTCTTTAACCACAATGAACATCAAAAGACTTGTCAGGAACACCTGGATGTTCATCAATCTTCACTTACCTGTTTCCCTCTTAAAACAAAGATAATTCAGCATAAAAAGAAATATTAAAATTAATGCTGATGCTTGCTGGTTTCCTCTGCCTTTGTGAAAACATATTCATCTTCCTACATGTAGGCATACACCTGATTTTCTGTCATGGAAAGGTACTTATTGTAGTGTTTGCTTAGCTGTGAAAATCAACTATATGCTTATTTTAGACAGTTTGAAGAACAATGAAAATACTGAAAGAGCTCCAGCCTAGATGTGAGTGTGTATATTTAATTGCATGGTAATGAGGACAAAAAGACTGTTCAGATTCTCATAGGCTGAGGTGTTCATTCATTATATGTGGTGGTTTATTTTGATTATGGCACTATAAATCACTCAGTTGTAGTTATTTGTGTAACATCACTTAGTGGAATGGGGTGCCAGTTAGCATTTTCAAATGAACAGCATTGGCAGTTTCCCTGTTGACATGTTTATTGACCTCTGTAGTAAGTCTCACCCCAAGACTTGGTTGTTAATTTAATTCTAAACCACTGCTTTATGATTGTAATGTACAGTCAACGCAAAACACGTCTGCCTAAATCAATCCAGGGTCCTTTCCGTAAACAGAGGAGCCACTTTAAATTTCCAAATCATTTCATTAATAAAAGTCACACACCAACAAGGGAATCCATTTTGCTGATTTACTCAGTCTACACTGGTGAAAAACAGCTGCTTAATATCCCACTTGAAAGCAGCGCTCACTTTCTCTACTGTTAACAAGCTATTATAGTGAGTTATGCGCCTGCTCCTCCTCTGCATAAATTCAGCTTTTTCTGTTCAACTAAATTGCCTAAGTTTTAAGGGAAGTACCCTTTGTGGCTTTCATGGTTTCATCACAATTTCTGTCTCCTGTTTTTTCAGTGGGAAATGCCTGCTGATAACACCTATGTTGTACATTGCCTTTTTGTCCCCAGGGTCTATGTATTTGTTGCTGCATGACATTCTTATAGTTACAGCCCATCTTAGATGTGCTGAGACCTGCTTCAAACTGTCTCTGTTTAGTATTTATTATGCGTTTGGGACATGCACATGCCCTATAAGGTGGCATTATGAAAGTCATTTTAATGGAAAAAGCAACACTTTAGGCTAGGAGCTGTGAGCATGAGGTAATGTTAGTGTGTTAATTGAGCAAAGTGTGGCATGGCTGGTGATAAAAGCCCCATTAAACAAGTAACAGCCTCTAAAGTGTCATGCATGTAATCTTGTAAAGCACACTGCTGAAAAAAACAATGTCACAAGGTAGCTTTCACCAGTCCAAGTACAAAATACAGCAAATACATCAATAATCCCATCTTCATTTCCTTTTTCAGGTGGATCGTCAGTCCCAGTTTATTCAGGGTTACAGAGTTCTGTACAGGCAGACATCAGGGCTTCCTTCGCCAGGACCATGGCAGATCCAGGATGTGAAGGTCCCCTCTGAGCGCAGTGTCATCCTCTCATCACTTAAGAAGGGAATTGTTTATGAAATTAAGGTCCGGCCCTATTTCAATGAATTTCAAGGCATGGACAGTGAATCCAGGACAGCACGGACCTCTGAGGAGGGTGAGAAGTGAAAGAAATCACTGTTTGTACATATTGATTGTAAGAAGAGTAATAACATAAGGTGATCTCATTCAAAAATGGCATGACAATTCCTAAATTATCCTTTAGCTATGTATGTTTCTATTGCAGTAACACAGACTTCTGCCCCTTATTTCATCTAAAATTAAGTTCAAATGTGAAATTATGTGTATGTGCTTGTGTTCGTTCTTATTGTCTGAGTTCCATCCTATTTCTTTGTTGATTTTGTTTGTTGATGATTGGGTGTGATGTTGCCAACCTTCTTCTAATGCAACATTAACAGACCTGAACGTGATTGGCCATAGTAGGAACTTCCTTCTACAAAGATAATCTGTCATCCAAAGCTTGATTTATAAAAGCTCTGACAAGGCCACAAAGCAGTGTGGCACAAAATCATTCACAAGGACACACAAAGATTTTTTTTTAAGTGAATACAGTATACCTGTGTAAGGGGAAAGTGCATATATTAGTCCTTCACCTGCCTGTCTTTAGCTTTTAAGTTTAAGTTAAAGTTTAATAACTTGAATTATCCTATAATATGAAGTTACATAAAGACACACAATACAGTAGATTCTCTCAATAACACACACACACACACACCTACACACTCAAAGACACTTTATACTGGAGACAAAGCCTATCTTGCTGCAGCATATTCAGGCCTGTACATATTGGAGACAGTTTACATCCTGTTGTTTTGACAGGCTCATTTATTTTTCTTTTCTCAGAGGGACGGTATCTCCAGTGGCCAAGCAGTATATGCAGTACAACACACAGGCTGGCCACAGGAGTAGAGCTGCCATCACATTACAGCTGTCCCTGACACATAACCTCATGCAAATACGCACAAAAAGTGAGCACAGACGTCCAAAATCACCTTTTTCTCTAAGGCGTCAGACACTACATGCCCCACTATTACCTGTGTTGATAGCACATTATGCGTGTCCTCTGACCACATCCAACAAAATATCAACCAATTTCTGTTACAGTCATAACCCTGCCGCTTTGCCTGTTCATAACTGTGACATTGTCAAACACATGGCTACTGGCTTTTCCGAGACCCTGGGATGACTAGTAGGGCTGACTAAATGAATTAAAACAATCTAATTCAAGGGGTGATTAAAACGTAGGTCGTCCATTAACTAACAGAATTTAAAAAAATCCCCAGAGAAAATCCATGCAACTGCAGAGTTACAGTACTGTATGCTCAGCATTCTGATGTTCTATTAATTCCTTTAGTCTCTTTTCTCCTTTTTTTGCACATTCTCTAACCCTCCAGCTGGGCAGTCTGGCTGATAAATGAACCCTGTCTACCATATGATTTCCACTGAAGGACTTTCTGAGAAGATACTTAGGAGCATCATCTTTTATGTAACATAAAGTTTATTTAGGGAGAAGGGAAATCAGTTATGTTTGCATAAATGTTCATTTGTAAACTAATTGTCTATGCTGATCTCTGGGGCGATGCCACACCACCCGCTTTTTGTTGTTAACTATTGGCTACTTTTTGGTAATGATGTGATATGTTTGCATTCACTCATCAGTCAGCACAGCATGGTGTGCACATGCAACACAGGGGGTCACATTTCTGCCTGCCATACATCACTCTGCTAATGGCCCTATTAGCACAGCCTCCAAGGCTTCTAATGAAAAATGTGTATTGTTTAGCACAAATATGCATGATAATAAGCTGCTAAATCATTCATAACATTAACTTTGAACGACATTGTCTGTGATGGCTTCCGCAGACAAACCCGACACTTTATCTCCTGAACGTAATACAGCATTGGAGGGCCCTGACTATGATGGTTGATCAGATGCTCGCTTGGTAGATTGTTTCTAATCTGGCTGAGGTGTTGGGTTCATCATTGGAACCATTCATCTTCTACCATGCCAGGGCCTTCTGGCTCTCTGGGGACTGGTGTGGCCAATTGCGCTGAGGGATGAGCACAGATTTACAGGTTGACATGTGCCATTTTGGATGGAGGTGAGGTGAGGGAGAGGCAGCCCAGGAGTAATTGACCTGTCAGTATTCTGCTGTGGTGCTGCTCCCCTGCCAGCCACTGCGGAAATGAGAAAACATTATTTTTAAAACGTTATTTCCAGTTGGGCCAACTGTTATTTATTTTTCCTCTTACCCCTTGTG
>JAOXNZ010000091.1:6678077-6699502 GCA_028566095.1 Kryptolebias brasiliensis
TTTTTTTGCTAGCAGTCATAATTTTGGTTTTACGTCAAGGTTAAATTAAATTTTTTGAAAGGTTAATACAGCTAAGTCATCTATTAATTTCCTGCTGAGTTTTCATGAATCTCTTCCTCCCTTAGTTTCAGAATAATTGCCAGTCTATTTTATTTCAAATAATATTGAAACTATTCACAATAAATTAGAGGCAGGATATCCTGAAAACTAGATTCACATGTTTTAATCCTGTAATTTAATACATTTACAATCTCATTTTCTAGCACTAATAAATAAATTTATTTTTTACTGTCTTTTTCATTCAATGTTTTTTTAAGAACATGAATAATTATAATTTGAATACTAAAATAAATCTTTCACACTCTGATCCCATTCCACAAGTGAACTAAAAGTCTGGGGGAAAATTAGAGCTTTTTTTCCCAAATATACAACAACCTGGATTTGTTCAGTATTTGTACTGTCCATTGCTCACATATCAAAGAGTAACTGGATTGTGAAAAAAGTGTGGTTTGTTGAGTGTATGTATCCTGAATTTATCCCGCTTGCTTAATGCTCTAACTGCATGTTTGCATGTGCTTGTGCTAACTGCCAGTCACCTGATGCCACTGTGATTTTTGCCCTTTAACCTCCACTGTAGCCCTCCTTTTCATTCCTGACTACCGATTGGCCGATGGATTGTCTAATAGAATCCCACACAACCAATCACAAGATTTCAGCACCACCAGCTCTCACAACAGCTCAGAGCGAAGCGGCAGTCTCTCAGGTTGGTTTACGCAGCAGAGAATAAAGCAGGCTGGGACACTCTGCTCCCCAACCCATCTTTATGATTGACTGATGTCTTAATTGCTTTATTGATCATTTATTTGCATGTGCAAACTTGACATCTAGAACATTTTCATGAACACATTCCCCCTTCCCTCACTGAAGCTGCTTTGTTCACTCAGTTGCCCCCATTGCTTCCAGTTGATTGTTCTGTATGTGTTTGCTGTATTAATTTACTTATTTATTTCAGTTATGAGTGGTTCTTGGTGTTTGTTTCTGGTGTATGTTGCAGTGTTGGGATATACTATGACAGCAGCTGACAGCCTATTGAAGCATAGAGAAATGCTAGCACAATCTCCTCACAGAATATGGGTGGAAGTTCTAAGGCTGAGTTTCTGCCACCGCTGCAGATCTTTGTGATGGCTTTGTCTCTTACTGTGTGAGTGAGCAGAGAGGAGTAGGGGCAGAGGGAGTCTTTCAGACAGAGTGGACTATATCCACAGACACCATTAGAGATGCTTGACTGGATAAAGTGGCAAAAATACCTCCCTTTTCCCTCATCCCCTAATGGTGGACGACTACACTAAAACCCATGTTCAGAGAATTACAATGTCATTTATAGGACACCAATGCAACCCTCTGCCTGCCTCCCTTCCACTCTCCTCTTTTATCTAGTTACAAGCCACTGCCTTAACTGGGCTCTAATTCAATGCTCTTCCACACGTAGGTCGGAGAGAAGGATGTGAAGTGGTCATGCCTTACAGGCGCAATCTTCATAAAGATAGGCAGGTTACAGAAGGCTTCAGCTGGGTATTGGTGTTCTGTTTTTTAATGACATATCTTGAAGAGAATTAAAAATACTGTATATATTTTTACTTAACAGTAAATGTAAGGTATTGCCAAGGACATGGTTTGGAAATAGTTTCAAGGAGATATTTTTTATGCTCTCGCAAGAATATGGCAAGAGTATTATTTGCAAACACCAGTCTCATAAAACCACTTGTTAATTTGTAAACTTTTTACACTCATTAAATTACAAGTGTATAATGTGTTAATTAGTGAACTGGCAAGCAGAATTTAATACTCATAGTAAGATCTTTTTTTATCATGTTTTAAATCTTTACTTTTCTTTAGTTGATAGCTGAAGGTTAGGGCTGACAAAATTATACAAGGTTCCATTTTACCTAATGGGGCGGGGTTGTGTTTCCCAAAAAAAGTTAACTAATTAACGTGCTGAAAGTTGTGAAAAAATTGAAATTTGAAGAATGACTTAGCTGAATTATGTTTTACCAATTCTTTTTGGATAATTGGCTTTTGGAAATAGAATCTTATAATAAAGAATGACATTTGGAATGTACATACTGTATAATTTCCAGGTTTGGTTACCTGTTTTTAGAGTTAAATGAGTTTGATTGTACTTAAATATATAGTTGGTGTTACCCAACCAAATTAATGAACTTGAAATATACTGTGTGGTGTAAGTTGCAATAGTGATGGGAATTTGAATTAGCACAAGCAGAGCTTTGATACAGGCTTCCACCAGAGTAAAGTCAGCATTTGAAGGAGAGAGGGAGTGAAGTTATAGTGCTTTGCTCACCCTCTAAGGAGATGGAAGGAATAATGAATGCCAGGTCTGAAGGAGGAGAGGAGGATAAAAAGGAACAGAAATAGAGCAGCTTTCATGACAGCATGGATCTCCACTGGGGACATGAAGCCGCTCATTAAAACATTTCTTGGTGTAGGGGAGAAGAGGTATCTGGTGTTTTCTGTAGAGGTTCAAGACCCTGAAGACTTATTGCTCCTCTACACTCTCACCCAGCCTGCCTCTGAAGTTACATTGTTCATGGTCATGAGAAGACAATAGATGTATGTGACCTTATGCTCCTGCATTTCTCATATATGCTGCATCCCACCTTATTAAAAAACACGTTGTATTTTTTTAACAAATACATACAATATAAGGCTTTTTCCCACCTCATAAGTAAGATCTGACTGTGTAATCTTTGTAGAATCATTTCTCTGTGGCTTTTCCCCTCAGCACTGAAGCACACAGTAAAAACAAAGCAAGCTCAAGGCTGTGCAGCCCTGCAGTTACAGGCTGGGAGTGCCCAAAACCTTGGGTATAAATGCCCAAAGCTGACTCTATGTTTAGCATCAGTTCCCCTTTGAAGAGAGACCCAATTTTATAAAAAGACACGAGTGTTCTGTGTAATTCCTGTATAGCTTCTAGCCACAACTTGTCTATATTTCATATTTGGGTTGAGCTGTTGGAATTTCACCGGCAGACCATCCTTCCCAAGAAGAGGCTCATTTACAATATTGATGGCTGGTCTTGTGTGGAGGGACTAGGGATGATTGAACAATCACGTCAGCTCACTATTTACTAGTAAAAGTCAAGCATCGCCCAGAGGCGTGATTAGAAAACGCAATTACTTTCAGATTATACTTACACTGTGGTGCCTCCTGCCTTGGGCTTACAGTTGTTTCTTTTATTACTTCCTTTTTTTATTAATCGTATTCTGACACTACCTTTTTCCACTTGAGCCAGCAATGTTTCCTTTTACTGTGTTCTTTTTTGAAATTATTTTGTTATTCTTCTCTAGAAAAGGCAAGAAAATAAGTTTTAACAGAAAGACAAACAGATTTTTTTGGACTCCAGTCAGACTGTACATTTTTGCTTATTTCTCTGCTATCCGGTTTTCATGAAAATCAATAGAAATGTAGCTCACTACATCTGTAAAATGATTTTGATGACAGAGATGTACATTTTACTGTGCATCAGGTTAGTTTACCAGATTACGGTAAACTTCTAGGTGAAATGATAGTGCCTTTTTTAGGGCACTGCGATAAGTAAGCACAGGCTTTTGGCAGCAGAGACAAACTCTTCACATGACAGATACAAATATGCTCAATAGGGATTCCCAAAGATCGCTTAGTGTGGCTGGTGGCGCCGCCTGAAATATTTTCTGGAAGCAATTCTTCATCTACAAATCTCTACACCATGTTCAAATACTATGTCTCCATACTTCCTTCCATTTCAAACTTTAGAGAAGCAATACTTTAGACTAATTGCTAAACCATGTGCGGTATGATGCTGCACAGAGTTACACAACATGGCCATTGTGTAATAAATTCAGGTGTGGAGTGAAAATTTCCAGTTTGATGTGAAGCTAACAGTATATTCCATGAATTCACAAGCAGTACATTGTGATCTTTGAACTGCCAAAATACAGACAAAGGCCAAGTTATTAACATTACAAATATGCTTTTGAAAAGCCATTGTAGATGTATTATCTTAAAACAGGTTTCAAGAAAGTATTTTGATCATTTTGATCCATATATCTAAAAATTGTATCACATTTATAATGTCCATTTCAAAAATCCTAAGAGGGCATCACATGACTTTAATTATGAATAGTAATGTGTGCTATTATTAAGACGTGGAGCTAGAGCATCTCAGGTTTGTTGGTTTTGTTAACTGGTGCCACTTATAAAACAAAGATGTGCTTGTTTACACTCTGCCAATGCAGTTTTAGAACTTGTGTAATATTGCAGATTTTCTACTTAAAACAGCAAATACAAAATTACAACTACAGCCAAAAATCATTAACGAAAATCTGAAATTACTTTATGATCTGATGCTTATAAAAACATTAGCCTGCTTTAGTCTAAGTTTATACTGTGTGTACCTGAGCTTATAAAAACATTTGAGATTGAAGTCAAATGTCTTAAAGAAAATAAAAGTGTTTCTTCTGCTGTGACCAAATCATATAAAACTTAGTATTGACCTGGCTGGCAGATTTATAAAGATGGATGTGACAGAGGAGAATTTGGTGTTGGAGGGTTATGAGTGGAAATAGATGGGGTTAGTGACTCTCCAGTGTAATAAAAGAAATGAAAGTAGTAATAGACTCTCAGTGAATTCCATTAGGGACATACTGACACTACACAAGCCATTCATTATAATGATGCTGTGCAGTGAGATATTTCATTGTGGAACCCAAAGCCTGGTGTTAAAGGGGACACTGAGGGATGGGTGGAGCGCAAAGGTCTGCATCAGCCGCATTAACTGCTGTTCTCTTCTGTTTCTATGGAGATTTGAGGCTTTTCAACCAATCAATCAATGGAAGCTTGCTTTTCATCAAGCAACCTTGAGATTTTCTATGCAAGCAGTGACAGGCCAGAGCCCATACAAATCTTCTGTTTGAAATTGTGTATGACTTTCCAGTGGTATGCTGAAAGTGAGTGCAAATGGATTTGTAATCTAAGCAGCATGTTTGCACCAAATTGAGTTTATTTAGAATGCACATTTGTCACATGACAAAAGCAGCTACTGTTATTTGTAATGCTATCCCACATGTACATTGGATTTTAATTGATTTTCTGATGAAATCTAATTTTCAGTGAACGTGTCTCCTAAATGAATGATCTCCTGTTGTAGGCGGAAAGGGAGGAAAGAAGAAGAAAACAAAGGCTGGCTCAAAACCTGCTAAAGCTAATGGGTCCAACTGGGCCAATGTTCCCCTGCCCCCTCCCCCCATTCACCCTTTGCCTGGCACTGAGATGGATCTTTATCCCACTGAGCACCATGAAGGAGGAGGGTATGTCAACAAACATAAACAGATTATTCAAAAAAAAAAAAAAGCAAATACAATGTGTGGAAAATGTTTTGGACATTACTGTCAAAATAAAAAAACAAAAGTACTGATATTTCAGACTTATGCACCTTGACAGACAATAAGTAACTGAAAGTGTAAGTGCATTAGAAATTAAATTTAGAGCTTGTCGGTATCTTTCTAGTTCAACCGAGTTTTGTTTCATACATTTCTTTGCTAGACTCAACCTTTAATGTTTAAAGAAAAATTCTTTGTGAATGAATGATGTGAAATTTTTTTAATCTTTCATTCTGTCTGTAATAATTTTGGGAAATAAACAAATGCCTACTTTGCATTAGAGTCATAATGTCTTCTGACTGTATGACAGAGACTGAAACTGAGCTCCCACTGTGAGCCGTTCCTTCTCTGAATATTTCACAAGTGATGGATCTTGTGTCCTGTTAGCTGGAACACACCACTATACACAACACATTTGTGTTGTAAAGAGATCTTCTTTTTTATTTAACTAATTACTGTACTACTGCTATGTCTGCAGAAAATTGAGGGATCATTGTGCATACAACCTTCACAGGCAGCTAGTTATACATTGGATAGAGGCTTTCACATGAAAACTCACACATATAAGTGCAAATCAAAAAATCTGACAGTCCTGTTTTTTGTCTTTCGGGGATTTCTAAATGCGAAAATAAATGAAAAGATGCTTTGTGAGCGCATTTCTAAATTCCACAATGAAACAGTCCTTATCATGTTTTGTCACAAAGAGTGAATGCGCAAAAGCATTTTTGAAGCATATTTTCACCTGATACTTTTCAATAATTCAATTAGTGTAGTGAATCTAATAAAAGTACAAACACTTTAAGTATATATTAATAGATGCTCATTTAAGTGATTCTAAGTGTCCCTCTCTTTGGTGCAGAAGGTGTTATGTCCCCTCACCCCCATTTCCAATCTGGGAGAGTCATCTGCTTTAATAGGCTATCTGGCAAATGAAGAGTCCCTTGCACTGTAAATCTCAGGCTGCTCTTAATGGCAGCCAATTAAAACACTTATGTCCCATGGATTGTGCACCGACAAATTTCTTTGATGAACATTTTTTATGGTTAATATTATTTCAGCATGTATAAGCACAACTATGCAAAAGTGAGGCTTGATAGTACTGCCATATAACAAATTTTTACCAAAGTTGGACAAGGCCACAAAGCTCTGTTAGTAGAGAATATGTTCTCTTTCAACAGGTAAATATTTGGATTGAATAATTTAGATAATAAACTCTAAGAAGAAGTAGTCAAAAGTAATCAGTTGTGATCTTTAAATGAAAAGTCTGTATAGTGAAGTTACACTTTTTATCACAGGTACGAGAGTGACACTTGGGGCCCGCCCATGCCTGTGCAGACATACCTTCACCAGGGCATGGAAGATGAGCTGGAGGAGGAGGAGGAAAGGGTTCCCACCCCACCCATTCGAGGGGTTGCCTCCTCCCCAGCTGCCATGTCCTTTGGACAGCAGTCCACAGCTACCCTTACCCCCTCTCCTCGAGATGAGATGCAGCCAATGCTCCAGGCCCATTTGGATGAGCTGACCAGAGCATACCAACTGGACATGGCTAAACAGACATGGTATATTTGCATATTTCTATATGTTTGTCGGTCTATCACTCTGCCTAATTCTATCTGTTTAGATGTACTGTTGTTGTTAATGTTGCTGAATAAAATTCAAAATGCATACTGTTGATTCTGTTCTTGTTCCTTGTTGCCAGGATTTATTTTGGTCCTGCAGTGTTCCGCGTGTCAACTGTGTGTGTGCACAGGACATAAACCCATTAATCATTTCATTTTAATAGGCCCACGCTACCACTTAAGCGACTACTGTATTTTGCTCACTCTAAGAGACACAATTTCATACCCATGGTTGTTTACTCCCCCTACACATTCTGCATTCCATTGTTGTTTTGCTCATGCAAGTCAGATGAAGGCCATGCTTCATTCTGTCAACAACACAGAGCGAATGAGAGACTGGCATTCATTCATAATAGTGAAGTGGGTTGTTGGGGGGGGGGGGGCAGGGACGCCTTGTCAGGAAGGAGATGTCATGTTACCCAGTAATGACTATGTTGGTTAGAGAGCATCTCTGACAACACCAGAGGGCCAGTAATTACAACCAATTCCCAACGAAAACCGCGTCAAAGACTTTGCACTCCTCTTACAAATGTGGCTGTCAGTGAAGCAGGCTGCCACTGAGGTGACAGCCATGTGTTGACAACTCTGGAGAACGTGCCTTTGTACCATTAGCAGATGCAATTAGCAGATCATTGTGTTAGCATACAAGTTGACCTTTAGTAGATTTGTTCAAAACTATTCAGCCATTTATATGACACAGCACTCAAAAGTGTGCTCCAAATTTTCTATATACATGCTCAATTTTTTCTCCATTATACATTATACAAACCTCAGGATATGTCTTTTGTTCTCCGCTATATTCATCACACCTCCACATTTTCTTATTCATTCTCATTTTTTTTGGCAGGCACATGCAGGGGGTCTCTCTTCCTCCCCAGGCTCCGGCTCCTCCAGTGGGCTATGTGTCAAGCACAATGGTTTCCGATATGGAGACTGACCTGCCTGATGAAGATGATGAAGAGGAGGACGAGGAGGAAGATGAGGGCTATGGTGCCAGGCATCCCCGTGGTATTGAGCACACACCAGGGTCTAGCATGGACAACCTGGACAGCTCTTTAACAGGTGGGCTTTAACTTCACATGTTTTTTCTGCTGTCTATAATGTCTTTTTATTTAATTTGTCAAAACATCTCCAAGCCAATTTGTTTGTTACAGGTTGTTCTACAGTAAATAGATGATTTTTCTACATGTGATCTTTTTTATATGAAATTGCTTACTAAGTGTAACTCAGTCAAGTTTTAAGCACTTTTTGCAGACTGTTGGAAATTATAATTGTCAAATCTACAAGAGATAAGAAAGTCAATGAATTTTAAACAGAATACTGAGAGGAAAATGAGAAGGATGAAGAGGAGGTAGAGGCTAGGCAAGCAGGAGAGAACGACTTTGATTTAACTGGCACACAACTCCAGCCCAGCACCCCCCATAGCTTCCCAATGAGATTTGAAATAAATTTCATGTGCTGCTTATTCCATTCCAGATCAGGGACACCATTTCCATTTTTACAACTCACTGAAAACTTTTATGACCCTCTGCTAGGGAGAGTGACATACGAAGGGCATGACACTACAGCAGCAGAGCTGTTTCTGGACTGCTGTTCTCATACAGACTGTGCATCACCATCCATCAATAATCTGAAAGATAAAACTCAAGAGTGGTGTTTAAAAAAATGTCTGCCATTTGGTTCAGAAGCCTTTGGAGAAATAGCTGTTGCAGTGTTTCTTTGTGACTCTACATTTCTTCCAAGTTCTCTCACCAAATTTAAATAAAAATAAAATAAAAAATATTTCATACTAAAGCATTTTGTGTGTGGAAAAATCAGACAGCAGAAATAATTAGGGTCTTGTCCAGCTAATCAAGCATGAGAATAGAGTTTGACAGTGCTGCTGGTGGGTCTACGTTTACAGTAGCACCCCTTAAGTGACTTATTCTGCTGCTGAGTATTTGGACAAATTTAAATCAGCAACTGGGCTCTAACCTACAGCTTCTTTCCTCATCTGTTTTGCTATGAAGACAGCAGTATTTATTTTTTTCTCTCTACAAGTCTGTTTTTTAACTCATCATTTGACAGCACAGACACAGTCACAGCTTCAGGGTTAGCAGTAGGAAGAGAGGAAAGATGGGGGAAAGGGCATAAATTTATTGTGGCCACCAATTTGAGTCTCTACAAATCTGGAAAGGTGTGAGTAAGAGTCCTGTCAAGTGCAGCTTGATAGATTTCTCTTTGTTATAATAATATGGAAATAGATCTGTTTTCATAATGTTCCACCAAAGACCAGTAAATCAAACATCACCACTGATGCTTCAGAAAATATTTGCTTTGTCCTTAGGGGCCATCTTTTTAACCAGCAGATTGTCTGCACAGACTGCTCAATGTAATTCAATGTTTCAACCTCATACAACCAATCTTTAGCTGATCAATGTAAGTCCTCAGGTTGTAGTGGGTATTGCAGAAATGTTTCCTTCTTAAGCCTAAGAGATAAAGGTATTACTTGGAATTACATGGTTTTGTATAGGTCATGTAATGTAGAGTTGTTAAAGCGGTGAGGCTGTTGTGGGTGATTACTCTCCCATAAAACCTTGTCAGGTTTGTGAGAAGCAGGGTCACATCTCCTGACTGCAGGTAGAGACAGCTGCTCATCAGGGGGAATCATTTTTCCACTTAACGACGTGCAGGTTATGGTTTCCGTCTGTATAAATCAGTTTTAGTGGCAATGGGGACTCAGCCTGGGTTTTACTGTCCCCCAATGATCTAATGTTTACTGGCCTTTCTCTATCAGTGCATGGACCTTGAAAGGTTTCAGTTAATGGTTTGAGAGAACATGATTTTGCCCTTTGCTCTATTCAAAATACGATCAAATGAGATATACATCATAAACACTTTGGTTTGGAGCCCCAGAAAAGAATTGTATGTCAAGGGCAAAAAGAAAAATAAATGAAATTCCTATCAAATTACAGACAAAAAAGCACTATTTAAGTGGCCAGTGTTTCAGAGAATAGAAGTGCTCTAGAGGTGGTTCTGTAGAAAGTGGAGGTTAGTACAGCTGAAAAGTCATTCTGTGATGTGATTTGCTGAGGCAGTGTTCATTTGCTGAGCTGGAGGACTTGGAAGCTCCAGTGCTTTGGCTGGCACTGCCAATACTTCATTATCTGCTCTATTCTTTGTGGGAGGATTGGACCCACAGGAATTTCTGTCAGTTTTTTCTTATAGAAAAACTCCTAAAAAAAGAAATTCAAAGAAAATAGAGGGGGAAAATGGAGGACTCCAAGTAGTTACTGCCTTGGATTTCAGTTAAAGCTGTAAAAATGGGTTGTGTCAGGAAATACACAACCTTTTGCAAGCCTGTACTGAACTCTCCAATAATCTGAGAGAATTTTCCTGCAATAGAAGTGGATAGCTGTTGCAACTTTGGCTGTTGAAGGTGCAACTCCCTGAAGTCACATTCAGTGAGTTAGTAACCATCTCTTTAAGATGCAGACTCACAGATGAGGGTAGTTGGAAAACTTTGAGGGGGATTTCCCAGCGTGTCTGGATACATAAACCACAGTCATAATTTTCTGCCCAATTTCAAAAGTGTTACATATCATTGCAAAGAAAAATACCATCAGGGGGAGCAAAATGCATGGAGTTTTGTATAAATTGTGTTCAGTTAAATATCAATCTGCTGCTGTTCACCTTAGAATTGTTACATCTTTTGTATCATACCGACCTTTTAATAAATTAAAATGCTAACCATTGTCCCTATTGCTTTCTGAACCACCTTTACCCTCACACCTCCTCATTTCTCTGTTATGCCAGTCTGTTCAATCACATCACACTGTGTGAGGGAGAGATCGAGTGTTTGAACTGAGCACTTGGGTTCATGCCACTTAAGTGAAGTCTGCCAAACCAGTCCCACTGAAAGCTGTCACATTAACCGACTGTTCTCTGTATTTTTGCTTGCCAAAGTGGCATATTTTTATTGGCAGACTAATACTTTTATATTTAAAGTGCTGGCCCATCTTCTTATATGTAGGAAAAAAAATCAAAGTACCAAAAAACACAGTAGCATATAGACCAGGAGTCATACGTCTCAGGATATATGCGTCTTTCACATGTGTGCATTTTTCAGATGCTCAGTTGTGTTAGTAGAGACAAAAGCAAGGAAGGTTTCAATTAAATCCTTCCTTAAAGTAAAGGTTAAGTGTTAAAAACACATTAAATGAGAAAAGGGATATAGGCTTGTTCATCAATCTTTTATTTAAAACTATTCCACTTCTTTTTAAACAGTGGCAGCTGTTCATTTTTAAATTTGAATATAAAAAAACTTCTTACCACCAGGTGTTCATTCAATGCACTGTTTTGTGCAGTGTCACCTGAGGCAGTTATGTAGCTCTACACAGGTGCTTTCATTGTTCTTTATTAAAAGAAGAACAAAATCAGTTGATGGCAGTCCTGCTGTTCCACTGTGTACATTCCTTCGTGTGTTTAGGCTGGCCAGAACAGAAGGGCTACGCCACAGAAGGCTGATACAAGAAGAAAAAATGGCCTGCAGCAAACACAAAGTTATTTAGGTGTAGGGTTTTGTATATTACCTAAGATCACTCAATATCTTTTTCTATCTATACATAATAGGAATCACTCCACCGATGTTCAGTCTGTCAGATCATATATCTTAAAAGGTTATGGCCACTGAGCTGTGGCAGAAAGAATTAATTTACTTACAATACATTTCAATTTATCCTCAAACCCCTTTGCTGAAACCTGTGCTATTCCTCAGGGTCCATGGTGAATGGGTGGGGCTCGGCCTCAGAGGATGAACGTAATTTTTCCAGCCATAGGTCCAGTCTGGGCAGTTCTTCTGATGGCTCCATCTTTACCCACTGCAGCTTTGCTCAGGCCCTGGTGGCTGCTGCAGATAAAGCAGGCTACCGCCTAGAGGGTACTAGCCTCAGCAAGAGAGGTTGGTGTGCAGAGACCAGATACTCACTGATGCACTGGGACATCTATCAATGGCAGATGATTTTCTACACTCTGCTCTAATGATTCCCACTGATATTTTCACCAATCATCTCGTCTTGTTCTTCTTGCTGCTCTTGAATATTTCTCACAGATTGTGCATGGAGCTTGCTCTTAAGGACTACATTGGGTATATTGTTATGTCTTACATAAACTCTGCATTTCTCATCAGCTTTTCTGGTCTCCTATTTGACTTTTTAGGTTGAATGTGTATTAACTTGGTGACATGTTTAACTCTTTTTTTTTTTTTTTTGCTTTCTCTCAAGCTTATTTTTCCTGTGATGAAAGGCTTTGTTTTCAAAATGTTTTGCAGATCTTGATTGATAACCTTTTATCTTTACTGATGGCAGTCTCAGCTTCACTGCCTGGGTGTGGGCTCCTTTATGTCTTTATTAACCAGATGCCTTGTGGTCTTGCATCCCTCCTGCAGGTAAGGGCTTGTCCCATAGGCCACGGCCCAGCAGTCCATTTTCAACAGATGGCAGCACAGTCGGCACGCACAGCTTGGGCCACCAGAGGGCTACCAGGCCCACACGCAAACCACGAAGTCAGGGCACAACACCCCACCGGAGAGATGCTGGTGCAGATGGTTAGATAAAATCTGAAAACTCATTTCAAATACTGTTCCAAAAAGTTTCAAAATAAACAATTATAAAATATATAAAATAAACTCCTTCAGCTTTTAAATTAAGAAGTTTTATGTGTCACATATGTATTCATGCGATTATCCATTGGTTTTCTTGGCACAGACCTACCTCCTCCCCCTGAGCCCCCTCCCTGTCAGGGGCAGGGGCGCATCCAAGGGGCCCGCAGTGTAAACAGCATGGTTCCACCTATAGATAGGAAGGCATCTTCTCTGGAGCGCACGCCTTTGTCAGGGCCCTTGTGTGGGCCGGATGACATGAAGAGCTCCATCGACAGACAGATGCGAACTTCTCTGGAACATCATCGCCAGACTCAAGACAGGCTGGGTTCCATGGACCGAGCAGACGATGGACGTAGGGGACACAAAGCAGGTACGTTGGAAGTCAAAACTGTAACAGTGCTGGATGCCAATTTTCATCAACGATATAAAAGCATCATGTAAGCCATGATAGTTAAAGCTCCAGTGTTTTATGTTTAATGTGCTATATAAATATCTAACCTTGATCATGTTATTGTTCTGCCTTAGCATTAAGTTGGGGCTGTTGCTTTGGGTTTTTAGATTATGAACTAATGTTTGTGTTACCAAGTACTGGACAGTTGGAGATCTGGGAATGCTTGTAATCAGGGATAAAATAGGTCTACATATATTTAAGGTTTTGTTTGAAAACACACAGCAAGGTTAAGGTACAAAATTCTGCTTTGTTTGTATCAAATAGATTTATCAGACAGAGTGGAGTTAGGGAAAACAAACCCTCTAGTTGGCCACTAAAATCAAGAGTGATTGCTCAAAATTTTGTTCTTCAATGGAAATATGTATTTTAGTCAAAAAGAAAACGAAAAAACAAAGATATGTAGCAGCTGTTGTGCTTTGGTGGCTGTGCATTTTTCTCTAAGTTCTTGTGTTGAATGCTGCTTCGAGACTGGGCTCCCATGAACAGATTGCACCGTCTGCCACTTGCACTGTTTTTCAGAATTCCCCCTTCAGCCCTCCCTAAACTTCCCCATTGCCCCTGTAACTGTTGCCAGTATCGGCCTGCTCAGATCCAAATGAGGCAGGAGGCCTCAGCAACTGATATAGACTTTAATGTCTTTAGCTCTTTTTTTTCTCACAAAAACAGCAGCCACTCTACCCCCATCTGTGTGTGTCTGTGTTCTTGTGTGTACTTGTGTGTGATCATTAGCACTCTCCATGCTGTGCTGCCCACCATTTTTGTGCCATGGCTCTCTCAGACAGTTTCTCTGAGACCGCGAGACAAAGACAGTTGCCACAATCTGCGTCTTTACAAAAAACCCTGCGGGTGAGTTTCCACATGTGTCAAGGCCCTGAATGATGCACAGGAGAATCATCAGAGGTCAGGACAGGCTCTATTACGGTCATTAGTGAAGCAGTGGGAAGCAGTTTGATGAGATTTTGTGTCTTGATGGAGACTGCTGAGGGTCAATGTTATGCTGGTCTGCAGCAGGGGGTGCCAGAGCAGCCAGTGGACCCTCTGTTGTTGTATTTACCCCCTCATAAGGCTGGTCACTGGAAGGCCATGTGTGAGACTGAGTTTTCTCTGTGTGGCATGCCCTTCCATTGCCTGTTGGCACTGCCACTCTGCAGATGTCAGGAGAAAGGGTGCTCTTTATCTCAGTGCATCATATGTTAGATGTGTAACAATTAATGCAAGTCACGTGTCAACTTTTCAATGTAAAAAATGATCCCTGTGCATGTTTGCTTTTAGAGGATGGGTGCCTGCCCTACAGCAAACCTTCATTCCCCTCACCTGGGGGCCACAGTTCCTCTGGCACCACTTCCTCCAAGGGTTCGACAGGCCCTCGAAAGACTGAAGGTCCACGACAGCCACAACAGTGGACCGCCACTGAGCATGCTGAATTCCTGGGGGCCAATGGACAAGGACAGTACACAGGAGAATTATGTGAGTGACTAAGTGTTTTGATCTTTATTGCACTGTTTTATGACCTACGGCACAATAAAGAAAGAAGGCCATGTTTTTTAGTCTAGCAATTATGATCATAAAACCCCTATTTATTGTCATCTATTCTTCCTCTACTTGTGTGGACATTTAGTGAATTGTGCTGACAGTGTCTGACTGTAGTTTTCCAGCATATAACTTCTATAAAATTACCATTTGTCAATGTAAAATGTGTGCAATAAACACCAAAGTATGTGGGCTTTTTGAGTTTGTAGCCATTATTTTTTACTTTTTAGGTCATTTGGTGCAATTTTCTAAGCTAAAGTGACAAATAATGCTTCAAACACTTTTATTGACTACCTATATGTATTCTTTTACATTATCATTCTCTTCACAGAGTAATCTGCCTGGGGTGTAAACTGGAGACTGCCCTCTTTGGCGGGGAGATGAACTTTGTCCTTACCTGTGTGTTCTCAAAGGGAAGGTGTTCAACATTGGGAACCACAGAGAACAGCAGTGTCACAGAACTGTACATGTGGTGTAAAGACACAGACATACTGTACATCTCACTATGTTTTTGTCCTCAAGAAAATATTTTCCACTTCCTACTTTATTGTCATTTTCGTTTTGTTAGAAAAAGGCGAGTAAAAAAAAAACAAAAAAACATCTGTATGAGAAACATTTTCTTGTACCTGCCCTTAGAGAAAAGGAAATTTTGTTTCCTGTAAATATTTTCTTTCACTTGTTGTTGCATTGCTATGCAAACCTAAATAATTTTGAGCTTTTTAATTTCCATATACAGGAACAATTGTGTTTTATCTGGTTATTTGTATTATATGTGAATTGAGTGGCTCTTGTGCCATAAAAATATTGTTTTATAATACATTGTTTGTTGATAGTTACCATTAATTATTATTATTATCATTATTATTAATTATTGTTTTTTGCACTGCAATTTTTGGTGATAAGCACAAAAACAAAGCTCCTGCTGACATGAAGAACCGGACGAATATGTGAAGAGGAGTTTCTGTACTGTAAAGTAAAGAGAAGAAAAATATATTCTAGTGTACAGAGAGATATTAAAGAGTAATGCTTTTCTCATAGACAGCAACAAATAAGGCACCCATTTCTACAGTCCAGACAAAATGGGTGGCAGACACACAAGTCCCGAGGGTGTGATGGGTAGATACAAGGCCAACTGAGAGGAAAAAAGAGATTCTGTCCTAATTTAATGTCCCACAATAGTTTATCAGAAACATGTAGATGAGGGTCACAAAGTGTTTCCATTTGTTTTGTTTTGTTTTAGTAACTAAATAACTTTAAAACACTGAGTTTTTGCTCCTATTAGGTAGCAAGAATGAAGGCAGAGTGGGTAAAATCTGTATTTGCTTTCTGACATCAAGTCAGAGCACTTTTAGGCAGGTTTAAGAACTTTTCAGGGCATTTGTTAGAAAGAAGACACAAACAAAACAGTTTTATCATAATTGGATGCAATAATACTTATAAAAAGTAAAATAAATAAATAATAAAAAATCAGTGGAGCAAATGAAATTGTTTGCAATTTTTTTTATTTATTTGTTTTCAGTTCAGATTGTTTTAAAAGTTTTGTTTTTTAAAAGTACTTACTACTTTATGACTAATACATTATATATGGCAGCGTAGTGTCATCCAAAAAAAATAAATACATACCTGTTGGGTACATTCTTCTGAAATATGTGCTCTTTTTAAATTAGGTGTTGGGTTTAAAAGTTGATACCTCAGTTAATGAAACTCTCCATTCAGCACAGCCTTGTCTCAGAAACTTAAAAATAAAATGGTGTGTATGACTTGTAATGTATCTTTGAGTGAGAAAGATAACAGAAAAAGGCCTTGAGTCAATGAGTCCACTGCCTCCATGTCTACAGCCACAATGTGGAGCAAAACACTTTCTATTTGCCTGACTGCCACAAAACACTCGTGTCATCTTCAGCTTTCAACTTCAGCCTCTGATTTCATATTTTTTATCTCTCCAACAATGTTCTTTTTTAATGCAAAGCTTCTTTCTTTGTATGCCTTTTATGGACTCCAAGACGCTGCTTACAACAATGTTTTCAATTGTAATGTTCAGGATTTTTGTGGTTTGATGACTGTTTTGTCTTTTTTTGTACTGCTAATGTTGATAGGGGTGGGAAACTAAAGGCCATCAAATGTTGTACTATTGTCATCATGCCATCATCTTTTTTTATTATTCATCCACCCAGTGGCCAGTGTTCTGGAAATGAGGTGCAGAGAGTATCTCAGGTTATTTTTCATTCTGGTGGTGTTTATGTATGTGTATAAATGTGTATATATCCATACACATCTCCACTTGACTTTGTCATTCCATTTTCATTGACAAAAACCTCCCTCTCATGTTGGATTATGTCGTCCCCCCTTTTATTTCTGTTCTGCTGTGGATTTTGATTCTCAATATAATGTGCTGGTTCATCCACCTTAAGACAAGATGTCAGTGAAAGAACATACCAAATTAAGATTGATATTTCTAATGTCTAATGCGTTTTAGTGTCTCTTTAATACTCATTGTTTTCTTTTAAATCACAGTGTCGTTTTTGTATTTATTAAAATGATAATAAAGGTATATTGTGAAATATGCATAAAGATTTGTGAGATATAAGATGTGTTCTTTTATGTTTCTTGTAAACTTTGGTGTCAGAGCTGAGCAGCGAGGCCATAAGGAGGTGATAGGCACACTGTGCTCACAGCACAGTAATGTGCCGGGTCAGTCGTCATCTGAGTCACACTTTGTCTTGCATGTTCACTACACTGCTCCTCTCATGTCAAAACTAAAGAAACTTTTCAACACAAGAAGTAAAAACACTCAATTTGCTTGTCAAGACAATAGAGAAAATGTGTCTTTGGAAGGATGAAAGTGCTTTACCTCTTCCGTTCATTTTCTCAATATTGTTGGTTCTTTGTAGCCTATCTGTGTGTTTCCCTTTTGCTATAAAAGAGGATTAAAAATGACAAAAAGAGAAAATTGCTGGGTGAAGTCTTTTCTGTATAGTATGGGATGAGCTGACACTTCAGTCCAATGCCATTTCTACATTACAGTTTGGCTCCTTTTTTCCTCTGTACAACACCTGTATTCACTTGCATGTCCTTCTTCATGAAGAGAGTGAATCAAGAAAATAAACTTTTACGGTTTCATTCCCTTGACCTGTAAGATAAATTCATGCTCTTTTATTTCCTTGTACCTGGATCAATATCAAATAAAATATTTTTGAAAAATGGAAAAGGACTTAAATTGTTTGTGCTTGTTAGAACGTTTGTTAGAAAATAGAGCTACTTTTAATACTGTTACAACTTGTCAAACTGCAACAAAACATCTATGTAGCTTCTGACTAAGCAACAATTATTTGTTGACTTGCTGTGATTATACGTGCAGTTGATGTGTTTAGCTCACTGTGTGTTTTATGACAAACCAATCTTTACAATAAACAAACAATTTCTGAAAAAAGTATAAAACTAGATATCTAAACCTGGGAGCAGCTTCTTTATTAGCATTAAAATGCAAGTTTAAACAAGCATGAAAAAGCATGATCTTTAGAAAAGCATTCACTTCAAAATGTTCTATAAATCACAGAATAAGCTCTTTTTTTATGAAACAGACAACAGATAAAAAAGTTTATATACATATAGTAAAAAGTATGTATTTCAAAACAACAAAAAAATGTTAAAGCATTAAACAATGTAATAAGATTTAAAAAGGATTTGTGTTTAAATGTAACTGTTACCTATGATGTGATTGCCATTGTGGTACTACAGCCTAAATAAATACAGACCACTGGGTGCCCTAATTTTTTATTTTTTCTTAGTTAAGTTTTGATCAAACACAATATTCTGATTCACTGGTATGCTGAAAACACCCAGCTCTTTCTTTCTACTACGCCCAACTCCCACACCTCCCCCTTATCTCTCTCTGTCTGAGTGTTGATTAATGGTTTTATTTTTTTTCTGGCAAAGAAATTACACTCACATTTTAATTCATAGTGATGAAATGTGTTTGTTAATAATGGCAGGATTGTTGATGAGCTCATGCATTGGTTACACCTGCAAATTTGTGTTTTTATTACACTACTGCCTGAGGGCAGTAAATATCATCACCATTTAATATTTGTTTTCTCTCCTGGCTTTGTGTCTATAGAATTTTTGACAACTTTTTAATATGATGTACTGTAGATAAACATAAATCTGAAACTTTAATTCTTACACAACACAATCTATCATGGTGGTAAAACTGCCGACTTTTCAAAACCATGTTTCGTTATGCCTTTTTTAAGGCAAGGATGGTGCATCTTGACCTCCTATCTATAAGGAGAACTAGGCCCAATGAGAATTCAGTGCTGATGAGCCTCAGAGCTGGCAACAGGGAAAGTCAGAAAACCATTGATTTTGTGTAAGGAAAACCCAGGACAGATAAATAAACCAAAACTGCCAGCAGATTTTTTTTTATCATTGCAATCTTTTTGGATTCTTTTGATAATACATTATGCTTTATTGTAAAGTTTTTTTGTTTTGCCTAAACACATTCTGCAGTCTATGATATCAGAGTTTCCAAAGAAGACCTGATGCAGAAGCAGATTACATTCACGTCAAACATTATCTATTCTAATCTCAATTGTTCAGTCTTTTTTGTATGGTAAATACAACTATTTGTGTTTTTTAAGAATGTTGAGACACATAAACACCTGTAAGTGTTAATGTGTCCCATTTTCCATCTGCAACATCATTATTGATATGTTAAAGTTTACCCTAAACTATATCACTACTTGGTCAGAGCTAAAGCAAGCCATGTTAGTATAACAAGGCCTGAAAATACCTTTTGCAGTATTTTACCATGATCACACATAAAGGGTTCTAAAAACTCATTATCTTTGTGCTCTTTTTACCTCTTCCCAGGAGGTTATGTTTTTGGTAGTTTTGATTGGTTTCCTTGTCTGTTTGCAAGAATACTTAAAAACTATTAAACAGATTTGGATGAAATTTTCAGGAAATGTTGGGGTTGTCACAAGAAACAATTGACTAAATTTTGGTGGTGATCCAGATCACAATCTGAATCAGGCTATTTTATATTAAATCTCAGGCCTTGGCGGAGGTTTGCACTCTCCAAGGGCTTCTAGTTGTTTCATGTTTCTAAACTATTAACAGCTTTAAACTGTAAGATAGTCTTGGTACATATTTGCTTAAAGAATTAGGCAACTTGTTTTGTATTATGAATTACCTTGCAGAATTTTGAAGTTGGCTCAGCTGTTCAAATAATGTGTGTGGTCTTAATTGTTTACCTAGTAGAACCTATTAATTTGATTGCCAAGAATTGCATAACTGTGCGTGGGAACTTTTGTCTTTTATCTTACAATCACTTTTTATATTCAGTAGGATGCTTCTCGCCCATCAATCCATCCATCTTCTTCCGCTTATCCGGGGTAGGGTCGCGGGGGTAGCAGCCTAAGCAGAGAGACCCAGACTTCCCTCTCCCCAGCCACTTCGGCCAGCTCCTCCAGGGGAATCCCAAGGCATTCCCAGGCCAGCCAAGAAACATAGTCCCCCCAGCATGTCCTGGGTCTTCCTCTGGGCCTCCTCCCAGTGGGAGGTGCACGGAACACCTCACCAGGGAGGCATCCTAACCAGATGCCTGAGCCACCTCAATTGGCTCCTCTCGATGCGGAGAAGCAGCGGCTCTACTCTGAGTCCCTCCCAGATGACTGAGCTTCTCACCCTATCTCTAAGGGAGAGCCCAGACACTCTGCAGAGAAAACTCATTTTGCCCGCTTGTATCCATGATCTTGTTCTTTTGGTCATGACCCAAAGCTCATGACCATAGATGAGGGTAGAAACGTAGACTGACTGGTAAATTGAGAGCTTCGCCTTGTGACTCAGCTCTCTCTTCACCACGACAGACCGGTACAGCGCCCGCTTCACTGCAGACACTGCAACAATCCGCCTATCAATCTCCCGCTCCATTTTTCCCTCATTCGTGAACAAAATCCCAAGATACTTAAACTCCTGCACTGGGGACAGGACATCTTCCCCGTCCCGGAGAAGGCACTCTACCCTTTTCCGGCTCAAGACCATGCCCTCGGATTTGGAGGCACTGATTGTCATCCCAACTGCTTCACACTTGGCTGTGAACCGCTCCGGCAAGAGCTGTAGATCACGGCCTGATGAAGCCAATAGGACCACATCATCTGCAAAAAGCAGAGACGCAGTCCTAAGGCCACCAAAACGGATCCCCTCGACACCTTGGCTGCGCCTAGAAATTCTGTCCATAAACGTTATGAACAGAATTGGTGACAAAGGACAACCTTGGCGGAGTCCAGCTCTTTCCAGAAATGAGCCCAAGTTACTGCCAGGAATGCAGACCAAGCTCTGACACCGGTCATATAGGGACCTAACAGTCCGTATCAAAGGGCCTGGTACCCCATACTCCCGGAGTACCTCAAGTTCCCCGAGGGACATGGTCGAACGCCTTCTCCAAGTCCACAAAGCACATGTAGACTGGTTGGGCGAACTCCCACCCACCCTCCAGGACCCTGCTGAGAGTGTACAGCTGGTCCAGTGTTCCATGACCAGGACGAAAACCACACTGCTCTTCCTGAATCTGAGGTTTGACTATCCGACGGACACTCCTCTCCAGAACCCCGAAATAGACCTTACCAGGGAGGCTTAAAAGTGCGATCCCTCTGTAGTTGGAACACACCGTCCGGTCCCCCTTTTTGAATAAGGGGACCACCACCCCGGTCTGCCAATCCAGGGGAACTGCCCCCGATGTCCACGCA
>JAOXNZ010000091.1:6726828-6739155 GCA_028566095.1 Kryptolebias brasiliensis
CCTCCCCCCCAATCCTCCCGTTCAAACAAAGATGGAGAAGGAGTGTGAGACAAGAGGAGAGGGGAGTGGGATGGAGAGATCACTGCAAAGGGAGGGACAGAGGACAGTGAGGAAGCCAGGATATAAGGATGATAGCAGGAGGCGGGGGTTCAGGGGTGCTGGATATTCTGCAGTGATATAGCTGGTCTGGCTCCCAGCGAGCTAGATATTAAATCTCCCTGTCAAGTGCTTCCAACACTCAAGGACACCTGACACTAAAAAGGAGAGCCAGCTCTGGGACTACACTCTCTACACACCAGAGAAAGTGTGTGTGCATGTGGGCATACAGATACATTTTAAAAAGAATGATCATTTCACAAGATCAAAGCAAAGAGTGATTAGGATAAAAATGAGGCTATCCTCAGTGTTTAAAAACGATGACATAAAAAGCCAATGATTCTTTTATTTAACAAGGTTAAAGCTTTTCTTTTTGTGTACAGCTGTTCCAATATTTAGCGTGTTTAGGTTACAACCAGCCCCTGTCAAGTAAAAGGTGGTTCCTCAGAGCACCTGGATTAATTTCATTAGAGCCCAGAGTGGAAAGCCATTCCAGTGTCAGCATTGTTAAACCGGCCAGAACTCCCATGAGACAGCTCCTCCCCTTCTCCATGCCATTCCACCATGGCCCTGGCCTGCAGCCCACCACTCGCCCGGTCTGTTTAGCACTGCCACAGATTAGGAAAGATGCCATGTATGCATGTGCATAACCACATGAAGAGAAGACGATTAAAACTCTGGCTCACAACAATCTCATACTCAGCCATTTGCAGACATTATGCCACACTAAACTGCTTTTTCTCTTCCAGGGAATAGAGGAAGAGCCATTGACACTAACTGGCCATCTGTGTTCGTACGAGTTCCAGCATAGCTGCAGCTTGTCTGTCTCTTTATTAGGGTGTTGTCATTTTAACTGAATGCTCCTTTGTAGCTAATATTTTTATGAATGAATTTCAGTGAAACACTTTTAGATACTGTTCAATATCTAAAGTTTAATTACACTCAAAATAAACTTATGCTTTTTAAGTTTCCTTTCCGATTAAGGCAGCTGTTCACATAACTATGTAAAAGTTTTGACTCAGTTAATTACTCATAATATTATTGCTCGAAAGGCAGAGTTTGCACGTGTGTGTGTGTGTTCATTTGTCTGTACCATTGACAAAATATCTCATGAACCACAGAATGAATTTGGTTAACATCTACAACAGATTAACATCTGAAGTCAACCCAATTTAAGATGGCCACCACAGCTAATCAAAGTTAGTCTATATAAAATGGCTATACCTCAGTAAAGTTTAGATATATTGAGCTACAATTTGGTGTGGTAGTAGATTAGAGTCAGCCACAATACATACTCCAAACACTAACAAATCATGCAAGATATCACAATATTGCATGAAAATGTGCATAATGTTATTTTCAAGGTTTAACCAAAATGGAATTGTCATTTCTTAACATGAGATAATCTTAGTTTTAAACTCTTGCATAAAAGGTGGCATTTCTTCAAGGAATACTAGGTCTCTAGTTTTATACTTAACAACAAACAATTACTTTATGTGAACTGCTTTGTTTCATAAACTTAATTTAAAAATTGTGAGTAAAAGTTGGAATTTGTAAAACTCTCTGGATATTACCATTTTATTAGCTGTGGATTGACTCACCATCCCCATGCATGGGGAAAACATGCAAACTCCACAAAGAAAGGCTGGGAGCCAAACCTGTCACCTTATTGTTGTGAGGCAATAACTACTGTCCACCGTTCCGCCCATAGATTGACTAATTAAGCCATAAAATGCAGGTCAAGTGGTGAATTACATACAGGATGATGTGATTTTCAGTATTTGGTGGCTATTGTTGTATTTAACTAAATTTAATGTTACAAATTTTCATTAACTTCATTATCAGGAAAAATGAACTAGAACTGGCTGCCATGTTTTTCTTTAGGTGGATGTAATTATTTAGGTACCTTCATTGAAGGCTTCACGTCTCTGGTTCCCTGGATGACCCGCAGGATGCTGTTTTTGCTTTTTAGGAGGCCTCCTGTGTATAGCTGCCATACTCATATTACTGTCTGTAGACACTGGGCTGCCAGGACGGTGGCCTGACTGGTTTATTTGGTATTTTCGAGCTGAGGAGAGAAAGAAAAAGAGAAGACATCATTTTTCTTTTCATTCTTCAAATGTCTTGTAGTAACATTCCTTGTACAAGTTGCAGACTTTACCTGGAGCTCCTCCTACTTCCTGGCACTGTGAACTTGGGTATTTTGCTACCCTAATGCCTGAATACTCTGCAGCTGCAGCAACCGCTTGAGCAAAATCAGCATCCGTGAAGAACGACCCATCCGATGAGCTGACTGCGCTCGACCTCCCTGAAGAGACATTATCCTCCTCAGAAGCTGACCCCCACCCGTTGATCATGGAGCCGGTCACCGAGCTCTCCAGGTCACCCATGCTGGACGCAGGTGTCTGTTCAAGCCCTCGTAGTAGCAACCTTCGTGCATGCATCTGGGGGTGGTGAGGATGTGTGTGGGGGTGGGTGTGGTGGTAGTGCATCTTGGCCACCTCTGCATCTGTTTCGTCGCCATCTTCCTCCTCCTCTTCCAATATATCCTCCTCCTCCAGACCATCGGTGTCCAAGGCCAGCGGGCTGCTCATGTACCCATATGTGTGTGAGGGAGAAAGGGGCCTCGGAGGGGGTGGGGGGCTCACACCATGGCGCCTTCAAGAAGTGAAAAACGGGTAACATCTTCAATTATTTTTGAAAATGTATTGAGTTTCATCAGTCTGCTATAATTAAACAAGAATACTGCTTCTGAGTGTTGTAGACAGTTAGGTGAAAATCATATGAACTTCACAATAACTGCAATAGTTAATTTTATCATGTTATCCTCCATTAAAAGGGATATTTTTGTGATACTTTTTGCTCTATTGCCACAGTGCAGTAATATTGATTTGATAGAAAAAAAAATGGATGAAAGTTTGATGCCTATATTACTTATTTCCAACACTTTCATGCTGTACTGAAGTGAATTCTAACAAATGACTCTCTGGAAGGTAAGAAATCATTCTTAAACCAAAGAAAAAAAATGGCTGACACTGCAGTGCAATATACAGAATTTGGAGTTAATGGGCCCTATCATGAAAAATAACTATGAATTTCAAATACACTTGATGAGGCTTTAAAAGTAGATACATTTCTTGAACATCAGTGCACAGTTTGACTGTTAGACACTTATTATATTGTTCATTGCTTAACGCCATGTGGGGGTGTACCTGCGTTCATGGCTGTCTGATACATCCTGGAGCATCGGCTGCATCTCCTCCTGGGGTGATGGGGTGAGAGTAGCTGTCGACTGGTGACTGTAAGATACAGCGGCGGGGGAAGAGGCTGCCCCGCGGACAGGAGGAGTTGGCCCCCTCTCCATCTCCTCTTCCTCCTCCAGCTCATCAGGCTGCAGGTACATGTGAGAGGGGGGCATGGTGCACTGCATGTCTGGATCACAGCTGCCAGCAGACACAAACAAGCCTTGTTAGCTGCATATCATTCAATGAAAACACAATTTCTTTATATAGTGAAGATGAAAAAACATGCATTAGATATTCATGTCATCCTTCTATCAAGATTTGACATGACCCAAGCTCTAATAAACAGAAAACTCTTGAAGCAAATATCTGGAATGAATGCAAGAAACATAAGAAAAGATTCAAGAATTGACTGATATTTAAATACGTTGTGTTCATCCCTGTCAAACTGTCTGTGTTTACCTTTCTTCCATTGAGAGGGAGTACTCCTCTGTGTTCCGACTTGGGGTTGGGTTTGCAGGAGGTGGGGGTAGAAGGTCAGCCCAATTCATTGTGCTTTGTTTGGGTAATTTGGGGGTGCGCACTCCCTTCTTATGACCCTGACTCCCTGCTCAAAAAATAAATAAATAAATAAATAAAAAGAGAACACTCAGTCAGTCACATCACACCTTCAGATGCACATACTTCATTTTTGCTTTGGAAAAACACATCCATTATGAATGCTGCAGAAACCACAAGGTGACAAGTAAGAAATTGACAGCAGATAAAATTAACATTAATAAGACTGACTGAAAGGAAAAACTGTTTTGTATGGGGGAGCACAGGGGTACATGCAACATTTCCATTTGCCAGTATGCACATGCCTCTAATTTAGAAAGAAAGAAAAAAAGAAGAAAGAAAGAAAAAAAGAAATACTATAAAAGCCAGCTGTTTTCCCACAGGGGTATAAGCCAGTATATAAAAAAAGGTAAGAATAAAAGTCCAATTAATGCCATACTATTAAAGTTGTGAACCAATGAGCTGTGATGTGCAGTAAGCACTAAAAGCCTCTCCTTAATGACTTGAACTTCAAATGTAATATCAAAATGGATACATGGCATTAAGGTGGCAGTGTTGCATGCCGTCTGCTGTGTGTGATCATTTGTCCTTGTCCACAGACAGACACTGAGGCCCTGATATAATTAGGCTGCTTTACAATAGAATTTAGAAAAGGCCAGTTAACAGAATTAATGCAACCAAGGGTAAACAAACAAAGAATGCAAAGAATGAATATAGAACAAATAAAGTAATAATAAAATACATATAAACTTTTGTCTAGTTTCTTTTATCCTTGGGCAACAGTGCATGGAGAAAATAAAACAACAAGGAACTGCTTTGCATTTTGTTTAGAAGTAATGTCAATGTCAAATTTATTTGTATAGCACATTTAAAACAACAGCAGTTGACCAAAGTGGTTCACAATTTACGCCAACCATCATAATGTGACCACTTCTTCTGCTTTTACATAGTAATTTCCCCCTTTTTGTAGGTTTCCCCTTTAAAACTGACAAGAAAATTAATTAGAATAAGCACTTAGAGCATATTTGATTAATGTTTCCGTAATGATTTATTGCCTTTTGAGAAAAAGTGAGCTGAAAAAAAAGTATATGGGGTTTCATGACAACAATGATACAACAAAAAGGTGTGGAAATACTTGAACAAAAAGAATGAATTATTCATAATAAACTTCAATAAGCACTTCAAGTTATAATCTTTGAATACGTTGATAATTGTGACCTCTAGAAACCCATCCTGGAGCCACTTGTCTCTTCAAAGCTTTACTCATCTTACCGGAGGTACTGCTGCTGCCTCGGTCAGAGCTGTTGTACGAGCCCCCTGTGTGGGTGTCATGAGTCTGGTTGTAGGGGATGGTTGCTGGCATAGGACTGTCGCCTCCTCTGTAGCGGTCTGTTGGTGGAAGAGTCCAGTGTAAGGTTAGTTTATTCCCAGAAATAACTGGCCACTTAGAGAGGTTCAAGAAAATCATCAATGATGTCATGAACAAAGAAAAGAATGGCAAAGCTACACACATTGAAAATATAAATGATGTATATATTCTCTGAAATTATGTTGCTTTGAGCTCACTGTTAAAAGTTACTCATGACAACAGGCATGCAGCTCATAACACTAAGAAGACTGTTAACACATGCAACAAATATCTCTGATGTATCACACTAGCTGAGGTTTCTTTCAGCAGGAATGATAAGATAACTATAGCCTGATTCAAAAAGCTTTGATTCATTTTTGTCTTTTCTTTAAAATTTTGACAAACACTCAACACCTGCCTTCATCATAACACAATATCCAGGGTACCATAAAATGAGAGAATTGCAAGTCCAGCCTAGATTTAAAGGCAAGAGATGAAGGATTGCATGAATGTCTTACAGAAAAACAGAAACAAAGAGTGATGATGCCTGTGTTGACTGATATGGACTGAGAATGGGCCAAAGGGTGAATGAGCATGAAACTCTTGTACAGACATCCACAGGGTGGCTGGAACAGCCAGAAGAGGAGAAAACAGAGGGGAAAGTCAAGTGGAGGAAGATCATGGCTCGGACTTGACATCTGCAGCCATGGCTGCTGGGTATTCCACACACTCACCCTTGTTCAGCTTGTTTTGCTCCATGATGTTGTACTGGAGCTGGGAGCCCAATTCCTGTTTCTGCTGCGGAACTGAGGGGGGCTTCCAACAGTGTTTCTCATTTACTTCCCCTCCAACCCCGAGTCCACCTCCGCTCCCTCCGGTCCCTCTGTCCGAGTTCATGTTGTTGCCCATGATGGAGGACTGGATGAGCTGAGTGGTGGCATAAGGTGTTGGCTGGCCCCCTGGACCTACAAAGCGGCCGTCTTTAAGGTTTGGGCTGTTGAAGGTCTTCATTTCATTGATCTTGTTGGACAGGTCTACATCTCCATAGACTCCTGAGTCTGGCACGATGAGGTTGGTCTGCTTGTTATCCATCTGGTTGTTATAATTGGCGATACAGTCGGCTGGAGAACATGAGGAGGGTATTTAGTCAGTCTTTTCTACTGCTGATCAGCTTAGCAGTAGTAAGCCAGTTTGATTTCAAACAATCTGATCTACTTTGGAACTTATTTTCACAAAGGATACAATTTCACTTGAAGCTTTTTAACAGTCACTGCCTAACAGAGAGATACTTTTTTTTTGTTTTAAGCTTCAGTTTGTTTGACAAAATAATAAACTACTTTTAGATAGCTGATGCACATGGTGTTACACCTTTCTCGCTTAGTCTTAGTCTCACCAGTGACTTAGTGTGGGTGTCATCTCTGTTCTATTCCATCTGACGGTAGAAGCATCTTCACTCATTGAGAAGGACAGAGAGACATGTCTGTATCAAAGACATGGAATGAGGCGCGCAGTAAAAGCACAGCTTCCCTGACAGATCCAATTTTCCCTGGCTCATAAAATATTCAAATCCTCCAGCAGATCTGAGAGCCAGCCTTGCGGTAAATACCAAAGACGGCCATAGGTACACGCTGCCTGTGCCATGCGCTTCACATTTCAGCTGCACGGAACAAATCAACACTTCAAAGGGTGATGTGTGAATGCGCCCCTATGGCTGAGATAAAGGGACATTAACTCCAATTTCTTTGCTCTGTCACCTAGTCAGTGATCCTCTTAATGTTAAGAGTTTAGGTTTGGCACACACACAAAGCATGCGTCTGGCAAGCTCCTTAGTGTCATACAGCGGGGTGTCATGCAAGGAAAGTGAGCACTGCTTTTAGCCTGTTATTCCCTGTTAAACATTTTATACTATGTTCAACCTCTGAGGAGTGATTAGCACGAAGGAAAACTAAACTTGACTATAAAGTCTGCAAAATGAATTATTAATTCTCACTGGGAGAGGTTTGAAGTCAGGAGAAACTATTGAGTGGCTGGATGGCTATTGGGTCGAACAGCTGGACAGGAATTATGTGCTGCTATTAAACCTGTAGCCCCAAAGCGCATAATTTAGAACATAAAGCATTTCATTGCAGTCCAAGTTTCCACGGATGGGGTTGTTGGTCATGCTTGAAATCTATTAACAGTAAGTCATGTCATCCATACTGAAGTTTTTGGCTGCACATTTCAAATAGGTCACTATTCTATAAATAGTGTAAATGGTATAGAAGCAATGTACAAGAAGCTGAAGTTGAATAAGCCTCTTTTTGTTGAAAACTGTACTTGTGCTGAATACCTTAAATACCACCTGGTGTTGTGCTACAAGTGTCCTCTTTATTTCCTAAATTTATCACATTCACTTTGTGTACTCTGAGCCATTCCTCCCTTGTCGGGTTAAAAATAAACTTATTCTTCATCACTCCTCTCTCTCTGCTGATCCAGGTACACGCCTCTCCCGCCATCATTCTCTCTCTCTAACTCTCTGTCTGATTCTGGCCATCGTCTGCTGTCCAGCTTTGACCCCCTTTACCCGCTGCACATTTCTTAAACAACTGAGCACTTAGGGGAAATTACATTACCGGCTATAACAACTGTATGGAAATCAGCAGAGCAATCTGATTAGCAACAGAGTAGAGCTATAAGCCCTGCTCAGTGTACTCCTTTTATTTCCTGCCTAAAACAGCTCTACTTTAACCTCAGATAAATCAAACACGCTTCTACAGCTTCTTTTTTTTTCTCTTGTGGAGACCTACCGAAAGGAGAGATGCACACAACAACTCTCTTGAGAGCTAACCTAGATATCAGATTTTACTTCCTCTTTCACTGCAGATTCCCTTAGCTCCCACATTTCTTATCGCTATAGTTATTTTGTCAAGGGTTGCATCATTGCTTTTGAGAAGAGTGTTTATTTTGGTTGCTACCTGTATAAGACAGGCCTGATGGGACATACATATACCTGGTCGGCTGTATGTTGCCAGGTTGCTGTCACTGTTGCCATTGCCTGCAGTGCAGCAGTTGATGCTGCAATCGTTGTGGTTGGAGCAGGAGTTGGGCCATGTGTCAGCCAGCCAGGGTTGAGTGGCTGATTCTCCCATGTTTAGCAAACCGGGCCTGTAAAAAAAAACGACACCAGATGTTTAACAATAGTGACAGACTAAGCCAATGCCACAGCGGCATTTATCTGAAAGAAGTAAAACACCCGCAGAAACATAGTATTTTAAAGAGAAGATTATGTGAAGTTTATTTATTCAGCTGAGAAGAGGAAAACTAAAAATCTGGCTTAAGTACTTTTTTGCCTTTTGGCCAAACATGCAGCTAGGGAGCACGCTAAAAAAAAAAAAAGGCTGGTTAAATAAATTGTGTGTGCTTGACTTGCCCACAGCTGATGACACTTGCTCTGAACTCTCATGAGCATTAGCAATTCGCTTGGATTAGACAGCCAGATAAAATTCACTCCTGATGTTGCAAAATGCACATCCTGAACAGTCAGTGAACCACAAGTACTCCCTAAAAAGATTCCATGGTGTCACATAATATCTCTTTTATTTGAAAAGTTTTTTTTTAGGCTGAACAGAAAAGACGAATAAACTATCACCCTTCCACGTCTGGGTTTCTGGTTCTTCAGCTTGTATCTCACATAACATAGTGAACACAAGATCACTTGTTTAACAGGATTTTACTGTAGAGCCTGACCTTTGGCCAAACACTGAGTGTAGAAAAAGACTACAATGTATTGTCTTTTATTGCTTATTAAACAAATCAATCTAGCATACAAAGAGAAGACAGTGTCTAGCGGGGCTGTATATTGCTTTGGTATTCAAATCTGCAGAAAGACTCCCAGACTGCATATCCCAGCACTGAATTAGCATTGAATTACATTTCCTCATTCCATCCTAAATGACTCATTTCTTGGATTCATTTTGGGTAATGAACACATTTGTCTTGTACAGCCAAATACAATTTCACAATAGCTCCTCAATCACCCTAGCAGTTGTATGTTGATATTGAACGACCATTGTTTTTATGCAGAGCTGACACAGCCCCGCTGCAAACAGGATTCAATCATACAACTAGGATAATACAATGAATATGGATTTACTGTTGATGGCTTGAAGCTAACTATTCATTAACAGATGAACAACACACACACACACTTATGAAGCAGCATTAAGTACATTCTGTACTCTGAGCAGAAAGCGGATAATAACTGAATTAATTTTTTCTCGTTTTGTCCATGTCTTCCATTTGCCAGCTATATGATGACATGCCAAAGGTCATCCAGAGGATAAACAAATGAGTTTAGACAAGTCTTATTCTGCACAGTTTCACTGTTCATGTACAATGCACTATTCCACAGTATGAAGATGTAAGCATTTGCTGTTGTGTACATGCATCTCCATTTTTGTTTGATGCTGATACAATGGCACAGCCTTGTGGCTGGATGTGGCTCTCCACCATGTGAAATGGGATGGGCTCGTAGCAGACTGCATGGGTCTTTGTTCATGTAGTAATATTCCATACTTTATGTACCTACTAACATCTCCTCTGGTGTGTGCTACTGCAGAAAGGCCCAGATCTCCCCCTAGTGTTTGTGAATGAAAAGTGCATGTGCCCAACCCTTTTCATCTGATCAAAAAACTTAATACCATTGTTGTTGTCAAATTAAATCTGTTCATTATTTAATTTCCTGAAACATGCTAAACATTTGAAATACAAATATAACATAAATAAATAAACCCTCACCTTCCAGCACTGCTGACACCTTCTCCACCCCTCTGATATGCCACTGAAAAAAGAAAAAGCAATAAGATTCCAGTATAAATTCAAAAACACAAATTTCTGCATTCTTTCTCTTGTCATTATAGGACAAAGGCAAATTAATTATATGATTTTTTAATGTCAGTTTTGTGAGCAGTGATGGAATGGTTAGTATCAGTTCAGGTGAATATGTGTGGCATAATGTCAGCTGAATCATAGAGCATCGGGAGCAGAAAGAGAATGCTTAAGAGGCTTATGAAGAACAAAGATGCAGACCTCTTTGGTTTTCTGGCTTGGGTTCAGTGCATTTGAAGCTCTGCACGCTGCAAGTTCGACTCTTACAAGGAACTCTAAGCTGTTAGTGTGTGAAAAGGAGATAAACTTCTAACTTTAATTACAATCTGTTCCCTGAAAGGAAGAAGGTGGAAGAGGACGAGGTTTGGCCTTAGCTCGGTTGATTCCCTGTCTCTTTTTTTCAAAAGAAAGTAAAATTTAACTTCTGCTTTTACAGCATGTACCCAAAGGAGGTATAATAGTCTGGTATAGATTGAAATCAGTATGATAGACTGTTTCCATCAGGTAAAAGGATGAAAAATTTCTTCCTCAAGTAAAAGACCTAGTCACATAAGTAAGAAGCAAATTTCACCTGAAAGATTTCTAACAGATTATGAAACAAGCTAGGAATTTTGAAATTATTTTACCTAATTGCACCCCTCTAGGAAGACAAAGACACCAATACCACTGTAGCTACTGATACAAATGCCTCACAGACAGGATCAACCAATGTGGAGAGAAACACACACTTTTTTCTTAAGCTTTCACTGTTACTCCTCATCCATCCACAGCCATGACACACCTCCATCGGACAAATCATTTCTGATGGATTTAAGTCCATGAATGAAAAAGAGAGAGCGGGCCTCAGATATGAACTCATATAGACTGAAAGCTTTTATCTGTTTTACGCCATGTCACTTTGATTCACAGACAACCTCTTTACCTCCACTCTGTGTGTAAACTGTGTTAGTGGTGTGTCATTCCTAAAAATCCCATCTGAGGTTGCCAGCAGCCCTTTGATCAAGTTACGAGTTTTAACAGCCTCTTAGATGTGTGGCCTCTGTCCTCTGCACCAAGTTCTGACACAGCCTAAACATTCAGTAGAACATTTGTTTCCAGGTAACTGTTCAACTGATTCTTTCCTTTTATCAACTAACATCAAGTGTTCCTTCACTGACTTCTCTACAGTCAATGAATCTTTATTGGATCTACAGATGTTTAGATACTATCAAGTCTTTTAAGACTCTAGCTGAAAGACCAATGAAGCAGTAAACAGGCTTGTTCAGATGTACCAAGTAATGAATAAAAGATAAATCAAATATGTTATTTGACTATGAAAAAATGATGCTTACCTGTTGGTGTGAAAGTAAAAGATGGCACTGTTGGAAAAACAGAAACACGCATTTTTTATGCGTCAGAGTTAACATGATCCCTATGTTATAAAACTACAACTTTTAAAACAACACACACTCTTACAGCAGGTCTTTTACACTTCTAATGTGCTTTTACACACTTCTAGCAGCCCCATGTTGAATTCCTTGAGTGGAAATTTATTTTAAACATGAAGCCAGTTCTGATCCCGGCCTAGACTGTTAAAGGCCTGCTGGTTGTGGATCACATGGGAAACATATACTGTTTCTGACATACACATCATCTATCTCACAGTTTATTCTCTTACACCTTAGCTTATGCATGACTCTTTTATAAATATTGATCTAGAATAACTTCAGACCAATGATTGGTGTGGTGTAATTTGGTCTTTCTTTCATTAAAAAAGGGACAAATGCTACTGCAGCTAATGCAACATCACAACAAGTTGATAGTCATCAACACAGTACTTTATCTGTGAGAGATTTTTGAGGATATAAATACCGCTCATGAGACATTTTTACTTCCTGAAATAATTGTGTCATAAAGTACCTGAGCCAACAAACAAGATACAATCATCTTATGTTTGAATCTCTTCTCTTGATGCTCAAAACAAGATTTCAGTTGCTTGATAGTTTTTATCACTTTGATGGATGTCTTTGAAGAGGAGACATAAACTACACAGAGCAGTCTGAACAAAATGTAAACATGGCCAAAAAACACAAATCAGATATTTTTGTGAAACAGTACTGTCTCATCGCTTGAATTTTTTCCCAACCTTGATTAACCAAGGAGGTGCAAGTTTAAGTTCTTTCTTTCTTTCTCTCTTTCTTTCTTTCTTTCTTTCTTTCTTTCTTTCTTTCTTTATTT
>JAOXNZ010000091.1:6739255-6772292 GCA_028566095.1 Kryptolebias brasiliensis
TCTTTCTTTCTTTCTTTCTTTCTTTCTTTCTTTCTTTCTTTCTTTCTTTCTTTCTTTCTTTCTTTCTTTCTTTCACATTTTAATGATTTCTGCAGCATTAACTAAAATTTACTTTGCAAAGTGATGCAATTTTCTTTTGCCCATACACAAGTATCATGAGGTTTCAGTCATTACCTCATTTGTTACTAAAAATTAAACTATTTGAATTTTTCTGAAGTTGAAAAGATATATAATTTTCTTGTGTGTTAACAATTATGGAAACCCCACCATACAGAAGACACACAAGCCCTGATTCAATCTTTTTCACCCTGACGGCAGATTGTTGATTCATGTCATTGCAATTATACTCTTTGAAAACATTCTTGGTTACTAGGTCTAAGAAAGACTGTGGCCTTTTGTGGTCTGAGTGCACATAGATGAGGAGGAGGAGGGGCACACGCCTGGCTACTGTTCCCTGAAGAGCTCTTTTTTTTCTTATCTGAGCAAACATCAACATATAGAATCACAGAGGGACAAAGGGTAACCTCATTCTACATGGCATTCTACTCTCACACTTGACTGTAGGTCATTACTGCATTCTGTAATTCAATACATGAGTAAAAACATAATAGTTCTAACTATTACAGACCACACAAGTATTTGAAAACATGCATGGAAGTTCAAGAAATCTTTGCTGGGGTGTCTCTCACTTGACATCTCCTATCAACCGCGGCTGCAGCAGATCCAGGACATAGATAGCTGGTGTTTTCTGTTTGGCAGCCACGGATTAACAGCTAAATCAGTCCATTGTCTGTGCATCAAGGTTGAAGGGTGGATCTCCTCTAACCCTGGCAGTCAGTATTAAACCTGAGCCAAGGAGCGAGAATGAAGCAGGTAGTGCTCACAGCAGCAGCTGCACAGCCCAAGGCCACACATTAAGCCAGCTAACACTTAAATGAGACTCAGAGAGAAAGGCTAATGTCTGCTTTTATACTTTAGCTGTTTTGGGTAGAGGCTGGGCATGTCACGAACTCTGTCACTTTAGCTCAAGTCAGGTAAAGAGCCATTCTGTTATAGTCTGGCTACTTTACTGGGTTTGACATGCAGTCTGAACGCACTCAGATCATCTTCGATATTCAAAACATACAGTGAGCAGCAAGAATTTTTTGCTAAATGGCCAAATTCTCCATATCTCAAGGTCGTTCACTAAAGAAAGCATGTGAAAATGTCAGCTTGTCCTTGATAACGAAGGATAATGGCAAAACATTAGTCTTCCCAGCACAGACAGAAGGGAGTAGCTAAAATAGGACTTGTTGAGCATCAGCATGTATTTGACTGAAAACACTCTTCACACCCTCACAAAATGAGCATGACAGAAATCTGAAATAAAATACATTTTCACATGGCACTCTCAGGCCACATGAAAATGGTGCTCACATTGCTTCTTAAAAAGAGTTTGTTAGGTGTTACATCAAGTAATCTACAAATAAATAAATAAATCATTCTATGAGGAAGGAGAGGTAAGTTGGCAGCATTTAAGATGAGAAAGAAACAAAAGTACAACACACTTATTAATATTTAACCGAATATTCTCATGAAAAAGCTAGCAATTTTCTAACTTAAAAAAACGTTTGTTCCGTTGTACTCATGTATCTACCTTTGCGGATGCCTGCGTAGCTACTAGACAGGCCATTCCTTTTCTTTCGGTGTCTGTATAACCAGATACTGAAGACCATCAGGATGATCCAACACGCAGCTCCAATGCCAGCTATAAAGGCAGGTTGCTTGACTACATCGGAGATCTGCTGGGACAAAGGGTTCTCCGGGTTCATGGTGTCGGTCATTCGTCCAGAGGAATCTTGGTGTGGGGAGAGATTAGACAAGATGTGAGGTAGAAAGTACACAAAAACGTATTTTTGATCATAAAATCAGAAGGAGGTGTTCTGCTTATGAGAACAGGCGAGAAGACAAGAAAGGAAAAATTCACTGGCTGATATTTAAACTGAAAAGAGATAACCAGACAAAATATTTCTAAATACATGGAGCCTATTTTTTTTTCTTGATACTTTAAGATTTTTCTTCTCTGCAAGTGAGTATGAGACTGAATTGGCAAAAGCGAGCTATTTGTATAATTCAGAAGGCTTTCATCACAAATCCCAGTCAACAATGGCAGGTGAACAGACAAAACAACCAAACAGAGCCTCTGCAACAGAGCAGCTTGATGAAAACATAATAAAACACCATGCTGCACCATTTACACCAAGCAATGGTGGTTTCCTAAACGTATAAATAAATCCAGAGAGATTACCCTCAAATACAGACACCATAATAATTAGCAAACTGTGAAAAGCCGAGGCGTGAACGCCTTGAAGCCATCTCTGCTGTGAAATGCACTGTACAGATGCTGTCTGTGCAGCTGCTCACAGCAACCTGCTCTTGATCTGTTTCTGTCATCTGTCTACGCTTCTCCCTCATGTCTGAAACATAAAAGACTTCTTTGACTTGTTCCACCTTCTGCTATTTTGGATTTTTGTTTTATGTTCTTGTTACTAAGTCTTTCAAGTTGTAGGTATTCTTCTCTATCACCTCTCAAAACCAAAACATTTCTACTTAAGAAACCAGCTCTCTGCCTTGACCCCATCTATATCTTTCTGTTTTTCTTCCTGTGTTAGTAGTCACACAGGCTTTGTCTCCATTTGGCTGCCTCGCTTTTCCCGTCCGTCATCTCAGTCTGGGGGTCTGTCTGGCTGAGGGATCGGAGCATACCAATGTGACTAAGCAGCCCACAAGGGACTGTACAGGTATCTAGGCTAGGATGACGCATACTAGCTCAGAGTGTGACAAATGCATTTGGGTGAAGCGCTGGTCCCCGAGGCACATTGTTCCGCTCCAATGTTGGAACATGGCAACAATCACCACAGGAACTCTTCAAGTGAGATAAATTGTTTCAGTCACAGGGAATGCTTCTTCATTCCAATCCCAACCCACACAATCACACATTTAAAACTGGATGGAGCTGTTTCTCTGTCCTCCTCATCCCACTTTTTGTGTGCTTTCCATTGCGCATGTTAGCAAGCCAGCTCACAGGTTTTGAAGATAAAAAAAACTGACGAACTATCTCAAAAATATTTCTCCATCTGGAGAAAAAAGATGGAAAAAAATAACATGGAGTACAGTGAAAGAACCAGCTTTGTTGCAGGATAGAATTTGTTTCTCAGCATCAATGACATGTCATGTCACAGTGCAAGCTTTGTCTCTGCTGTCTGAAGCAGAGCAGCAGCTGAAAACATTGTGTCTTTGAATAGAAAATGAGGAAGGGTGCGGCACTCAGCTCAACAGCTCTGCCACACAGGAATTTAATGTACCTGTGCTGATCAGTGCCAGCTATTGTAGCAAAAACTGTAAACCCCCTCTTGTCATTCAAAGTCATCACATTTCTTTGTGGCAAGTTTGATGATGTTTGCATAATAGCGATCAACTAAATTATAGTTAGAAAAATTGCTGTTGATAATGAAAAAAACCAAAACAGGTAGAGGCTTGAACACGTCTCCTACTACAAAGAAGGGAATTACATAAATGTCTGTTTACTTGGCAGAAGGTCATGATAATGAAAGCTTTTTATCTGAGACGGACAGGTTAATGGTATAATTATTTGTCAAGTTATTGGGCTTCATTCATTTGCAAGGATTGACAGAGAACAAAGCAGCTGCGGTAATGCATTCAGTAGGAACAGGACGACTGAATGAATAAACGATTGTTTCTACTCACCAAGCTGAAAGTAGGTGATTTCACTCTTGACCCCAGGACCAGCACTGGTGCTGGCTGCTACCTCCACACTGTAGCGGATGCCAGGGATCAGACTAGGTATCAGCATGGATAACGTCGAGCCCTCAACTGTTCGGTTAATGTGATATCTGCTCTCATTCCCCAAGCACCAAATCTGACACAAAAGAGACAAACAGTCCATTGAGGCACTGTTATAAGGCTTTAGTGACAACATTCACTTTAGATGCTGTCACCATTTAGCATGCACTGGGTATTATGTTACATAGTATGAAAACATTCTTAATGTGACTTTGTTTAAAGGACAGGGCAGTTTTACCTGAGGTAGCCATAACAAGTCTAAGAGTAGCCTCAAAGCAATGAAAAACAAATGAGGATTAGTAATTACCACCATAACCTAATTTCAAAGCAAACTAAGAGCTGTCACTTGCAGAAAAAGAGAGGTATCACAAGCTTACTCAAACCAGGGCCACAAACTTAAGTATGCATGCAGCTCAGCACGAGGCCTGAAGACCTCCACAAAATCAGTGTCTGACATTCTGCTTTCTTTACCCCTCACCTACTCTCACCATTTAATTATGTTAAAAACCTTATATTCTTTGCTGTGTATTATATATACATTTGTGTGTGTGTGATGGAAGCACAAAGACTTTGCACTTTCTATCACTGCTGAGTGGTAAAGCCACTGGGGGACTGGGTTCAATAATGAGCAGGGAACGCTCTCAAACTGGATTTGAAAACCATGAAATTACTCTAAAGTTTATCACCAGAAAACATTTACCTGGAAAATGAAGTGAATGAACTTTTTCACAGGCTCTGCTATATTTTCTGTTCCACTACTCACATAGATTCTCTATGATTCAAAAGAGCTTTCTAATTAAAACACAGGATTTTGACAGCACAGTGTTTGAGAGGACACCATTGTCCACAGTGATGCCATTAAGAACAACTGGTGTCACTGTTATCATGTAATGGGGTAGGAATGAAGCCTTAGAGAAGTGTTATGGAAGGATGAACAAAAACATTTCTCCTCATTGTTACTCCCTTTTTACTTTATAATTTGTTTAACACTAAACTCTCTACAGTTCTTCACTACCTGCCTTTACAGCAACAATTCTTATAAGTCACAATACATTCTTTTTTTTGTTTGTTTGTTCTTTAAAGATTCTTGGTAGTTGTCCTTTTTTAATGAATCTTTTCATCAGTACAAAAAAAGTACATATCCTAAAAAATGGAAATCAAAATATTTTGTCTCTATTTTAATGTATAAATGCAACTGAATGACTAAATGCAAGTAAATAAAAAACACTGTATAGCTTCATGGAAAAAAACAAGGAATGTCAGAATCAAGTTGTATGAATTTACCATTTCCACAAGATGGCACTGTTTCACAACTGTTCCCAGTAGCTCTATGTAATTTTTGACTTCTTTTCTTTCTTGTGTCTGAGTCTCACAACACACAGAGGAGGAGGTGCACAAAGGTACGCCTCAACCAGGAATTCATTACCTTTCTATGTCTATGTATTGTCTCTTTCTCTTTTGTCTGCTCAGTCTGCAACCATGTTTGTGTTTCTATTATATTTCAGCAGAACAAATCCCATTTGCTCAGACCTGAAATGACTGCTTGCTGTATTTTGTTTTTTGTTACCTTGTACTCCTGGACCACCCCATTCTGCTCCTCTTCTGGAGGGGGTTGCCAGGAGACGACGATGGCAGTCCCATTGTCCCCACTCTCTGTCACTGTAACCTTACGAGGAGGGGCACTGGGGGCTGGTAGGGTTAGACAAAGAAAAACACATGTTTGTGCATGATACATTTTTGTATAACTGCATTCAGTCTATCTCAGCCTCTAATGTGCAATTTAGCTGTCAGGGTTTACCTTTGTGTGAGACTACGGTTGATGTGAGAACAAATGACTAATCAGGAAAATAATAATGCCTTTATCTGAAAATGGAGGTAGTGTGGAAGTGCTTTTGTAAGTAAATAAAGCAAATAACTATTTACTCAAAGCAGGAAGGAAGTTATTAAAGTTGAGTATATGGTTGTGTGTGAATAGGAATGTGTGGTCAAATAGTAATCTAACAAAAAATAATAAACCTAACATAAAATAAATGTGCTAATGAAAGAGAAAAAAATGTGTTTACAGCTCTAAAAACAATTACTAACGGAAGTCAGAACAAAGGCAGGGAAAGCAGGAAAGGATCAAGACACTCCTACACATGCAACACACACAAAAACATATACACACTCTTCTAAATGCTCTACACTCACACTTTTCTTGAATAGTTGTCTGCAAATTAAAATTTGCAGTTGGGTTTTAAACAAACCTCAAGAGACTGCAACAACCACACCCTATGAAAAATTAGTACTACACATGCACTGGGATGTTTTGTATGGCTTTCCATACTCAAGCATGCTTTGAATGTACCACATTTCAACATAATATAATCCTACACCACCCTGCCTTCACTGCCTGCCATGAACAGCTGTTATATGCCTTTACACATGCAAGCTGTGCAGATAAAATAATGTTTGTGTACACATGAAAAGATGCATGCACACATGGAAAAACCAAAGAACACTTGCATCCAGGCATACACGTTCACACCCCCCCACCTTCCTCTAGTGTCTTGCCAACTTTAACATCGCTGTCTGTTCCCTGGAACTCATTGAAGAAAGGGCGGACTTTGAATTCATATGTGACGCCCTTCCGAAGCTGCGTCACAACAGCGCTGTCCTCTCCAGGGGTCCGCACCTCAAACACAGCCCATTCACTCTTCTGCTGCCCCTCTGGTGAGGGCCTGTACATCACCTTGTAGCCCTGGATGTACTGTGATTGCTGCTCCACCTAGTGAATGGCACAGGAGCACAAACAAAGAAGGAGTAAGTGTGAGTTGATCATGCATTTCAATATTCACAGTTAAAAAAGGACCCATAAAAAGTAATTTACTGTAGCATCACAAGGCAAATAAAGATTTGGGTGACTGATACACCAGACATTGGATGGATTGGGGTACTAGTTCATCACATCACCCATCTGTTTATCCATCCACATTTACATCTCTCTCTTTGAATGTGTGTCTTATGCACCATTTGGAGCAGCAGTGATTTGTGCAAACCACACTATGAGGTCATTGGCCAAAGGTTCCTCCAAGTCTGGAGCTGGTTAAATAGGGCCCAGACTCCCAGAACAGTCTGTCTCATCCTGTCCTGCTCTCCACTGACTGCTGAAGTCAGGATAGAGGGGGAAATGTGGATCTTTACAGAGAGTACAAAAAGTTGACTTTTCAAGAAGTTAAAGTGCATTTGATCTAGCAAAAAATGAAGAGAGAGAGAGAGCATAAATAAAATTGATATTGTTTGTTAGTTAGTTTAATCAATGAATAATTAATGCTGATTTGAGATGCAGCATTTCTTTTTTCAAGAAAACAACCAATGGCAATTAACCAATGCGCTAATATCCCTACAAATCCTTGTGGAAGGAAAGCAGCACAGGCTTGTAAAGATTTTAGTGATTTCTGTGTCCCTTCTCCATAAAATGTGCTGCCAGGTCAGGTGGTCGTCATTAGCCGGAAAACTGTGCAACCATTTACCACAAAACAAAGGAAAATGTAAAACCAAGATAATCCACATTGGGAATAAATTTAACGCCATAAAATGAGAAAACCGTGCCACTTAGCTACAATGTCAGCTACCCCTCATGTCATGTGTTTTACTGGAACATTCCAGTAAGACACAGTAACTGGGCAGTAAAGTTTTAAATCAGTCTTGACATGTAAGTATCCCTTCCACGTTTCCTCATCCCCCATGTATCACTCACAGTGGCACTTCATAATACCTGGGAATGTAGGGGGTGGCCTTTTGACAAAAAGCGAATCCTGAAATACTGAATACTGTTTTTACCATTCAGTGATTCATCCTACAGACAACTATTTACTATAGGAGCTTCAGCAAAATAATCATTAGTATTCTTTCAAACAAATATTTTTTTAAATAATTTATAGGAGAACATAGTATCTCATATTTAGTTTGCAGCACAGAAATAACCACTTTGAGCTCCCAGTTGTACTTCACCACCTTTACAGTTTAACATCTGTAAGCCATTTCCACCTAAGAGCTTGAGCGGGACATTTTTTCCTTCTCAGCTGTATTGTTTTAAAAGTCATCAAATGTTTTCAATCTTAGAAGGCACAGACTGGCACGCTATGTTATATTGTACTAAATGGCACTCTGAAGTACATTGGGCCCTGAAGTCTACCTCTACGAATGGCTCAGTTGTTATTGTGGAAAAAGCTGCAGATTGTTTTTGCTTTTGGTAAGGCAAGAAGTTAAGGCTAATTTCAGATGGATACTTGGAGCACTTTTACTGCTTTTCAAAATGTTTTATTTTACTTCTGCAGGATACTGGATTGTTAATATATTTGCTCATCTGAGCAGTTTGACAATACGTTTTTTACTTTAGAGCTGTTCTGACTAAATCCTAAATCCATTCATATAGCAAACGCTTTATGAAAACCAGCTGACAAGCTGAAGCATTCCAGGAGAAAATCAAACTCACTGTCCACTGCACCCTGACAGATGAGGAGGAAAGAATGGTGGGGTTGTGCAGATGGATGACCACTTCTCCTAGTTCTCTTTGGATTTGCCGGTGGTCCACACCTTGACTGGTTGGGGGGATATCTGTATAAAAAAACTCAAAGATGAAAAAAATTGAACAAGCTTCTGCTAAAAAATAAATACATAAGTAAAAAGGTGGTTCTCACCTTGTGTTTTCACAGCATCAGAGATGGGACTGGGATCACTAAGTCCATATGCATTGGCTGCTCGCACTAAAAAGAGGTAGACTGCACTGGGCTTGAGGCCCTTCAGTACAAATGACTCGGTTTTTACGTGCTCTGCCAAGGTCTGCCAGCTGCTCCCTGATGCATGACTGCAGACACACAACAAAAATGGGTTAATTGAAATAAGGCCATGTAATAATTGGTCTATTCATAATGAAGCTGAAAAGATTTACCTAAAGGCTTCTATGATATACGATGTGGGAGTGGCTCCAGAATTAAGGTTGGGTTTCCAGGACAGTGTGATGGAGGTGCGGGTCACATCTGTAACCTCAGGTTTCAAAGGCGCACTGGGGATCAGGTTTGGATCAGTGGGTCTATTGGGTTGGACTGGAGCTCCAAATTCTACGTACAGAAAAGAAAACATGGATAAAACACATCAGAAACATCTGTATCTTCCAAGTTACAAGATTTCTTATTAGTTTAAATAAATAATTTCAAAACAAATATTCACATAAAACAAAACTGCTATTATTGAACAAAAATCTCACTGTTGGACCACACATTGAACTTGCTTTACCTTGGACTTCTAAAAAGGCTTTCCATGAGGCCTCTCCACTGGGAGTAGAGGCAATGCAGGTGTAGGTCCCTGTATCACCAAGCTGAAGGAAATGGAAATTATTCAAATGTGTTCAACTGTTTCTCTCCAGTAGCCTCTAACTCTCTTCCCCCAACTATCACTGCTGTCCCTATTGATATTTGAATGGAGTCTGTTGCCGGCAGCTGTCACTGCCTTGTAATCTCTGTACCATTTCTGTTGTAGCAAATCCAGGAGAAAGCAGCTGGAAGGGCCAAATGGCAGAACATTTCTAGTCAAATGGAAAGGATATTTATCATCATACACTTATTAAAGATATTTTCTTTCTCTTCTATTTCATTTGATCTGAAAAAAATAAACAACTATTCTGTGCAACAAACATGGTAATAAATAAAAAAACAAGGAGGTAGGTGTAATACAGTTTAATTACATCTTAAATTTGGAACTAAACAACACTAAAAAAAGCTTACATATCCCTGTCCTACGCTCATAAATAAAAAAAATTAGTATTAGTATTATTTAAACTAATTTCCATTCAAAATACAACAGCTCATGAAAATAAAATAAACAGCCTGCATCTCAATTTTAAATAAAAAAATCCAGCCATTGCTGATGAGTTCATGTGGTATTCAGCTAGCTAGTGAAGTGAATACCTAACAATTTTCCCAATGTTGCATATTTTTAAAAAAAATCAAAAAACAAAACAGTAATTTCTGCTAACTAAAGGAAAAATCTCTGTGGAAGACAAATAATTCTGTTTTGCTTTGTTGGTGATGCATAGTCCACTAAGAGCTGTTGTGCTGTGCAAAATAAACATAAAAAAGAAAGAGATAAATTGTATGAATAATGAAACAAGCATATCCTGCCAAGTCCCCAAGGTGTGTATTTTTTGGTTTGCCAAGATAGAAATCTATTTAATTTGAAAATAATAACATAAACTACATCATGACAAAATAAATTATGCCAGGCAAAAACCGTCTTCATTAAAATGTTGTCTAAGTGATATGACAAGTTCATTAATGTAAAGTGTCTGCAGAGTTTACTCCGCTTCAGTACGAGAGTGGTTCTGATGCGACGTATCCTGCCTGTTTTGCACTGGCATAACAATCACACTGCAATCTTGTCACCACAAGACACGCCAGCATTCATCAGAACACCACAAAATGACATGAACTCTGACCCCTTGATGCCTCAATCTGGAAGACACGTCAGCACCCCTTACTTGTCTCTGACTAAGAGTATTCGGCATCACACAGCCTGCCATCATGGCTGCACATATGGACGTGCACCAAACGGCACAAAAAAACCCCACTGTGCTTGCTGACTGACAGGAACTACAGAGTGTTCAACTTCACAGACTCCATTTCAAACCAACGACAACTGACTGACAGCCCACTGAGTGCTGGCTGCTGGCAGAAACACACGCTTTATTTACAAAGCAGCAGGGGTTTGCCAAGCTCATTATGGATGTAGTAGACAACTTTGAAGTCTAATGGAACAGAGTTAGGCATTAAAAGCAAGGCGATATAAAGTCTTAATTGGAAATGGCAATATTTGAGAAAAGAAACAGCTGTCTTACCTTTGCATATCTTATCTGCAGAGCACCTGTGTCCAATTGTTTGACCCTAGAATCATGTGTGGACACTAACACACCATCCTTCCGCCACAAGATGGTGGGAGTAGGGTTACCAGATGTCACACAGTTCAGGACCACAGTGCCATCCACAGCTACTGTTTGATTAGTTGGTCCCTGTCGTATAACTGGAGGCGGGCGGTCTGACACCACTGTGCAAAAAGGAAGGAGAATGAGCAATTATAAGGACAGGTAGAAGCAGCCATAGAAACTAAAAGTGAGTCAATTATGTACCAATGGGAGAAAACAAACATAAAAGGTATATAATAGTGAGATGTGGACAAACAGCATGTAAGAATGTTCCAACCGCAAGGATAGTAGGTGAAGAATTAGGTCCAATTTTAAAAAACAGGTAGTAATTTTCTAATCATTCAGCAGCAGGAGTTGATTTTAGCCAAAAAAAGTAATTTTGTGTAATTAAAATGAAACAGCTTCAATTCTTTCACAAGGGAATTACCAGACACCTAGTGGTGTCCATTAAAATGTTAGCAGACAGCTATTCACAAACCTGCCCCCAGCCATAAAGCAACAAACAAGGGGAAAAAAAAACAAAAAACAATGTAGCCAGAAGAAACAATGCTATTAACACAAGGATGCTGAAACTTCTTGCTGCCTCACAGCCTGTGTTAATCATGGGTCTTCAACCAGAGGACACGAAGACAAACAAAGGCATAAAAGGAAATTTGTATTTGACAAAAAAATTGTAATACAGAGTAAACAAGTGCTGCAGGAGGCACAAAATGGCTTCATGTGAAAGGGACTTTAATTACAGATTAGTTTCTAGTTTTTTCATTACATTTTATCTCTACTGTGTATAATTTATTATATTTCGACAACAGGCCTTTTACCTCTCTCTGATTGTTATTATTTTTCATAACACTATTGATGATCATTGCTGTCAGCTCTGGTGATATACCAGCAAATTGCACTCAGTGAGGAGAATCTAGATTAATATTAAACACAGTGTAAGGCAACATATAATGATGAATTTATGTAAGCATTTATTTTCAGAATGATGCTGCAATGTAATCTGTGAGCTGGTATGTCTCTGCTTTCTGTGTAAGGGATGGTACAATTACTAAAACATGGTCAACATGACCTGTTATTACCAGATCTGCTTGTGGAGAAGTGGTGGCCTCAGAGTAGCCTGCTCACTTTAATATTTTTTATTATTATCCAGAGAGTACAACGGAATAACAGAAGAGCAAGGAGAGATGGAGCATATCACTGTAGGCCTTAAATAAGGAGGGACATTTGGTAAATGAAGAGATGAATCTAGGTGTGTCAAAGACAAAGTAATAGATGCCCAGATAACTGTGGGAATGGTGGGAGTGATACATAGCTTGTCCACTATGCTGCAAGAATTGGCTTGCAGGATAATTAAAGAACCCAGTCCAGACCTCACCACATAGCCACAGTCTTCCAACGGTAGACTACAGCAAGCCAACCATGGAATACCAAAGGAGATGTTAGCCAGTGTGAAGCCAGAGAAGCCCAATAGTGAGCCACGGTCTGGGTGCACAGGCACCAGAGAGTCTCTACCCCTGACAGGAACACTTCGAACTGGCCAGACCAAACCTCACAAACCTCAATACGGATATTAATATGCTTTAGGGCTCAACCACAGAATTACAGATACTCAAAAACTCAAGATTATCTAAAATTCCAATATCTCTCTATTTAACTTTTCATTCAGTGTTCCTAATTCTCTCACAAGCTTTGTTGCAGGCAAAAACTTTAAAAGGAAGAATTGCATACCATCAGTAACCTCTAGCAGAGCCTTGGTAATCACACTGCCAGCAATGTTCAGGGCCTGGCAGCTGTAGTATCCCATGTCTGAGCGTTCAGCATCAGTGATGGTCAGGTCTCCCGTCTGAGATACAGAGAACCGACTGGAGGGTTGAGGAGGTTGGTAGGAGAATAGGAGGTTCTGTGAAGTATGAGACAGTATAAAGGAAGAACAGATTGAAAAAACTAGAAATTGGTTGAAGTAATTCTTCTTCCTAATGGGATAAGTGTGCCCAAACTATGCCAGGAACCTCCCATAAAGTGCATCTTTGCCTCTAGGGTCGCTACGGTCAAAAATTCTAATTTTCCTAAATCTTACCTTTCTTATTTGCAAGCATTTGCTCTTATACTTTCTTGTTTGAAGCAGCTTCAGGTCTTATTGGATTAAGCTGTCAATTAATGTCTACAAACAGATTTTTTTTCTAAAGTTTGGAAATAAAAAAAAAATCTAATCCTCAATTGTTTTTTACTCAATTTACCTGACTGCCTTCCCGCTGCCAGAAAATAGCTGGCTGTGGGTTTCCAGTGGCCTCACACTGGAAAGTGACGGTTCTGCCAACTCCAACCACCTGGTTCCTTGGTCTCACCACAAATGTTGGCGGCACTGCAGGACAGGCAAAAAAAATGGTTAGTCTCTGAGCAGACAAATGTGCCATAGTACACTACAATTGAAATTATAGCATCACAGTTGCCAAATTTGCATTATTTGAATGAAAGACAATAGGTTTTTGTATGTAAGTTTTTTAAAGAAATATGCCTCTCTTTCAAAAGTCTGCATGGTGACTGGACAGCAGGTTAAATAGTGTTCAAATTTAAAATCTAGGCATTTTAAGGATGTAATGAAAAAAATATTGTTCTTATACTCATTTGAATGGGGAAAAGCATGGACCATTAAAATTTACATGGAAATGGAGAATAAATCTGAGCCACCTGTCCATGCTGACAACCTCCAATAGTGTAAACCTCAAACAGAATTTAGTATTCATGCATCTTAATGATGCATTTTGTCTTAAATAAAGAGTACTGATATGGTCCAATGACAACCATGCACTTCAGTGGCAATACTTGTCCCATAAAACTATATGTAGGGAAACACAACCAGACTGTAGAGGTCAAAAAGCAGGGTGCTTTACACCTCTAATCTGAAATAACTCTACTGCTAAAAGTTTTAAATAAATTGCATCCTCTTTAAACAGAAGCTGTTTGTTACATAGAAAAGGCAATCTTAAAACTGTCACCTGAAATACAGACGCAATTTGTCTACAAATAAGATGAGATTTATTTTTTTTTTGGTGGGGGGGAATGCATAAAATGTGAAAATAACGGAATGAAATGATGCAGCTTTACCTTGGAGGAACAAGATGAGCATACATCTTTTTTTACCCACTAATGTCCTTTTGTCGCTGTTGCCCATGACAACAGAAACATGAGAGCTGATTGAAGGGTGGAGAGGTGATGGGTGAAGGATGAGGGGGGGGTTGTGACACCTTCCTGTCTCTGTCAGGGCGGTGAATAGGTGACAGGTGACATTTCAACTTACCAGACATGACTAAAAAGGAAACAAAAACACAACAACAAAAATACAAGGATAAATAAATAAACAGTATGACAACAAGAGGACAGATTAAGAAAAAAAAGTGTGATGTTCATGGATACAAAATCTCATGTTATTACCATCCTGGAAATAATAAACATATTGTGTTTTATCCTTGACTCAAGCTCTTGGGACCACATGATACATGCAGCAAAAATAATGAACAAAGCATAATAACTGTGGGTGATTAAAATTGCATTAAAAATGCATATACACAAGAAAATACTGATAATATTCTCATAGTCTTGGGACATGTTCAAGGATGACAAAGTTGGAAAAAAAGCAGTTCTATAACAATATGAAATACATAAAAAAAAGGATGTTTTATGTCAAGTAGCATCATGTTTTTTATGTTTTCCACTCTATCTAGATGTTGTCTGAAGATAAACACCCAACACTACTGATGAAGTTTTGAGCACCCTAAATAGCAGTTAGGTCACAGTTCCTGAAACATACCTTTGCATATTTAAGCCTGGCCCATAAAAACCCAAGGTGAATGTTAACTGTCACTCTCTGGTCATAAATTTCACCGGGCCAATCACTCACCTTATCTAATCTGTCTGCTTCAACAGCTCCCTAGGAAACATAAACGCTGTCAGTCAGAATAATGACTGAACCCTTCCTCCTCCCCCTGTCTATTGCTGGCCTTTAAAATGCAGATAAGATGTACATCAAACACTCTCAGAAGAAGACGCTCATGACTACCCGTGTGTGAGAGGCTTCAGATATGCACACTCGTGAGACTCCCACAAATATACAACTCCATACCACTTCCACGCATTCATTCATATGTGTCTAAGCCTTTAATTAAATAACCTTAACTCTCCCATGATGCACTGATCACAGCTGCGAAACTGGAGAAAGAGGTTAGCTTTAACCCTCCCCTGGCCTTCGGATCAAATTGACCCGAAGTTACAAGGGCTTCTCTACCTCTCTTCGTCGCTCTCTCTTTGAAGGGTTTCAGGAGGGTTAAATCTGACCTACCTTCTTTGGTTTGAGCTTTCTGCTGGCTTAAAGTGTAAAGGAGAGTCTATCAATGATCTGATCAGACTAATTGAAAAAAAGGAAAGAAAAAACACTTGTTATTAGGGCCTTAAGCACATCAAGAGGTAGGATATGTATGAAACACCATGGCAGCCATACTAATAGGGATTTGAACAGAGATGTGGTTCAGTAGACACTGTCTAAAGAAGAGAAAATTGTTTAAATGTTCTGTATCTTAATTTTAAATGTGGTTTCCACAAATCTGTTTACACAAGTGATGGACAGTTTGATAGTTAATTTAAAAAAAAAACATGGATCAATTTTAACTTCTTTCATCTCAGTTAAAGGAAGACTGAAGTAATTTTATTTAGATGTTCAAACTTTCTAGCTGATCCTGTCTAGCTTATCCTTGAGTTGAAAAAAAATCATATTCAAAAACTTGACATGTTTGACAACTCCTTAAAATTAAATATAAAATTAAGTTTAAGTTGTTAGCCAGGGTAATGCTTTTGTCTTTTAGAGATTCTGCAAAACATTTAGATGTTTTTATTTTAGCTTGGAAAGATTGTTTTAACTGTTGGTATGTGGAGATAGAACAGTCATCTCAAAGGCTACATTCAAACTGCAGGTCTTAATGTTCAATTCCTTTTTAAGCTGAGATCTAATTTTTTATGTGTGGCTGTTCATGTTATAATGTAAATGTCGCCTTCAGATCCAGTATAAAACAGTGTACAGTTCTGAAATAACCCACATTCACAGAAGAAGACTTGAAGTCACAAGAAGCACGAAGTGTTTATGAAAGTAAATATGGATGCTATGCATGTTAGAATGTGTGTATCAATTCTAAAGCTGTTGTGCACTTGGAGCTGACAAAATTATTGTTTGCCATGCTTGTTTCATCCAATGTTTACATTTGATCTTGCTGCTTCCCATCTATTTCTGCACAGAAATGCTTTTCTGGAATGATAAAGACATGCTGAAAGTATAAAGCATTATTTATTTGCCTTGGTCAACATTTTTGCTCTTAAGGATGTTGGTGTAATTCTTATGTATCTGAAGTTATTTAGAAATAAATAGACATTCACATGAAAACAAAGAAATATAATATTTATTATATCATCACAAGGCTGGTGGTTCAATCTCTGACACCTTCACAGGCCCGCTATGTGTGGGTGTGTTAGAAACATTTTGCGTAAATGTTGAAGTTATCTGTTCAGGCTTATTGTCTGATTATAGCTCACCTATCATATACAGCAACAACAATAAAAGAAAAATTAAAAAAAATATAAGAATGGCTCCCAAACAGATTTTCACATTTATCAACACTGAAACAGCACACCGACTTCTGACAGAAGTTCCTCTCATTCACTCTCTTTTGGCACCCGTTCCAAGTCTCCTTCCAGACCCTTTACATGGGTTATTAGCAACACTGCTCAGGGGACTATAATTCTTTTCAAGACTTTTTCTTTCCATAAATCAGTGCTAACAGCAAATTTAACCAGCTGAGAAAAAAAAAAAATAACATTGATTTTCTGACTTCTGTTCAATGAAGTCTGAAACAATGCATTTATGTTAATATGGCATCCACTGATAAAGCTTAATTTATAAAATGCAGTAAAAATATAATCTAATCTCACCAGGCACAGATAAAATTCAGTCTAATTCTTAGATCACACAGACACACAGACTTGTGTTTACATATTGGTGGAAAAAGCTCAAAACTTCACGTCTATGCCACAGTCTCATGTGGCTCAGATTAACGACTTTACAATGAAACCATAAATATAGCTGGTGACTTGGTCAATTATGTGTTTGTTTAATCAATCACTTGAATATTTTTCTTGACACATTTATAAGTCCAGAGGAGTTGTAGTAGACTGATAAACACATGTGTAAAACAATAATTTACTGATTAAGTTATATGGGGGCAGAACCCATTGAAAGAAAAATAGCCAGAGGCGCTACTTCAACACTGCTGCCATTGTTCACTGACAATCTGACCACAGGAGGGAGAGAAAATTCCAGCTGTCCAGAGATTTTCTCTAAAGGCTGATGTTCGCAATATTGTGTGTCTTGCTGTTTCTAATCCAACTTTAACAACATCTACTTCAGTGATTAAGAATCCATATCATATAACTCTCTACATTATAAAACTTTGTTTGTTGCTTCCAATTTAATTGGTTTAAGCTTCCATTAAACATTACAACAGAGTTTTAGGAAAATCTCCTAAAAATATATTTTTTCAAATTTCCCTTCATCCTTCAATGTTCATTTACGCATCTTATGGCAAAAAGTTCTCCAACAATTTTTTTTTATTCCAGCAACTAAGTCATTCTAATACAGAGGTTAAGTAATTAAGTAATTTTCCAACTTTTGTTTTAATGCAGGCTGACGACAATGCCCACCAAACCCACAGACTAAACCTATGCCCTCCTCCCCAATTACCTAAATCATCCCCTCAACAAAGTTTTCTTCACTAAAATGCGACATCTCACAACTTACACATCATTTCCTTTTTACTTTGGCCCATTTAAACTTGCATATGCCCAGCTTTTCTTTCTATTCCTCTGCATGCATCTGTAATTAGAAGCATGTCATTTCCAGCGTGGGACTGTGGCTTGCTCGTCTTTAATTAGCTGGACTACTCAGTACCCACAACCTCGCTGGCCTCTGTGCATCCTGGACTGGATAAAGAGCAGAGATCTGAATGTAGAAATTGTTCCAGGAACTTTGAAAGCTCATTTGTTTATGTATTGTAGCATTTGATGTAAACATAATGTTTTCTGATGTGCTATTATGCACTTATTTAAATGTTACACTTAATCTGCATTCTCCTTAAAACTGACAGAGATACTTCTTTGTAAAAGTAAAGTCAGTTTAAGGGTTCTTACTTTCCAACTTCTACAAGATGGGGGTTGAAAGGGATGATGTACGAGTAGCGGGTCAGTACCTTCTCTGCAATCATGCAGGCAGAAAGGAACTGGCCTGAGGTTAAGACATTTAATATCTACTGAGGACAGGGGAGGCTTTAGCATTTCAAATATGATTCTAAGTCAGGAGAACAACTTATTGAGCCATGCATCAATGCTGTTCCCTTTCATTAACTAACCTTTCATCAGGGAGCGAGAGAATAGGGAAAAAGCAATAAGAGAGATAGATATATTGATGAGTCTGTTGGCAGGTGTACCTAATTTTGCACCACAAACCAATCTAATGATTGCTGTCCTGCAGAGACAATCAGGAAAACGCTATAGGGTACCCATGTAAAAATGAAATACGTGTTTCCATGTTGGGGGTGTGCAGAAAAAGCAGCTGCCTTGTTCTTTAAATTGTTGCTGTGCACATTGCTGGTAGTGGCAATAATATGACTGACCTCACCACAGAAATCTCTCTTTCCCCTCAATCCTTCTCACCACCATCGCTCCCAGCCCCAATTCCCAATCCGTTTTGCATCTATGATGAGCTGCCTCTCTGACACCAAATTGTACCCTGTCCCTCTATCCAATCCCCATCCTTTATGCTCTAAGCTTCTTCCTTTTCCCCACCCACTTGTCTCACCAGACTCCAAATATTCCTATTACTTTGGTTTAAAAGGCCTCTGTGTTCTTCTGATTCTCAGGAGGGTTTAGGGGTGATCCCACCCCCCATTTTTCTTGAATGTGTTCTTTCTGAATGTTCACACTGTGTGACCAGCTGATTTATATTCCAACTGTGTTAATAGGAGGTCTAGAGAAAAGGGCCACAGGAGACACGCAGATATTCCATAGGTTCACAAATAGCACTGTAAGTCTTGAAACATAGAGAAAGACTGGCTGGCCTCTGGAGAAATGTCACTTGAATAAGGCAAATGAAATTGATTATTGTTGAGCTCCCATGAGCACAGCTTTACAACTGTTATTGATTTTTGCATTTTTTTATTAGAAATCAATCAGCTAATTGAGAGAGAAAAGTTTAAGTGATGGTCATATAGTAGCAAAGCTCATGGCCCATGCTGCACTGGAACAGGGCTAAACTACACTTGAATCAAGCTGCACAAAAGCCCAAAATGAAAATTATTTAAAACATCTAAACATGAGGTTGTACATATTGTATGTATCCAACAAAACAGTGTTCTACTTAAGACTTGCAGCAGTGCTCTTGCTTACCGTGGACAGTGAGCGTGGCTGATGCCTCCGCCTTGCCCACCATGTTCTCTGCCACACAGGTGTAGGAGCCTACATCAGCTGAAATCACACGACGGATCTTCAGAGTGTGGTCCTCACGAATCTCATACCTGATTAAAGCAGGTTCCCAAGTATTGTATGATGACAAACACACACACACACACAAAAACAAAAAAACTTAAAAGACTTAAAGCAAAAACTGCAAAAGAACTGTTTTATAAAAAGGAGCTGATTAATGACTCATACCTTCCCTTAGGCAGGTCGCCATCATCTTTTCTCCAGCGTACAGTAGGAACTGGGTCGCCACGGGCCTCACACTTAAACTCCACACTTTGGTCCACTAACACCACCTGGCTACTTGGGCGACGTACAAAGCTGGGACGCTCTGCACAGATGACAACAGCAAATAAATTAAACATAACAAAGCACAGCATAGTATGAAATCTGTAGTTTTAAACAATAATAACTAATGGACAAAAATGTCCCTAAACTAGTTACATTATGTGAATGGCTTTTTGTATCATAAATGTCATGTCTAAATATAACAGTGAGTTATCATCTTATGTGCTACTTTGCATAAATATTTTATTGACAAAATGACAGTAAAGATTGATTTTGCTCTTTAGATATGTATTTCCTACCTCTAGTCTAAAAGAATATGTTTCATAAGGGTTGAATTGCTTAAATTAGAATCACTGAAACAAGAAAAAAAAAACACACACACACAAGTGTATAATCAAAATGGGAATTTTACAAAATTCCCTCTTTTACTCTGACCTGACGTGTTTATTAAACCGACAGACAGTTACAGACACGAAGAGCTGCCTGTTTCTCTTTAATTTCATAGGTTTATAAGTTTTTCTGCATAAACACGTCCACAACAACTTCTGACCAATCACACAATACTTACAAACCCCTGTGTGAAACAGTTCGGCCAGTGTTGCGAAAGGGGTGGAAGAAGCTACTCTGAGAACAAAATGATGCGTCACGCAACTACGTGAATGAGAGATGACTTTGTGACTTCTCATGGAGTATGCAAACAGTGTAAGACTTTGTCATCTCGGAACTTTTGTTACACTAAAGCTTTGACTTTGTCTTGTCTGAAAAGCCCAACAGTTTACAGCTACTGATAAGTGTGAAACTGTCAGTCACATCACATCATGTGATAACAGCAATATTATTTTGTTCTCTGGAAGGGGAGATGTTAAACAGCTGGATTAGAGACACAAATAGAAAAGACAATGTAAAGCAGACAATGTCTGAGGCACAGTAACAAAAAAATAAAAAGATTTACCCAGCACTGTAAGTTCAGCTATTTCACTTTCACGTTCTCCAACCATATTTGTGCCGACACACACATACTTTCCGGCATCGCTCTTACGGGCATTTGTGATCATCAGCTTCCCTCCACGTATCTGAGATTTAAATAAAATAAAAAAAAGAGTTCAGACACTAAACATGGAGAAGAAAGATACATTAGTGAAGTATGAGAAACACTTTGGAGGCAATAGTTGACAAAGAAAACAGAAAGAAACCCAGCATAGCCCAAATATATCAAAAAACGATTCCAGATAGCTCAAAATATTGCCCAAGAGTTTTTATGCCTCAAAAATATGAAACACATTAAGAATCTGCAAAAAAAAAAAGTCCTTTTTAGGGTTTTACTTTGAACTCACAAAGGCAGAAAACAATTGAATTGCTGCATCTGTGAAGCTGTTTTGCATTGTTACCCATCAGTACAAAACAGGACTGTTCCCTCTCAGGGTAAAATGAGAAAAAGACTTTCTGAAATCCAGCACAACAGGAAGTCCGTGAGGTAATACCTGAGGCACATTAGGACTGCAAACACTTTTTTATATATATAGATATATAGACTTATATATCTATATAACTAAAAAAAATCCATGAAACTTGTTCTTTAAAGCATTTTCCATGCTATATCTATAGTTTCATGGATTTATTTTCCCCCCACTATATGCAGGTGAGAGCGAGGGAACCACATTTGTGAACACCATACTCCCCGGGTAAATGCATGTTTATCCAGGTGAATGTCATGTCTGTTATTTCCCATGGCTTTGATTACAGGCCAGAGGAAATGCTTTGTTCTCATGCAGTCATATTGGCAACCCCAGCCCCAGCACAGGCCCCTCAGTCTCACTCTCAGCTGACAACCATGGCAGTCTGTGCAGACACAGACAATAGTATGGTGCACCAGTGATCGCCATGCTTAGATAGAGCTTAAGGTTTTAAATGCACACATCAGCCTTCAAGACCAGAACCACCCCCTGCAAGCATGTAATCGATATCCTTATTAGAAAAGAGCTAACAGAGAACTTGAGACACAATATCACAAAAGTCTGCTCTACCCATGACCACGTTAAACCCTGTTACACAAATGATGCTATGCAGGCTATGATGTCTTAGTTAATCTACATAATAGAAATGTTCATGTCCGGGGGGCAAGTAGGATAAGTATAAAATTGTTTAAAAAAACAAAAATCTAGACAACACATTGTTCTGCTTCTAAGGCATTCCTCAGACCTTCACGCTCCAGTTTAATATTCATGGTAAAGCAAAAGAAAAAAAGCACTCAAAGAGGCTGTGGAAGGCTAGCTTATTTAGGGAACCCTGTGGTGCTGGAAGGGTTTGAAGTATCATTATGTTACTGTTTGTTTGAGAAATGGCTTAACAGCTATAACACTGTGACACTCACAAAGGCCCAAGGTCAGGGCAGACCATACAGCAGAGAAAGAGGAGGGGTGTACTGTTGGTTCCACAGGGCTTAAACATGAGGATCAACTCAAGACCCAGTCCACTTTATGCATACTAAACCTCACTTGGAGTTTCTGTCTTTCCACCTAGCATATGTGAAGTGCCAGAGCAGCAGGGATCCTGAGAGTGGTGCTAAAGTAAATTAATTCAGCAGATTTCTTTTTTTTTCTCCATGCATATCCTCTCAACACAACACAGTGCAACCCACAAGCTGCCGAAAACCCCAACTGTCTGACCATTATCCCTGCATTACAGATAGAAAGCTCTATCCTGTTGGCTTTTGTCTCATGTCATTTGGAATTGCTGATAATGCAACCTCCACCCCCATTCAGCATCATGTTTGCTGGTACTCACACAGCAGTTCATTTTCCAAGCTTATCATTAACCACAAATCTTACACAAAAAAGAGGCAATATGCTGCATTTCAGCCATGTATTTATAATGCTGCCGAGAACCTTGTGCACTGAGCAGACATTGGTTAAGGTTTAGGTACTGGCATTTTTCCTTTCCCCCCTTTGTTTAGCCTTCCCTCTTTGTTCCTGAAAGGCCAGTTTGACGAGACTGAAAGAACATGGCAGCTAGTAGCACATCAACATTACAACGTCACTGAACAATCTCATTTTCATTTGCTCTGTGGCAAACCTATGAAACCTGCCCCACATGAACTCATGAATATAGTCTATGCTGCACAAAGGATGCTGCTGGCATTTGCAGACAGCAAACTGAAACAGATATACACATAAGAAGCTCTCTCTCACAGTTCTTCTCATTTAATGCCACTGAAAGCTCTTTATGCTGCATCCTGCAAATTCAAAACATCTCATCTTAGGGCAAAGAGAAAATCCCCACTGCAGGTGGTTTGGGACCTTAGTACGATCACCACTAATCACCAAGGGAACTGCACGTTTCAGCATGTTACATAGGAGGAAGAATTAACTGAACCAAAGATTACAATACAGGCTGACTGAGGAAGAGGCCCTTAATGAGCTCAGCTGGTGAACTCAACCTTTTAACCTCTGTGTTCCTGTCCTAAGTCCCAGATTCACTCAAATTTACTGTAACATAAACAAAGTCTGGAAATTGTTCAAGGATTGTCCAAGTTCTACTAATGTGGGAGTCCATGGGACACCATCCAGACTCCCATCTGTCATCATAGTTGATCACATATCTTTAGATGGTCATACATGACATCTAGCATGACTTTTAAAGTGGTCATTTGGGAACACTCTCAGTTTGTGAGGTTCTGTGTTCGACGAGAAGTTTACACTGAGCAAGACCAGCTGCTCAGTCCAAGTTTCCAGTTCCACAGAAGGCTCAACTCTAAGTAGCTTGGTTTGAATATCTGAATGCTCAACATTTACTCGAAGCATGTCAAACAACACATTTAATAAAGCCCCCCAAAAGTGTATATTGTGTTTAAAAAGAATAACATCATATATGCAAAAAACTGTGAGCAATGCATGAAACAAAGATGAAATAGTACAGATTTATCTTTAAAGAAAAAAAAGAAACCATATGAGGTATCTTGCCATACAATATTAAACAAAACTTAAAGGATAAAAAAAAAGATAAATTAGATTTATGATGATCGCTCTAGTAAGAAAGTACATATTTAATCACTCATCAAGAGGTAACCATGTGACAAACTGTTTTCATGTTTACTGTGACCCTGACTAAACTCAGAGACAGATACAGTATGATTAAGTTCTCTTCTAATTGCTTTATTTGCTCTTCTTTTCTAGCTTTGCTGTTTAGCAGCCAAACGAAAACTCTTAATCTTCTGCAGCTGAGCTTGGAATACCACGCTGAGAATAGCTGACCTGTTTAGGATGTTTACCTTTAATCAAAGCTCTGTGTCCAACCAAAGTTGTTCCTTATTTGTAACACTGCGTACAGTTATTTGTTGATAACAGCTACTAAAACAGACTCAAGGCACAAAGTTGGTTAAATATTTCAAAATGAAGACTATTCTGCACAAATCTGTTCTTCGCAAGCATGCACAGCTGATTGATACCACCATGCTGGCTTTGCTGTTGCTGTAATTAAGGTTGGTTGTAAATCAAATGTAGATAGTTGTTTAGGTTCTGGAGCAGCTGCTGCTGAGTACAACTTTCTTCTCTTTGATTCTGGTCAGCTCATTCCTTCCTCCTGAAATATGCTCTTCCTGGTTGAGCTCATCAACAAACCACCACTAATCAATGCACAGCTGCTGACGAAAGGAGCAAGACCAACTGAAACCTCCATAATTAAAGGTTGTAGCCATCAAAATGGTCAGTTTGGGTTTAGGAATGTCTTTATGTCAACAGTAAATCAAACAAATCAACCTTTCAACAAATGCTAAAGTGGTGGTAATGGTTCGACCTTCATTACCAGGTCACTGTCATTCATACATTTAAACATATATAAACATTATAGCCATTTTTAAGCATCAAGATAACAGTGTTAAAGACACTGTGGAATACTTACAGTGATCCGCTCATCTCTGTCATCAATATTTACTCCATCTTTTTTCCATGATATCGTGGGTTCAGGATGTCCACGAGGAGGCTGACACTCCAAGACGGCGGGCTCTCCTGCAGCCACAATCACGTCTGCAGGGTTTTGTCTAAAATCATCTCGTAAAACTACAAAAACAGAAAAAGGAAAAGAAAACAGAAAACAAAATCACCCAGTTGTCAACTACACCTAATTTGGAAAAAACAATACAGTAAAAGGCAGTGGAAAAAAAACAGAAGTCAAACATGGCTAGTTAATGTATAGTTGATACAAATTTAACATGTACTGCATGTACTACAATTCAGAAATTTAAAATTTAACAGTCTTCTCCCTCTAATCTTACAGCTTACAGCTATAGAAAGCAGCAATGAGAAACTCATTCAGATGGCCGTCTGCATTTCTCATGGTCATGACCTTCCTTTATGTTGATTGAACCACACAGACCTACAAACAGGATGATCACACATACATTCAGCTCATCATCTCTCAATCACCACCTCTTCATCTCTCCCCAACACTGCATATTTAGATCCCTTGCATTCATATGCCCATTCCGTCTTGACATGGTTGGAAATCTATTGGATCCAATCTTCCATAAGGACTAGATTATTATTGGCATTGATTTCTGGAAGTGATTTAAAAAAAGATGCACTCTTGGATGTTCACTATTAGGCGAAAAGAGGTCTACAGATTCTTGATCTAAGATCAGATTTATTGATGCAAAATCAATGATGAATACATAAAAAATGATAAACTGAGCAATTCTGACTTTCATTTTAGCCTTAGCCAAAAAAAAAAGAAAAGAAAAACAGAAGATTTCACTTAAAATTGTAGGTACTTCATTGGAATTTTGCATTAAGGTCAAAACTGTTGCATTAACCACAGTCAACATGTTGAATTTTTGAAAAAAAATAAAGTAAATACTAGATAACTAGTGTTAACTGGTGATATAAACTGGTGATTATTTGAAAAAGAGAGAAAGGTATTAAAAAGCAATTTTGCCCTCTAAAAAGCAACAAGCTTCCTTTGGCTTACAATGTGTCACTTGTCATTTTCTTGGCTCCATCACACATTTATACCAGACATAAAGCAGAACTTGCAGTCTGAAAAGTCAGGCTAAACATAAAATAAGATCAGCTTGTAGAACTGCATATGTTATTTTGTGTATATGTTTAGAAAGTATCACAAACATGAGATAGTGAAGCTTTATTTTGCTCATCAGAATACTCTTAAGTCATGTCAGTCACAGACCAAAGTCAGGCTCACTGAAGGACTTCGCATCTACTGACAGCCTCCATATTCCTAGGTAAATGAGTCTATCCTAAGTACTGCTTGCTGCTTCTTGTACTGCTGAGTTTTCAGTGCAACATGTGAAACTTTATAAAAAAATAAACCTATTCAGTCATTTCTGCCAGTTGGCTTTCAGACCCACACCTGCCTGTGTAGCAATTTAATAAGAATAGGAGAATATTTTATAAAGAATCATGTCAAAGAATTTCATGACTCACACTGTTGATGCCACCAGGAGAAAGAGACACATACAGATCAACATTGCAGATCCACACTTCTAACCACAATGTTCGTTGAAAACATCTGTAGTGCAGTTAGGTGTTTGATGCCTTGCATTTTCTGCTCTCACTCTGATCCATGTCACACTCAACACTGCAGCTGTGTGGTGAGTTCATTTTGTACGGTTAACAACAGATCAAGTCATTCAGGAATGCAAGTGTAAACACTAAACATCCGATCCATTAAAGCACATAGTTCATCTGAAGAAATACTGACTTTATTTGTATCAACAAAGCCAAACTCTTCTGAATAGGATTACTGTAAAAGTCAACATCTTTAAGTAATAAAGTGAGTTAAACACTGAAGATGTTGTTGCCAGTCCTGACTTATTAAAAGAAACATTTCTCCAATTTTTGTACTCAGAGTTACTCTTCTATAAACATTATGGGAAAAAAATGAAAGAGTTACATGTAAAAAAAATTCAAAATGAATTCTGGGGACTGATGCAGAGTTTAATAAATGTAATGGGGTTTTTGCTTGACTTTAACGGTGACATTAATTACGCACCAACTCCTCTCAGCAGGGTTTCTATCTACCCCCACTGAGATCACTGTAATTCTTTTAGGCAACCTTTGCATGCATCTGTCCCTTTGTTAAATATAAAAAGATGTATAAGAGAAAGAAAAAAAAGAGATAAAATGCTGACGGCCCATGGGGAAGCTGGCATCCTTCAGTGTTTACATCAACAGCACAGTGACCTCCAACCCTCCGCACCGGCACTCACTCCCACCAGCTCACTGCCCTCCCTCCTCCACCAAACCAACACCTCTTTGTTATAAACACAGCTGAGTGCAGCACAGCAGACAGCCCCGAACATCTGCGTAGTGGAAAACAAATTCCTCTGGGATGGAGGCAGAATGGGGAAAGAGGAGACAGCCAGACAGTCTCTCAGACAGACAGACGGGTCCGGATCTGGATGAGGTACTAAACCCCAGTTCCTTTTCCTTGTCTGATGTGGACCTGTGGTTGAATCATTTGCTTCTTGTCCTCTTGGCTCAAATAAGCCATCTAGCCTTACTCCTTCCTGTATACATACATACTGCAAAAGGTCCTGTATGCTCCTAATGTTCCCATTTTGGATCTCAGAATGGGGAGGGGGGGTATGCTCTCACAGTGTGTGCTGTGCTAGGCGTGTGTGGTGTGGTCTGTATCTGTGTTTGGGATAATGAGCCTACTCCACTATTCAGTCTCTCTCGTGAGCCTGCAGCTGTCCCCTAGCAGATAATATTTCCTGGGCTATTAACAGGAAGGCTAAAGTCTGTGTGTGTGTACAGGGGGGGGGGGGTGTTTAAAGATAGATTTTCAGTTTGGAGCTTAATATGTGGAAATGGACCAAAATCACAAGTTCTAGCATGAAAATGCCTTTTTGTTCATCCTGGATTTGCTCAAAAATGTTGATGGGATGGCAAAGTGTGGACCTTGACAGATATCAATGTGGCACATCAAGGTAAAGGGACTGAATTTTCTCTTTTGTTTGGTGTCAGAACAAGAAAAAAAGTTTGAACTCACATGGATAACACCATTTGCTACAACAAAACAGCTGAACCTCTATAAGACAGCCATATTTATCAAAGCAGAGGTTTAGGTCATAGTCTCAAACATCTGTCAGGCCCTGCCAAGGTCCATCCCGCCACACTTCAATGTACTGTTATAAATTGCTCCCAGGGTCTACAGTAGCAAACTGGAGTTGTGCTGATGCAATTAGTTGCCATCATTTCCTAAATCCAAAACCCTTCCTTAAAAAGGTCAGCTGGGATGGCTGCTCTCAGCTTTGAAAACCCACAGGTTCATCACCCGCACAAGTTATCCACTGTCCACATGCACACACTCACACACATGCGGTCTTTTCCTGGGGAAATTGAAAACAGATGTTTAAATGTCAAATTAAAATGAGATTCCCGTGCTGCCCCTTCAACATTAATGAAAATGAAGACTTAATGCCACACACAAGTCTGAGTGGAAAGATCAGATGAGCTTTGTTTTGAGGAAATGAAACCAAGTCAAACAAGGTCCCAGCAAATCTTTGGAAGGATACAAAAACAAACCCACCAGTGAATTAAAGGTTTATCAAAAGGCACTCGGAATCAGCCCTGCAGAGACACAGAGCACAGCATGGGTCCTGCCTTTGGCTTTTTTTTCTTCTGCAAACAGAGTGGACATGGCTAACCCCAACGGGGAAGCAAAGTGAATGATGAGACCACAGAAAATAAACAACAGAGAAGAAAACCAGCAAGAAGAAGCAAATGGGAAAAAAGTGCATCCTTTGCGTATTTCTTTCAGGTTTTCTGAAGGTAGTTTAAGATCAACTTTGTTAAAGCTTGTGAAGCATACAAAGTCAGAATCAACAAACAATATTATCAGGGATATCGGAAACCAGCAACTAATATTATTTTAATAAATTCAGCAGAGATGAATATTCAGCATAATAAACAGTGTGAAGACATTAAAAGGAACAGCATCCCCAGATGTTTTCTCTTTAAAACTTCATTTGCACAACCATTGTGCTTCCTTGGCTATTCATTTTAATTAGCACAACTGTTAAAGTACATGTTTATGATTGTGTGAAAAACATGTAAACAAACACAAAAAAGCAAATGGCTAAATATTCAATTAGAAATTTTGTCACAAATTCAGTAGCTCTAACTTGTTAACATTTGCCTTATATTGTTAAAAAAATATACTGTAGCAGATAAACCCGCTGCTTCTTCGGGTGTGTTGTTTATGCCATAAGCAAAAACCTGCCTTAGTGCATCTATGTTGTATTCTTCCATTCTGATCTTCTTCACCTTGCCTCCAGCTCTGGCCTGGGAGAAAAGCACCTCTCATTCTCCTCCAAGATGCATCTCCCACTTTGTCTTGAAATTTCTCACTCCCCTTTCAACATGTGACCTCTCAGCTCACACACACTGAGCAGCTTACATGAAACACAAACTCATAGCAGTGGTGTGTTAACCCATGGTGCCACATTGCAGAGGCTGTTGCAGGTGGATAAATTGCCAGAGGCGTGCGCACAGTGAGTGTGTCTGTTTGCACTGCATAAATGTGTAATATTGCTGGTGGGTGTGAAGATTTAACAGGACTCCTACAGTATTCTGGGAAAACACTGCTGCCCTCCTCCACCTCGTTCCCTTGTTCCCCCATGACCTCACCACCAGAGAACCTGCACAGAGTGACCTCCTCTCTCTTTGTCTTTTTGTTTTGAGCCTGTGCCCTCTTGCCCACCATGCAGACGCTCGACCCTTTTCAGCAATCAAACAGCATGCAAGCTGCAAAGAACATGATACTGTTTGAGACACCTAGATGATTACAAACAAACTTCACAGTTTTATACACAAGCACAAATACAAAAATAAAGCTGACAACAAGTAAAAATATTAGTTGAGATCACAATAAATCAATTACACATTTTCCACTTCTAGATGTTTTGTTTTTTGAGGATTTGATTTGCAGACTTTTAATTCTCTCTATAAATAAATCATTTTAAAAAACAATACAAGCTCTCTTCAGAAAGCGTGACATTCAATATGAGGTCACATCTGCGAAGCCACATTGGTAAAAAGTGTCTGACAACCTAAGTGCCTGTTTGACCGTGAGAGATCTGTGGAGACCTGTAAATATGTCAACAAGAACAGACACCACTACGCCACTGGCCTTTAGGGTTTGCACCTGCACAACCCAGATGCCATGAGGTCATCACCCAGCCTCAAATGCAATGTTATGTTGCTACACAGAAACAGGATGCTTCAATTATCTCCTTTTAGAACTTAAGAAAATTAAACACACAAAAAATGAATAAAACACAGACATATGTCATATTATGCATTCACAGTTGGTGTACTTGTACCTTCATCTTAGAGACATGGGATGCAAATGTGACTTATTTATTTCTGTCATGTGATATGAACATGCACAGTATTGAAATTATAAAGTACTACGGATTCAACATCAAAGGAAAGCCAAGAAGCTGCTTTTTTTTCAGAATTTGCTGAGGTGGGAACAAAATCAATGTTAACACATGAACTGTAGTTTCTTAAACTTTCTGTAGGTATAGGATGGTGGCCTGAGAGGATGCAAATAAATGCAGCGATCACTCTGGACTTCTTGCTGCAAATTTTCACCCAGCTTTCCAGAAATCTTGCTTAACTTCCGGATTTAATTGTGTGTAAAAGTTGCTTCATTCTCTTTGTTGTTAGCTTGTAGGTTTCTCTGAGTATCTTTTTTAATCTTTTGCACATTCCATGTATGCTTTGTTTTTATATTTGTATTTTGATTTTACATTGTCCTGTAAGGCAACCTTGGGTGTTTTCAAAGGCACATATAAATGATGATGATGATGAAGATGATGATGATGATGATGATGATGATTATTATTATTATTACTACTACTTTAGATTTCCGCACCTTAGGTTTTTGTAGTGTTTCATCCTTTCAGTGTGCTCCGGACAAATGATCTGCATGTGTGACGTCCCCTCTAATTCAAGCTGCAGGAGCACATCTCCTGCAGATTTCTCAGTGTGAAAAATATGTTAACGGCAACTGTGGAAAAAGTCTGAACCAAATTGTCCTCACATTCTCATGAACATTACTGACACAAATCTGTAAAACTTGTTAAATTTTCTTGCTGAGGTAGTGAAACAGTGCAGCATGGATGCAAGCCTTTACACAAAGAGGTTTGCCTTCACTTTTAGTTTGTGTCCAGTTTTAGATTAGGCACCAAAAAAGCTTGGTTAGACTTAATATATATATATATATATATTCAAAGTTAACATCACAAACCGCCATCAAACAGGCCAAACTTAGGCTGTGCTCATTTGATGTATTTATGTGAGACCAACGTGCTTGCTTGTTTGAATAAATAAGGAAACATTGTGTTCACAAATCAGATTAGATGGAAACATTCTGTTTTGATTAGCATCAAGAGAATAGGCACATGTGCTAATAACATAAAGGATAAACAAATAAAAATGTAAACCTCAACATGTAAAGAAATGACATAAGCTGGCCCCTGCAGATATGTGTGTGATGAGTGAATGTGGGCTTTTGGGAGGTAAAAGTATTTAAACTCCACTTTGCTCTGTGTTTACACCTCATACCTGACACTGTCTATGGGGACAAACCGGGAAGAGAGTGTGTTTACACTTGCGTTGCCCCAGAGTGGCTACAAAAAGCAGAGCGTTGAATTTTTTCCTCTTCTGACTCTCACACACACATGCACACACTTCCACACACACACACACCAACACAAACTCATGTGTTAGTATCTAAGACTAATTTTGTGTATACATGAATTTTTTTCACACACTCTTACACACACACACACACACACCCACACACACACCAAAGCACACACGAACACACACACCACATAAAGGAAACTCTGCCCCCCAGCCACAGACAGAGAGACCATTGAGTGCCTGTGTTTGTTTAAATGGCCATACGTCTTCTCGTCAGGCTTGAAGAAAGATGGCGTTTGGCGAACACGGTGAAAGGCATGAAGGGCAGCGGGGAGGCAGGTTTATGTGAGTGAGTGGCTGAGTGAGTGAGTGACTTGGCGCTTCGTAGTCCAATAAACAGTGCCTGGTTGATTAGAGTGCTGGGTGAGCAGAATTTGGACTGACATAAAGAGTGTTTCTAGTGCTGGAGCTGCTCAGGCAGTAATGTAGAAAAAAAACTCAAACTATTCAATATCTCCCTTTGAAAGTGTTCGAACAAAGAAAAAAAAATATACAGATCCCATAAAATCTTGATAGGAACACCAAACAACACCATGCAAACTGTGTGATTACATCTGCATGGAATTATCACATTCAGATTTAATGAGTGGAAAACACAGACAAGCCTCTTGTGGATTTGTGAGCTTCTGGCAGGTCAATTGAACAAAAACAGAATTTTAAGGCTGTTTCGAATTCAGGAGAGCATGTTACCTGTTGTAGAAATTAGTGGTGCTTATTGTGATTCTGAAATCAATTCTGAAAAGTTTAATCTTCTCATTAAGCCTTTGAAAAATTAATTCAAATTTTTATATTTATAGAACATAAACCTGACGCCAAAACAATATTCTGTTTCCATTCCTAAACAGGAGGAGGGCTTCACTGTGCAGTATAAAAAGAATAATGAAGCAGATAAATGTGGGAGAAGCACGTAAATAAACAGTTTACAAGCAGAGAATTACCCTTATTTGCACCACCTTGGCAACAAGAGATGTCCTAATGACAGACCTACAGCAATATCGCAGTCGTCAACACAAAACTATTTGTTATAAAAGTATTGTGTTTATGACATGTTAGAATTTGGAAACAAGGGCTGGACTAAGTTCAATTTATAGATACAGAAAATCTAAGCAACAAGAATAAAAGTTCTTTTAATGCTTATAATTTTTGTTGAGAGGTTGAACTCTGCTGCTGGAGGAGAAACTGAATGATAATATACACATGTAATATTCAAGCAATACATTGTCTCTGTGGCATATAAGCAAACCAATAAAATCTAAAAATAAATACTGACAAAATCTCCATTCCAAAAGTTTTGTTCTTTAATTTTTATAAAAAGCTTGAATGGGCTCAGGATGTCTTTAAACTTTCTAACAACATTACGTAAATTCAAACGCTTGCCTTGTATTGTCCTTGTTAAAGGTATAGCTGACATATTTCAGTGTAAATTTGAGTAAGTAATCCATTACAATAGGGTTTAATTTAAAAGTTTTCCACTAAACTTTTTATGACAATCTCTGAAAAAATAAAATTAAAATGTTTGAAAATTTAAGCGGGGGTGGCACAGCGGCGTAGTGGTTAGAGCTGTCGCCTCCCAGCAAGAAGGTTGTAGGTCGAAACCCGGCCTGGGGCCTTTCTGGGTGGAGTTTACATGTTCTCCCTGTGCACACGTGGGTTTACTCCGGGTACT
>JAOXNZ010000091.1:6784790-6800697 GCA_028566095.1 Kryptolebias brasiliensis
TAATGCATAGCGAAACTGGATAAAATGATGGCATTTCAGTGTTAAATCCTTTCTCTGTAAGATAAAACTCTTTAGTTATTTCTGTTGTCTCACTTTTCCACATCTAGAAAAAAAAAGAAACCTACTTGTGTATCTGCTGTAGATCTTAGTCTCTCAGACAGAAAATCTCTGGGGACTCCCTCCACTCTCAATCCCCCATTCTTTCACTTAACCATACCTCCCTTCGCTGACTGCCTAGAAGCTATGCATATCGGCTGATAACGTTACAAAGCATTTCCCTCACAGGGATGCCTTATGGAGGTGACAACACAGTCGAGTCAGGCTGCACACACGTGGCTTTTATCACTGGATGCTGTTACTTTTCTGTGGATCCAGCTTTTGGGCTTGAATGCTTTTTTTGGTTTGTTTTTCTTAGACTGATTCTAAAGATTGTCAGAACTCCCCTTCAGTGAGCTCAAACACAGGTGAATTTGCTCATGCCTGCTTGGTGCTCCAACTGCAGCATTTAACTGTCAAATTCTGGCAGTAGCTTGATACTCTACACACTGGGAAACAAACGCTTTTAGTAGAAGAATGAACAGCAGTGGTTGGCATAGACAGAGAAAAAAAAAGCTTGCTGCACAAAACCAACATATAGTGTGTCAGAGCTGTATGACTATGTAGGAAGGAGACAAGCAAACCAGTCACAAAGCTAGTGAATAAGCCTGATGCTACAGCTGCCGCAAGGTGACCACTCATGTTGCTCCTGACTGTTTTGCATTCTTCATAATTAGAAGCACTAAAGCATGCCAAGCATTCCTAATTGAGGTGTTTTACACTATTGCCTGACACCATCACTCAACCTGAAGCCAGTGGTCCTTTCCAAAAGGTCAATAGCTCAGATCTTCTTTTCCCTCAAGCTGCTTCCTTCCTAGGAAAAGGGTGTGTGTGTGTGAGACAGTGGGGGGTGGGGGTCATTAGAGTGACAAAACCACACACCTCCTTCTTTGTTCCTTCCCTCCTGCTCTCTGTGAACCCTGCCAACCATCACTGAGGCAGTTGAGTACTAGTTAAACCGAGGCACAGTATGATGACAGATGAATCCTCTGCTTTATATACCAATGAAGATGAATGCTAAGTATGAATTATTAAGGGTCAGAGCAGAACAGAATATTTTGATATTGAACCCTTCATGAATAATTCCAACAGCTCCCCCAACCCCCCTCCAAAAATGAATTACCTTGTTCTCCATATACTGCAGAAAGAGATGCTATACGCTTTGTCTCTGCAGGTTCAGGTGGTAGAGAGATGCTGGATGGAATACACTGTACTGGACATTAAAAAATCATTTCATTCTACACTGATATTTGATATTGTGAGCAAGGCAAGAGCAGCATGAACTGAGATGTGTTTGGACGAGGGTGGATTGTATATTCCCTTTGATCTACTGGTCAAAGATGGGTCCACAGAGAGTCTCACACTGGGATGAGAAGTATATGGGATGCAGAGGGGGCTGCAGAGAGGCAATGATTGGGAGGGGAAGGCTGGGGTTGCATGTCCAATTATCTAGCAGGCAAGGGGAGAGGGAAGCTGGCCAATTAGAGGAAAAGGGGGAGAAACCTCTGTCAAAGATCTGGTATACCCCCACAGAGAGAGACATACAGCTGGACAGAAACAGTCTGTAGAGACATAAACTGAGAAGCTAAAGCGAAGAGACAAATATTAAGACAGACATCACATTTTAATACATTCTTGAGATATTCTTAAAAAAAGTAAATATAAGATTAGTGTGTTTCCCTTAATATAGCATGGCTGAAAAATGTTTAAGTTTATTTGCTAAATAAATTGTTAAATCATTTTTGTCAAGAAAGAAATGTAGAGATCACAATTCTGTCCTCATAACAAGAAATTAAGTGTCTTATTAAAACTTAACCAGCTGAAAGAAGCTTTTTTTTAGTTTCCAGTGCTGGTGTAGACATGTTTCTAGATTAGTTCCATAAAGAACCAGCAGAAAATTGTTTTTCCTGAATTTCTGTAGAAGTGCAGTGAAGTGCATCTACTAAGACAACTGTTTTTCTTCTCTTCAAATCCACGTTCTAATCAGAATCTCTCTTTGTAACAAACAGAACCAAAACCAAAAGGGAAAGCCTGCATAAAGCATTTCCATAAAATAATTAAACAAAACAAAAAAACAGGGAATGTAGGGTTTGCTCTTGACCTTATTTATGTTAAATATTTTTTAGTCAAAGGTTTTGGTTCATTAGGTGATTTTACTTTGAACTTACATGCATGAGCCTTAAAAGGCTCATGCATTAAAAGAACAACATGGTATACAAAAGAGACAGCAGGAGACTAAACTCTGATAGTAGTTTTATATTGTATGCTAAATCTTTAGTTTCAAAACAAAATGTTCTTAGTTACAGGTTCAAAGACAAATAAAAATATATTGGAAAAATTCATTGCAGTATATTACACTCCAAGACCTCTACTTTTTTACTGCTGCATTTTGTTGATGGTACCTTTGTACTTGAGTCATAGATAACAAAGTCTATTATTTGTCATGCTCAGAGAATCACTTATTCTTCCTAGATTGTGGCTTATTAAGCACCTCACCACTGTTGGTTAGAGGCTGAGCTTTTGTATTATCACTGTTTTACATAATAATTACTGACCAGAGAAAAATGAATCTGTGTAGCTGCGGCAGTGCACTGACAACTCAACTCAATTCATCTTGTGCACAAGTTTCCTTAACTCATTATGATGAACTTCCATGTCCCATTGCATGTTAACATGCAGTTTTGTGGCCATGAGGGAACTAACCTGAACAGAATTTTATATATCTGAGACAGGGCAGTGGATAAATGCTTTTTAAAAACATACTTGCTATTGCAGGACTTTAGTAAATCCGGTCAAATCATACACACATTTTGTTCATTGTTCGCTGAAAAGTGTTGATTTGCTTTGTGAAAACTTTATTTTAATTACTTTTCAGTTTACGGTTCTGCTCAAGATAAATGATGATTACAACCTTAGAGTAAGTGCAACCTGCCAAAAAGTCTGACTGAATATTACTCAGTGGGCTATTTTTACTTTATAAATAATAACATATTACCATGCTTACAAAAGCTCTTTTTCCTATTAAAAGTATTTGTAAGACTGATAATTTACAGCACGGGTGCTTGTAATTATTCTTTCCCTTCTTTAAAAAATCCTGTCAAAGTGACTGGGGATTAAATCCGGTAAACACACAGAGCAAGATTAAGTCTGCCTTTTTTATTGAAGTGCCCTGTCTTTCTGAAAATATTCAAATTATTATTAAGTGAAGCGAGGCTGTTCAAATGCAAACCTTTCTGCAGATCTGGAGCGAAGATACTGTAAATGAAAAAATTAATTATCATTTATTATTATTATTTTCCAATTAAGCACGGGTGACTTACTGACTGACTTTCAAAATCAAAAAAACGTTTTTTGCTAACATTATTTAAACTATTTGAAATTTTAGTTACTTTAAAATATTTTGAGTCCTTTTTTCTTTTTATGACAATTAACTTACAGATAGCAAAACGTAGCTTTAAACAAACTTCACAGAATATTGCTAAAATGGGATTACTTAATGACTTTAAAGCATGCAAAGTACAAAAAAAGTGCAATGAGACACTTCTAGGTTATCTTAGGCATTCATCTAAGACAACCACTAAAACAAACACCTACAAGCCTCAACTTTAAAAGTACCATATTTTTCACAAAAACTCAACTTCCAATAAGCAGTGTCAAAGTTTGTGAAAACCCACCTTTGCACCAACGTCAAAAGCATTTAATTTGGTTACTTTCATGTCTCATCTTTATGCCCTGACAATGCAAAGTGATTGTTCAATCCCTTCAGGAATGTCTGGTGACTTCTCAATGTCTCATTTAAGTCTCAGCAAATTGAGGGGTTTTGAGTAAAACAGCTCTGCACTCTGCGGCCAAGTCAAGTCCAAACAGCGGATCCTGCCGTTTGAGACCAGCTGTATAATTTTTGACACCACAGGAATGATGCCACAACTCCAAACGGAGACAGTGATCGCTTGCTTTGAAAGAAGTGCATGGTTGCCTCAAAGCCTGACTACCATTTTACTATCACACTCCGTGATGACAGAAAATCGTCTTCACCGCAATCAAGAGCCTGGCATTTTCTGTCTAGGCACCTGCATTGCAGATTATCATCTGCTTTCAAGACCAAAGCACATGCCCAATCATCATCAAAGCAGCAGCCTCCATTTCTGTTTTGCAGGAATGTACCTCTAAGATACAAAGAAATATTTAGGGGCTGCAAACAGGATGGGAAAGACCTAACTTCTCTAGTCTTACAGCTGGCTCCCAGTACAAGGGCCCTTGTAAGCCAATAATTAGCCACAGGTCCACTTCACACGCTTGCCTTGATCCCTGACCTCTTTTACTCACCACTACTTCCTGTGAGCATATTTAACGTCCTGTTGTAAATAGTCCTTTGATCAAGAAGCAGTTCAGATGCTTAATACATGCACAGCCATTAGTAGTTCTTCGCGCTTTAATACATCATAATTTGGAGTTAAGCAGAAAAAGGTCAAAAGGGCACCGACACCTGACCTGGGAAGGCCCATGGTGCTTCATCAGTGGTCAGTCTTTAACAAGACTCCTTAAGGAGAAATGCTATGCTGGGCAATATGTGAAGCATTGCAGTTTACCTCACATTAGAGAAGAATATTTGAAATAAATGAGAAAAGAGTTGGATCATCAGTCTTTCAGCCCTCTGGGCCACTTTTCATTCTTTCATAACCAATAGTAAAACTTTGCCACATGCAAATGATGCAGAAAATTAGACGATGATGCAGTCTGTTCTTTTATGTTAAGGATAGTGAAAGGATAGTGTTGTGAAAATGTGCATTTCTCTAAACCTCTGCAGCCTTTACAGATGTAGGTGCCCCACAAAGTTGCCAAAACAGACACAAACCAACCAAACCAGTAGACTGCAGACACACATAGATTGAACAACAGCTTAGGAATATTTTAGACATTTTTAAAGCATGTTATCCCATGATCCAAAGAAGTTAGGTTAGTTGTGATTCTTTGTTTTCTTGTTTTTGTGACATATTTTAAACTTTTAAAGAATGAGCCATCCTTTCTGAACAATTGGGGGCTAATCTTTGCTTTTTGTTGTTTATGCATCTTATCACTCCTCTCCCTCCTCTTTATTTTTGACCTGCTGCTTACATTTTATTCCTCTATTGTGTATATGCTGAGCCTCTTAGCTTCACATAAAATTTATTTCATGTATTTTGGGGTACATTTCTTTATAAAGTAGGGACTATTGTAATAAAAAGTGTGATTAGTGGCCTTTACTATTCTAAGAGTTGAATTATTGCAGCAACACAGATGGGTCCTCAGTAAATTATCTGAGGAGCAGTAGTTTGTTTAGTGTGTTGATGTGGATATCAAATTAAGACATCAATAAAAATTGGTCCAACGTCTAAAAGCACATTATGTATAAATCAATCTGATACAATGCAATAATAAATAGCTGCATGAGGCATTCACTCAGTCATTCATCATCTAATACTGCGTGATTTATGCAGAAACAAATAGCTGTAATCCCAGTCTCTTCCCTGGAACTCAGAAGACACTATAAAAATCTGACAGACAAGATGTATTGGCAGAGAGTGGAGAAAAGGACAAGACTATGGGGTGGCATCTGGACAAATTAAGACTTAACATCAGTATTTTTTATTGTTGATCTGAAACATGACCTCAGACTTTGTCTTTTTGATTGTGTAACTATAATCACAAGTGTTCTTTTCTGTCTGATCAATGCAGGACAAATGACAAGAATTATTTTTTTTTATTTATTTGGGGGGGGGGGCAATGATTGTATATGTTACATAATTAGTTTACTCTTTTGCTCTAACAGCAAAAAATGTCCTTTATGACTACAGTGAAATAGATGATAAGGAAATGCTCATTTTACAACCATATGGACTTTCAAAATCTTAACATTACCATTACATTACATTACTATTACCATTACTGTGAACTCAAACAAATTTTCTATCACACACAGTAAAGCCACTGTTAATGATTTAATGTGCAGCTTATGTAAACTGTGACTTTACATTTGTTTAAAAATGTACTTTTTCATATGTGCAATATATGCAGAAATTCATGATTATCTGCACTGACCACTTATTTACAACATCTAAATAAAGAACAGCATTTAAATGATATTTTATGCTAGTTTAACTCTAGCGTTGCTGATATTGTTTCTTTTCCAAAGAAAAAAAAGTTAAAAATCAAAAACCTCTGCCAGTTTGCACATTTGTTTAACACACAAGAATAATGACTTAGCATCAAAGACAAGTTTATTTTGGCAGCAGCTAAGAGGAGTTTTAGCGTCAAAGTGTAGAAGAAAAATGCCCACACTGACATTTCAAGTTGTGAACTCTCACCTTTAAACAAGATCATGTCAGACTTTGGATAAACACAAAACAAACTCCTGGTGACATTTCTTGATCAGATCTTGCAATAAAAAAAACCATCCATGATCCACACAGTAATTATTTTTGACTGCTTCTTAAGTGGAACAATGATGTTTGGATCATGTTTAAATGAGCGAGGGGAAGCTCTTCCAGTCTGCAGAGCATTGGTTGCTTCTTTTATAATGTAATGAGGCTCATGCTATGCAACTGGTCAGCGTGAACAGCGCAGAAATGAACTTAAATGCAACTCACTCCCAGCTGTGCCTGCTTGCCTCACTGAAGAAGCAGGGGAAAGGAAAGACAATGCAAACATAAGATCAGGGAACAGATCATGTGAAGCAGGGCTCCTCTAGAATGACAGTTTTTTTTTTTTTTGCCTACAATGCCAATAGGAGAGGAAGTAAGGGAAACTACATACAGCAAAACACACCATGAACCCTCCTCTGGCCCAGGTAATGATATAGCAGAGCTTCAAAATAAGTAGGTGCACAGAAGCATGTGGACAGACAAGTGAGTTAAACAGGGAGAAAAGGGGAAGGAATTACTCATAGATCTTTTGCCAACAGTTGCTTTCTGTTTTTTTTAAATGAAAAAAAAAAGTTGCGTAAAGTTACCCTTGAAAGGAAATGTTTAAAAGAAGGAGAACATCCTCAAATGCCTGGTGCTCTTTTATTGTAAACCTAATTATCACTAGCATATCTGGCTGAGAATGAAGCCTCAAAGAGGTGTTTTGTCAGAGAAAATATATAAAAGATGAAAAGAGAAGAAGAAATATTCACTTTGATGAGAGCACATTTATGCTAGTTAAAGATATCTCCCCCTGCGTTGTATTTTCAATGGCCTGACTTTTAAGGTTTTCTGGAATCTCCCAAATCTCTGTCAGTATGAGAGCCGCTTTGAGAACAACCCCAAGGCAAATGTATGATGGCAATGCTTTCATCTGTCAGAAAAGTGTCTCAAAAAGTTTTCGATAGTTTATCATAACAGTTGCTACCTTCTATGCATACACTGAGATTCTGCCACAGAAAAAAACACAAGGGTAGGTTCAGACAGTTTAGGGCAACAGGGCCATTAAAATTGCAGAAGAATACAATAATCAGGTACAGTAATTATGCTGAATGTTGTATACAAATATTTTCTTTGGGTAAAAGACATTAGATTTTATCATAGCATAGGGCTATTGTACAAAAAAGATAATTGAACTAGATCACTCCCTTTTAAAAAAATTAACAGGGGGTAATTATTAACAAATAATAACTTGTAGAATTGTATTGTTGACAGGTGTCTTTATACACAGTGATGACAAAGACAAATTAGCATCATCTACTGCAAATCAGTTGATCAAGTTGTGTGCAGCTTCACACTTTGCAAAATCTAGCATGAAGTTTAGCTCATCATGTGAAAATTCTGAAATAATTTTGCAGTTCCAAAATGAACTAGTTTAAATTCATTAATAGATTTTTGATTAAAGTCTTTTAAAAATTGTTGGTAGATGTTATAAGTTTTTCAATTGCATTCTGCTCTCCTCCCCGCCATCTCTTTAGTTCAGTTTTTTTAGATGTATTTGCTTGTTTTCTATTCTCTTTGTTCATATATACTGTACCTTTTGGCCAAATTTCTAATAAAGCTGCTTTCATTCACATGTTATTTCTCTTTTGTTGGCAGAAAAAAATTAAAGGTTATTTTTTTAAATTAGAAAAAAACAATCCATTATCCCACTATGTTTTTATTGCTCATGTTTATGTGTTTGTATTACACCTGTACTGGTGCATTCGTCTACTAAAATGTGTTGTCTAGATCCTTTATATGATAATTTACTATGGTTGACATGCTGGAACCAAGCCAAGGCACATGAGGCTGAGAAGATAAATGTGACAAGGCTTGCAGGGGACCATTGCTAACATATATGGAGTTTATTTGGGGGCTGTCTGGCGTGAAAGTGAGGATATGGCCCAGTGATCTTCCTTGTTCCAGGTGAAAGCTATTACATTTAGTTTCATTGCAGCAATGGCTGACATGCTTCCATGGGGATCAAGCGTAAAGATCGGTGGCCCACGCAGGTGACGGAGAAGAAGACATGCTTGAGTCTATGATTTAATGTTTTAGCATATTCTATCAGCTAAAAGACAAGTGTAACTGCTGGCAATTGACCAGCTCAGTGAAAGCAACTGGCAGTTTAGCACACTGCAACAACAGCTGTTGAAAATACATAGAACATGAGAGCAGAAGTGTGAAGGAAACAAAACAAAAATTAGTGAAATTACTCAGGCTGATTAGCCTGCTTCACTGTGAAAATATTAAAAAGACAGAAAAAAATAACCTTGGGAAAGTGAACCCCACTAAGTCGGATTATGGGTCAGCAATCTCTCCCTACTCTCAGAGTGCATCCTGTCCATGTAACTTATGTGAGTGAAACTGCCACACAGGTCACAAATATTGTAGCAAGTGTGAATTATAAGCTATTATAGATAACAGATCGTCAAATGCTGCAAGTAACAATAGCTGAGGTCGTAGGGCCAACCTTGTCAACCAATTAGGCTTAGTGATAAAAAAGCTGATGAACAAGAAGAAAGGGTTAATCTTTAGCATCGTTAAGACTCTATTTAGTATTTTTGTTTTTCTTGTCCACAGGAATCTTGATTTTACTGAAACATTATAGCCCAAAATAATGCCATGAGTTTGAGGGAGCAGGAAATCACAGGGATTCTCTGATGATAGATAAAGAAACTGAATGGAACTGCAGCAAAACACAGCAGATATGTAGCTAACTGCAACAATTACCTATTATGGATCACAGTTCTTTATGCTTACCCCCCATTTTATCTAGAAGTGTGTGTATGAGTGTATGACTTGTGTGTGTGGAGGGATTGGGGTGGGGGGCGGCAAATATGCCATCAGAGTTTGAGGCACGGTGATGAAGTGAGGCAAACATCTCCACCTAAACGCAACAAAACAAACACAGTGACCCCGCTCTAACCCCAGCTCTGTCCATCCATCACTGAGCAGCACACAACACTGTGGCCTATATCTCTGCATTGTCTGCATTAGACCTACCCTGAAGAGACATTCATGCTACTTCACTCCATTAAAAGCTCAGACACACATTTCTCTTTGTGGCCAGTCTATCAGATATTACCTATCTGAGCTGGCCTCATTTTTGTCTTATTTTAGAGAAGAAATTCTTGTAAAATAACCTAAACTTTAATTTAAAGAGTAGTTAGTTTATGGATTGGCATTCCACCTGCTCATTAACAGAGCTAAAACAGAAAATGTGCTTTGTGTTTGAAAAGAATATTTCTTTGGAATGCAATTTTACTGGAAAAATGTAAGTTTCAAGATTTACAAGAAATACTGTTTAGGACATTTTTGAAAAACCTGGCAACCACTACTAATGATAATATGTCCTATGATCTTCTTGACTTTATTTTTCAGTTTCTACTTATTACCTGCTTTCACTATGAGTACAAAGAAGAGTAGGTTGATAATATGTCTGTTCTTCAAGACAACATCCAGACAAATAAAAGATAGGAGCTTAGACAGTCAGACGTGGTCAGAAAGGCAGAGGAAATCCCTATCATTTGTTTGAGGCCCTGCAGACGTATGTTCAAGCTCAAGTCTCAACCCCCTATCTCTTTTTCAGTTCTCATCGCAACAGTTTCAGGTTCATGTGGAGGTGAAGGCTCCTACCTCCCTACCCTCTCCCGTGACCCCTTGATCTCTATGTGTCTCAGTGCAACAGACCTCCTCAGGGATCAACCTCTTCCCCTAACAAACAAAAAGCACACCCAGTTGCACACGTGTTGCTTTTGCGTGCCCTGCAGGTGCTCTGTAGCACAAGCACATATACACGTTTAGAACCAAAAGAGGGCCAGAAAGAAACCGCAGTGGTCATGCATGCATTGCCCATTTTTCAAGGACAAAAACAGATGTGTCTTGGTATAACTCAGTATGTTTTCTAAGTAGCCAACATCCCACTTAACCATATCAATGAAGTGCTTGGTTGAAAATTCATGTAAAAAACCTCATCTTTTGATTCAAAAGGTAAGTACATTCAGTGCTCTATTGTTCCCAAGTGGAGTTAGAAGGTTTAGACAGTGCTCAGTGTGCCAGAAACTTTTAGAACAGGTAATTACTGCAATTTGATCTTGAATGGAGAAACATCAAAGAAAAAATAGTGGTATTACTCAGTGGGAGAGCATTAAAAGAAAGAGGTAGAAAGTTTTAGATGGACCTTGCAATGCATGGCGAGAACTATAACTCAAAATATTAGTGACATAAAATAAACAAATGTTTCATTTCACCTCCTGTCAAAAAAAGGCATGTGTTACAGGTTGATCTATTTAAGTTAATCTACCTATACCACCTATCCCTAGATAGGATGTCACAGAGTGATGTGCAGGTATTCACTGAAAATACTCCCCAGTCACGTAATACCTAACAATCCTTTTTTTTTTCTTTAGACACTTAGTTCAGTGATTTAAAATTATTAATAACATTTAGGTATTTGTGGCCTTAAATGGAGCAGCCTGCAATAGTCAAATATAACAATTTTCTATTGACACAGGAACTTACACTGGTTTAAATTTAGCTGTGAATGATTGCAGTTAAAGCTTGCAGGCACAGATAATACTGTGCAGGTCAGAGGAGCTCGATCGATTTCCATCATCCATAATCAATAACAGACACTGGGTTTGCTCATCCATGAAAATGTAATACGTGATTTTCAAACATTTAGCAGGGTGTTACTGCAGACAGAGATAGCATTGTGTCCTGATTCAAATGCTTTACCTCTCAGTGGTTTGGCAGTACCCCTGGGCCTGTGGCAGTAATGAGAGGGCAAGAGGACAGGCAGCCGGGTTCACCAACAGAGCGGGGGCAAGGGCCAGGAAAGAGAGGCCAAATGATACACACACTGCAGATGCATACTAAAAAGTCATCAATTACAAATTCCATTGCCAGCAATCTTTGTCAGGCCCATCACAGATAATAAAATTGCCCTCTGATCCAAAAAACCCTGCTGAGCACAGAAAATCTAAAGGGGGAGTTCTGCATGTCATAAACCCTCCGTCAAAGACAACATTAACTGCTTTTGTCACCGTTTGTGGGGAAAGGTGAATGGAGGAGGGAATGTCTTTCTATTACAGTGCCAATAAGGAGATGAAAAGAAACTCCTTTGAATATTTTAACAAAACATAATAAACTCAAAACTAGATTGACAATTAACCTGGACATTTGGATGAATGAGGAAGACATATACAGAGTGAGTTGTATCCTTTATACCTGAAACAGCAATTCATTCCCCCACAGGACTGTGGAATGACAGCTTGGGCCCATCACTAAGATGAATGATTCTGTCCTACACAAGGCCTTTTAATTAGCTCCACAAGCCGCCTTCTATAAATAACACATACACAAACAGGCATACACACACTTATGTGCTAGCACATACTATGAACATGTCTACAAGAAAAAAAAATACACCCATAATTAAATGAGAAGGGACACATCAAGTTGCAAGTTTTAGACTCTGGTGCTTTTTAAAAAGAGGAATGTTTTTTGCAAAAAACACATTTTTATTCCATATTTTATTCCTTACTTTTATTCCTTCCATTTAAACTTAACAAATGAATTGCACAAATGACAACAAATATCTGATAAGCCCTTCACCTGTCTATGTGTTACGAAAAATGAGGGGTAAAAAGCTATTTCTACTAAAGTCAACCCATAATAATTATACTGGCAGTTGTGGGTAGCAGTTGAGCACTGGAGGAGCCCAAGAAAATGTGAGTAGTTCAGGAACCAGATGGGTACCATCAAGACCGGGACAGGAAGCAAGAGATCACACTCCTCCTCCTGTGGCTCACTTTAAGTCACTCTTTTTTTCCCCTTTTTCTTCTTCTCCTCCAGGAGTTTTCATCTGCTCATGGTTGGGATTGTAGAGCTCCATCCACTAATAGAGCGTGGGTGGGGTTATAGCAGGGCCTGGGATGGCTGAGATGAACCACTGGGGCTTTTCTAATTACAGAGTGACTGATACCAGATGATGAAGCCTGCAGCATCTCCCATTAACATCCACCATAGCCACAGCATCCGCCCGTGAGGGGTATGGCAGGACACTGTGCTCTGTGTACATGCAGTACCATCCAATTAGTAAAGCAGCCAGCTTTCCAGCATGTTGGTGGGTGGAATATAAAGGAGGACTGCCTGAGAAAGACTCAAACTGAAGCAGTCAAGCAAAACAAACTGAAGTACTACAATCTTTTATTAGTTAAAGTTCCTTAGTTTGACTGTATATTGTTCTATGTACATGCTGGGTGTTGGTCAAATTTGTTAAAAAGACAACATAAGATTTAGAAAAAGAGCATCAGAGATACAGTTGTTCATTAACAGCACCAAAAACATCATCTTTGTTTATCCTACTATTTTGTGTAGCTGTTATGACTACACTATCTTGCCTTAATCAATCTTTTCTTTTAATCTCAAAATTTAATGTTCCACAATCGATGTACACTGGGCTGCAAGAAAATTATTTTGTTCTTCTATATGCATTTCCTGCAGAACAGTGACAATAAAATTGATTTAAGCCAAGTTAAAAGCAGCATAGGGGTATTATGGCACATCTGTCACACTGCTGGTGCAAACACTATAGCCTACCAGCTGTTCTGAAACCTCAAGTCAAGGTTTGTTTATGGCCATTGTTTTTTTTCTGCCCTGTTTTTCACTCTGCACTTTCAATTTAGTCAGATACACACCAGCACAAAAAAAGACAGTATGTCTACGCCCACAAGCCTTTGAAGTGCAGACTGAATGTTAGTTCAGACATCTGAGAGCAGCTTTAGAGCCTGCAAGTTCTCCCCTCTGTCTGCTATGCACTCATTCATTGCACACATTTTGCAAAAAACTGGACATTTAAAGTATGAAGGAAGGAATGGACAACACTCTACATGCATCAAATTTGACCCTCAGCTAACCTGAGCTGTATCATTCTTACAACACAGCCAGAACAACTCATAATGTCAAACCAACTGCATATTCAGAAAGATATAACAATTGGGAAAAAAAGAACAAAAACAAGAATGCAAAACCCACAAAACAAATACAGATTTCAGAACACAAATGCCAAAGCAAAAACATAAAGCCAAAAACAGCGAAAAGCTCACAACAGAAATTCGATGTTGACAACAAAATAGCCAAGCGGTTCAATCTTAGTCAGTTTGTAAATTAAACCAAATGTTTTCCCTCTTAAATTCTCTAAAACGCTCTAAAAAAGTCTTCAGTTTATCCAAAATGCTGCTGCCAGAGTTCTGATAGGAATTAGAAAGAGAGATAATATTTCTCCAACTTTAGCTTCTCTCCATTGGCTCTCTGTAAAATTCAGAATAGAATTAAAAATCTTACTTCTAACATAAAATGTTTTCAACAACCAAGTTCCATCTTATATTAAAGATCTTATTGTTTAATATTTTCCCATGCTGTCAGACTGCAGGTTTACTTGTGGTTCCTAGTTTCAAAAAGTAGAATGGGAGGCAGTTTTCAGTTATCAGGCTCCTCTCTTGTTGAACCAGCTACCCATTTCTGTCTGTGAGGCTGACACACTGTGTACTTTTTCCTTTCTGATAAATCCTATAGTTAGAGATGGCTTGGGTTTCCTGAGCTATCCCTTAGTTATTTTGAATTGTTTGGCCAAAGTACTCTTGTAAATTATTAATTTTAATATCAATGAGTTTTTCTCCTGGTAAAATAATGGATATAATAATAGAAGTTATAGTGCTGGAGGACAAACTGACCATATTTCCTAATTCTGCTGTCTTTACTGTCTACTCTCCATGTTTATATTTGTGATTATTCCTACCATGAACATGTATTTTTTTTGTTTGTTTTTCTTCCTCTAGAAACTACACCTGGAACAGTCATTCTGTGTTTGTCTGTATCTCTTTACTCTCTGCTCAGATCCCAATTTGTTGAGGCAGATGCCTGCTTATCCTGCGCCTGATTTTGTTATAGGTTTTCTCCTGTTTAAGAGAGTTGTTCCTTTCCACTGTTGCCAATGGGATCACAGTGAGCTACATGCTATCCCCAACAGTATCAACCTAATATTAAATGGCACAAAAATTGTGAAGAAACTGGGGAACAATACTCTGTTGCGATGATCGCAGATCAATATCAATGACTGTTAGATGACATACAAGTCACTCAGGCAACAATTTTTCTTTTCAACACGCCAAGAAAATAACAGCTTCCTGTTTCACTGTCAACAGACCACTTACATGGGGAGCTTAGATTTGTACAAAATCCTTTTACAATCATCATTTATATTGATGTGCTTTTAATTTTCATATTTAGAAGTCATTCTAGGTATGCTGTTTGTTTAATCTTTCTTGCAGTATGTTTATTGCCCAAGCTAATGTACCATAAACATAAAGGTGCAGCAAAAGCACTGCAGTGAGAACATTTAATATGAAAGAAATGAAACACTGAAATATAATCTATATTGAACACTTCTAAGTTCAGTCTTTTTATTCTTCATTTCTTCACCTGAAACCTATAGAAATACAACAATTTGTAATCAGACCTGCTTTAAATACTGACAGTCCTGTAAATCTGTCAAGTGTTCCTTAAGTCACTGCATTCCATTCACTCAATCCTGATATTCTCTGTCTGCATGGAAAATGGTCATAGCTGCCAGGCAAGTCAAACAGATATAATTTCACTCATATCTAGTAACAGTGCATTTTTCTTTCTCCAGCACTGCTTGTAACAGAGTATGCCTTGTTCCCTTTAGCCTCGGGAGAAATCTTCTGCCTAGCAGGGGTCAAGATGGACGAAGAGAACCCTGACCGACTGTAGCTGGTGGCGGGTCTGTAGGGACCATGCTCATCAGCAGGCTGTTGAGAAAGGAAGGAGGGATGGATGGATATAAAGATAGGGTGAGAGAAGGGAAGTGGGGAATCAATAATCTAGCTGAGTGTATCCTTTCTCCAGTATGAACTAGGCCAAATTTCTTTGTGCTCCCTTTCCACTTAAAAGTATGGTCCAAAGCACTCCAATCACAGAGTGGCTAAGAAAACAAGATATATGAAGACAGATATTGCACACAATTTTGGAAAGACAGAGAATCCAATTGTCTAATCATATACCTACTACAACTTTTTAGTTTTGTGGCAAACAATTACCCTAAAGCTATTGTTGTTAGAAGACAACAGTGCTAGTTATATCTACACACAAACATACATTGAAACCAGTATTACTGAAAGAGCCATAGGCTGCAAGATTTTATTTTTTTAATAATTACATTCAACACAGACTTTATTTTCTTTTGTTTCATCCTATCGTGTATTTTACAAGCTGTCGGTACTTAGAAAAAAATGTCAGTGACCTGATTGGGATTTAGAATAAAGCAATAATAATATTCTAAGGTGATGACAATAAATTACCAC
>JAOXNZ010000091.1:6800797-6811891 GCA_028566095.1 Kryptolebias brasiliensis
TGACAATAAATTACAACAGGCGGCCTTACGGATTTATTTTTTTATTTTTTATTTTTAAGTCTAACTCTGGAATACAGATACAAAAGACAACAGAATAAGTTATTTTGTATTTGAAGATGGAAGCAAAATATGTTTTAAATCACTATTACACTGTCATGTATGAGAAATTCTGGATTGCAGCTTGTTAGTTATGCATTCAAAAGGCCTCTGTGTTACCACTATCATTAAGAGAGAATACATTAGTCAGAAAGACATTAGGACATTTAACCTTTGCCCACTGAGTCAGCATGGCCAAATCGATTCCATCAAATTGACAAACAATGGACAACAAGCCCTGTAAGCTCAGGGTTGAGGGTAAAAATGAAACCTCTCCCACAAGGTCAACACAAGAACCACTCTAACCTGATAAGAAACTAATGGGTGATAAAATGAGGGCAGAGGCTGTGAAAGTTGACAATATGGTACTTTCAACTTAACATTTAAAAAGAAGATGACCTCATATCCTGCTCGTGGTTGTCCAGCTTTCCCAAGTTCAAAGTCTTGAATCTTGTTAAACAGATAAATGTTCAATCTTGACTTTTACTTGAATCGGGTCACAGGTTTTTGAAATGGATTAAAACAACCAACATCTCCAATAAGGGAACTAAAATCAATGTCTTGAACATTGCCAACAAAGATATGTCCGAGTTATTCAGGTCTCATCTGTCTGAAAGACTCATGTTTGATGAAAGGACAGCTGTCATAGCAGGGAACCAGCATAAGTACTATGATGACAGAGTGATGCTGAGAGAAAAGGTGATCATGTAGCTGAGAGGTACTTAAGAGCCATGGACTAGGGGAGCCAGTATGTTGTTCGTTAACACAACTAACCCCACAGGGCTCACAGAAAACAGTATGCTTCTTATTTCACCTTTCCCCATCTCTTCAAGTTGAATCACGGCCCAACAAACATGCTAGCACTTAGCAAATATAGATTCAGTGATATACTGCACACTTTTCACTCAGCTTTTACTAAATGCCAAAGGTTATTTGAGCAAGAGTCAGTTGAAAAAGACTGGATTACCCAAGTGAAGTCAAATTTACACTTGCATGATGAAATAAGAGTCAAATAGATGCTTAGAAAAAATCTGAAAGATCTGAATGAACATATGAAAAAATTACCTAACTTCTTACATTGCAGCACAAAATGGTTTAACAATGACTTCTGCTTAGAACTTAAGACACCCTACAGAATGAACGTGAATAGAGAATTGCCGCAATCAAAAAATACTTCTCATTCCACATAACTACTGTAAATCTAGTTTATCTACTGAAGTAAAATTAATGTGTGAACTAGGTACTTAAAGGAAGTTATTAAAACACAAACATTTTTTACACAAAAAACTTTTTATGCTATTAAAGGAAAGCAACATTCCCTACAGGACTAAAACGTGGCCCAGATATAAAACATGAGCATGCTGTCCATATTTTACTGACATTTTCCTGGCAAAAGAAAAAATGTTACAGCTTTCCACTTTTCACTCACTGCTATTTGTAGCCACCAGTGTGTTAGTTGTCAATCATAACCTAAAAACTATAAATAAAAAACGCAGTGAACATGCCAAGACATTAAAATTAAAGCTAGACAGTAGTGGAGGAAAATACAGACAACACCGGCATGTGTCATGTTGGTTTAGAGTAATGTCCAATCAACTTTTTTTCTTCTTCTTCTCACAAGGGCTTACAAACAAAACATTCTCTTTTGAACAATAGAGCCCTGATTGTTGTGGGCATAAAGTGAAACATATCTGTCATGAAGCCCTCTTTGAAAATGGAGCACTGAAGCTTTAAGAAGTAGAAGAAACGCCAAAAAATGTCCCCCCTGGTACAATGGTTGCCTTTGTCAAACTGCAGGCTGATACATGGCAAACAAAATGGTAAATGTTTGAGCAATGAAACTGAATCCATGCTTGGTGCTCAAAGCATGGTCTAACCTGCTCAGATGTTTGGCAGACTCTGGATGTCTCGGAGGAGAGGGGAGGAGAGGAAAGTAAAACAAAGCGGTGAAAGGGCTGAAAAGCATTTTGAAATGTTTTACAAATATCTGTTTGTTTAAAATGTGTTGTCTTTTACCTGCTTCTCATTCAGCCTGAGACTTTCCTGCTAGCTTACATGTATTGCTGACCATTTCCTTATTTGTTTCTGTGGTGACAAACCTATGTTTGACTTTTTGGTTAAGGGCATGTGCTTTGTTTGAATCTGTGCCCATGATTTTAGACTTCCAACACAACAGTACAATTTAACAAGTCACTCAGCTGGCTCAAGGTAGGATCCTAGCCTAGAATTCAGATGATTTTCTTTAGTCTGTATTAAAATAAAAAAGAGAAGTGGTGGGAGGGGGGGGTGCTGAAATGATGAAGGCTCTGAACAAGACAGACAATGACTATTTTATGTAGTTGTGAATCTATTTAAAGATTCCCTGGATGGGAATTACCACACTGTAACAAAAATGTACTCTGATATTTACATGAAGAAATCCCGATAAGACCTTTAGTCCTTAAGGGACCTTACTATGTTTTTTGACTTTTATGTCCTCATTCAGACCTGTGATCGTGGACTTGAGAACGAGATTTTTCCTCTTTCACAAAATTTCACACTGAGAAACAAATTATAAATGACACAGAACTGTAACATAAAGGGAGGCATGGTCTAAAGGAAAAAGAAGATAAAAGGAGTCACCAGAATGCTACAGTGATTTCTTTGTGGATTTTCAACACTGCCATGCTTCCCTATTCATGTCTGATAATGAGGGTGTCCAACTATAAGATAATTACAAGTACAGGGATTTTACTTAGTCTATCTATGAACATTATGTAGTTCTGGTTCATAAATAGATGCAGCCAAATAGTAAAACATAAACATAAGTCTGAGTTGAGACCCTATGCAGCATCTGCCACAGAGTAAATCTGCCCACAGCCTGCAGCTGTCAACAGGAAGACCAGAATGACCTCCACAGACATACACATATGCTCAAAGAATCAAGCACACACTCAGAACTGCACAAACACACACAGAGACACACACCACTCTTTCATCTGTCAATGATTGGCCTAAGGCCAGCAGAGTCTATCTGTTCCACTCTCTTTTAGGAAAACTTAATATTCAGTTTTACTCAAGACCAGCTTCAGTTCAGACCAAAGGAAAGTGCATTAGTAATTCAAATTATTTCTATGCACTGTAAAAATAAGCATATTAAAAAGGTACTACTAGACATTTGATAAACACATGCTATATATGACTGTGGCTCATGTCTATATAGTCTGCAGCTAAGGACTGACAAAAAGCACATTCTCAAAGAACAGAAGGGTTTCTGGTTTTTGTCAGTGCAATGGCTTCTAGCACCTCAAGTGCTGTGCCTCAATTGTCAGTTTGGTCACATTTTCCCCCAGCCTCTTGGCAGAAAATTTACAAGAATGTCTTTAACAGTTTGTTATTTCATGGGCTGGCAGAGTTGGTTCTGCTGAGATCCTTGTAAATGTCTTCTAGGGCCTCTGAAGATCAGGAGGACTACAGGCACTTCAGAAAGTGAACATGAAAGTAGGAATTTCCAATAATCTATTATAATAAAAACATAGAAAAAAGTCTAATGTAAATAATGTGCACAATGTACAGTTTCTTATATGCATGTTTGTGAATGTTGTGTATCAGTGTTTTGATTTATTTATTTACTTGTCTCATGTGCTTCATGATGAGGGCTGCTGCCAATTTACTCTACAGATGAATTTTGAGAAAGCTGAAGTCACTGTCCTGCCACACAGAAACTCTCTCATCAGTTTTCATTAAACAGACAACTAAAGTGAATAGTCAATACCCTTGACAAAAACTAATAGAGCAAAACATGAGCACATATAGGCCAATGCAAAGCTTCATGTGTGCTCACACTCGTGTACCTGGGTGATGCAGGACAGATCAGCAGCAATCCACTAACAGTAAGGATTATAGTCGTCAAAGGGATCCCAGGGTGTGACAGTGGTAGACAGACAGGGGATGTGGACTCTGTTTCTGTGCCAACCTGCCATCTGCACCCAGTGCTGATTGAGTTAATGAGAAGATTAGGCCCACATCCACAGCCGTGGGATGAGACCTCCTACCCTGCCACCAGCAGGAGCCCCCCACACTAGAACTTTAATATGGAAAACATGACAGAGGCAAGGTGGGCTACTCCACACATGCTGAGCAGAAACCCCACTTACTGCTGGCGTGCAAGGGCATGCGGGTTGTTTGTTGGGCCATTCCTTTGTGTTGTAGACATTCTGAACTTGCATGCATCTGTGTGCATACAAATGCTTCACAGCTCTACAAAAGAACTGAAGAACCCAACAGCAAGTAAGGTATAATGAACCATTCAATATAGAGAACAATGAAGTTTAATAAAATTAAGAAATATAAATATGTTTACCAGGAGAAAATCATTCAAAGAGCAAAGTATGAATAACTTATCAGCTCATTTTGACAGAGGCCTTAGCTAATCAAAACACATAACTATTTACACCAAACAGGCAATCTGCACCCCTAAATTAGCACTATAAACTATATATCATAGTCCACCTCAGCACTTTATGCAAACAAACAAGGAACACAAGGTCTCTCAAGTCTTTTTCATTAGTAGCAATGCCCTTACGTGTTAGTACCTTCCTCCTTGCAACCATCATCATCTTCAGTTAATACACAAGGATGTTGAAAAAGAGGTGAGGAAAGAGTTGAATCAAAAGACTTGAATGCAAGTTACAAAATTTGAGTCATCTTTACAAAACAAATGCCCCTATAACAGAACAAACTCACCAACCTTGTGTAAATTTAGTTTTTACATACTGCCCACACCATGCCCTCGGAGATACATAGCAGAAAAGATCTATGTCAAGTATCCAAAGTAAAACATTTACATTGATGAATGCTTCTACAGTGTATTACAGACAAATATTTGAAAAATGATATGAAAAAAAACTGTCAATTTAAGCCAAACCACCCTATGATGCTTACAATTGAATGTTATTGGTTTGGGAAGTAATGAAATGCCTATTTCCAGCAGTCACTGTAGGAAAGGCGGGGGACACCCTGGACAGGGTGCAAGTCCATCGCAGGGCCACATGTATTGAAACGCGAAAGAGTAAAATATACTAATAGGCCATAAAAAATGCCCATTAGTATGGATATTATGCATAAACATCTAGCACAGTTTATAGTAGACATCTGAATTCAAACCTTTCATGACCAACTTCTAACCACAGAGAGGAAACTAGAACTACTGTTCAAACTGAGCCTTGGCAAAAAAAAAGTGAATTTGCCCCGTCCCCTCTTTTATTCTGTCTAAGTTTGTTCTGTCTACAAAATGCTGCTGGTTCCTTTTCCAACTAAGATGGAAATTCTGTTCTTTTTTTTATGGTTGTGGAAACCATCATTATCCTGCCCACCACCCACACTAAAGTAGTCCTTTGAGGGTAGGGACAGAGACAACATTCAGTTTGTGTACACATCCTTTATCATTTAAACTACAATCTGTCTGTGCCATATGAAGCAACAGCAGTGAGGATTAACAACCAAAGGGCAATTATGTGCAAGTCCTGACTGTCCCTTACTCTTAGACCCCCCCCTACACCCTCCTTCCCCTTCAGTTTGCCTCTCTCCATGCTGGCTGATCAAGGAACTGAGTCCTGCAACAACAGTTTCTTTAGACACTCATCACTGACTGTCAATTAGGACCTCTATGTCTTGTGATCCCAAACACAGAGTCTTTAAGAAGCTGTTGACAGGCTCAGTCATCTCTACCTGGTCAATCATACTATTTGAGAAAAACGTCATCTCAAAACCTTCACGAACCAATTAACGTCTTTGGTGAGGTTGAGACAAATGATCACATTGCCAAGGAGGATTAGCAAGCAATCATTAAAAATAATATACAGCTGGAATGGCTGAATGTAGTATGTGTTTTAAAATAGTTAAATAAAATTACTGGCACTCTAACATGAGTCATCAGTGTTTCACAAAAGCTTAATAATGAATAAAAGTGTGGACCAAGATCAGTGTCAAATGGAATGAATGGTGTGGCTCCTCTGTGACTCATCAGCCCACTGGCACAATATTGTCCAGCGGTGGTGTTTTATTAGAGGCTTGTATTTGTTAATGTGTCTGGGCTCCGACACTGCAGAGAGAAAGAGACAGCCTAACAGAGAGGCTGTTGTGCATGAGTCTGGCTGAGCTCCACTCTTCCTTCCAGCCAAACTACCATATTCACACGTTTTTATACAGCCTTATGAACTGGGGGCACTCTGTGTGGGTGAATAGGCACTCTACCTCTTCACACAAAAGTGCTTTTTTTAGAGTTCACAGTGTCAGCCAGGCTGAGAACAATTGTTCCAATGAGTGTTTTTTGTTTTTTTCCATCACTTTTTCTACCCTGCCTTCCTGCTTGCCTTTCCGGGCTTCTGAATACTGGTCTACACCCTCTCTTTCATGGTGCCCTATCTGTTGCTGGAATAGTGACGCCTAAGCAGAGTTTGGGTCTTAAATAAGGGCTTGAGGCCTGACACATGTGGCCTGTGAACTGACAGCAGCTTTGTGGTGAAGGCAAGAGGGGTGGATGTTAAGGGCCAGGGGCCAGGGACACTTATAAGAGGAGAGACAAGCTGAAGGAGCCCCTTGAGAAACAGCCCAGGCCAACAACCACGACAACACCTCAACAAGGCATCCAGTCTTCCAGCAGAGTCAAGCTGGAGGGAATGTAAATATTTTTGCTTAATACCAAAAGTAATCGAGAAATCCAGTGTTGGATGGGAAAAGAATAAAGTTAAAGCTGAGTGCACAGGTAATATAAAAATTGAAAATGGAAAAAAGTGAAGAAGGCTACAAGAAAAGCAGACTGTGTTGGCAGGCTAGCGATGTCCAAAAATTACCATTCTTCTTGTCACAAAATAAATAAATAAAAATCTGGTATTAATTCTATTAAAAAACGACCCTGAAAAGATGGAAAGAAACAAGAAGAGACAGATGAAGAAGGAGATTAGCTAGAAATTGTGCTGTGTGTCACAACACATTGCTTTTGTGGCATCTCTGAAAAGGCCAGCAGGGGAGATAAAAGAAACTCTAAAAACAGCAAGAAAAGAAATTAGCAAGAAACAGATTAATACAACACCAAGGAGACCAAAATGGTGTGCTAAAAAAGGAGTATTACTAAAGATTTATTTTTGAAAAATTAAATTAAAAAGTGTGCAGTGAGTGTTTTTTAGTGCAGCAGATAAAGAGAAAAACAAATGTAAAAACTAAAAAAAAATCAATTTAGTACTTCTTTTTGTGAACAGTCCCTCCTTTGTTTTACTGAGTCACTGTGCTTTTTTCTGCTCTGATCCTAGCTGAATCCTTCAGTTTACCTTCATCTCAGATGATTTCACAGTTGTCAATGAACACTGACTTTTCTCTTTTTTTCTACAGACGTAAACTGGGAGTCATACAACGATGGTGACAAGATAGTAAATTGCCTTATGGGGCATTGACTGTAGGAAGGGGTCGCTCAAACTGGAAACTGTTTTATTTACAGTCATTAACATTCTTCATATCAGCAATTTAAAACACTTGACTGATATTTAGCAGGTGAAAATAAATCCAGATTGGAGCTGCTGTATTTTAAAGTGTGAAGAGTAGTTACACAAACTAATGTCCTTAACTTAACATTAGAACTATCAACATTTCACTAACAAGACAAGAGACCTTCTGTGAAGCCCTCCAACTCAGAAAAGCCCTCAGGCACAAACACACCCTGACACAGGCACATTGAAGGTCACAGTGTTATCCTCACCTGTCCCCAACCCATCAAATGATGTCCACACATGATGATGGGAGCTGGGTCTGTGACTGAGCTTGAAAGCAGTGGGCTGGAGCAGGCTTCCTGTCTAATTACAGTTAGAGGGGTCACTGTCCTTTCAGCAGCTAATGTGGATTTACTGACTCTAAATCTTGCCTTAACAAGCCATATAATGTATCTGACACAAAGAAAAAAATAAGATGCAGCTGTGCCACTTGGAGAGTTTAAGTAAAAAGACAAAAAACAGTAGCTAATGGTTTAAAATGGAGCTGAACATTAAATCCCTTCTGTCATGTCCACAATTGTTCACTATGATTCCCTCCTGCAGCTGCAGCACTATTTTGTTTTCCACACTTCAGTTCTCCAGAGCTTCGTGCTATGAAGCTATGCTCCTGGAATGTGACTGCATCGGGTATGGAGAGAAATAGGTCTGAAACGAGGTCAGAAGAACTACACTGGGGCAATGTTCTTAGCATTGACAGCACCATGTGTTACTCAGCCTGGTTACTACTATACACAGAGAAGTGAGGTGTGGTAACAGTAAACAGTTCAGACAGAGGAATGCACAGCGCAGTAAAACACTATATAGCACCATTTATCACAGCACCCAGAGCTCAGCAAGAGCACAAGTATCAATGTTTCTCCCTCACACCCTGTTCCACAAACAGATCTCAGGATACTTTCTGTCCCCCGCCATCCATAATTCTCCTGCATGTGTATTCTAAATAACTGGCATTCTTGCTGTCTGATACTGATGCGCTTGTCAGAGGAAGTTTTATTAATAGCTCTGTGAGTAAACCATTTGAGGTTTAGCGTAATGCCACATAGGCTGTGGTTGTGGATGCCAGAGGGGTCACCTCTAGGACATAACATTAGAAAATGGCTCTAGATTGGAGGTGCTAAGAATTGCAGATCTAATACATATGGTTAGAACACAATATTTTTTATGAGAGCTGGAGAAGGCCAGTTATGACACATTAAATGACACTGCAGTGAGTTGTATTGCACTCAAAGGCTTTGATAATATTACATGAGTCAACATTTGTATGAACTAATGCTGTAAGTTCAATAAAAAGCAAGTGTCTGTGACCAATGACAGGAGCCGCAGTCTAGAACACCGTTATGGATAATTTAGTCTACCATCAACAGAGCAAAGCGGCAGCACTGAGAGCATGTGTGACTTTCAGGAGTCTGAGGTGTCTATTTGGATATGCTCAAATGCTGAGTCTACAAGCTTCACCAAAGTCTTGGGTGATAAATCCAACCATTTTTGTCAATCTTAAGCATAACCATAATCTGCCCTCAGAACCAGTCAGAAACAAACAGCCTCTGGGACAAAATGGTGAAGAAGAAATAAAAAGAATCTGGGAGTGACAGTAAGAAATTCAATAAATGCTCAAGTTGCCTTCGTCATGCTGAACATAATCACTGCTTTTCTCACTTCAGCTTTTAAACCTCCAGTTCCTAGTATTTATGTTCAAAAAGAGCTAGTGAGAAATCCAGATCTTAACAATATGTAGCTTCATTTACTCTGTTCTTACTATTAATTCATAGATTCCCCAGGATATAGGAAAGGAAAAATGATTTAACAAAGAGCCAGGATTAGAACGATGTGGAACAAGGAGCTGGAAGCAAAAACAAAAAAAGGGAAACAATGAACGATAAGCCAGACAACACCGGGAAGATAATTAATGACTGGATGTGTCAAATAACACAAGCAGTGGGAATTTGCGTCCTACTTCTGCTGTGTGTTAAGCACACACAAAGACGCAGATACCCACTCAAATAATAAGGGGAGGAAATAAATTAAGAAGTGCTTCTAAATAGAAGTGATTTACAGACTTTCTCATAAGAATGTCCTAAAGAAATAAAATATGACACACCATAGGTCACTGCGAAACATAAACAAAAAGAAGACACCAGCAGAATAGGTCATTCTTACAACACTGAAGCTTAAAGCAGACTGCATTAAAAAAGAAAAAAATATATATATAGTGAAATAGTAGTAAAAACTAGAACTTTATAGGTGAAAGCAGGGGCAGGGGGGTTCATGGATTTTGTGCTGTAGAGGGGACATTTGGAGTTCACTTTTCTTTGTTAGTTTGTGTCAGGCCCACAGGGAAAACAGTCACGCACCCCCTACCTTCTAAAACTGTGAAATGGTCTGGAAAATGAATAGGACTGTTTTATATGGAAATCTTAACATTGCTTTTGCATTAAAAATACAAATCAAAGTAGGAAAAAAATATGCACAAACTATGCAGATAATGAAATCAGATTCCAGAGGTGCATATTTACTATACGATGAGATTTGTAAATTAATATTCAAATATATTCATGTCATGGTTTCTGCCTTGAATTATGTGTGGTAATTTTGCCAGAGTCTAAAAAGTGCTGTATTTCTGTGACAGTTAATTGAGAGCAGTGATGTGAATAGAGTGTCGGATACGGTGAAGGCCTGACTCTCCCCTCAGCGTCAATGTCTCTCTGTGGCCCAGGAAAGAGCCATTGTTCCATCAAGGGACACAAAAAAAGGATTAATTTAAATTTGGTTTACAATGCCATGCCTTTCAAGTTAATCCATCTGGCCTGTGCCCCGGAGTTACCAGCAAGCCCCTTCATTCCTCATTCACCCTACCAAAGCTCTTTGTTTATAATGTCAATTCCACCTCTGCTTGAGGAGACAGGCCTGAGAGATGCTGGAACAGAAAGAAAACAGCCTGACTTTATAAAGGAAAAAAAATATTGTTTTGTTTTGGTTGATGATAGTTACTCCACTCTTTTAACTTTACCTCACAGATTTTTTTTCTTAATACATTCAATACCATTACTGTGAAATACATTCAATATTAATGCCTAAAATCACTTAAAACATTGGGAAATTAATGGTTGAAGATTTGACATTTCAGTTCCGTAAATAACAGTATGTGTGAAACAAAAAAACAAAACAAAACAGTCATGTCCTTCCTCCCTCCATAGGTACTAACTGGCCCAAATCATCTGGCACCCCTGCTGACAGTGTTAAAATGAGTCTCCGCTTGCATCCATCATGTGTGTTTCTTCCCCTTCTCACAGAATTGAGAATCAACTAAATTACTTTAAAAGCTGCACATTTCAGTCTCTGCTTATTTGTTTACTTTAATTATATTTTTTAAAATATGCTTTTAAAACCTTTAAACCTTACTTTTTACTGTGGCTTTCAAATCAAAGAATGTCAGCTTGGTGTGACATTATGGAACAAAATTTAAACTCAAAATGGT
>JAOXNZ010000091.1:6811991-6841838 GCA_028566095.1 Kryptolebias brasiliensis
ACTCAAAATGGTACAAAAACCAACACAGTAATCTAGTTTGTCTTTTCTAATCTTTGGACTCTCACAGTGAAATGCTTTCAACATAAGTTTTTAGAACTTTTTTTAATATATCTCTAGTATACAGTAGTCTAAAAGCTGCAGTGACCACAGATTGTAAAATCAAATTTTACTGTATGGTGGTTTGGAGAACAGAGAGAGCTGGGGACTGGGAGGTATACCAGGGGAGACATCTAAAGGGAGAACTAACAAACCCCCCAGGGCACAAAGCAAAATAAGATTTAAAAAACACTTTGCTGTCTTCAGTGGCTGAGATGATACTGCTTGTATTCCTTCACTCATGTGTGCTCTGGCTGCTGCCAGAGGGCCCAGTCAGATTACTGACCAGTCCACAACTCCCAAAACACCCCTCAAGGACAAATACCTCGGCACATCGGCAGAGGACAAAACTGAACAGTTGCAGAAAACATCTGCAGGATGGAGACTCAACTGAAGGGATGCACAGATGGAGTTTTTGAATTCTCTTGGCTTTTAACAACTAAACAATCGTTTCAATTTAGAGTCACAGCTCTGCAGCAACAAAAATTCCTAAAGCAGGAAAAGAGTTAAGCTTGAGTTCAATTTAATTAATGAAATTGATCTTTTTCCCAACAGAACAAAGTAAAAGAGTGAGGAGGGAAAAAAGATCCTAATTACAGATATTTTGTCAAATAACCAACTCAGCTTGTGTTCTCACAGGGCCATAGTCCTGTTCATTAATGTGGAACATATTGTAAAGTAGATAATGCACCAGAAATGGTCATACAATTTCAAAATATGGGTTAACTTTGCAATTTTCTAAACCTAAAACCAGTTCTTCTTTTTCTTTCAGTGCATAGACTTCAAAAAAGCAGCACACAAGGCAGGCTGAAGCAATGAGAAAAATGTATGAACAAAACCACTTCTGATATTTTATTTATGCATATGCTGGAACATTTTCACACAGCTGCAAATTTATTTAAGAAAAGGCATTGTAAAATTCAAAAAGTTGGTTGATACACTATCATCAAATTGCATTTAAATTTGAGGTAATTGTTGAGACACAGATTTTAGGTAACCAAAAGTCCAAGAAAAAAAATTTAAAACCAAGATGATGATTTAATTAAATTAAGATAAATACAAGAGCAGAAGGCCAACTGTGATGCCCAAGGGTAGCACGGTATTCAAATTACATATTTGGATTTTTTAGGTCAACTCTCAGCAGTATGGCAAGGATTTAACTAATATTCAATTACACAGTGGCTTAGGTCTAATACAAGCCTGCAGATTTAGCTGTCACTCAGTGTTTGACAGCATGCTGCATGTAAAACTGTAAATAAATCATCGCAGTTGTGGTCATGTCAGATTTGTTTACTCTACAAAAAGTCTGCAACCTTCACTTGCTTCCTGACACATAAGCATGCTGTCAGTTCTGTTTACAAGAAGTCTTTTTCACTGACATTAAATGTCCACTTTCCGGCCACTCGTAAATCTATCCTGCACAGTGAAATCAACAATCCTATTATTCTTCTGATCTTTTTTTCTTTACGCAATTTAGAAGTGCTAAACAATATGCAGTTGATTATGACAGAAATGCAGAGTATGACACTGAGGTAGACAGTTAATGCCACCTCCTTCTCATACACCATTAGTCCTGGCAGTGGGCTGCACATTCCATCTCTCAGGGACGTGGGGCCCCTCCACTGCATCTAAAGAGTGCTAATTCACCACTGGGCCATGCAAAACATGGGACGACTGAACATAAATAAATAAGAATGAGCTGAATCTCTGTCTACTTTTCCCATTTCAATCAAGTGCAGGGATGGAAACCAGACGGCACGGTCACACTCAGGGTCAGTTCAGGCTCAATTAGACACCCCTCAACTGAAAACAGCAGTGATTATTTCTAAGCTCTTAAAAAGTCTCTCCCTGGTTGCTGAGAAGTGAGGAAATGGAGGGAACGGAGAAAAAGTATCTTTGCCCAAGGAGGCACCTTTCTCTCCACACTGGCTGTCCAAATGCATAAAGTTTATAAACAAAGTCAGAAGGGATTAAAGGTCTAAGGAGAGAGGTCAAAAGGAGATTGAGGACCTCCAGCTCACTCACTGACAGAAACCAGTTGCCAGCAAGCACCAAGCTGAGGTAGATCACACTGTGGTAGAGAAAACTACAAGAAGAAGTGGGGTTTGGAAACTAGATATGGTTCCATTTGTATCACTCATTAAACATTCAATTATACTAAGAAGAACTACACAGTGGTCAGAGGTGGGAATAATGGAGTATGGTGTATTAGTGGTCCATATACCATAGGAGCATTATCATGTAAAAGGTAGACTGTACAGTAAAAAACTGCTTTTACAAATGATGGAATCTCAGCTTAGCTTCAAGCACTGTTCGAGTATTATATCCCTGCATTTTGTCTACTAGATCAAAGAGATGCATCTGAAGCTTCCATTTCCATACCTCAACATTATGTACTCTGTACATAAAAAAGACATATCCCCTCTCACACAGTAGCCGTGTGTATGTGGGTGGGTGTGGGTTTGTGTGGGGGGGTGTGTGTGTGTGTGTGTGTGTGTGTGGGTGACAAGTACACAAAATTGTGAGAACAAATGATGATGTACCTGGTTGTTTCATGCTTCTTATTGTTTCAGACATTAAGGCCTACTCAGCAAGCATCTAGTTTCCATAAATAACTAAAGAGTCTTGTGAAGCGAAAGTCTATTTGCAAACCAAGGATCACTTGGAGGATTTCATTAAATCTCTGCTTGATAGCACAGTTCATTTGATTAGCCTGATGATATCCAGCTAGTTTTATGCTCTACAGCTGAGCACTATTAACACACTGCCTCTATCACCTTTCACTCATCACCCAAAGTGAAATTCCACCCTCAGCAAAATGCATAGCAGAAGAAAATTTCATTATTCTAATGCCAATCCCCGTATTTCTTTCAAATATGTGATGACACTTCTTTGGAGTATGATCAAGGCCATAATGCTGACAGGAAAAGGACAGCTGAGGGCAGTATGTATGCTGGGTGAAGAGATGGTAAAAAATTTCTGCTTTCTAATTTAACTACTGTTTTGATATCAGTGTTACAGCTGTTTGTTCCTGTGCAATTGTCTGTCAATTACATTTTCTACTGGTCCTGTCCTGAGACATTTAGCTCTGTCAGTCATTTACAGGCCACAAGTACAAAGTGTGTTGAAGCTTCCTGCTGGATACCAGCATGTCAGAGGTACAAATGTGTTTCACCTTGAGCCTGCACAGACATCTGAAATGATACAACTATACAAACACTTCCACACATGAAGAGACACATCACTGTTTAGCTACAGATCAAGTTAAGAAATGAAAATAAAATAAAAATGCATAAAATAAAAACCTTCTATTGTGCACATCAAAACTTTTCCAGCAACAGCTGAATTATTATTCTCATTACAATGAAGAGTTTTTGTTATGTAAAAGCCATTTATGTGGTACTTTGTAGATGCTGCAACTTAGAAAATCTATACAGGGATAAAAATTCTCATTCTGCTGCATTAAAAAAAATCTGTAAATTATTATACAATAGCTCTTGTATGAAAAAGGTAAAATAGTTGTCCAAGAAGTTTATCAAATCCCTCAATGTTTCTGTCTCTTTGAAGATATTTCTAAAACTCTATTGCCAATAGGAAACCTGTTAAGATAAAATGCTTTTGTACTGCTTCGCTGAATCCTTCAGCAATGTAGATAGTCACAGTAATACAGGTTTAAGTTTAATGTGAAGTCTTCCATTTCCATCCACCAAACCCTTTGTCTACAAGCAAACTTGGTGCCAATTCTTCCATCTGTGGCTGAGAGGATTAACAGACGGACTGAGGGAGTCTTATCTCACCTTCCAGAGATAAATCAGACAGTAAAACAGTGCTGCTCATGCACCGCTCTGGAGAGAAGCAGAGAGAGGCAGAGGTATTTGAACAAAAAAGCCACACACAGTCTCCTCACCAGACTGTTTGTTTAAGACCTGCAAGGGTTTATGCTCTGTTCTGCTCGCCTGCCCTCGGGGATGAGTGGCCATCGGCCATTGGCTCCAAGGTTGTTTGGAATGAGCAGAATAGTCACCTTGATCTCTTCTCCTGTGACAGTTTCCAGACAACATGAGACAAAAACAGCTGCCTGCCGAGAACATGGCCTCATTTTCCTTTACCTGAATCGTTTTATACGTTTAATTCCCTTGAGAATATTTTGATACCCATTCACATCTGCTTTTTAATTCATTTTTTATTACTTGTGTTATCTACATTACAAGTGGGCTGCTTTAACTAAGCAAAAAACTTACAAGCTGAATCAAATCCAAAGAAAATAAATTAGCAAACACAAGCCTACAAGTTGATATGAATGTGCCAGTCAGTTGGAGTTTATACAGAACTGTGACTCTGCCCTTATGACTGATATCTGCATAACACAGCTTTAATACTAGCAAATACTTGAAAGAGTGGTTTTCCTTAAAGAAAAGTATATGCTGTCCATAGTCCTTCATCCTACGTGCCAAAGTGAATGTTATGGGACTCTTTTTAAGTACATAGTCAAGACGAATGACAGATGATGCTCTAAATGTATATATTTATAGATAAATAAGGACAGCTAAAATAACATCTGTGTGTCTGTCAGATGATGATGGCTTTATGTGGCTTTACTGAAATGGAAAATAGCTTGAATCGTGTGCAAGATGAAAGGAAACCATTTTTTTATATAGAGATCAAGCTGAAAAGCTCTGCAGCAACATTTTTCTTGCAAAGTGAATGTGAATACCTGACAATGTCTGACTGCCGGGAGAGTGGGATCCTGTCATTAGTAAGGATTTGTTTTCAGAGCATCACTTTCCCGCAGTCATTGTTAAGACAATTATTACTGCTTATTTTCCTCAAGGACAGGAACAAATGTTGAAATAAATGTCAGTGCAAATTGTTGCATTAACAATGCTTTACCAACCAAACTGAAACTTGGAAATGTCTTTATTCAAAATATCCATGAAGTGGTGGTGTCACTGATCAGCAAAATCATCTCAACAGTTGTTATTACATAGAGTTTTAGTCTGAATGATTACCTGATGAGAGGCAGATTTCAAGTTTAATGAGCTAACAGCAGTCTTCACAGACAATGTGCCTAAATGTCAAAATGTGTTTACCTGGTGAGCTGGACATAAGTCAAGTCAAGTCAAGTCAAATTTATTTATATAGCACTTTTCAGCAACAAGGCGGTTCAAAGTCCTTTACAATGTGAAAACACAAAAATACAAACTCATCATGGAAAAAAAAGCTAAACTAAACTAATCTAAAACATGAGCTAAGATAATCTAAATAAAATAAATGAAAAATACAATGTTGTCTAAAACCAGTCACGAACTGAGGAAAACCAAACTAAGATATAATAAACTGATAATAATCTAACAAACTAAACTAGGACTTAAAAGCCTCAGCTGAACAGATCAGAAACGAACTAAACTAAACTAAACTAATGGTACCAGAAGGCTAACTAAGAGTACCAAATGCCAACTAAGGGTTAAAACATTTCAATAAAAGGCAAACTAAAAAGAATATCCAGTGTCATTAATTTAATGGCTGATCAAACATTTACCTTCAGCTTGATTTAAAAAGCATATGAGACTGTCACTTAAAATAAAGGCTGAGAGGAAATATATGTTGAGAAAATTTTAAAGAATTTACACATATCAGTGGGGGAGTAAAATCCTTTCATCTTAGAATACTGTCATTAATTTTTGCAAATGAAAAGTTTCCCAATAAAAAGAAATCAGCCCATTCAGGACAACCTCTGGGGCATGAAACATCAATGAATCAGGTGCTGGCCAACTGCTCTGCTGAAAGTGGGAACCTCAAAGAATCTTCAAAGCAATATTGGCAGGAAAGAAAAAAAGAGAACACTTATAACAGTTGACATCAATCAATACTGTTTGCCAAAAGCACTGCTGGGGGGAATCGAGATTGTGAGCCTCTACAAGAGAATGATGGCCAGACAGAAGATAATCTACATTTAAGAGTAAGTAACTTGAATTGTGTACAATATCTGCAGTACTGGTGGATGAAAGCCAGCTGTCAAGGCACTGTGGCAACTGAGTGTTTCATCGCCAAGGACAGTCTCTGTTTGCCAACAGCAAATAACCGCCTCTAGACTATTTAGTACCACCCCCCACACCCCCTTCCCCCCCTTTTTTTTTGCTTTTCTGCAAATAAAAGCAGTCTGCCACTGAGATGACACGAGCTCTTCTCAGTGGTCACTACACCACCAGATCAAACACAAAGCAATATATGGAACAAACCCAAAACCAACACAGTAAAGAACTCTGAACTGACCAGACTGCACAAACACAGAATACTGCCAGGCCAAAAAAAGGAGGAAAAAGAAAAAAAGAATTTCCAGTCACTTTGGTATTCTGGCATATGACGCTCATGGAAAAGTGAGCACTGGTCATAAAATCAAATTGTTTTGGGGCACCAGAGGAGAGTAGCTGCTATTTTTAATGATGAATCCTACACGTTATTATTCTTCAAGCCTTGGATTACACAACTTTGCATTCAAAATAAATAAATAAATGGCCTAAGCTTCTGTTCAAACATTATATATAAGGCAAAATGTAAATGTTTGGATTTAAATTATGATCAGTTAAATTTTACTTTAGCTGGATGACAGTAATCAACAAAATAGAAGAAAAATACTTTTGTAACAAAAGGTATAAAATTGTTTAATTTTTTGTGACTGTCAGTAAAACAAGAACAAGTAAATCACTTGAAAAAAATCCCCAAGGTTTAAGTCAAGACAGAGTTTAGCAAGAGCTCTACTAAGCACCAAATGCAGACACATGTAGCTATAAACACACATGCTCTTACAAACAAATGTCACACAAACATGCACTCACTCTCAGGGACACGCACACATGCATTATATTGCAGCATGCTCATTGCAAGAGAGTTGCCAGCTGTCGGAGATCTTAGAGAGAACACAACACCACCTGTCCCCTTATCTTCCCCTCACAAGCCAAGACAGACTCTCTGTCCAACTGGAGCCCCCTCTTTTGGCTCTCTCATCCTTAATGGCAGCTTGTCTGCAATTTTCTCTTTGACCATGTATTCTTGTCTTTGTTGTTTTTTTCCTATCTGTTTGTCTGCATGTTTGATCTCAAAGTACCAGATTCTGTGCAGGCATTCTTTATCACATCAAGGCTATTTTTTTACGACAAAGTAAGTTAAATGTTGTACTTTTAGGAGATGAAACCCCATGGAATTTAGGCAGTTAGAAATGGACATTTAGGCCAGATGTGCCTCCTGTTGTTACCAGTTAGGAATTTGTCCATCAGGTCAGCAACAGTATGTGTGTGTGTGTGTGTGTTCGAGGTGTGTGTGTGTGAGTGAAAGAGAGAGAGATGAGGTGCAAGGTCAACATTTCTCTGTCTTTGTGTTTACATTATCACACTCCTTCACCTCTCATGTCTTGCTTTTGGTTAGTTAAGCACTTTGACACAGACACACTAAAAGAAGTCAGCCTGAACAATGGGCAAAATCCACCCACTGATCAACCCAGTTCTGCAGCTTTCTGTGTGAACACAAACCTGTAAGTGATCTAACTCACAAATCTGGGTTCTGAAAGACTCAACTTGGAAATTGGAGTTAAATAAAGAAATGCAGCTCTGCATCTCTGCTTTACAGTTAGAGAACAAAACTAATGGGCCGGTTAAAATAAGGGAGCACTCTCTCAATCTTTTCTGGCAACCAGAGGGCCACCAGTCAAATAAAAACATGTTTCGTTTCCAGATAACCAGTCGTAGTGAGAATGTGAATACGGGGGCAGTGCTAATAGGCCAGAGTTCCCCTGAAAAACATGTGCACCAACTCTCCTGCTCATATACTGTATACACACACACACACAAGACAGGAGCAGTGGGAACAGTATATGCAAGAAATGTTTGATGGCCCAACTAGCTGCATGGGAGTTATGTTTGAATCGTGGAGGATATACTGCTGCTTTTGAGACTACCTGAACATGCTAGAACATATGCAGGCTACCATCAAGTAGAATGGTTTAAATTAACTCAAGGGTTTAGCATTAATTAAGCTGGGCCTCTGGGCAAGGAGCTTTTATCCACAAAGACATAGATGGGTACTAAACAGAGAGTAACAAGCCAACAGCACCCAGAGAGCAGCTGAAAAAAGATTTCACAAAATCATCAGGGTCCTGTTTGTCTCAGAAGAGTTTTCCAGCTCTTTGGAGGTTGAAAAAGAATACACATGGCTGTAGTGAACCTTGGGTAATGTGATTAAATCTGGGCAACATGTGGAAAGATGATTAACTTATTTTCTCCCCTCTCTTTCCCTTCCATGTTTCTTGTTGCATTTCTGTCAGGCAATCAATAAGCTATTATAGCTCCAAACAGCAGGTAAATTAACTTAGCGCTCCACCTGCAGAGTCGGCACTAAACTAATCCCATTGGCAGGGAAAAATGTAGCTGGACACAAAAGGCCAGGTCCTGAGATAGTCAGCTGCTAAACCATCCTTATTAGTCTTTTTTTTTAAACAGAAAAAGTCCAATTCAAATGTAAAAAAACTCATGATATTACTGAAAAGCTATTAAAATGTTAGAGAGGTATATTGAGCTTCTTGAGAAAAAGCTGTAGCATTATGGTAAAATAAGACTTAAAAAGTGGCATTAGCAACTGTCAAGCCCTATGATATTTTTAGAGGGCGGAAGAACTCTGGGAAGGCTAGCCAAATCCTATCCAGTCACTATGGGGCATTCTATGTGATCCATTAGATGTGAGCCGATCAGTTAAACACCAGCACCAAGACACCACTGACAGATTAGAATTTGATAGTAGTGTAAAATGGAGGAGGGAAAGAGAGATCTGGACAGGAGAATAGAAATATCACCCCAAGCCTAACAACGGTACTACAGCCATACAATAAAGAACCTCACTGAGTCAGATGTCAGCTATTTCAAACTTACCCACAGCAACACCAACTACTGTTTGATTTTGAATGGGTCCTCTCATCTTTTCTCCCTTTCACATGACGTCCTTCTGTCTGTCTTTTATCTAATTCTTTTCCAGTATATGGTTACATGGAGTTCTTTTTGTGTCGTTGCCACACCCTGTTTAGAAAGGTCAAGTAGGCACAAAGAAGAGGTGAGGGTGTATCTGTTCTATTCATTGAATATTCAAGCTCCTTGTCTCCTTATGGTCATTATTAGACTATTGTATAAGTTTACAAGCTCTCCATTGAGGATGTTCACCGCACATGTAGTGTGGTGCCTGAGGTGCATAAACATGATTTGCTAAATTAATAAAGTGAGAAAGATGTTTAAACATGTCAAAAGATATTACTCTCACACTTGTAATCCTGCTCAGTCTGAGTTTGTCACTTTATTGCTGATCTAGGTTTTTGTTATGAGTTTTATTATTAGCCACAACCACTTTGCATATAAAATTGGTTGATTGGTTCCAAAGATCTAGCAAGCTGAATATCTGAGGCTTCAAGATAAATATTTTGTAATAAAGAAAATGTCAGAGAGTTTGTATAAGTTCAAACACGTTTTTTCCTTGATAAGAGCCCTAATTTTGGGCCATTCTTGTGTCAATGGATCAACAAGGTGAAATTCATTTTCTTCCAACTGGTGTTTTAATGACCAGATTAGCTACCAAAGAAATGAAGAACAATTAGATGGTAATAGGATGTCATTGTATATTCCTTGTTTCCATTAGTCATTGACTGATGGCATGGCTGTGACTATCTACAGTCAGCAACAAGAAGACTGTGTCTCATTTGTAGTCCAATAGCACAAGGCAGATCATTATCAGTGTTTGGGTTTGCTGCTTACCTCACCAGCTCTTGCTGCCTGTCATGCTGCAGGCTCAGCAACATGCTACAAAGCTGATAAAATTTCACATACTTGTGTTTTTCTCCCTTTCCTTCTCTCTTTAGCAGAAATCTAGGAAACATACCCCCTTGCACAAAAAACTGGAGAAGAGAAAAAATAGAGTGGATGGGACAGGAAAAGCTACCATGATGTCATGATAAAAACAGATTGTGCACGTGTGCCTAAGATGCCATTTCCCGTATTAACAGCTTATTAGATTTTGTCCAAAAGCAGCCTGTCATCACACTTTAGCAACTTAACCCCCGTCTTCCTCTCAATACCCTAAACAAATTCTACTTGCTGACAAATAATAATCTTATCTATGTTGGGAATGAAACAAATACAGTATGCGTGCCATACATATTTGCCATGTATTTTCAAAAAAGAAAGATAAATTATGCTGTTTATGTCAGTTACAAATCCAAAATAAATTTGGTTGTTAGAGTGCCAATTACAGACAATTTGTAAATGAACATGTAAAAACTTTTAGAATCCTATAGCCCAGTAAAACACTGTACATAACAACCCGTACATGTACATACTGTACATTAACAATGCAATTTTTATTCTGACACACACTGATACACAAATATCACACCAGGAACTGCATAAACAAAATGATTACAACCTGTAGTCACCAATTGGTTTATGAACTACTGTTCTGAAGTCTCAAATTTAGAAATTTGGCAGTTGTCAACCCATTTTTAAAACCTGGATGGAAAAAGACAAGTGCCTATATGAGGCATAATTATGAAATGTATTTGAAAAGATGTTCCCAAAAATAGTAAGTTGTGTTTCTTATCAATAGATTTTTTTATTGGCTTGAATTTGATGAGTGACTACAATAATTTCTGAATGGTTTTAGACCTTGATAAAGAATACTTCAAGATGAGGACTTGAGGAGCTGGGGATTGAATCAACAACTCCCAAATCAGTAATGACCCACTGTATCTCCTTAGCCACAGTAATGTGTAATTTGAAAGAAAAAAAAATTCTGCAAACACATTTACCTTTTCAAACATAAATAAAACATGCAAGTTTTGAGAAAACCTGCAGTGTGTTTGCATTTATTTGGGAGTAGCTAAGAACTATCAATTGGTGCTAAACTGGTGGCGTGCCTATTGGAAATATGTAGTAAAATATAGGTCAGTTCAAGATGCAAGCAGAATCACCTTATGTGGACAGAGTGTACCCCTTAAGTGCATTTTTAAACTTTGTTGAAATGCTGGCTGAAAAGTCTTAAAGTTCAACTTGCCAAACCCCTTAATCCTCTGTAACTCCATCGACTCGGATCGAGGAGCACGATAAAAGGTTTCAAGTGAGGGCTTAACTGGGTTTAATAACCGGGCCATGTCTGCATAGCAATATGCCTCGTCATAAGACCAGATACCAGAACGTATGCAGAAGACTCAAAGGCACACAAACACATATTCATCCAGTCTTTTTTGGCCATGAGAGGGACCAAGAGGAGATTACACCTTGCAGCAAGAATAAGGGCTCTGCAGAAGAAGCAAAGATTAGAGTCAGCAGGATACATTTATCTGGGTCTCACAAGCACTGACATACAGCTTACCATACTGTATGCAGGCAAAAACACAATCCAAACAAAGAGGGACATGATGTAAATAAAAAAATCACATTTAAAAACAGTTGGAGCACATTATAATTATACAAAAACACACACAACACATAGTTTTAAGTGGGAGAAAGGAGAAAGTAGCCTGTTATCAGTAGTCCTCCTGAGTGGTTGAACAGGACTAAAGAAATCACATTCTGTATCTCATCTACACTAGACTAGCACTTCATTTTATTATTATCATACTTCACTATCTTGGGACACAGCCCACATCCCACTCATGCTCCTGTTCTGCACTGTAGTCACAAGAGGGATTAACAGGAATCCGAAGTGACCAGGAAAAGATAGAAAAAACTCTGACATCCAGACATTTAGCAGCAGTCCTCAGTAGCACAACTTTTTCAAAGGAATCTGGAGATATCTGGACAATGTCAATATATGCAATGAAATCCTCAAGGGAAACAGAGGAAAGTGGTTAAAGTGGACTCTATGAGTCAGTGTTCCTATTCTTGTTAACAGTAAAAAGACATTTCCTACATGAGAGGAAATGAGAAAGGAGGACATCACTGTGGAACAGCTGTGTTGAGTAGATTGAATGAATTGCATTCCTTAATTCTCTCTATAAAAATACTTCAAAGAGGCAAACAGTTATCTCAATGAAAAAAGTGTAAGGTTAATGTCATCATTAACAAAGTACCTGTTTTAAGGTTTGTGTTTTATAATTTAATGGTACAATTTATTTCCCAGAATGCAATTTCTGACACTCTGATTGTGCAGATAAAATAAAGTTGAACTTTTTATCTTAATCTTCAATTTTCTCAAGAGGGAAAAAAAAGGTGAGGGATGTAAGGAGCTCTGTTGCACTTTGAAGATCATCTCTCCTGACTTCCCTAGCCCAGTAAGCTGTCAGAAATGGGTGGAGCATGGGGTGATTGATGTGCTCCTTTAACCAAGTCTGTACACCTGTCTCTTCTGCTCACGTACTGTCTTTTTCATAAAACACCAGACTAGACATTGTTCAACAGAGCTGTGTACACACAATGACAGACTGATGGAACCAAACACAGACACATAACTTGTGTACTCCCAAAACACAGGAAACCTTGCCTCATCCATCGTGTCCTTGCCAAGCCTTCATATTTTTTATAAACTAGTCTATTCATAACAGTTTATCTTACTCAGCTTTAAGTTTGTTGTCTTTAGGCTTGATGCTAGTGTTTGTTGTAAAACTACACAAAGGCCTTGTAACTTTGTTTAAAAGCCGCCCTGCTTCTCAGCAATGGCGCTTATCTGTTGCTGCTCTACACTTTCCCATTGTGAGCGTTTTCAGCTTTGCGCCTCCCATTCTGCCAGTAGTGTTAGATCTGGTGGGAAGGGCTGTGTGTGGGCGAGGTTATTCTTGCATGTTTGTGTTCTGAAACGCCTAAATCCAGTCTAACATTTCACACATTTTCACAGGAATCAGAGAACATGAACATCTTTTCACTTTCACTCTTGGGTGCTGTCAAAGTAGAGAGTGACTGCAAAACTTTAGGTCATTTAGATTTTTTTAACTAACCCAACCAAAGTGGTGTTGCACATATTTAATCAAGTTGGTCAAAGTTTTAGAGCAACAAAAAAACAGCGGGACCACACATTCTTTTTAAAGTCAGACTTGTTTTCTATCACAGAAATCTCCCTCTCAAAAATGGCATTTCGTATTGACCAAAAACAGAAAATGTATATTCTAGCTTTAATTACATTGACTGCATTGATTTATGCAAAATGCCTGGAGTGTTATGCCTAGTGTTAAATACACTAGGTTCAACAGATCCCACATACAGTATCATGCATGATAAAAAATTTGTTAAAAGGAAGACTAATTGAAATGCATGTATTGAACTGATCTTCACTGCAGAAGTTTCACAAAGATAAACAATTGCTGCAGGAAGTAAAACCAGACAGCTGTTCAAAACATTTTGTTCTTCTGAGGTTTGCAAAATTAGGTTAAGATAAGCTTAAACCACAGCACATGCCATGCAACTATTTAAGAAAAGAACTAAAATAATTTATTATTAAATTAGCACAAAAGGATAATCTTTACAGCATCAACATCATACATGGAAAACCCTACACATTAATATGAAACTCAGGCGTCTTAGTAGGGAAAGCTTGTCACTGACAGCCACACATGCTTACTCCACTGGGGTTTGAGATTGTGGAAGAGGTCTGCATTCCAGCATTAAACAGATTGGAGTGGAGGCCAGGCAGCATCTGTGGTGTGGAGGCCATGCCTCAGCTGAACGTTGACTCATGAAGCAGACCCTGGCTGTGCTGTTTGCACCAATATGCTGCGAACCTCCAAAAGACAAAAAAACTGCCATGGAGCTGTAGCACACCTGGCAGACTGCCAGCACTCTCATTGTCACTTCAGCTGGAGTTTAACATTCCGGATTAATTTTTAGCAAGTCTTTGCTGTTCACATTTTTTATTTACCTCAGTCTTGTTTTACTTTTGGAACTGATGTTCTAAAAAAGCAGGCACAATAACTCCCAAATTAACAAAAAAAAATTACCTAGATGTTTACCTGAAATTGAATCTAACGTTAATTGTTTTGCAATTAATTTAAAAAGAAAAGTTAACTTAAAAGGTAAAGACTGAGGAAATTTGTAATGATGGACAATTAAACTTCAACCTTATATGTCAAAAAGTGGCATTTACTTTATGTGGTGGGGTGGTTGAGGTGAGCTGAGGGGTACAATAAAAAGATCACATTCCCAGCTTGACAGACAGGTTTTAAAACCAGTGGGAGCTTGTGATGCTTCCTTTAGACCAGCACAAGCCAGCCAACTGTTCCCCACACAGCAGATGACTCTAAATCTATTAGGATGGACCTCACCGCCATCAACACTTCTGACGTCTTGACCTGCCCCCAATATTCAAAGAGTCAGTGAAGCCAGCTGTCTTCATGTGGTGACAGAGATTTCACAGCAGCGGCGAGATCAATAAAATGCTGAGATAAACATGGTTGAGGAGAGTTATATGCAGTGAACCAAATTCATGTAAACATCCCTTTGCTTCAGTTGTTAGTGGCTATGAAAAGTAAACTCTGACTCTGGAGAGAGGCATCTACGTGTGGATATGAGGGCCTGCAGCCAGCTTTGTGCGGTCAGCACTGTGCAGTCAGCCAGGCCACTAGACATCAAGCCCTGAGGTTATCTCCTACTCAAGTGGCACAGTGTGCCGTCCATTACCTCACTTTACTATCTTCCAGATTCAGGAAAAAGGAAACAAGCTATTCATAGAGCCTCTCAGGGCCTCAGGCTAAGCACTGGGTAAAGGAATCTATTGTGACATATCACAGAGTATGCAGTAAGAGAGCACACAAAACACAACATCTTATTGTGTCTGATTTGCAATCCCTAAACAAATGTGAGTGCATATCTGTCTTACTGATGACGATACTGCCATGACACAGACAAAACAGATGATACTGTGATTGTGATGCTGTAAAGAAAGAATCAAGCATCACATGCTAATTTCAACAAGGCTTGCAAAGGTTTAAAGACAATAAACAACTTGAATTCATGCTGTATATCTTTATCTTGCCATCAAGATATAATATACATACACAGACACACACAAACAATTCAAATTGTTTTTCCCCTTATTAACGTTACATTTAAATTTACCCACAGTGGCTTAGAATTATGTTTGTTTTGTCAGAAAACTTGAGAGGCCTCATGACTTACGGAACGAAAAATGAATAAATATTTTTTGTTTGTACATGTTACTAACAAAGTGGAACAAACGACTTTTTGGTTTTAGTCCTTGTTCTTTATCAGTTTGCTGTTGTCAAGAAAAGAGGAAGTTCATTTTTTGGCGTTGACATCTTTAATGCAAAGAAAACAATAACATAATGGGGAAAAATCCAATCTTAAGCCTGTTTGAAAACACAAGCAAGGCAAATAAGATTGATGGTCCAGGCTTTGGGTTGGAGGCCAAAAGAGAGATTGTGGGCTATACTGTACATGTAGTTAATGATAAACAAAACAAACTAGGTTAGCTCTCCAGCCTGACAAAATAGGACTTGTTGAAACTTGGATTGTGTTAACAATTGCTGGTGACTAAGGAACCCTGTAAAAGCTGGGCTTTTAGAATAACATCTCCAAGAACTTGTGTTTTTAGCTATAAGTGAAAACGTTGAAGAGGGATAGCAAAGTAAACACAACTAAAACCATGACTTACTTCTTTTTGTAATACTAAAACCTTTAAGTCATTATAAATAAAACATTCTGCAATTCATAAAAGTATCAGTGTGACAAGCATCTTTTACTAAACCAAAAATACAAAATGCTTTAGAACTTTCTTATACATCAAATTTATTGTTTTAACTTTCTTCTCTCAATTTAAATGCAGCCTTGTAAAGAAATCTCAAGGTTTTTTTTGTTATTTTTCCTTCTTTTTATGCCTTCTTTTTAATCGGCAGGGTTCCATTCTGGTTGCTCCGACAACATAATTATATGTAGTTAAGCAAAAGCTACAGAGAGGGTTGAGTGAGAGACATCAGCTAAGCAAGGAGGAGAGAGAGTGCTGGAGCATAGTGGCTTGTCATTACTGGTCTGTTTGAACCTTAGACAAAATATGCAGCCAAGACTTGAGACTGAGCCAATGGTACTCTGTACTTCGGTCTTCATGTTTCTCACCACAGGTCTTGTTTTTTTAGCTGAAAAATCCACCTCTGAAATTAACTGCATATACCTGAAAAAATAATGATTTTTAGCTTAAATATGAACAAAAACATGCAAATAAAAATGCATTGTAATTATTTTAAGGCACTAAAATCCTAAGTTTAATGTTTCTAACTGGTTGGTATGGTGAACTAACTTGATCACCATTCTGTGCTGAATTTTTGCAGCTTATCCTCTCGCATCATCTGAAACACTTCATATTTCTTTTAGCTCACAACAAAGAAAACAATCCCAGAGGAGATATTTTATCTCATCTGAATGCATATAATTCACCAATCCAGCTTAATTTCTAAACTGAACAGCAAGCATTACACTTCATACCTTCAGCATCTGCCCAGCCTAGCAAATCCCTCACACTTCACAACCATTCACACCTATTTACAGTCAAGCGCACACACACACGTACCACTCTTTCTTTCCCCCATCTTGATTAGATTACAGTGAGTGGGTCGGTGACAGCCTCTGGGCATGCTAGAGGAGTGGTGGATATCTGAGCTGTCCTCCTCAGCCCTCACTCCCAGCCAGTCAAGACAGAAAGAGATAATATATCTGAATAACTGACCTTACCAACCAAAGCACCCTTTAAAGAATCATGGGAACAAATTTTTCAACAAAGGACACAATTAAAAAAATTAGAGTTGAGATATTTAACAATTTTACATTACATTACAACTCCAACTGAGTGCCAGTAATTACCCCTGTTAACATCTCCTCAAAGTTTGCCTAGTGACACTGATATGCTTAAATCTACAAAAAAGCAAGTCTGACATCGCACAAGTGTATCAAACAAAAAAAAGTTATCTGTGATACTTTAATAATATTAGTGTAAAAGCTCTACAATGAAAGATGACTGAACACAGATGCAATGATTAAATTCCTTTCAATATAAAACCTCATATCTATCTCTCTGACAAAAAGCAGAAGTTGTGCCAAAACAGAAAGGGCTTTGTTCCCATTGTAGCTTCTGACCACCTACCAAGGGTCCTTTAGAGAAGCACTCACCCTGGAATTATCAGACCACTTCTCTCCCAAGGCTCCAGAGGCCTACAGAGACTTCTAGGCAAAACACATCCTGCCCATCTCCTGAGAGATTATCCAACTCAATGAACACATTGAGGGCAGGAACACTGGAAGAAACCAGACCCTGCTATTCAGCTGCATCTGAATCCAAACTCTTTATTCACACTCACAGCAGAGTGGAGAATGAAACAAGGAGACATGCTGCACTTACTGGCTACTTCAAGGGAGGCGTTGTGGCTCACTGCTTCTCCTAGGTAGTTGCGAGCAACACAGACATATGAACCTTCATCCGGTTTGCTCCGTCGTCCATGGACGATGCGAAGGAAGAAGAGGGAGCCGCTGGGCAGCAGCATGCGCTGAGAACGAGGATTGTCCCTGTCTGTTTCCACCCGCTCTCCATCTTTGTACCACTCCACTGTTGGTGTTGGCCGGCCCTCTGCTTTACAGTTGAGAGTGGCAGGCTCTCCTTTGGATACAATCAGGTCAGATGGGTGCTCTACAATCCTAGGTGGGGTGTCCTCTTGGCGCAGCCGAGATCCTGAGAAAAGTTACAAAGCAAAAGTTTACATCTGCAGAAACTGATACCCCTTAAATGGATTCTAAAGTCCTTTTTTATGGGTATGGGGTTTAGTTAGCTAAAGCAAAAACATAAAAAACACAAACATTTTGAGAATATATGTAAAAAACTAAAGGTTAACAACTAGGATTTCTATGGTTATTGTCAATACAGATCAGAAATCAGGGAAGCCAATGGCCAATTTATGAAGAGTGTTTATTTGTTTTAATGCATTTGGCCTATAAATATAAATGTTTCATATTCATATGTTTATACACATCACAATGTGCCACACTAAAAAGAAAAGAGAAAAAAAAAAAAAACATGACTGACTGACTTAGTCCTGGAGCCCAATCCAGATCTGTATAAATACAGCATACTGAAGGCTCAGTCAATGCATGCAGTTCCAAGCAGTTCTTAAACATTTCCTACTTGACTTGAAAACCAAAATTGAGGATTTCCCTTGTAAATGCAATATGTTTTTTTTTCTTTTTAAGTTAGCAAAAGATCCCAGTCAGCTTACTTTAGGATCTGCCAATGTTGTGTGAAAAAGAAAAAAAAAAGAGCACTGACAAAGGGTGAGGTCAAGTGTAACAACACTGTGCTTCCCACAAATGTGCCAGCCTTATATTCAGCTTAGTTTGCTCAGGTGTGACCAATGATGAATATTATTTTTTAATAGCAAAAATCAGCCTAATTAATCAGATGCCCAATCAATTGGTTCACTTCTATAAATAACGTTTGATTACAGGCATGTTTGAAAAACATTTAGAGTTATTTTTATGTCTAGAGATAGTGGTCCATTAAGTCTTGCATTGCCAGTATACCTCTGAATGCATTTCTTTTTTCTTTCAGCTCCCAAAACACTACACTCAGAGTAATAGAATGAGAATCGCAAATGTACATTGTGTCAGGGTTTGAGTTTCTGTGTTCTTGTTTTGTGTTTCTGTGTGAGTTTCCTTGTCTTCGTGTTCTGTCTGTCAGTATTCACTTCTCCTCAGTCCTTCACTTGCCTGCTTACCACACCCAGTTACACCTGCCACTAGTTCACTTAATTACTTCACCTGTGCCCACTTCCATTGATTTCCCCCTGGCTATAAAACCCGGTCATTTCCTCCACTTACTCGTCGGTTCATTGTCAGATCTTGTTCTCTCTTGTTGTCCTCTCATTGTGTCCTGTTCAGGTACTCTCTGTGTTGCTCTTGTCCTGTGGCTCATGTGTGGTTTTGGTTCCTGTTATTCTCTGTTGTTGTCACTCTCTCCCTGTGTCTCATGTGTGGTTCTGGTTCCCTGATGCTTTGGTTCGTGTTTTGTGCCTCTTAGTGAGTGTTTGTATTTATGTTGAGTTTTTTGCTGCCACGTCAGCCTTTGTTTTGGTTTTGTTATTTTAGTTAATAAATTATTTTTGTTTAAAGATGAGTCTGCACTCTGAGTTCGCTTCCTTCTCCACCATCCCTGACCCATTGTGTAACTCCACATCATGGATAATAGTATTTTACATGTGCACACTGACAACATTTTAAAAGAGTAAAATGTATTAAGGTAAAATGCAAGAAGTAAATATCAAACACGCTGTTAATGTGAACAGCAGCAACCTTTAATTACAGTAAGAGCCTCTTCAGTAACACCCAAGACTGCTGCTGGTATGTGATTGTCATTTCTTAGGTCAAAGAACAGAAAAGAAAACAAAGAATAAAAGAGCAAAAAAGAATGACACACCTTAGAGGCAAAAAGGAAATGAAGAGATAAAAGATGAGATATGGGTGCACCTCAGCATTTTTACAAAGACAGGAATGGGAAAAGAGAGCCCACTACTGAAGCGGCCAAATCAGTGTCAGCAGCAGGGCAAAAGGAGTTAACACTCAAGTGCTATCTCTGGTCATTACTATTGCTCTCTGACCAGTCAACTGTAGCTATCAAACCTGCTTTACATGCAAATGAGCTTCCTGCTGTTAATTCCTGAAGGATGGGCCTTGATAGCTGTGAATACACTCTGCACCTACACGTACAGTCAGTGGGTTCATCAGAGAGAGACAGAAAGCCCTTCCCTCCTCACCATATCACCCAGTTTAGGTCTTTGGAACTCATTCAGCACCAATTAAAGTGAGTTGGATCTAATTGGAGGCACAGGCCTGCAATTAATTTAACCAGCATCCCATGAACTTGCCACACTGCCTCATTTATGTGCCATCCACCCATCCCCCGTTTCTCAGAAAACTGGTGCTGAGAAGGCATCTTCATACTGGTCGTCACATACTTTAGATAAAGTCAGCATAATTAGTGACAGCTCTGTGGAGAGATTAATCACTTCAGTACAAATGTGTAGAGTGGTCAGTGAAATATAATTAATCTAACAGCCCAACAAAGGACATCATGATCACAACTTTTAAATGTATGCCTAAATTCACAATGGCAATAGATTAAATTCAAGGACTCTTAAAAAAATTAACTGATTGATAGTAATCATTGGGTAAAAAACCTCAAATGTTTTTTCAAAGGTTTGACTTAAAACATGTATCTAGTCAACCTTACTATCTTACTAATAATTTACAAAAACACCAAACATTAATATTTATAGTAGTTTCTTTGTTTTACATACCTCCAAATTTATACTGTATTTCCAGATATGCTTAACACTGGCAGTTTTTTGTATTTTTTTCTTATTTTTGGTGCAAGAACAAGACTGTAAAATGCTCTTTCTAAATTTTAATTATTATTTGTTCAAAAATAATTAAGTAAAATACTGTGCTTTCAATGAATACACTGAAAACTTGCCAATACCAGCTTATCTATTTAAAGAGATAATAGCTGTTAAAATATGCAATTTTTCAATGTTTGTTTTTGTTTTTTTTGTATATGAGTATCATCTATGATAAAAATAACCACTAAATTTGGCATCATTCACTACCAAAAGTCTACCACATAATTTGTAACAATTGAAATCAGCAGAGTCAGGTTTCGTTGCCAACAATCGTTTGTTAACATTTGAACATTGACGAGTACACTTCGAACACCCTTGTCACACAACAGATACTGAGTAGGTAAAATAATTCTTGGATGTAAACAAAGTTGGGGGGAGAACAATAGAATCAGAGACGCCAGTACGAAAGCGTAAAGGTAAGGTTCTCTCTTCTGAAAAGAAGAGGCAACTAAAAGCTGTAAACACAAGACTCAACAGAAGTAGGGTCATTTTTGGGGACGAAATTGAGCGATGGAGAGCATTAGGCAAAAGATGGGTCTAAGATCATATGCAAATTAGCTGTGCTGAGATATACCTACCTATTGATAGCCTAATTTACTTGTAAACAAAGTCAAGGAATATTTGCTGTTTTTAACACTATTTTAATTAAAGTCTTTATGAGTTTGATTTAAATTAATCCCCAAACAATCATTTAAATGAAAAACTGTGTATTTTTGACAGCTATTATGCCTTTAAATATACTACAGTCAATTTGTTTCAATATTTGTTAAATGTAATACAATAAAATAAAAAATTAAGTCTTGTTCACAAAACCATGTATGTAATTTTGAGCTTTTGTGACTGATGTCTTTTAGTCAGTGGGTATTCAAAATTTAGGCAAGACATGTTTTAAGACAGGAAAAACAAATGAAAAATTTTGGAGAAACATATTTAGCCTTTGCTAAGATTAACCATTTCTGGCACTGTTAAAAATACATATTCACGCTTTCAGGCTATTAGAGTTGTCTGAAGCACAACTACGTAGGCTAATTAACCTCCTGCAACCTGCTCTCATCAGAGCTTTTAGAACCTATAGACATTATGCTAACAAGGCTCAGCCCATTAGTCAAGCAGAGCTAACTCTTCTGGCAAATACAGGCCCATTACCACTGCAACAATTCCTGCCACCACCGCCCTTCACCAGACAAGACAGGCTAGAATGTTTTATTAAAGAGAACTTTGAAGAGCTCTGCTGCTCTCTACTCTAACATACCCTGCCTGATTTAGATTGCTCCTCTCTAATTTGAAATAATTTAAAGTTTGGGGTTTTATAGGGGGACCATTAACCATTCACATATGGCCCATCGGGGGAGAGCTGTGCAATGAAAAGGGCTGTGTTTGATCACAGACTGTTCACTGTGCATTACTACACTGGATCCGCATGAAGAACATGCAGAGTTACAATACAATTTACAACGGAATAAAGTTTTATGAAAAGATAGTAAAATAACCCAGCAACTCAATATTAAGAACATTGCATGAAAGTCTAACAAGGGATGTTTGTGTCCAATTCCTGAGAAAGTGCATGTGTTTTGAATGGTGAGTGAGTAAAAGCATATATCAGTTACACAGTGATATAATCCCTACAGTGTATGTGTGCATGTGTGTGTAGGTTTTGTAGTGCTGATCCCCACAGACGCTTTGAGTGACCTCCGTTTCTTCAGCTCCATTACCCCTCAACAGGGGAAAAAGACACAGGCGGTGATCAGGATTATTCTGTCATAGTACAACCACCCCTGTGCTCCCCTCCACAGGTGCAGGCTTCTATACGATAACTGGTGGACTAACATCACTCCTTCCCTACTGCACACACAGCCAAATCTGAGACAGAAACAAGAGATGAGCAGAGTGCACACTTCACAACTGAATCAAGCTGTTCTCTTGCTCACTTTGAGTCATCTAACCTTTTATTTTTTCAAAGCGCTGCCCTTCATTCTCCTGTGCTGCTTTCAAACACACTCCCTTCTTTTTGCTATCCTGCTCTCCCCCATTTTTGCTTGCAGACAGAGAATCTGAGATGAGCTAATGCAATACAGAGCCTCACCAAAGGGAAGCTGGGACTTCAACTGCAAGGATTTGATCGATTAGTGCCTGAGGCAAGATTCTCCTTCTCCCTCTCACTTGCCAGTGAGCTCAGAGTTTCTTTTTTCTCATTTACTCATACACACACTTACACATTCACAGACCTAAACCATGCTTGAGGGACTCCTTGCTCGCTGTAGAGGTAATTAAAAAAACCAACAGTTCTCTGAGACTTTTCTCTCTTCTGAAAGAAATCTCAGTAATGAACAAGAAAGCCCAACAGCAATAAGGAACACACAAAACTTGCCTCACCCATCCATACAAAGAAAACAAGGCTCCAGATCTACACATTGACCCACATATTGCATGTACATAAGGATTCATGATGACCTTTGGGCATCTTTTCATTTCACAAATCCAGATTTTTTTTACCTCTTTCCAGCCACTGATAAGACAAGATGATGAGATTAGTGATGCTTCTTAAGAAGCTAAAGTTATTCTGCAGATGACCTTAATTCTTTGCACATTAAACTTTATGAGTCAATTTATCAATGTGTCGGTGCCCAACTTTATTTTCACCCTGCAAAACAAGTTTATTTTATATTAATATATTTCTAAAGATAAGCATTCTTCCTCAATGTGATAAAATAAAATAAAGTAAAATACGAACATGTGACTGACTGCTTTCAGCTCAAGCAGCTTAATGTGACTGACTTGAGTAGGAGAATTATTTTGCAGTGGGCTTTAACTATGAGATGACCTAATAAAAATTACTTAATGCAGGTCAAAGTTCATATAATAGAGAAATAGTATTAAGAACATTTACTGTCATACTAAATGTGAACTACTAGAAAAGGCAACAAAGTCTGCAAGTCTTCAGCTTTGTGTTGATACAATGCTTGTATGTCTGGAAGTTAGAAATCAATTCAAATCTTCTAACTAAAAGCAGAAAAGAAGACTCTGTAACATATCTGCCTCTCAGCAGCCTTGGGACAAGAAAAACCCAGACAGGGTTATTCCTTAAACACAGCACTTTTCCCCTCTGCAATTAAAAGCTTATGCACCCACACAGGCAAATCATGTACACACTATTTTTTATTAATAATTACTTTCAGCTGAATGTATCCATATTGGAAAAACTGACAAAAAAGCTGGAGAGAAGCAGAAAGACAGACAAAAACTGAGTGAAAACAATTACCTAGAGGCAGCAATCAGTTGTGGACCAGTGATTTCCCTAACTTAGGAAAAAAAGTGCCTCTGTTTCTCACAGCTCTTTTCCATGGCTACTATCTTGGCAGAGTGTGAGGAAGAGGAAGGCAGCCAGGCACATGCCCTTTAACCAAAAGAATTCAAAGGGGAGAAGGACAGTGAAGCAATTTAGATGTGTTGTCACTATGGTCCCCTGAGGTAGGGAGACTGGATAATGTGTCTACTTCCTTGAATGATAAAACAGCTTCACAATGTGGTGCTATTCACTCTAATTCCTGCTATATAACAAAGACAGGCCGTTCATTTCATTATATGAGCGAAAGAGCGGTAAAGTTTAATTTCCTCCAATAAAGATGCTCAAGGTCACAGAATCTCATAAAGAGAGGCACTAAAATTGACAGGTGTTGTGGCAGACTGACACATATGATAACAACCCACATTAGAAGTTCAGCTAAGCAATGGCAGAGATATACAATATGGATCTGTGATAAGGGAGGCCAAGCACAGAAGGACACGCCCTATCTACAGCCCCATTAATCTGTGATTAGGGGACTTAAGAGGGATTTATGGCAGAGATAAGAGCAGAGGGTGTGTCCCTCGGGGTAGCCAGGCAGAGACTGGAGCCATGCCTGCTCAGGACCAGGCCCAGCCAGTTTAATGACTGAACCCAAAAGAAAAGGCAACGTTTTCTAATGAATTAGAGATGATAACAAAGAGAGGGGGCAAAGATAAGACAGAAGTGAAATAAGGCAGAAAAAGCAAGGTACTGTATTCCTGCTGATCAGATGACATGAACAGGAAAGTGAAACTGAACCTTTTTACGGTTTCAGCCTCACAATCCCACTTTGGAATGTGCCACATGAATGACTTTGCCAGTTGCATCAGATCAAGCCTGTTTTTAATGTTACACAAGGCTATCGCTTACACTCCTAAGAGGCAGGATTAGAGCCCTGAGTGTGAGTGTATACGGACACACAGAGGTGGGGTGATGGATAGCTTTATGACCTCTTTCTCTCCTCATCTCTTTGTCTCCATTTACCAAACAGAAAAGAGTATTGTTACCCTCTCTTGCACTACAGCTGTCCTTGAAAACAAATATCACTTTCAAAAAATTGCACCTCTGTCCAAATCAGTTTTTTTTGTTTTTTACTCAAACAAAACACGATGCTTAAGTGTCAGTTTCTACCCCCACTACATTATGTAATTGCTTATCTGTTACAATTGTTACAGAAACCAACCCAACACTTACAGTTGATTATAATCCAATTGATGTTTGTGTAAAATATGAACTATTGCAAACTTAAATACAAACAAAACAAAGCTTATTTTTTTACTAGTAAAACTAGAACAAAGAACAAGGCTACATAGTCTTGTTTTTCTGTGAAATTGCCAAAACAGTGTATCAAAATGTACATGATTTAGGGCAACATATAATAAATGCAGCATGATCTCAATATAAATAATTTGATTATTGCGCAATCCCATTAAGATAAAAGTTTTGTTTTCATGACAAACTGGGGACATATACTTTAGGTTGTCTTTGTTGCAGATATATGCTTTTTGGCATATTTTGGAGCAACCACAATTTTTATTTTATCCATTTATTAACCTTTATTTAACCAGGCAAGTCCCATTGAGATCACAGAGCTCTTTTTCAAGGGAGGCCTGAAGGCAGCCTAACATGCATGTGTTTAGACTGTGGGAGGAAACCGGAGTACCCGGAGAAAACCCATGCAAACACGAGGAGAACATGCAAACTCCACACAGAAAAAGCCAATGTCCAAGCCGGGGCTTGAACCCAGGACCTTTTTGCTGTGAGGCAACAGTGCTAACCACTAAGCTGTCATGCTGCCATTTTTCAATGTGTTTTGAAGGAAAGTGTAAAGTAAGGTATGTTGAGCTGTTTGTGACCTTTAGCTTTGCTGCTGATGTTATTATATTACAATCTGCACCTTTAATATAATCTTTAAGGACAAACTTGAAAGGAGCTTTGAATATAACTTGTTAACTCATCAAAAACATGCTCCACTTTACAAGTTTTATGAAGACAACCTGATGAACTATAAGATCAATCAGAATTGCTTTATAACTGTAGCTGCCTTTGATCATCTTGTTGCTCATTTGTCATCTGCAATAAATAGATGACAAATCTGCTGATGATAGCATAAGTGATTCCCCTTTCTTCGCTTAAGGCCAAGGGTTACTATAACACAGTAAGCTCCAAAGCTCTGGAATATTTCCAGTGATGGCTCATCAGTATGTGAAACGAGTTAGATCTGTAGGCCTGGAGCAGCAGCCCAAGTTCCTGGCTGTGTCAGATGGGAAACACATCTCTTGTGCTATCCTGGCAAGATGGGCCAAGCTGAAGAAAAGAAGTAAAAAGTGCTATATTGTGTCATCATTGTATGTTCCCATACAATGAAAAAATTTGTTCTCTGCATTTGACCCATTCCACATGTGAGATACACACAAGTGGAGCAGTTAGGGCTTGGGTGTCATACTCAAGGACATCACGACATATGAGCATGGCAAGAACTGAACCTGTGACTTTCTGGTCCCAAGATGGCTGCTCTGCCACTGCCCCACAGCTGGGAGACAAACATCACTACAGAGCACTTCTTACAGAGGCTGGAGTCCATCCTGATCCAGGACGCCAATCTAAATCTTAGAAATTTGGAAATACTTCTCTTGATGCCTAAGAACACACGTGACACATTTTTAAGATAACATGGTTAAGTATAATAAAGGATTATTGAAGCTAAGAAAAATCTAAAGAGAAAAAAAAAATCACTTGTCTTAATAATAGTTTAATTGGTTCATATTATTTATATAAAAACAAAGCTAAGTAGCCATTTGTAAATTCTGCATACATAATGTTTTCACATATACAGTCAGCAGCAAAATAATAAAAGTAAACAAATAAAGCAAGGGGAAAATATACTACACTATAACAGATTTGAACACAAACCCAAGGGACTCAATTGAGAGTGAGTTGTAGCTCTTCCTAATGTCAATCTGCTCCAGTGAGTGTCATTAAAAACAAACAAAAAACTGTCAAACTCTGCAAAAGGTCAAGAGGGCAGAACTCATTCCTGCAGGATAAATCCAATTCCTTCCCTGTATCATATCAGTTCTCTGGGACAAGCAGGAAATCTGTGGTAGAAAAGAGTGCAATGCTTGTTAGAAAGCTGCCTGTCAAATTGGCTCTGGAGACCTGGCAGATGGACTGAATGAAGCAGGGCGGATACAAGCGGAGAGTCAGTCTGTCTCTATGTGCGTGTGTCAGTCTGTCTGTTATTTATCAATCTATTCACAATGTGCGGGTTGTCTGCGACTTTCGCAGACTCACATACTCAAGCTGACCCTGCATATTCCCAGCGACAACCTGAGAAGAAAACCAAGCCTGAGCACTGATGTCAAGGCTGTCATTCTCTCAGCAGACCAAAGACGCCAAGAAAAGGGCCGCAATTAATGTGGAACCCAGATGACAGTCTGAGACCTTCTAGCTTCTGTATGCAGCATAGCCAAGACTTTGAGTATAGTGGGGGATTACAGAAATAAAGCACCAGGGAGTGAGAGACAGCTATTACCTCTTGTTTTTCTTTTCCAGCATTGCTAGTTTTTAATGAGGTTTGACCAGTGTAGTCTCAAAAATACATAAAGGATTTAAACAGCAGCAGCATGGATGAAGGAAGAGTAAATTAACATTTATCCCCAAAGGAAAGTGAGCCTCTGCCTGCTGATTTATTCCTTAAGAAATAAATAAAACTAGCTGGTGTGTTGCTTTTTAGTATTTTTGAAGACAAATGTATATTTAAATGGGTGCATTAAAAAACATGCAGTAATGGGAAGAGCCCTGCAGGGTTCATCTAACTAAAGCTGCTTAATGTAATTTCAAAACTGCTGTCTACCCTGTTTGGTGCATTACCAACAATATGATAGTCTGTTCTTCTCACTGGCTGCAGAACTTTTGTTCCTTCCTGAAAGGTTTGGGATAGGTGGGAAGGCAAAGCAAAGGCTGGAGATCAGTGAGGAGAAAGACAGGCCGGCAAAACACTCAGCTGGCACAGCCAAGCCACAGAGAGTGCAGCATATGGGCTCCCTGCCAAAATAAAAATAAAAAAAGACCAGCTCTGAAGGGATGCCAAAGTGGACTGGGGCAAGCATGGCCAAAAAGTACTTAATGTTTTTTAAATGTTATTTATTTGATTGCTGAAGGGATAGAGTTCTACTGTTAGACTAGCGTTAAGTTACAGGCCCTGAGAGAGCTGATGACCTTAACTGCTTATGTAGGCTGTTCTAAATGATCTGCCAAACACATTACAAGGCAAACCTCAGACAGCCAAGTGCTGGAAAGGAATTTTATTTACAGCATTCAGTCAAGGGTACAATAGTAACATCTGAGAGCTCCAGCTTGGCTCAGATCTTCCTGGTGCCCTTTAGGTTAGAAGGGTTGAGCACGGATCACGGAGTATTTAAGTGTCAGTGTTTGCAAGCTTGTGTAAGTGATTATATGTAACAGTGGCTCACATGTTGTAGCTGTGGGGGTATTATTAAAGAGCATAGCATAGGTTAAGACTCTATGGAGCCATGTGGCAAAATGGCTCTGGGCCTGCTGAGGGGGCATGGCCTGAGTCCAAGCAAATGAAACACAAATTGCCCCAAACTATTTAAAACCTGGCCTGGAAAAATTAAAATGGGATGTAAGGCGTTCCATGTGATGCACAGTAAATATTTGGTTAAAATTAATGAGAGAGCAAAGTCTGCCAAGTTGCCTTTTTCTAGACATCCACAGAAAGTAAACTGTGCCCAGACTGGCATTAAAGAAAAATTTCCTTCCGCAGACAACTGCTCACTGGCCTGTTGGCTTTCCAGCACCCACTTACTAAGTCCTCCCATCAAAGCACATACCAACTGTCCAGGTATACAGCAAATCTAACCAAATTCAAAATGCTTAAACATGATGTAAAAGTATCCCAGTTTTTTTCATTTTTTAGTTTCCATCTGTCTGTTGTCTACACTTCACAGCTAAAACACCTTTAGATATTTGAATTTCTTAGGAAACCTGAGTAGGAGACAGTGACAGAGGGGAAAGCAAATCCACACAAGGCTCTTGTGATGGCAAATGCAAGAGAAGAAATAATCCGATCACCAAGAGCTCTCCAAACTCTTTTTCCCCCCTGATACCAAAATGCATTGGCTCTAGCCAAGGTTTCCCTTAAAAATAATCAACTGTAAAGTGGCCACTAGAAAAATCTTTTCAAGGAAAACTTTACAGTACATGGTTTTCACTGCATCATTCATGTTGAAGTGCTCTCTAACTGAGGACCTGTCTGTTTTACTGAAGAGACAAACTCAACATAAGTGTTACCGCGTTACAGAATTCTGAATAAAAGACATTTAAAAATCTAGCCCGCATTTCATCTAAATTGAATTTAAAAAGCTAAAATTTCTTGAAGTTAGCTTTAGCTACCCAGAAAGTCATTTACATTTACAGATGTCCAAGAAAAGACTGTCTTTTTCAATAAAGCAGTGAGCAGAACTGGACACAGAAATGAACAGCATTCTCTAAATCAGAGAATTATATAATAAGATGGGATAAACATGGGCTGTCAAAACTAAATGTAGCAGGAATTAGGCATGAAGAAAGACAAAAAAAATGATTACTGGCTGCTTTCAGATATTTGGCAAAGAAAGGTGAGATTACTGAAGCCAAGTTAGAGTAATTGTGGTAGGGCTCTAAAGGTAAAATGAAATGTAAAGTTTGATGTATGAAGCTTATGATTAGGACTTGCTGACAGATGCAGCAAAATGCAAATGCAATCTTGTCTTCAGAGACTGAAGAACCAGTCTTACAGCTGGTGACTACATTTGTTATTCAATTAGAGTGTTTGTTGTGTGGGCACTGAGAATGGACATCAGAGGAAGAGAGACTGAGAGGGAGGATTGCACAGCTGAGTAAGAGTGAAAAGTTTACAGGAAAGGCACATAAAAGCTCTCTAAGTCTTTCATAACTGAAAAGTACAACCTAAATTCTTTTGGGAAAATATAAAATCCACAAGTTTCTTTTT
>JAOXNZ010000091.1:6865200-6875430 GCA_028566095.1 Kryptolebias brasiliensis
CCATGTTTAAGTTTTTTTTCTGACAATTTGTAGTTTTTAGCTGGGAGTCCAGAATACACAGTCAACTTCATTTCACAAGATTAGGAAAAAGGAGTTAACATTCATGTACAGGTCTACTACAATACAAAAAAAAAAAGCTACACAAATTACAACAAACACAGCTATTGCCAGATTTAAAACACTTGTGTGGTTTCAATGTTCAAAATACTTTATATTTAAAAACATTTAACCTTACAAACCCTTGGTATGCTGCAATTCTAATGACTGGAAAACCTTTCTAGTAGTTGGTGAAAATGAATAATGTAGAAAAAAGTGTAAAGAAGGGAATTAGATCATCTCCAAGCAACAGTTTAACCTTCCACAATGCTATCATATTTTCCCCAAGTATTTAAAATTCCAGCAGTGTTATTAACTGTGACAAACTGCAATATTTTAAACTCAAGCAGTTCTCAAAGGTGAAATGAAATGGAAAGAAAATCTTCAAAAATAGCTACCTCTAAGCCTCTAAAGTTCTTTTTCAGTCTGTTTCACTGTTCCAGCTGGGGAGAACAACAATGTAGTGACAAACAAATGTCTATTCTGATCCAACATGTCTGTTTGTGGCCGAATAGATTAACACAGATTTTGCTGTTGACGGCTCCCCTGCAGTTTGAATTATTTATTTGTGCAAGTCTAAAAACATGCATGTTAGGCTGCCTTCAGACCCAGGCCTCCCTTGAAAAAGAGATCTATGATCTCAATGGGACTTGCCTGGTTAAATAAAGGTTGATAAATAAAATTTTATCTCTCCTCAAACACTATTTGACTGGATACAAAACCAACAGTAAATACAGGTACATCAATCCTCAAAGCTGGAATGTGACTCATCTCTGACTGGTTGATTGGTTTTTGTGGCTAAACAGAGAGAGTGATTGTCAAGGAAAAAATGTTTTTTTTTTATTTGCATGTTGATAGATTTGCTCGAAGGGGATCAGCAGTCAACCGCAAAAAGCAAAACAGTGAGACAGCTCCAGGACATATTGTGCTGATTGGATGTGAGGGTGCTAAATATTGGATGGTTGCTAGAGCAAACTTATGTGCAACTACGCCAACCAAAATCAAAGCCAGTTAGCAGACCACATTCTAACAGCTGCGTTCAGTGCAGTTTTATCCCCCATTGGAAGACTTTCCAAGGATATCTTATGCCCGTACCTTCTCATGATGTAACTCATATTGTTATGCCTTGAAACTTTGATTCTTATGTTTCTTTAACAACACTGACTTTAAACAAGTTTAAAGCCTGCAAGGAGTCTGAACTTGCTCTGATAAAGGAGTTGAAACACGCCAAGTCGTCCAAAGCCCAGAAGATTTAAGATCTTTTCTGGTCACAAGAGACAAATTGAAAAATGAGGTAACAAGAGAGAAATAGCTAAACAGCTATTTTTTTGTGAGAAAAATAAGTTAATTTGAGGATTTAAGGTGCTTTACTCAAACTGAATAGCTTTTCAATGGATTTGCACGTGAAGCTCTTTAGAGGCAGCTTGTCAACAACAGAACCATTAGAGTCAATAGGATGATGACTTTCTGTCACCTTTTCTCACCGTGAAATCTGCTTATTGCAACTGCTTCATTCATTGTCATATTATTGCTTGTGTGAGCTATTGACTAATGATAACTGATTTTGTGTGGCATATAAAAAAACATAAAAAAAAAAATCAATATTAATCTAAGGAAAACAGACAAAAAAAGGATGGAAACAGCAATCTTTATAAGAAACTGAAGGCTTATGACCATGGCAAACTAATGGAGAAGGCAGTGGAGCAGATAATTCAAACGCTATTTCAATGTTCTAGAAAATTAATAGCAAATTCCATTATTGCTGTATTTTTATGTATTTAATCAGGCACATGTACCCCCAACACAGACACATAAAAGCTAAGGGAATGACAGAATGTTTAAAATTAATTCACAAATTTCTCCTCTCAGACAGAATGAACCAGAACCGGAGCCCTTTATGAATAACTCTGAAAATACTCTTTTGACAAATTCTGACTCTCCGAGTTCAAGAGACTATATATATAATAACTCAAAAATTACTCCACCATTTGACATTGTGATCTCAAGACTCTAAAATATAATAATTTTGGTTCCAGTGCAAGTTTTCTTTAACAAAGATGTGAAAACTTGATAGCTGTTTATCTTTTCCAGTTCACCTGTACCATCCGTGCTCAGTAAATACCTCTAAGCTGTTTGTGGGTTTAATGAGGGGCCAGGGGCATGCTGTGACTTTTAATTAAAAAGCCACAAAGATGAAAAGATCCAGAGCTGATATTAGAACCTCCTCAGTTTTTGATGTTACAACACAGAGCTTTCAGTTCATACTATGCACACCTGTTAATCTATTTTTTTCTCACAAGCCATGTTTTAATCAAAACAAATGAGAAAACAACAAATGCATCATGATTTTGAATTTTGTTTGCCACTGTAAATAGGTTTACTGGTATGCAAAAATATAATATATTTTTGTGTTTTTGTGCTTATTTAACAAATGTTCAACATAGAAAAGTTCACAAATAAAGATTAAAATTGACATATTTACTTTAAATTTAGTGCAAACGAATGCAGCTAGCTCCTTTTGTAGATATCACATACTCTGAATTTTTAGGTATCATATATCCCACACATAATAGCTCAGTAATCATTTCAAGGTAATGACTTTGTTCATTTTTTTCTGTAATTGCTCATGTTACAGTTCAGTCACCATCTGATCTGAATTTAAGCAAACAAATAACAAGCACTATCTCCCATTTGCAGCCTCGTACCACCATCTCTGTCTGCACAAACACTCATTCCACCACGGATTGGTGCTTGTCAGGGAGAAACATTTATGCTAATTTACTGGAGCACACACAAACCATTCACAGTCCAATGAGAGAGTGCAGATAAACCAACTTATGCTCTCAATATGCTGAGTTCTGATTAGAAGAGCTGAAAATAAGGCCCTGAGAGGATGTGCGGTTGGAGCACAGCAGGCACGCAGCCAGTTTTTCAGCATCTTTCTGTAGGTGCTATGATCAGATAAATACTGGCAACCCAGGTAGCAAGTTGAGGATTTCAGTTGTTTTTGCCAACAGATATGCAAAGCAGTCAGTGAGACCACAAAGAGAAGATGATATGAGTCTGCAAATCAACATGAAAGATCCTGTTCTTTTTTGTTGCTACTTGTTACAGATAAGGGGGTAAAGATCAAATGTCACCAACCAAAAATGGGTTAGTATGGGTTTGATTTTGGTTTATATCACATTGGATAATTATTTGGAACGTCAAACAATCTTGCAGACTTGTGATGTAATTTTTGTCCAAAAAAACAAGGAATCACTGTTTCAAACAGCCAATAACTCACTGGAAAGGAATCTAGGAGAAGTAGTTGTTAAGCCAACTGAGCTTAAACCCATTCGTGGTCTCAACTGAGTGCCTTTGGCTCTCACAGCATAGTTGAGTTGTGCAAAAAAAAGAGACAAATGATGTGTTACAATGTCTAGCTATAAAATTCATTATGTTGTCAAGTGCAAAAGAGTTTGAAATGAAAAAAAAAATGCAAACTTTATCACCTACAGCTAGTTTCAAATAAAAATAGTTAGGGACAGAAGCTGGGAAAAGATTTATTATGTCATAACACACAGTCAGCTTTGTCTGGCAGGCTAAGCTATACATATTTTTCTGTGAAAAATAAAGAAACTGTTCATTTTTCAAAATGTGTAAATCATTAACTAAGTGCCCTTTCAAATAACATTCGAATTGTGTAACATATAGGTACTAGATATATGACCTCAAATTTACCTTTAAAACAATGTCCTGCTTTACCATTCATCAATTCATCTGTCACCTCATTAAATCAAAGCTTGTCTCCACCTGATATGCTGCCACGGCGTGTTCAGAAGAAGACATAATTATAGGCTATAAACTATTTCATAATATTTTACTAGGCATTTGCAATAAGTAATTTCAACAGAAAACAATATTAGGGGATTTACACCACTGAGATTCAAGCATATGCAATATAGCTTTAACCATCTATTAACTTTCTGCTATATATGTTTCAAAGTATAATCATCATCAGTGCAAGAGAAACCTGTTCAGCTTGGAGAAAATTGGCTTATTTCATGTGATACATAATAAAGGATGGACACCAGCTGTGATATTCCAAGTTATTTGTTAGAAGATTACATGAAGCAAGACCACATATGGGATTATATGAGCTCTTGTTTGTTCACCAGGGAAACCATAAATAATGTGTCACTGTAACAATTATTCAAAGTATTTGTGAAAAGTCTTAAAAATCTGCATTGGGAAAAAAACATTTTTCTGTTTACTTAATAAGAACCTTTTTGTTGTAATGGCAAAAACTAGCAATAATAATGCAATATTTTTTCTAGTATAAATAAACCGCTCAAGGGGCATTTCAAACCTGGTTTCTGATAGTTTGGCTGGCTGAAAAAAAGTGGCGTCACATGACACATGAGAATGCTGAGGCACCAGAGGGCCAGAGGCTGTGAGGAGCAGATCATAAATCCAGAAAAAGGCGAGAAACGAAACAAAGGACAGAGTGCAGCTCTCCACACCTCCTGTCAAAGTACTATACAGCCTTCCCTTATGTCTGTTCTTCAACATGCAAAATCAGCTAAATTTATTAGTGGCAGGTGACTTTTTGGATTGTTATACAACAGCCAGGGCTTCTCATTCCCATCTGTTTGTATTAGCTTTATAATTGTTAAAATACTGAGAGCAGTTTTTATTTAAAAAGAGTTACGAATGTAAAAAAGTGAACACTTAATTAAATTTTGGCCATTAACACACATTAACAGTGCTGTAAATCATGCAAAAAACCACTAACATTGCAGATGAGAGAGTTCAAGAGGGCTACAGAGAAAGAACACTTTCCAAAGTGTCAGACAATTGGTGGTAATATGACCAACAGTGCCTTCATGTGGTCTGAGACAGTTTCTGATCTTTTTTATTTTTATCTCACTTAGCTCTAAGTTGGTAACTCTGTAGAACTGAGCATAGACATCAGTGAACTCAATGGAAAAAACAGCAGCAAATATTCCCAAAACACAAGTACAAAATTACTTATTTAGAATAACAATACCAATAACAATCTTTTCTTACACCAGATTTTTCATTTTCCAGATTTTTTATTTTCTGATCTTAAGCAAAACCTTGATTATTACCTCCCCTCTGAGTCTAAAAGTGGAGGCTATTTTCTTTTTGTTAGGCTGCAATGTAATATTTTGCTTCTTTGCCTTACAAAATTCAGCAGTGGTATTACAGCAAGAATAGAAATAGATATTGAGCTATTTTTTGAAAACATTCTGTGGGAGAAAACACATTTTTGTCTGTTATATGTTTTTGGAACATTTCAACTGTATAAAGGTTCAAGTTCAGAGGTGACATATAGAAGAATGTTGCTGCTGCTAACTGACCACTGATTAAAACAACCATTTCTGCAAGCACAGCTCATAAACTTCCACTTCTGCAAGCTTCTCTATCCTTCTGGTTAACAGTATTAGTGTGGCACAACAACATAATGACTTCATCACAAAGTTGTTCTGGTCTCTGAGGGTGTCAGGACTCTCCTGTAATTACCACTTCATCAGCAAAGTGAGAACTGCTCCAGTTGTTGTTTTTTTTTTCTTTTTTGTCTGAGATGGTAAACAGCTTGCACTGGTTTTCCTGTGGTTGGACGGTACGTTTTGCTGCTGTCAGCATTACAGACAGACTGACAGGCAAATCTATCTTATCAGAGAAAATTACAATAAAATTGGTGACAAAATGTTTGTTTGCTGTAAAATGATGTGTGCTTACAGGACACCCACATTCTGCTCTTAAGTTCTTTAACATGGGGACAGAACTGAGCAACCCTAAAAAAAAAAAAAAACTTCTGTTATGACTGGAAAGGTAAAGATAGTCATTTTTAATTTTATTTTATTTTATACTTTATCTGATCATCAGCTATCAGAAGGAGCAGATATACTCATTTTGTGATACAATAGAGCTCTTACTATTCATTGCTATTGACAGTATTGTTTTTTTTTTCCAACCCTCTGAGATGGGGAAAACTCATCTAGTGAAAGAATTTGTTTTCATCTTGAAATAATTAGTTTTTAAATAAAATACTTAAAATGTTTCCAGAGGTAGCAGGATTGTGCTGAAGGGTCCTTATTTGTTTGAAGGGTTCTAGACCCCATTCAAATGAGAAGTCGTCAAGTTAAACAACACTCAAAATATTACGCAACACCACTTTTCAAAAGACAATGGATGTGAAAACATGGTAATACTAGACTCTATACGTTAAAATAACCAAGTTTCTTTCCTTAACAAGATGGAATTTGCAGTCACTTTACAATAAAAAGCCTTACAAAAAGGAAAAATATGAAAAGGTTTATTAGGTTATTATTGGATGACCATGACCAGATACACTATTCTAAAGGTTATTTGATGGACTGGAATGATAAGATGGACCAGAGGGTAAGAATATCACAGTATACAGCAAATGATTTTTTTTTGTGTGTATACATCTGTCTAAAAGTGCCAAAACAAACAGCATACAAGTAAAAAAGTTGTCATATTTAATTTACAAGGTTGATATAATAGCTGCTCAAGCTTGAAAACTAATTTTATAATAATTAAATAAAATAATTAAAGAAGTTTTTTTTATTTAGCTGTGATAGCAAACATGGCATAATTTGCATTAAAGCATATAGAAATAGAAATTCTGATGACATAAGGTTTAACACAGGCAAATAAAGAAAGTGAGTTTTTTTTGTTTTGTTTTGGTTTTTGGTGGTGGTGGTGTGGGGGGGGGCATTTTTATATGTCTTAAGTCCATATGTAGGGCAAGCACTTACATGTGCAAACATTTGTCAATACAATTGCTGAAGCATAAAAATGATGAGTAAAATCATCAAGCAGAGGTACCACTTTATTTTTACCCTCCCAAGACCTGGTTTAGTACTTACTGACCTCTAACCTTGCATTTCCTCAGAATCCCAGGTTCCTTTTACTTTCACTTCAACTCACGTCTGTCAGGATCTCATATTTATGGACCTCGCTTGATCTCAAGGTTCACCTGTTTTTTCACTTCTCTCTGCTAAAAATAAGTTGCAAATCTTCCCATAACTGAAGGCACCCAGGTCTGTTTTCTTTCTAGCGAATTTCAGAGTCTTCTTCTCTTGAAATGATTAAAACAAAAATGGTGACTTGTTCTGCAGGAATGCTCAGTGTGCCAAACATAAACACAAAACAGCCGTAGTGCATTAGTAGAGCCTGCAATGTGCTTAAGAAAATAAACATAACCCCCGGTACACTGTAGTCTATTTTCAAGGTAGTATATTTGAAGGAACAGCAAGGAGATAAATAATCACTTATTACTTATTAGACTGATTCACCCTCTAATTACGTCTAACCTCTTTCCTTACAACACCAGTTGACCTTCCTTTAGTCATATCCCTGACCTTGTGGGAGACACGCAGTAATTGTGATCCTCAGCTAATTAAAAAATAATGAAACCTCTAAGAGACTTTTAAAGAGAAAAAAATATGTAAGGTGTGACACTAGGAAAGAATAATGGATCCCTCCACTCCTTAATGCTGCTAACATTTAATCTATAAAAGGGTAAATGAGAACAATGAATTTTCCTAATTTAATTAGGATTTTTAATATTAAATTTGGAAATGTAAGAAATATAAGAAAATGCCTTGAAGATGGAAAAAAGATTTGGACTTTTTATTACTATTTCTTCATGCATTCCTTACACACCATGAGGTATGTATAATAAATGTTCAGTATGCTTGCAATCATCCACTGGTTTGGACTGTGTTTCTGATGACTGTGTGTCTGTGGCTAAGACTGTCTGGGCTCCATCTGGCCTCTGACCCAAAACACATGATCCTTATTAGTACTCATTCCTCCCTTAAACCACCATGCCACTGTTGCCATCTATTAGAAACAAAGGTTCATATTCTATTGCTACTCCAGCTAAAAATCAGTTTTCTCTAGATTAAACAAATAGAAATATTTCATCAGTAGTGCTGACATACTAGAAAACACAAAGTGTCAGTATGCTCACAGGAAGGTCTTATTTGTCAGTAATGAAATTGTATTTTCAGACTCTAACTTATTTCTTTGAGGTAAAACACAGAAACTGCAGATGAGTTTACAAAGCAACACAATTCCAAAAAACAAAACAGACAAACAAAAACTTTGGAAATGTATATCTTTATGTATTTTATTTATTTTTTACTAAATGTGCTTCACTTATTGCTGCTAAAACTTTTGAATTTTGGGAAGCAGTGGGTTATTTTTGTGTGGAATCCCCGGAGCAAATCAACAGTAAATCCTATAATCTACCTCATCCATCACAAGAATGAGGTTAGTCAGAATGAAAACTGAAACTTCAGCACAAGGATATTCTGGAGACTTCCACATAAAAGTTGAGTTAATCTTCTCTTTATGCATGAATACTGTAAACACACTGAATGAATTATGATGTAATTTTTAGGAGGGTCAGTTCATCTGCTTGAAACATGACAACTAACCCACTCTTAAAGAGGTTCTCCTGGCTAAAAATAGTTGTAAAACTGAAGTAGACAAGATGGTAAAACAGAAAATGCTTTGTAAAGAAACAGATCTAAAAAAAAGTGTCAAAAATGGCTTGTAACAAATAATCAATAATAAGACTGTCTTATATGCACACTTATAGATGTAGGTACATTAAAAAGAAATAATTTTTTGTGTGTTTATCTCTGATATGGTTGGTGCACTGACCAGTGTGTGCAGGAAAGTGATAGAGACAGAAAAAAAACACACACCTTGGCATTTTCAGAAGGCAATTTTAGGCATATTATTGCTGTTAAATGCAACCCTTTATCATTTGTAAAAAGTAATGATTATATTATGCAAATGTATGAACTATCAGAACAAACACTTTTCTGTTTGACAGTCAGATTGCATTGTCACATGATATATTAGCCCATTGTTATAGTGTTTCTGAACAGTACAGTATATAAAACTTGCTGTTTAGTCAGACTCTTAAAGCCAGGCATAAGGAGACAATTATCTGACAAGTAATAAACTTAGGGGGCCAAATGCAAGAAACGGTGGTGCAAGCAGTTGTGGTAATATTTATGTTTGAAGAGGAGCTTAATTCAATAAAATGAGGTTTAGTGTGGTCTGAGTAGACGTGGATGTGTGGAAACAGAGACATTTGTGTCGTTGGGTGGGTCCAACTCAGGATTGTGGGAGCTAACCAGTGACAGCAGACTGGGCTTATTTGGGGAGAGGGGGTGTACATACACAAGTTCAAACACAAAAACATTGTTCAGAACATCATACTATTCCCACAGGGTGGCCTTTTTGCCCGGACTTTAGTGTTATACATTTCTCTTGTATGTGACACTGATGGACCAGCCCATCCCCATGATGCATTGCTTTATAGCCCAATTGTAATGCTAACATATAGTCTATTATAACATGGATATATAAGTTGTGCAAAACAAACTGTGATGCACTGTGTGCTCTGACACTTTATTATTAATGTTTTCAGCAGTTTGAACTACAGTAGCACTTGCAGTGAATCAGACTACATGAGCCAGCCCGTGGTCCTCACAAGTATCAATGATTCAGGAACATTCCAGTTTCAGATAAACTAATTCCATGACCTGGGTATCTAGCCAGCACAGTTTGCTCTTTTTTAAACTCAGAAGCCTCCAGGAGATATGCAGGGTCCAGTAAGTGACATCACACATTTTCAACTACTCACAACACCTAATGCTTCTATAGTGAATGCTTCTATCCCCTTTCATAGTACAGGGTCAATAAAAATGATTGACAGGGAAAATGTGCAGCAGCTTTTATGTTAATAAGAACTGAGCAAGACTGTTGTTTGTAACCCTTTTATGTTAAGGTCAAATACGGCATTTGGCAGCTATAAAATATTGATATGGAAACCAACCTCAAGCTATCTGTTTTAAATTTTTGGGGGAGAAAATTTATATCTAACAGGATGGGTTAATTGTACTACTAGATGGAATAGGCATATGTAGAGATGGAGGTTTTGAGGAAAAAGAAAATGCAATAATCTACTGAGATAATATTAGGGGGAATTAGACATTATTTTAAATATGCTGGTGTAGATTCTCAGTCATCCAGGACATGGTAAATCCAAAAAAGGTTAAAAACAAAAGCAACTGG
>JAOXNZ010000091.1:6893107-6917332 GCA_028566095.1 Kryptolebias brasiliensis
TTTTTTGAGAAAAATAACATTAAAAATGTACCAAAGTTGAAAGTCTTGGAAAGATTTTCCCACAAGAGTAAATCCCATAAATGATGGATATTAATTTGGTGCTGCGATTCTCAGAACAACACATTTATAATGTGATAATATAAATAATTGTTTTGATATAATTTCAATGTTGTTAGACTGTCAACAAAAGAGAAAGTTCTTTTTTTCCTGAACTATTCAGACTTGGCAGTAAACAAAATCTTTTAAAAAATAATCTCTTTCACACATTCACACCCACTCTCACACACTAATAGTGAAAGATTTGGCATACACAGATTTGGTTTGACATCAGCTTGATTTTTCAGAGCAACTTTTAATTCTTGCACATATATTCACACAATCTAAAGTAAAACTAGTGCAGTAAAATAAATGTAAAAACATGACATAACATGATGGAAAAAATCATAAGCTTAATTTAAGTTATTCCTACAATGTATAGTATCAATACTCAATCACACAGAAAACTTACTACTCTGAAAGTTAGAGCACAGAAATAAAGTTTGACCATGAATATATGATGCAAAACTCATCTACTATATAAACTATATACCTGTTCTTGTACGTGACTATACAGAGCATGTCATGTATGAGGTTAAAAGTAACTGATTAAGCTTTTAATATCTTGTACAACAGTTTCTGACAGGGGTGGCTGAAAACAGTAAGCAGAATGCCAGAGGGCAACATGCTTGATGCACATTAAAAACCACAGATTTTGACCTTCAAATTAGTATACATAGACTTGTAGATGTACCCACACTGAATTATGCAGACACACACATCAGTAAGTATATGCTCATACAGGTATGTCACCACTACAAAGCCAGTCTCATTATTCTGTGTCCCCTGACATTTGAGCGCCGCAGAGAGCTCCCATATTAATCTTGAGCTGAGCGTCTCCTGTTCCTTGCACATTCTTGCCCCTAATGACAGTTTTATCATAACTTATTATTGCAACCACAACCCTGAGTTGAAATTATGTAAATGCTGCATGTTTGGTGCGCAAAACATCTTTATGTTTTGCTCAATGGTCGCTCAAGCGGCAATCTAATTCTGCTCACCGACAGCCTAAATGAATCGGCTTGTTATGGTTTGAATAATGGTCTAAGCAGTGGGAGACAGGGTCGGCTAGCTGAAGGTTGAGAAGGAGAGACCCACTTAGTTAGATGCCGCCTTATCGGATTGTACCTCCGCCTCATTCATTACCTTCCATCACTTCCCTTATTTGCAATAAGCAATATCATTACAGGATGATTTGCCTCAAACGTGGGGTTGAAGTAACATCAAGAGGCAGAAATAACTGCTCCAAGATTTGTAATTTGGGCTGCAATATAGGCTGGTAATAAAGCTTCAGATTCATTCACCCACACACCCCACCCACACACATCTACTTTGCTCTCTTTGTTTTGCCTATGTCTTTTTTTCACACATGCATTAGGGCTGGCAATAATGCCCAGAATATATCTTCGGGTGTAATGGGATTTCCTTGAATTCGCAACATTTTAATAGTCATTAAAACATATTGAGATATCCAAAGTTTTTTCCTCTGTTTATTTCAAAGTTACCTTGAAAATGCCAATCTATATTTTTTTTTCTGCTGCTCAGTCTGTTACTTTATCTCTCTATCTCTGTTTTAAAATTTTTCTTATTTTTCTCATTAGCTTGCAGTCAATGACATTAGACTTAAGTGGTTACCTGAACAGTGTCAAATACAGAAGGTCTGGTTTCTAATTATGATTTAAGCTTTGTCTCTAGCTTGGTTAGAACTGTCCTTGCAGCTGGTATCTTGATTCAAAGGTTAAACACAGATTACATCTGCAACAAGAATGATCTTTGAATCTATACAATAAAAGCATTCACCTCTACCAGTAATCCTTCTATAAATTTCAATATATACTTAGTACAGGAAGTCAACTCAAGTAAGCAGAGAGTTTGACGACAGTTAATTCTGTCTGATTTTGACAAGCCTATAAATTCCTGAACCATTTCTGCCACTATGTGGTAAACCACTGGTGGGCAAGTCAAGCATCTTACTGGTATCCCACATGATGGAATCCCATCCTTCATAATTAGATAAATGGCCCCTAACCACTGTTTCAGAGCACTCTAAAACAGCTAAGTGTGTGAGTCCTTACAAATTAGCTGCTTGTGCTAAAATTAAAAAGATCACAGACCTATTTTGAAAACTAAGCCTACACCCCATCATCCATCACTCACATATAATGAATTAAGTGCTCCTTGGGAGAAAAATACATTCTGACAAGATTGCAAAGTATGACTTGCGAAATGTCTGCTTGACATTTAGAACCTCACACTTAATTTTCTGTTCAGAAATGTCACTCTAAAAATAAAGAGTTCCTAAATCCTGCAAAGTGGATTTTTTTTTTTTTTTTTTTTTAGAAAAAAACTTAGACCAGTGAGACCAATCTATAAAAACATGGTCGAAGGATTCAGCTGGTGGTGGTAATGATGAACCCTTATTGATGAAAAGCTACTTCACACAAAACATTAGCTGCCTTTTCTCCCACAAAGTATGTGTAATGGGAATGGGGGATTAATGTTATTGGGTGAGAGAAACAGATAAGAAACAAAGGGGAAATAAAGAGAAAGATGGCCTGTTAGAAGGTAAACACACCGCACCTGCAAACTAGTCAGAGTCAGAGGTGGGTAAGAGTATATTTCTCCCTGTTGTCTACATGGTCATTGATTGTGAGACTGCTGAGCATCGACACAACAGCCTCCAGGCAGGGACAGATGGGTCAGTGCCACTGGAGAACACCGACACCACTGACTCTGTTTCTGCTGCTCTCAATCCCAGATGGCTGGGAGGACAAGGGACAATGAATTATGACTGATACAAAACCACTGGGTAAGCACACTGGAACATTTGTCATGATTTAGGTAGATATATGGGCTACTGAAATGGTAGCTCTAACATATTTTTGTACACCCAACATGTGCCTGATTAATCTCTAAACACATTCACAAAAATGCTCAGTGTAATAATAGAAAAGACTGAAAGTCTATTGAAAGAACAGTTCATGTTGGGGTTAAACTTTTTTCAGTTTTTAGGAGTGCTTGTTACCTCCAAATTGTTGTCTTCCTTGTGTCCAATATCTGCCCTGGACATACACTACTTTCTAAAACTAAACAGGCCATGGCCTCTTACCTCCCCAGGAACAGATGCAACCATGCACACAAAACACACACTCACACAAGCACACACATGTGTACAAACTCCTCCATCTATCTTAAAATACAGGCTACTTCTTATTTTGTAGTCAAGTCTGTATATTTAGGTGTAGAGCTGGAGTGCTTCTCCTTGGCTCTAGGTCAGGGCTTTGGTCCACCAGGGATTCAGCCTTCTACAAGCTTCTCAGCACTCTAATGGGGCACCAAGGGAGAGGAGCTTTCAGTCGGGACCATCTACCTCCTGTGGCAAGCTTAATTGGGTATAAAGAGATATAGCCCTCTCTACGCCCTCCACCTCAGGGTAAATCGAATTATATATTTAAGTAAGGGCTCTAGACGTGGTGTGCAGGTTAAAGTTACTTTGCCTGGAAGGGAAAGACAATGTTTACCCGTGTCTTTGTCTTCTCAGAAGTGTACAAATCATTAAACCGTCAGATGAACAGTTTTTCCCCATTCTTATTTTTTCAGAATACCACAGTGGTGCACTTAGAGCGTTGCTGAAATTACCTCTGTTCCAAGGGTAAACTGGCCTTTATATTGATGAATAGACAAGAATGTCACTTCTCTCCTGCTTTCCTTAATTTCTACCTCAAACTGATAAATCAAGTCAGGAGACATTGGATTTGTAGCAGCATAGGACATTTACAGTGGCACTGGTCATCATGAAAGCACCTCACTTACAAGAAAAAAAACACACAATCCCAATACAAAGGAAGATAAATTACTTTCAAACTGCAGGTCAATGGTATTGGACAATAAATGTCTCTCTCAGCATTCCTTCATCATTGTTCAAGGGAAGACTGGCAGGAAGGGTATTGTGGGGATGGGCTCAGCATGGATAGAAGTGTTAATGTGTGCTAATACACTGAAAGCCACAGGACCTTTTTTAGGTGATGGATTGTCACCACTAAATTACTGTGTGTGACAGCTTCAGAACTCCACTACAGGTCAGGAGAGAGCTATCAGCAATAAAAGCTTAAGAGTTGAGGTTTACAAGAAAAACACGGTGAGCCAACAATCAAGTGACACTGTTGTGCAGCTGGCTTTAAGTCATTAATGAAAATAAAATCAGTATGTAAGGCCTCAACGAAGCTCTAGTAAAGCATTAAAGGAATAATTCTTATTTTTTAAAGTGGTGTTCTGTGAAGGTATTATGAATAGTTAATAAATTACCTCAAATAGACTGCAACCAGAGCATTATCAGTTTTGAATATCAGACAGAAGTTGTCTTAGAGGATTTAACTAATGGCTAGTCCAACTTAAGCAGGGCCAATTACAAAGTAAAATGCTATCGTCTTAAAAAACTGAGCTAAGTAACTACCTGATGGAAAGGTAATGCAATGTAAAATTCAACAAAATAAAGTTCACTTGAATCACTTTGAATTTTTTGTTTTTTTACATCACTTTCCTTTTACATCATGAATCAAGAAATGAGCTGTCTATTTACTTGTGTAATCAGCAATTTTCTTTTTTACAGTGCACAATAAAGAAAAAGGGTATTTTAATTGTGCTAACTTTGACAGACCTAGTAAAAAACTAAAAATAGAGCTGGGTTGCAGATATTCAAAGCAAAGATTGCAAAGAACATGTTTAGAAAAATGTTCAGTTGGATTTTCCTGATAGTAACAACACACACACACACACTGTAGTGGACAAAAAGAAAAAAGGTCCCACTCGCTGATCATGTATCAATTTTTCAACCAGACAAGAGAATATTTGTCAGTGGTGGAGCCAGGTTAAATGCATATAACAGATGGCAAATCAATACAAAAGCAATCCAGCTCTCATTGAACAGTTAGCAAGAGAACAAAAAAAATTCAGAAATGTCAAGAATTCCAAATGCTTCAATGGTGGAAGAAACCACCACATCCAGTTTTAAACTGATAAATACATGTGTACTAAAAGTGGATGTTAAGATTACTGTATCTTAAAACATCATGGAATATATACTAACAAAAGAAGAATGGAAATAGTATAAAACTGATATATATGTTTACTGCAGATGCTGATTTAGTAAACAAGGGAAGGGCTCTCTTTGGCAGAGGACATGTCAGGCAGGAGTGACGTGAGCTCTGTCAGCTCCTCACTCACACTCCATCTCAGACTGCTGTATCAGCGACCTCATCATTGATTAGTTTGCTTCTTTGGGGAATTTTAGTTTAATCCTGTCATGGGAGCAGTGAAACCAACTGAATAAAGAAATCAGATGTATAAATAAGCAATGTTCTGCATGAGGACACCAAGGAATGGCACATTGACATAGTCACCTTGAAATAACTCCTTAACTCCCCGCAAAGAGCTATCATTCCTGACCAGAGCTGACACCCCGACACCTTACATCCTTAATGACTGTCTATGTGCTTTTAAGTAGAGTCACTGTATTTTACTGGGTTCAGGGTAAAGCTTTATTTAAAATGGCACAGAGATTTCCTCATCATTTTAAATGGCTCCTATAAAAGTATAAGTGTTAAGGTCGCTGTTAAAGGTTTCATTAAAGGTTGTAATTGCTACTCTGAATGCTGACCCGTCATTCCTTGCTGTTGCTGTCACATGACATGCACACTGTTAAAGACTATTAAAATCTAAAGAAATGTTTTTCAGAAAACACTCATTTGATCCATAAGGAAGATTGTAATGGAGAACGTGTTTTGTCTACTGCTTTACCTGCAACTTTTGAGTTTATTTTTTTACTTTGTAGATGACAAAAAAAGATCTGTTAATAATATAAAAAAGATGATAATTTATTCACTGTTTAGGTGATAATTCTGGCAGCTTAATTTTTTTTTATTCATTTCACATTAGCAAAAACTTCTTCTTTTTTACATCTAATAAATTACTTTCTTTATCTAATTGACACAAGTAGCACAAAACTCTATTTAAAGCTGTCATATGTACAAAAGCACACTATAAAATATAATGATTGTCTAAAATGTGCATTTCTGCACTTCAGACAGCAACTTCGACACTGTTGAGTGAGCATTGAATGGTTCTGTTCTCATCAGTATGCTTTACTTAGTGCTGTTGCTGCTTGCTGGGTCAGGAAACATGAGCTCAGCACCTTGGCCTCAAACACAGAATGGCCATGTCAGCACAGTACGAGGACAGTTTCTACCAGGGTGCATGTATCCAGCATGCTAAAATGTCTACCGAGCTTCCTTGTGGCTGTACTGAAAATAAACATTTTCTATTCCCTATAAAAACTAAGAGGAACATGTACAACATATTACAGCAAACAAGTTCAGAGAACCTTATTGGGTTTTTCTTTTAGTTTTACCTACAATCAGTAAGAAGTAAAGATGAGCCTCACAGTGGGTGTTTCTGGCCCAAATCCACTTGGCACACTCATCATCAAATAAAGCTTTGATGAAGTGATTGCATGAGTGGTGTTTGGGTGGATGGCTTAGAAGGATCAGCACCACGTTCCTTTCACAACTCTGGTCTGTCAGTACAAAGAAACAGAAACTGTGAGGAGAAAGCAAAACATACTTCCAATCACAGTCTGCTGTCAGCAAGAATAATCACCCAACACACAAAGGTCTGGTCTGTGCTCATTTGATAAGAGATGCCGAACCTCCTCCATCACCTGCCCACAATCCATTAAAAGTTTCAAGTATTTCATTATTATGTGTATTACTGAAAACCAATGCTTAAATGTTACTGTGCTTCATTCATCTGTCCCCTTCAGCACATAATCTACATCATCTGAAAAAAAAAACAGTGAGAAATTGTCAAGTGGAGTTATCTAAGGAAATATGAGTCTTTAGTATGATTGAAACAAAAATGTGTGTGCAACTCTGTTTCTGTGTGCCTTGCTTTGAAATTTATGCGCAGACAAAAAGTAAGTGGGAAAGTTGAAAGCCTCTTCAACCTGTTGTTCATATGGAAATGAGCAGTAATGAAGTCAACACTGTCTACTTCAAATCTCTCTGCATAGTCAGTGTGATAAAGGGCACTAGACGTAATTAATTTCTGTCAAAACAGTGATTGCAGAAGGCCAAGGAAATTATGCTACTGACACTGATGAGGCTGTTTTGTGTTGCTGTCAAGTTTCAAGTCCTCAGTAATCTGTCATAGGGTTTACAAAATTCTCAATTTAACTGTTAAAACCTGTCCATGTTGTTCATTCACACATGCATACATGTTTAAGCACTCTTACATACCTCATTATAGATTAAATCATGTAACTCAGTCTGTGAACATAAACTGTGGTGGAGCAGCCTATCAATCCACAAGTACAGTTGTTTTTGTCAATACTAAAATAATTTTATATCAACTTATTGTGAGCCACAACAACAATTTATTGACTGAAAACACATGAGCAGGTCACATTTATGATCTTATTGTGGTCAGTATTTTTCCAAATAATCTCACAGGTTTTAAATCTATTTATTTATAAATACAATAAACTGGTTTCAATAAATTATGAAAGTATAATGTAAAGTTTTGAGGTTTTCGTGTTTTTACTCATGAGAAACATGTATAAGAACTGTCAGAACATACTTGTATATATCAATACACAATGTTCCCTTTTTTTACCATTTGACTCATGCAGCTAAAAAATAAAAGCATTCAATATTTTAAAAACTTGCTATATAACTACATACCCTGCCCCATTTCTGTGTGTTTGTGGGTTTGCGTATGTGTCTGTGTGTGTGTTTGCATTCATGGATCTATTACCAAAATATCTCATGAAACACTGAACAACTTTTAATAAATTTTACAGAAAGTAATCATTGAATATACAGTACATCTACAATTGATTAATATAACTAAATCAATTTTAAATATATTGACCTCAAACCTGGTCTGGTAATAGTTTAGACTGATCCTCAACACAAAATTTAGGTGCTAATAGATTGCTCAAGATTTTTTAAATTTTTTTTATTTTGCCAAAAACTGCTTTGAGTCAACTCTGTCTGTCTGTTAGCAAAAGTCACATAAACAGTTAAACAAATTCTAATGAAACAATCAGGAAATAATTACTGGGTATACATCTACAAATGGTTAACTTTTGGAGCCAACCCAATTCAAGATGGCCACCACAACCAACTGCCCTTAGAAAACACAAAAATGACTATAATTCAGTCAATTTTATTGATATTAAGCTTGAATGTGGTGAGGTTGCAATAAGGAATGTATCAATATACAGTTTTCAACAGCAGCTGCTGGTGGGGCACCGTAACCTTCAAGTAGATCTCATGCAGGCAACTCCACGGTGCTGATAAAAGTGAATACTGAGTACAAGGCTGCACCTGCGCAGCAAAGCCTGAAGGTTTGACAAACACAGACAATAAAATGCAACAAAACCCAGCAAGACGGTGGAGGCTGCACTGCTCTCCCTCAGTCTACTCTACTCTACTACATGACATTAATATGAGACAAGCAGAGAAACAGACAGTGGGGGAAGTGCAACATATGGATTTAAGGGGGTGAAATGGAAAGAAAAGGGAAACAAAAAAAAAACTGACACTTGACATCAGTCACCTAAATGCAGTCAGGGTTCTACCAGCATCAGCACTCTCATTGTTGCCATCAAGCTGTCGGCTCAAACAAATGTGTGCTGAAAGTACAACGTTTACACACAGATGTGAGAATGTAAGCGCTAATCGTATATCTGTATATATACTTGTGAACACTAACGCCATGTTTTTGAGTGCATGAAAGCTTCTTTTCTTTAACTGTGGTGACTCAATTATGCTCAATTAAACCCCCAAACACAGATGCTGCCATAGGTCTTCTTATTCAGGCATTTATATGACGGAGGCCAACGTCCTCTCAGCATCCTTGAGTGCCTGAGATGGGCACCCAGCCAATGACTGATCACCAGCTCGTTCCCTCTTGTCAGCACTTTCGCTCATCCAGCTCGTCATCAGTGCTACACGGTAATAAAACCAATGTCAACCTGCTCCTTGTGAAGTTCACATGAGAGATAAGGGTAGAAAATCTTCCTTCCTCTGGCTTTTTGTTTCAAATTAATTTCCCACCTTGTTCATACACACACCATTTCCTGGAAGGCATTTAGTGCTGACAGCAGGCTAATTTCTTATATCTGTGCCTGATTTAAGCACTCGTTAGGAAGTTTTGCACCTTGAAAGTCATTTTCTATTTTGGCCTTATCGTAAAGCATGTGTTTCTAAACGGGAATGATTGATCTGGTGACGTTATTCTGGAGCAACAGGAGCACTTCTTTTGGTAATTAAAGCAGCATGTGGCTGCCATAAACATTAGGAAAATGGGGCTGTATACAGTGCCAGGCTTATTGCATGGACATGATCATCAGCGCTGTGACTTTGCTCAGGGAAATCTCTTATTGCTCATCAAATGGGGGCTTTGCTGCTGCTAATACCACCTGGCATGTTAACATCAAGTCATCCAGGAGAGGAAACTTTGATGTTGTGATGTCCATAGGAGTTTAGGAACAGACTGTGGTCACACATCAGTACCAGCACCAGAGATAACAAAATACTGTTTTGCCTCCATCTGGATATAACTGAAATCAGGGCTTATTTTCCTTTTCTTATCGTTCAGCTATAGATGAAAGGAGGAAACATCCTCTCACAAGTAATCTTGTCCTCCAATGTCCACTGACTTCTCTTATCCAAATTATTATGTGTGCAACAGACCACAGTATGTTGGAACCAAGAGTAAAGATTAGAAGACTGCAGGTGGGACAACATTAAGCAGAGATAAGAGGAACTCATAAAATAGCAACATTTAATTTCCTTAAAACACAATAGATTTTGTACTGTGCAACTGACCACTATCACCTGGACTGTGGAATCATAACTTGGTTATCGTTTTGAAGAAAATGGAGGTAAGGAGCTTTGGCTGAAATGCTGATTCATGCTAGCAAACGTTTACAAAAACTTAAAGAAGTTAATTTCATATAAAGAGCTGCTGATATTTATTGATTTCTAATTAAAACTTAATTAGCTAAAATTGTGTGTGAAGAACTGCCTACACAGTGAAGCAAAGCAAACTTTGTGTCTCACAGCTCAGAGTCAGAAAGCACAACAAACTATTCTTATCTCACTGGTGCTTTGTAATGTTTTGACATTGCTGCTGTTTATCAAAAAGCATTTAGAAGATTATTAATGCTATTCTTCTACAACTGAATAAAAAAGGACAGAGAGTTAATATGACCTTTGCATACTTTACTTCTTCTAACAAAAGATGAAGAAAATCAGTCCAGTCTTTGAAAGACACCATCAATAGATGGCTCTGAGTAAGACTTTAACAGGTGGATCCAACTCCCCAGGTGTTGCAGCTTTTACTGAGGGAGAACTTTATAAAACTGAAGCCCATATTTCTTCCTCCTCCTCTTCCTCACCGATTGTCCGTATGTCTGCACCTCTGTGTCTCATGACAGTAGAAGCCAAAGTGATGGAGACAAAAGGCAGTTTGAGTATTAATTCAGCAATCACGTCTTCTTTCAAGATCCTTTCACATGCAAAACACCAGGCGGCACGTTGGGCAGGAGGGGACGCTAACAATTACAGCCTCACATTGAGCCACCGGCAGAGAGTCACTCTTCAGTCTGACTGACAAATGAAAGAGCTGAAATAGCCTTCATTTAAAATGGCCACTTGCCAGAATAGGAGGATCAACTCCAATATCTTGTCTCAGATGGGAAATGGAAAAGATGAGCGTGCATGGGAAATTGAGCACACAATTCAGTACTTTACAAAGGCCATTTAGGCTACATGCAAAGAATACCCAGTTGTACTGCTCAGGCTTTAAAGCTCAAATTCAATAGAACATCAAGACAGAGCACAAACCTTCTGAGGGAATTTGCATCAAACTGTTCTTTCCACTGAGGTGAAAAAGTTTCCATGACTAAGTTCTCAGCAAAGATGACAATCAACCAGGGGTGCACACAGGCACACAAACAAACACTGATTAACCAACACTGCCTTGTATACAAAGTGGAAAGAAACAATATATGTCTTGAGATGTGCCTGATTTCTGAAGGCAAATAATTTCTACATTTCTTTTTTTCTGAAGGGGCGCAAATATGGATTCTCAATAATAAATGCTGCTCAGTTTGTTTGACAGTCCTTCGTGAACCCAGTTCTTCATAACTTAGGGAAAAAACAAAACAGGCTTTGTAGAACTGGTTAAGAATCTTAAAATTTCTTAAAAAAGAATGACGTGGCTTCAATGTGTGTCAGAATTATAATTTTTTCTGATCCATTTTTCCCCTTCTTAAAATATATATATATTAAAAAAACTTCAATCATACTAAATTAAAAGTAGGTATAAACTCTTAAAATTGTATTGGGTTCTCATAAATATATATTGTAGGCATTAGAAGCAACACAGGCAAGTTTAGGCAATACTGAAATAACTGGTATTAAAGAACAAAAAAGTCAAAATATACATTAATCAATAAAAACATATATGTTTTTAATCAGGATTTAGGATGCTGTTTGGGCTTGTGAGAGAAGATTAGTCAGTTTCTTAGAATGTGCAGCCTGAGCAGCAGCAACTGCAAACCAGTAGAAAGACTTTATTAAGACGCTATCTTAATAAACAACAATCTTGGTGAAAAAACTAAGTAAAATATAACATGCATAGATTTAAAAGCTTAAAGATGACAATTAGAGCAAGAAGGAAATATCTTACTGTTGTGTGCTTTAGAAGCAGGTAGCCCGAGAAGACACAGCACAGGTATATAAATAACAACTACTTGTGTCTGAGAGCACAAACAGCTGCAGGGGAGTTCTGCGTGCTGCTTCAGGAGCACAAACAGGTTCTTTAAAGGAGAGAAGGATGTGAGGAGAAATTCATTTGTGAGATGACACTCTCCCACAGCCCCAAAGCACAAGCCCCAAGAGAGGGCTGCTGTGGCTCAGTGGAAGGGGGATGGATGTGTGTGTGTGTTTGTGTCTGTGTGTGTCTGTGTAAGTGAGGGCCAGCTTGAGGAAGGGGTGAAAAGATGCAGAGGTGTCAGTGTCAAGTCTCTATGGAAATCAATAAACTCTGCTACATACACAGCTCATCATATCACACATGCATACATGTATCATACATCCATACTCTGAGCAAGGCAAAAAGAACAAGACACACACATACATAGGACTCACAAAGCTGTATGAGAAAAGGAAAAGATTTGCAGAACAACTCTCAGTATTTGTGACTATACTGTCAATTTGATTTGATTTAAACCTAATATAAAAACTATCGGAAAGCAGCAGTATATTTGTATATTTGTTCTTTTTTAAATGTAGCATGAATTGATAAATAAAAATCTTAATAAAACCAGAGACTGATTTAAACTTATTTGAACATGTTCAAAATTAAACTTTAAAAATTTGCAACATATAAATAAATATAGTCCTTTCGCAGTTTAAAGATCTTCTGAATTTAATTAAAAACAGTATTCAAGTAAAATATTTTGTTAGACACTCAGAAATGTTACCTTTACCAAATGTAGATTAGTCTGTTGCATTCCCCCTGAGTCATGATATCATGAGACTTTGGTGAAATAGAATATCACCTTTGAGATGTATGAGTCATTTGTGAGGTCACAAATCAAAATTAAGAAACTAAGATGTAGCATCATCTGTAATCATGGGTACATCTGATCATTTTTCTGTATTGATGGTAAATTAGTCAGCATATTTTAGGTTGGTATTGTGATGTCATACATTTTCCCAGTTTTTCTTTTTTTATGTAATTTGTGCTTTGTCTCAATTCAGCGTCATGACAGAGTATCTAATACTAATCTCACCTTAGTCAACAGTGCAAAATGGTACAAGTTCACAATAAAAATTCAAATGGCTGCATTTTCTTTATTGCAGTTTACATCTTAGTATGTGAGTGCATACACCAATACTATCTCACAACATCTAACTTTGTTGTGATGTTGATGGTCCATGTCTCTATATTTTTGACCTTCTATGTGTTTTATGTTTTATTTCATGTTTGGCCTTGTTGCTTTGGCTACACGTGCTTACACATGTTCCTGGCGACACATTTTATTTTCCAGAGTTGTGGTTCCTGCACAAATGGACACTGTCCTACAAAACAAGAGCAAAAGTCTATGGTGCCATCTGAAATTTTCTAACCAGATATGAAACCACAATTTTTTAAAGATGGGTACAAGTGTATTTATTACATTTTTTATGTGAATCTGTCCTTCAGTTCTTTAGAGTGCAACCTGGCATGTGGATCACCATAATTTTCAAGTGACTTAGTTACTGTAATGAGCTCAAGTTCAAGGTTAATCCACACTGAATACATGTAAAGTCATACTCAAAATGAGAAACTGGAGTTTAGAACAACAATTAAACTTCGTTAGAGCAAGAAATTAGTGAATTTGTCCAAACTATGAAAAGACAACCTTTTTTCAAATGAAAACTCAAACCTCTAAAGAGACAAAAAAGTGCAAGGCCAATATGAAAAAAAGAAAAAAAAAATATAATAACAGAACAAATGCCCAAATTTCCTAGAGCAGATTTTTCATCATTAAATAATAGCCTGAGGGTGGACTGTGATGAGGAAACACTAGCTTGTAATTAAATGGTGACTGGACGGAGCAAGAGGCAAGGAGATGATAAGCACTGGGCTCTGAGCCTCAGGAAAGAAGAAATGTGTCACACACTTTCAACAATATGGTTAGATTTGATCAAATATGTTTTATGTTTTCCTTTTGTGAAAAAACAGAGATGGCACACAGACTATTATTGTTTCCTTTTGCTCCAAAGCAAAAATATGAAAAACACATCACATAACTGGACAAGGAAAAACATGTAGACGCTGTAAAATTTGAAATGTGCTCAATTAGAAAAGTGGTAGCTTAGAATGTCACCAAAAATGACTAAGGAATAATGTTCTGAATTGAATATGAAAGATTACCTGAACCTGGTCTTTACAGTTACTAGTACACATAATCATAAAAACTGTGATAATTTTACTTGAAGGTGTAACAAGCCTGATGAGCGCAGTTTGAGACAGCTTGGTGTCCCTACAGTGTGGAAAAGGCTGAAGCAAAGCCCCCCCAGAGCAGGGATGTTACAGCAGTCTGAGAAAAGATATCAAATAGCTACAGCAGGTTCACAAGTAAACTGAATATAGAGAACCTCAGCAAAATTACCAGCCACAGACAGAGCCAATAATCTATGATTATCATTTGGAACCAGAGATTGACACTGACTGCTCTGCCTGTATAAAATTATCACTGTGAATGAGGAAGTGGAAGTGTTTAAAATATACCAAGATTCAAAGATAGAAATGAAAAAGTTGATAATGAAAAAATGACTTTTTCTTTTGCCCTAAAACCACAAATTTATGATACATCATGATGACCTATGCTCTCAGAGCTAACGAGATGTCATGTGACCACATTAGCTCATTTTAGTTATTGTAGTACTGAAACAAATAAACAAAAAATATGTAAAATGAATAGAGGTAAAGGTAATAACTAGTGAACAAATTACAAAACTCCCATTTCAACAGACAAAACTGAGATTGGTTTGCTTTGAGGAATCCATGCAGACAGTGTTCAAAGAAAAGTGTTAGAGTTGTTTTCTCAGACAAAGCTTTTCAATATGCCTTAATGAAATAAGTGGTGTCATAGATTTTATTATTCTAGAGAAAATAAACATTCCGTCACAAGAATTTCATTATATAAAATGCCAAGTCTTCAATCTTCTCCCTTCTTCAATAGCAGCGCTTACTCCCTTGAGAAAAAAAAAACAAAAAAACAGCAAAAGTGGTGAAATGAGGATTTTTCACCTAAATACAATTACTGAGCATTCTGCAAAGTGCTGTAAAAAGCAATCAGGAATCACTCCTGAAAGTTGGCAAGAGAGAAACAGACTGAGTTTTTAATGTGCTGGTATTTTATTTAGAGTTTTTCATTGGCAAAAAGCTTTTCCTGCCCTTTGCCAAGCAAAGATTGCTTTGTTGCGGCCAGTCAGGCTTTGAATTCTCCCAATTGAGATTGAAGATGACAAAATCTATCCCTGAAAAATAGCAATGACTTCATGGACTCACGCACTTGATGCTAAAGTAGACGGCTTCATTTTTTTTGGCTTTAGCTTCAAATTAAATCAGAGAACAGTGGCGACCTTCAGATATCAGCAGACGCAATATGCTTACTAGATGCATTTGAGAAAATGGCCACTGATCAAGATTTATTGAGTGAGGCTCCGCTGTGTGTCAGGACTGATACATGTCTAATCCACAGTGAAATGCAATGTCAAACTGGTGTGTGTGTGGGCATGTGGTGGGGTCAGCTCATTTATAAGAATGTCTTAATGGCTGTTTGTATCCAAAATGAAGTGGAGAAAAAAAAACTGCAGTTGAATGAGACCCAGAGCCAGAGACTGAAAGGAAGGCCTGAGTGTCAAATAGGGTGCTTATAGTGCAGAACACTAATAAGGAACGCGTCAGCAGGACAGCGGCAGCAGATCCATTCTCCTCCGGGCTTCATCTTGGCAGTACCTGTTATAAACTTCCTCTGCCGTCTTGCACAATTGGTTCTGTAATTTAAAAAGGTCAGCGTGGCTCCTGTGTAATTCAATACTCTCATGGTGCTGTATTAACCACATATTTAATCACCCTCAGGGTGGTATGCAAGCTGAATACTTAATGTAAAGGAAAGAAGTGGGACCGAATGTAAAACACAAGACCTGGCATAAAGTGTATATAAGTTACAGTACGTGGCAGAACTGTTTAAACTGACTTTCAAAAAAAGAGAGAACAGGAGCGAGACAGCTGTAGTAAACTTTTTATGAATAAGTTGATGTTCAAATAAAAATCATAAAGTCAAATTGAATGTTCTGGAGTGGGAGAGGGGTTTCTGTTGCTTTAAATTGAATTTGTCCGTCAGGATGACAGATGCAACATCTTGTGTTACGAAATTTGGCTGTTTAAACAATTGAATTAAAGAGCAGCATCACCAATGAACAATCATCAATTCACTGGCATGAGACACACAGCATAAGGACTATAAAAATGGAATTTCTGCCACAGTAAAAAAAAGTCCAGCATGAAACGAAAGATAAAATCAAAGTAGTTTACAAAAACTGCAAAATCTTTAAGTGCTAATTCAAAAATATTCTAACTTAAATTCTATAAAAGAAATTTAAAAAATAAGTTCAACTATATATGTAATACATTTGTTTCTTTTTTAACAGTGAAAAATGCTGTTAATTTAGGAGATAAGTTGAGCCAGTTAAAGTCCACTTTGTTCAAATGTTCACTCATTCAAGACTCTACTTAATATCTATTTCTCTAAATCAAGTCTTAAAGACTTAACAGGTGAGATAATCATTGTTCAAAACCAAACCACAACCTTGCCATTATTAGCTACACATATAGAAACAATTCCTTCTACTCTAGCGCTTATCAAAATGAAGAAAAATTTAGGACAGATGTAAGTCCTTAAAGACTAGTGTGGGTTTGACGCAGCATGTCGTATCACTTATAAAAGCAGCATGAAGGATTACTTATGAAACTGAAAGGGGATGTACTCAAAACAAAAATAAAGACTGAAGATACCTTTTATAAAATAAAGCAGGGAAACATTGCTGTTGTTAACTGACATCTAATGTAAAGGTCAGTCATGAGGTTTGCAAAGAAATACAAATCAAACTGAAGCCTTGATATTTGTCTCTCATAAGAAGACACTCCATGTGGAATTCAGCACATCTACATCCAACTGTTTATGAAATGTTCCTTCACTATGATGACACATGCTGGAAATACAGTACATAGCTTAGATCTGACAAGCCTCTCTGCTTTGCGTGGATTTTCATTGAAGCTGAACATACTGCTTGAGGCACCTGGTGCCTTAAATAAGAAAAAAAAGTCAATTTCCCAAACCAGTACACTTACTGAGACAATGTCTGCTACTTAAAATTCATCTGGGTATCACCATATTTAGCTGTAAGTGACAGAGTTAGGAAAAAAAGGTTTAAATACTGACAATATATGAATATGGATCCATTCAAGATGAGATGGATTCTATTTAAATACAAGTTGAACTGCTGTCAGTCAGAGATGATGGTCTAGAAAGTCATTATAGAAAGTAGTGATCCCTTACACAAAAACTATACATATACACACACATAATGTTGAACCAGACTACAGGGGGCCACATACCACACTCTGCTTGACAAGTAAATTGCTTCTTGATAGTGCTGGCAAGAGAAAATACAGAAAAAGAAGGTGGCAGCATAAATATAGGTAAAAGAAATGAATGAAAGGTGAAAGGTAATAGAAAGAAGCAGACAAGCCAGAATATAAAAAAGCAGCTCCACTAAGCAGGGCTGCAGGGACCTGTCGCCCTGTCTGATGAGATCTGGGTGGAATCGGACTGATGGCAACATGGTGTAACTATGGTGACTGTCAAAGGTGGTTACAAAAAATACACAGTGTAGGTTGTCCTCTTCTTTCAGTTAGGCATTGTAGATATTTCTGAGATGTTGCAGGAAAAAAGGAAAAAAAAATAGTTCTGTCAAAATATATAGCTACGTCTTACAAAACAATGAACAAGAGATGAGAAGATGAAATTGAAGAGGGAGTTGTTTTGAAAAAAAGTACCAAAAATAGAAGACAAGGGGAAAAAGTGCAGACTTCCTTAACAGATTTTCACTTTAATAATTAAGTTAGGACAAAACTACAGTTGAGTCCTTAAAACACTAACTCTTAAAGTTTTACTTTCTTATTCTCTGAAATTATCAGAATCTTATTTAGCTATTTAGCAGATATGAAGTCAGGAAGCTTCATTTTAAATTATGCAATCCAAATATTTCAGTAATAAAAATAGTTACAGAACTCACTAACACTGACTAATATGAGAGGTGAAACTCCAATACTATTAGACAAGGTGGTAAAGTGAAAATTTTGTTTTCTCCTGCATATTTAAAAGCAATAATTTCATACAACAAAGAAGTTTAAATACATAATGTCACAAGCCAGGCTCACAGAAAAAGCATGCACACTAGCAAACAAGCAGAATCTATTGATTTGTGTTCACAAGCACAATTTCTGCTTTTTTCAGCTACATGTAGACAAAAATCAATAAATAGAGGAACACAGTGTGGTCACTGGATTTTGTAAAATGCTTGTGAAAAAAATGTTGCATCATATTTAAGGTATGGCAAAGTTTTCATCTACAAAAAACAAAGCATAACTGTCAAGCTAAACAGCTGTGAGAGTCCCGTCCAGAGCTGTCACTAATGTTTCAGAAGAACTTTACGCTGAAGCTTAAAGGAGGGGATGTTTGGGTTCCAAACTAGTCATCTGAAGTCAAGCATTAAAAACTATTTGGTTAAGATCAGTAAAATCTGATGACTTCTGTTAGAAATAGGCACATTAAAATATTCTTTACCTGGGTTACCACTTGCCATGTTGTTTCACTTCAGCAAAACACACAAAACATGTTGGACATCAAACATCTTCCTGAAGTACATTATTTTTAAAGTCTTGCTGGGTGGCCTGGAAAAAATAAAGATTTTCTGTTCTTCTATACTGAGACCAAGTTACTTTCCCTTTTTTTATGTGAATACTTTATGTTTCCCATGACATCAGGCTGAATATTATCTGTGTAGCAGGGGGACAGGGGGTGGCTGAAGTTGTAAACAAGGTTGAAACATACACTGATAAAACTGGCATGATTGTTGTTCCATCAACAGAGGGCTCACAACCTTTTGCACATAAACAAATACATAAAACTGTTGCTCCTGTATTTTATTTACCCAGTTCTTGTTTTTTTAGACTAAATAGTCAGGAGCTTATCTCACCATGCCATTCACAAAATCACCCAGTGAATCTAGAACAGCTGTGTAATCAATAGTGAGTGGTTATTTTTATTTATATATTTACTTGTTTTTTCAAGTCTGCCTTTATTAAGAAATGAAGAATGTCTCAAACATATTTTGTCAAAAAGTGTAAAACCTAAATTTTAGTTTTGGACTGTGAAAATATGTGTATATTTTGGTCTAAGAGCTTGACAAACTTAAAGGCTTAGAGTTACATGTTAATACCAAATTTGAAGTTAGAACGAAGATGTCAAGCTAACAAAAGTCAGACAATTACACATTTGGTAGGCACAGATGGATCATGAAAATGGAGTACACAACAAAGTCATAACTGATGGAAGGACATGCCACTTCTGAGAAATGTAAAACATCTTACCTGGGACCAAAGAAATCTCTTCACCCAGAGCCAGCCCCAGCAGAACCATCATTATGAGGGGGGTGGCCCCTGACCAAGTGCCATGCATTACGATGCTCACTGTCCAGGCATCCCTTGATGTTAAACTGTCAAAGGAAATAAAAATAAAACTGTCAAATATTGCTTTTGCAGCTAGCATTGCTCTCATTTAACTGATTTTCAAGATTAATATATCTAATAAATTCTAACATTTAGGTGCAAAGTACATAAAAATGTGAGACTGAACACAGAACAAATAGCAATAGCATGACCAAAATGTGTGTTCATTCTGTTTTCAAACATCACAGTGTACAAAGCAGCTTTTACAACCAAAACTGCCAATTGACATATTTTTTCTTTTATTTTTTGACTCAATGTCTTATGTTGCCTAAATGTTTTGACCCTTGCTAATACTACACTCTCTTTCTATAGGTCCACCATTTTTTTTTGTGGAGTTTTTCTAATTTAATTTCATGCATTTGGTTGTTGGTTTCTCACCTTTGCTGAACAGTCACAAATACACTAAACAACTTAACTTAAGTTGCGTCTCTTATGGTTATATTTCTGTGATTAGAGTACCAGCTTTTGTCCCTTTGTTCTGTCTGCTTTCTCTGTGTTTGGTTCCATTGTTTAATTCAGCTTCATTTTTACACAAAGAGTATTACCAGTTTGCTTTCAAATGGCTTCCATCTGGTTTGTTAATGTTCATTCTGTTCCCTTAGCAGGTTAAAGCTGAAGCAGTAACACACACACCCATTAAATGTCTCTGTCAAACTGATTTCAGACAGGGGAGACAAAAGCATCAGAGTTTAGTGGTGTGTGTGAGACAATGGCACCACGCAGTCATCACCTGCATATAGTGACAAGGACCGTCTGTAGCAGGGAAATAAATCGGAGGATTCTCTGGATCAGCCATCTGTGGAACAACCTGTTCACCCTTGTTTGATTACATCCAGCAGGCCAGGCAGGCCAGGCTCCTGTACATCTCCTTGTCTTTTTCTGTATCCAATTCTCTCTCTCTTTAGACACCCTCACCAACAACCCCCATGCACTGCTGTGCACTGTGATTTTCTCTTTGCTGCCCTTTCCTCAGGCATGACAAACTCATTGACTTGGATATGCTTCAGCTAAAATATGAAGGAATTGCCTCCCCAAAAATTCCAGTAAATTGCATGTACGACTGAGTCTACACAAGTCTTGCATCTTAAGATGCAATGAAAATTTAACCCTGTCTCTCGACAATGTGCGTTAATGAAATGGAAAGACATGTTTACGTGATATTTTTTCTGCAATACCACTAATGACACAAAGATTTTTGCACAAGAAACCACAATTTTTCTACATTGTAAAAAAAAATGTGTTAAGATTAAAAAAACTTTCATATATTTAAATTAATTCAACACCAAACAAAGCAACAATTTGTTCTGCCTAATACAAGTTCTATTTTTTGGTGCCATCATTTCTTCTTGTCTCTTTCATCTCCTTTCTGTAATACATTTGCAGCAGAAGGAAAGCACAATCGTACCAATTTGCTTTTTCCCGCAGTCTTATCGACGAACTCTCAATGGACACTTTGCAGCCCTCTTATATACATTTCCTGGTTTCAGAATTAGAAGAGATACTGAAAAGGTAATATCAGATCTCAAGTATGGAGAGCTCACAGTTGCATTTGTGCTACTATAACCTCATTCTTCCAGTGTTGCAGTGGAACCAAAGACTGTGTTGTATTTGTACAATTTACATGTAGTCACGACAAGTGTATTTGCAGCTAAATGTCTGATAACAAGAATCTCTCTTATACTGAAAGATTCCAGTCCATTCACTCCACCCAGGATCCTGGAGAAGTGGCAGACTTGGTTACCCCACTTTTCTTGATAATTGTGTCAGATAAACACTGCATCGTTCTTTTGCAGGCAATCTGATAAATACCCAATTACCAGTTGGGGACCGGGTCAGACAAGTGGGCGCCAGAGGTCTTTGGCTCAGGAATGTGGGATACATGTCAGTGAGATGGCCTTTTCAACCCTGACGCAAGTTTGGAGCTGAACTCGTAATTCAATGCATCACAGAATGCCATTTGATTAATGAATGAACAAATTAAAGATAAAGGAAGATTTATTCTGGCCCTCCCTTCTGGAAACCACAAGCACTGGTTGAGATTGACTATGAAATGTCCCACAGTCCAATCAATGACTATTTCTCCATCTTTATTATTCAGCCCACTTACATCAAAAGAAATGAGATGTTTTACAGGACTTGTTTCTGTGCCTTCCACTGCATTCACTACCAGATCAGCTTGAGAGGAATGAAAGGCCCTTATTGTCTCTCTTTATCTGACTCAATGACTGTTGAATGGATTCAAGACAATTAATCAGGCAGTGACAAGAAGCATTGCTGCTGGCTCAGTGACCAACTCCCACAAAAGACAGGAACCATCAGCACAACAGTCACTGCCGGCAAATTGATTTTCGAACACCTAGTAAACCGAGGCAATGCCATTCAAATTCTGCTGTTTCTCATCTTGACATGTCAGCATGACCCAGTTACCTAAACCTCAACACAGATCAGTCTGTTGAGGATACTATAACTTTGCCACCATAGATTTATTTTCTCATTTTGTAAAGGACTTCTTTTTCTGATGAATTATTGATGATGTTTCATATACTTGACAATTTTCTGGTTTGTGGATAACTTAAGCAGAAGGCAATTGAAGACATTTGAGGTTAAAAGTGAATTTCACAATACCTGTGGGACTTTTATTCATCAAGGTTTTTTTGTTTGTTTGTTTTTTGTTGTTTTTGTAATTCATTTTGGTTAAGTGAGAATGGGTTTTAAGCTCATGGACAAAGTACGAAATTGCAAAACAACCCATGCAACCTGCTTCTATTTTGTCTGGAATTACTCATTAAACTTTGCACTGGACATCTATAGAATTAAGACAGGGTTTTCTTGGTGTATAGAAGTACCTGCAAATCTCATTAGGCTCGATTTGCTGTGTAGTGTTATGTCAGTGACATTTTTGATGGATAGCTCCTATGCCTCTCTTTGATGTCACTATGGCTACTCCTTCCTCATAAAAATGCCAACACTGGATTAAACATCTTACATTTACATTATGCAGCTTCACTTCATTACAATAAAAGGATTAACCTGCCTGCTATCTGGAAGGTGATATGTAGAGAGGGTGGCCGATGCAAGGCTGAACCGTCATTCCCCATTTGCGTAATTTACTTTCCCTGTGAGCCTCCAAGTTTTGCAACTGGTCACCCACACTCCAAGGGGGACTACAGTTCATTCTGAGGCAACACTGGGGGTTGAGAAAAAGTCTTTAGCCATTTGGACTTCCTGCAGTTGACTTACATAATATGCCTCATTCTCCACGGGGAAGACACATGCTTTACTGTTCCACTTTCTGTACACTGTTAGCAATCAGTAAATATGATTGTTTTTAATAGTGGAAACTTTAGCCCGCAGTTGTATGGTCTGTGTTATATAGAAAATTGCAATATTTTTATAGGATTGAGGGTTTTTCTATTTAGTACTGGCAAAATGTTGGAGGAAAAAAAGAATAGGAGTATGTTGAACAAGCTCAAAGCACTTGGGTGTTGCCGGGAAAATGAGCCTGATCACATACTGTTTCCCCATAGCAATCTGTCTTCTCACGAATGTGATCTGTGATAAATTAAAAACTGATTATTTCTAGAGGCAGAAACCAAGCACATAGCCTACACTTTCTTTTTCTGTGGCTATGATGGATTAGTTCGTAGTCTGCATGTCTGACCTGTCCCCATTAACTGCACAATCATGGAAGCCACAGGTATAAATACCTCCTATCAAGACGCTATCTCTGACAACTCCTAATTTATGTGAATAAATACCTCACAGTCTCATTAAGAGACAATGTCATTCTTTTAGGAAACAGATGGATGATTCTTTGATGCATTTAAGTGTTGTTACAGACTTAAATCACATTTAACATCAATAAATCACAAACAATATATTTTTCAAATTTAGAAGACATTTTTCCTATAATTTAAACTGATTGACTGAAAGGAGCATGTATCTGTAAATTCTATATTCCACTTTTAAGATAAATTAAATGATTTACAAAAAGATCAGCATGAGTGTCAGAATTACAGTAACCAATGCTTTTTAAAGAAACATTGAATCTGAGAGCACATTGGAGCTCACATGAACTGTCCTTGAGCTTCCACAAAGCTGAGACTTTTACATTATGGCCCCATTCTCATGTGTCTGAGCCATTTTCCCTGGGTTGGCTTCATTTGGAAGGCTTACAGCGCAATTTGTCTGCAGTGATTGGGTCTGCCTGAGTGGGAACAAAGGCTGACCGCCTGGCTAGTGTGTCCTTTTGTGTCCCATATGTCAGAAGTCTGCCACACATACAAAGCAGCAACTGCCAAGAGCACACCAGTCATTATCAGCTGTAGAATCACTGTCATTATCCTGCTCCAATCATAACTCTAATTACAAAAGTTGCTTTGTAAGCAGGTAGATTACGCAATGTTAATTACTGGTGCACAATGGGACAAGTGCATGTTCAAATGCCACTTGCTATTGTAGCCAACACAAAAGCAACACACATTTTAACCCTCTGGCATATGCAAAGCACCTCCACATCCCTTGATAGTTGATTTAAACCCCTCATGCAATCACTGGTCATTAATAATATCTCATTAATAACGGCTACTGTATAATAGATCATCATATTCTGTCACTAGATTATGTGACAAAAGCCAGTATGCCTGAGAGTTAGTTTGTAAAATGATAAAAATGTAACTTTCAGTCCCATTCTAAAGAAAAAAAAAATAA
>JAOXNZ010000091.1:6920962-6936829 GCA_028566095.1 Kryptolebias brasiliensis
ATTCACCATACTGTTTGTTCATTTTAAAACAAGCACATATATAAGAGATTTTCAAATTATTTAGGCAAACAGAGAGAATATTGAACTGAATAGCCCCTGACTTTCATACTACACAGTGTTATCTTTGCACCTACAAGCTCCAAAAAGGTTCATTAACACAGATTGCCTCATTACCACAATGCATGGTTACCAGGTAGCCTCAGTAATTACTGTGAGGTGCATGTGAAAGAAAAAAGAAGCAATAATCTTTTTTCAGGGTAAGTATAAACCAGAACGAGCAATCTCCTGAGATGTGACTGTTGATCTTGGTGAAGAAAACACTCAACTTCTGAATACTTTTGACAAAAAGAACGAAAGAAATAGTTTGTCTTTCTTGTGAAAACAGTAAACAACTTTAAGATAACCTTTAATTGACAAAATAATCCCAACTGACCTACAAAAATATATATATATATACAATAAAAATGTAACATGTAATGACTAACAATGACATTTCTGACCTACCAAAAAAAAAGCTTCAACAATTACCATAAGCCTTCTATCTTTAAAGTTCTTGATTGTTTAAATACTGTTCAAAGAAATGTATTGTTTTCCGTTAATGTAAATTTAACAGTAAAGACGCCCCGCAAGTTTTCAATGATTTTAATTAGTGAAGAAGGAGGTCAGGTCATAACTCTGTTATCTTTAAGCCCTTTGCTGGCAAACCATGCAGTAATGAATTCATGCATGAGATGGAACATTGTCCTGCATAAAGACCAGGGTCTTAGTGAGTGCTACTTACTTTTTGCTCTACCACTGTTTCAATATATATTGTGCAAAACACATCACATGCTTGATTTTTAGTCAATTTTCAAAACAAAACAATTATCTCCAGCAGTCACTGTGCGAGAGGCGGGGGACACCCTGGACAGGTGGCAAATCCATCGCAGGGCTAATGTATTCTACTCTCTAATTTATTAAGATCTATTTCATCTATCTGTTTATAAAACATTAGAGAACCTTTATTCTGAAATCTCTTGGTCCAGTAAGTTATATATTGTCAGGTACAAGAAGCATTAAAAGTTCATAAATGGTATTGATTTGGAATTTCATAACACTCACTTGAGTAGGAATTATGTAAGCAATAATACTTTCATTATCTTAGCAGAAAGTGCAACCATTATTTCTCCAGTTTTGTTTAGTTTGCTGTTTGTAAATGACAAATGTGGCATTTTACTACAAAGCATTTGTTATTATCATGATCCAACTGGCATAATTTCAGCTGTGGAGAAGATACATGTATTAATGATACTTTCTTTGTTTATGTTGAGTATTTTCTCATCTGTGGCTGAGTCATAACTCTGGCGGTGCCATTTTAAAAGGCTGATGTGCATTTTAAATCCATAAATCATCTATTTTTTCTCTCCTAATACCATATCTAATACAATGCCAAAATCACACTTTGAAGACAGCTTAATAATCATCCCCTCTGAGCACATGAATCCAAAAAAAGTAACGCTTTTAACTATAGACCAGTCTGAAGCGCACATTTGAAATCAGCACATATGCAGCATGTATGAGGCCAATGTCTGAAGCTTGTTAGTTTGGGATAAAGACTACATGTCCAGGGAAACAACTTGGATGGCTTTGTCTGATGGTAAACTTCCCAAAAAAAAGAAAAATCTCACAAATCAAAATGTTATAGTAGTCTGTCTTGTTTATCCAGTAAATTTGGTTTCATAAAGCCACTAAGAAACCACAATAAGCAGACAGAATGGAATCAGGCTAGTTCTGGCATTCCTAGAACAAAACTCAAACCTCACCAAAATGCTAACAGTTATTCTTTATAACATAAACCAAGTCAGTATTAGGTGAGACATAAAGTAGATAATAGATAAGATTCATGGCTTCACTGCTGATCTCTGCTTTATTCACTTCAACAATTTTACAAGAAGACTCATATATCAATATCCCTGTCAGTGTATTAGTGTTAGCCAGGTAATTATTGTATATGATTTTAAATAAATAAGAACAAAAAATAGAAGTGGTGGGAAAATAACTACAATTTTACAGCAGGTAATCTTCAGCAAATGTAAATTTTAATGCAATAAAGCAGTAGCAGTATCGTAATGGATAAAGAGTTATATATAGTCTTCAGTCATTTGCTCAAGCCAACCTTAAAAGTTTTTTTTATACAATGTGTTTTAGAAATTAGGGGCTACTATATATCACAAAAGTCCCTGGAAGCTAAGGTGGTGAAAAGGACTCATTCAAGGCACTCACATGAAAAATGAAAGCAAGAACCTGCTGGTGTTTCCCTTTATAGACTTCAGTAAATTTAGAGCAAGAGAGATATTGTCTGTCTAATAGCACAAAATAATTATATTGACATTAAACTAATGTCATCCAACAAGGCAAAGCTGGTGAAATATTATAAAGAGGAAACACTGGAAAGAACAGCATAGGATGAATAAAGTAGATTAACTTTGATTTTTAAGATCATTTTGTCAACTACAAGCAATGTTCAACTTGCATTATCTTATATATTGTCTGTTTTAAGTAGTGTGGGAGAACAGAATTCTGAAACTAGAATTAGATAAAACACAATTAGAAATATTTCAACATAAAAAGCATCAGCCAGGGTCATGAGAACAGATTGGATATAAAATACTCTCACTTCTCTTTTTTTCTACATGTATAAAAAAAACCCACAGATGATTGCAAAATCATTCCACTAACTTGTTAGAAGTGCTTTTGTTATACACCAGGTCAAATTTCTAAAATACAAATCTAGCACTAATGTTAGCCCAACTTTACTTTGTATTGTATCCTGAGATAAAGAATGTAAATATTACTAAATATTCAGAAGACGTTAAAGGTGAGTGTTAGAGAATAAGAAATCAAGAATTGTCAAGAATGCAATTACTTTTAAAAGGCCTATACAACAATCTCGCTAGTACACTATTAGGAGATGGTCTGACTTCATTGTTTTATTATGTGACATATTGCACTCTCCCAAACATCTTAAAACTTAATCATTTTCTGAGCTTTGTTGATGACTCTGTTAATATTTGTTTCCTGAATGAAAAACAGCACAATGACATGTCACATCAAAAAGGTGGCCAATCATAGATTTAAAAGCTCTTAACATCTAATTAGCCTGACTAACTGTTTTAGTACTTTAAACTGCCAAAGTGACACTTTGGCCTTCAAAGCTATCTACCAAGATAATGGAATAATTTTGAAAATGACTGCCACAGTTTGAAAAATTACTAAAGACAACATGTAACCGATAATAAATGCATGCTGTCTCTTGCACCCAGATATAGATGGATGTCTTTGCCTGCTGATTCTGAAAAGTTCATTACAACAAGCAGCAATGCCCCAACAAAACCTTTAAAGGGGTGGGAGGAAAACATCTTGGGAGGACAACTACTTTCCCGGCCCAGTGGGGAAGTAACCTTGGCACAGTCATCTATCTTAGTTACACAGGAGTTAGACCTACTGACACACAGAGAAACTGTGCCAGTCCATGCAATATCTGCAACACTGCTGTGATACTACAGTACAATAAATAAATGGATGGAGGGCATCTAAAAACTCCTGAAAATATAACTGGGATAGGATGAAGACAATAGATTTCCAAATGTATGAGTATTGGGGGTTGTGGCATGTTGGTCAGCCAGTACAAAAGGATGAAGCAAGGTTAGAAATAACCGAACCCCACCACAGGTGACTTCTGACCTTGTGTGTCAGGTGAAGGTACAGGGTGAACAAGGTTATGATAGAGAGACAGACAGAAATGAGAAGTCTGGGGAGAGGTGGGAGGAAAGGCGGGACGAGGGCGTCACTGCAGTGAACGCTCACTCAGTCACCTTGAGCCTGGCTGTGTTTACGGAGCTGTCAGTAACATGGTGAAGCTGGTCCCAGGAGACACAGGCCACCAGGGCGATGAGAAAATAATAGCTTCTTCTGTCAGAGCTTCAAGGGACAGGGGTCTGATGGACATCACTAGGAATTAAAGCCAGCTTTTGGGACATGTCCCAACCTGCACACCTAAATACAGACACTTAAACATTGGATAAGGAGGAAGAAAAACATACAAGTCTAACTACTGGTATCGATATTTATTGCTTTGATTCTTGGTAACATTATTGAAATAATGAGCCAAAAATTGTCAAGTTTTAAAACGTCTTTGCACTAACAAAGCTCTAAAACACTGTTTCATTTTAAAGGCAAAATGCACCTGATACATCTTATTGTTGCTTTTATTTCCTGTCAAAAATCAACAATCTAGGAGATTTGAGACATTCTTTTAATGTATTTTTAAAGCTGAAACTTATAAAAGCAACTTCTTTAACATCAGCTTTTTTTCATATCTAAGATCTTTATACACCTTCTAAAAATATTGAATGTTCACTTATACACCTAGTGGACTTGTGGATTAGTCGATTTAGGAACTACTATTGTTGTCACAGCTTTGTCAGCCAGCTTTGAAGTTCATAATGCCTGACTATCTATGAATGCATCAACAAAGATAACTCTCATTAAATTGAACAAAAAGAAATACTGCATTGAAAAAAAGTGATTGATTTTCTGTCTGAATATTTTCAAGGTTCCACAAGTTGATTTTCATATTGCAGCTTAATAAACAGCTACCAGTGGCTGCCAGGCAGGATGAAAATCAATTTAACAACTTTTTTTAATGTTTCTGAAGATAGTTCTGGTTTGCTTTGAAAGCAAGAAGTGCTAGATTTGACATAAAGCCCCTTCCCTTATTAACTCCACAAGGACATGATGCTGTAATGAAATCCATTGCCACTGTGGAGTCAGCATGACCACTGGTGATGAACACAACTGGAAACCACTGCTCCATCTATAAAATCTGACTTTAAATCAGGGTGAACCTCCATTAAAAGGTTGAAAGATAGCCTAGTGGAGCTCATCATTAGTACAAACACTCAGAAATCATGGGGTAGCATCTGTTTTCTGCACATCCTCCCACATCAATGCTCAGAGCAGTAGGCCTCAGGGAAGAGGGGGCGTGCACACAACTATTCCCCTGCCCCTTACCATGAATAACAATCACTACCTCCAGGTAATTAAAGGGGACAAACGATGTCCATGGGGCCACACCAGCCCATCATTAGCAAAGCACAACTATGGCAGGATGTGTACACACAAGAGGAGAAAGAGACTCTTCACACATCCATTCAAGAAACATAATGGTCATTGATTTGGAGTGGTCTACCACAGAGCACATTTCAATGCATCTATTGCAAGGATTAATCCATGTTTCTTTTTTTTTACCTACCTGAGTTAATACAGTGCTACACACACACACACATTATGCTTTGTTCTCAGCTGGCTCAGAAAGGGTGTCTACTGCCTTTGTCTCTGCCGGGGGCAGAGGCAATGATGAGCTGCATAGTGATGACCCGGCCTGTGTTACGGATCTCAGAGGCTGCACACAAGACATGTGCAAGGCTCACAATAACAGATGGAAGTTTACAAACACATCATGCAAATTGATGTGCACGCATACACAATTAGAGTAAATTTGAATTTGCTGCAAAATTAGAGCAGATTGCATATTTGTGGCTCAAACTAACAATCGACAGTAGCTAACTCTGTGTACTCTTCCTGATGCATATTGGAATTGGGTATTGACATCAAACACAGAGTTAGTGTTGAGCACGCACAAACTTTGTGTAAAGATACTGGTGGAGACAAACAATACCATGAAAAGAACTTGCTTTCTGTACCCAAACCAATTCTTTCACACAACAGAAGTGACCTTGATTTTGTACTATTGATGAACAGCATAATCAGTGATGAAAAATAAAAGATATATGTTCTTCATGACATAATGTATGTTCCACAAAAAACAGGGAGCCTGTGAAGAAGGCAGATTGAAAATCTCCAAAAAGTGAATCAGATACTTCTGCTAGTCAACAGCGACATCACAAAAACCTGAAAAGGGGGAGGTGGAGGAGGTTGAGGCAAATGGCTATAAAAACAGAAAAAGAGGGGGCACTCTTTTATTGATAAAAAATTAGACTGAGCAGCCCCTCGTTGCCTCAGCTCAACATTTCAAACTGTGTTTGAATCAAAGTTAATACAGGACACTTCTATACAAAAAGACACTTTAAAAAACCCAAAAAATGAAAAACACTCCAGTGCCTCCCACTGGGATCCAAGTTGTTTTATGACTTTAAAACCTGCTAAATAATGCAGCACCTTACCACAAGAGGAAACACAAAATAATAGACCACAGATACCCAGCCAAATGCTGGGTAGTGTGGGTGCCACTGATGTAGAGTGTGTCTAGATCCTTATGTGGAGGTTTATCACAATAAGAGTGTGTTGCAGGAAGGGGGAAAAGAGGAATCAAGATATGGTACAGAGCAGCACAGGAGGATGAATTTTCATGCTGAACATTGTGATACTTAGATCTGTTATGTTGCTTGAAGGTACGTAATGTGATATGGATAATACAAGCTTAACATCTAATCTAGTATACAGTTAAGGTGAGAGACAAACTAAGTTACAGTTTTAGTAATGTTTATTTATTTATTTAGCTGCATTCTTGTCAGTAAGATTACACAGAAATAGCCAAGCTCAATTTTACCAAAATTAGGTAAATATGAGAAAAGAAAGAACAAATTAAATGTTAATTCAAATCATGAAAGCTTTCCCTTATCTTTGTTTTATATCGCTTAACCAAATGTAGTTGGGCAGCACGACAGCTTAGTGGTTAGCACTGTTGCCTCACAGCAAGAAGGTCCTGGGTTGGACCTGGGGTCTTTCTGTGTAGAGTTCAAATGTTCTTCTTGTGTTTGTGTGGGTTTTCTCCGGGCACTCCGGTTTCCTCCCTCAGTCTAAAAACATGCATGTTAGCTGCCTCCAGGCCCAGGGCTACATTGAAAAAGAGATCTGAGATCTCAATGGGATTTGACTGGTTAAATGAAGGTTAATAAATAAATAAATAAAGTTGGTTAGGTTTTCAACATTAAGTACCTGATGAAGGTTAGCTCATCAGCGTATGTCACAGAGTAGTTGTCATTTTTTTGTTTGAGAATGTCCATATGATGCATGAAAAGTTTTTCTGAATTATGAAATAACTGCATTATTCAGTGACTGGGTTAGTGAATGCTGAATTTATTGACATTATATTTAAACCAAATTCTGCTTTTTAGCATTAGCAAATCTGAACTTCACTTGGAACGTGACACTTTTTAAAAAATATGAATTCTTAGAAGGAGTTGACAGTGAAGAGCAAATGGATTTCTGAGCATTACATTCAACAAAAAGTGTTTCAAAGTAAGACAGCTTTGTTCATGCTGAGAACACAGACAGGCAGAAATCTTATTATCTGATGCAGAGGCATGAAGCAGCTTACAGAATGGTGAACAACAGAAACCTCTAGACTGGACATCAGTTCATCAAAAAGGCTTACATACAAAACAATCCCATTAACATTAAGTGGGAACCAACAATGGGGCCGCTCCAATCTCTGTAACATTTTTATTACAGTGAGGAAAAAGGACTGAATGTCTCAATCCCAACTAATCAAAACTGTGCTTTATGTGGGTTATATTGCTGTAGTTTTAAAGCAGTAAATGCACTCTGATTCTGAGACAAATCGTTGAGCACACACTTTCAGCTACATTTTCTATCTCTTCCATTTCACACTTTATGGAGCTGTGTATCAGTATGGCATTACAGACTTGTGAACACACTAAATACCTCTTTCATGACAGTAAGTTCTTACAGTAAATAGAAATCAAATCTACCAAAAAAATAACAGCAAAATACACTAATAGCCCTCATAAATAAACCCAAAGTCCCATCAATAGCTTGTATTTTAAATATGAACACATGCAGTTGTGTCGAGCTCAGACACAGCCTAAATGAGTGATTAAAGATGTATTTCCAAGCAACTCTAAGCACATTAATGCACACAAACGTAAACACAAGCAGAGTGCATTGCAGCAGATTTTGGTAAAGCATTTTTCCACTTAGCAGCATCAATCTCCACATGGCTCTGCAAATTGTGTGTTTGATTTACGCAATGCTATATCTCCTTGAGAGGCAATCAGAGGATATCTTAATCCACATCTTTGATCATTATCTCCTTCATCACTTCTTATTTTTCTTAACTGTTCTCAAACTTTCTCTATTCCTCTTCTACTGTTCCTTTGTTCTTATAGAATAAAGTGTTAAAAAATTAACTAAAAAAATAATGCTTAACTAAAATTATGACATAAAATTATGATAAAAATACAAAGCTATCTACATAGAAACTTGATTGTCTCATGGTATCCAGCAAGAATACAAAGAAACATTTAAAATTGTTCTTTTGCTATAACTTCCCACTTTAGAAAATATGCCCTTATTTCTTCTAGAAATAACTAATTGACTTGCCATCATAAGTGACTGACATACCATCCACAGGGCACCATTATGATGGTGTCATGAGGGAATGATGAGACCTGATGACGGCTAGCAGCACTCGACCTTTTGCATGTGAGGTCAGGTGTCAGAGGAAACAGGCTCTCCATGATGTAGGACCCACAGCCTCGGGGCTCTGTGGGGATAAGCAGCAGACAACCGGGAACCTGGAGGTTTTTCAATCACGCAACCTTGCAGGACAGTGGTTTCATGGGTTTTGCCAGTGAAATGAAAAATAAAAACAATAAAATAGAAATCAATCGTCATCAGCCTCAGGGCGTTCAAACATCTTTAGGGTGGAGGATGATGAAGGAGAGCGGTGGTAACTTCCTTTATCATTTTCCACTGACATAAGGTTATTAGGTTTTTTTCAGTGTCTGGTAGGGGGATGTTTCCTGTACTAGAAATGAGCAGATCTGTTGGCTTCATTAGGTTTTTTCAATCCTTTTTACCAGTGAATACAAATCAGTAAAAATTAATCTTTTTACAAACAGTCAGACTGACTGCGAACACATTGCTAACTCTGCAGTGCAATTCTGAGGGATTTATGAGCCTTTCAGAGAATCTTTATTCACACATTAGTTAGTGTTGTTGGTTTTGCTCACTGGGTATTAATGTCTTCTTCATTTTCCACTCCCTGTCTTGTTTCCAAATATCACTAATCCTGTTAGATGAAATCTATTAAAGTTTCAGCTTTGGCACCGCCACACATAAATTTCCAAGTCTGGCGATAAGCCCCAAATTTGCCATGAAGGCATATCTGCTCTGCCTCTCTGGATTAGAGAGACTTATTGAGGCAACCACAGACATGTGACCAAGCAGTTTACAGAAGGCAAAGTCACTCATTCCACAAATAAAGAAAAGCTGACAAATTACTGTATTTAACCATATATCTAATTATTGCTAGCTGCCAAAATAAAAAAGTGTTTGTGTGTCTGTCTGCTACCAAAATATCTCATGAACCACTGAATAAATATTAATGAAACTTGCAGAAAGTAATCTTTGGATATACATCTACAACTGAGGAAATTGGAGTCAATTTGGTTCAAGATGGCAACCTATAGCCATTTGTCCTTAAAATAAAATACAAAATGGCTGTAATCTAAAATTTGGTGTGAAAGTAGCAGAGACTCCTAAACACATATTCTGAGCAGTAACCGATTGTCAACTATCTTTGTTTAAATTTTGCCACTAACTATTTGGACACTAACTGTTGGACTTTGGAAAAGTTGACAAGTTTGATTAAAAAAAAATAACATAAAAGTATATGTTAAGTTTCACTTGAAAAGCATTCTTTTGTAAACTAAGAAAATCAAATGTGATACTTGATAACTTAAGTGATTAGTGGCAAATATAACTTTTTTATTTCTTTTTAAACAAAGACGACTTGTTTATTTGAGACACCTAATTTTACAATTACCCAAAAGATTTTATAGTTTAATATTTAAATAAACTATAGCTTCAAAACGTCCTCACAATGTTACCTTTAAGTAGTTTTTTCTTTGTAAAACAAACAAATTTTAGCTTGTAATACAATTAAAACCACATAATTTGTTAAAAAAAAAACTCAACCATTTCATCAATGCAGTGGAAGAAAACAGCAGAAAGATTATGAAAAAAACACACTTTGTTGCTTTTTGAGAATGTGGATCACCCTGTAAAGTCCTGACCCACTGCTATTTACTGCAAACATTGGCAGCTCTCAAACAGCAGTCAAAGAAAACAGGAGGCATCGCCACAAAGGAAGCAGAGTGGACAGCTTTCCACTTGTCTACAAAAATCCTAACAGGTATGTTGTATACCTCACGGATAGACATTGAATTATGAACAATCAAAAAAAAAAGAAGAAGAAAAAAGCTTCTCCTAGTGGGTGATTAGAACAAAAACTGTTTCTTCTGCAAACACATGTACGATACCGTGTGGTTAAGTAAAAAATAGACACCGTTTCATTTAAATGTGCCCTAAGTTCACAGAACTACCTTGTAGGAAATCAAACACCCAAAAAGACGGAAAACTTTTTAACTAGGACACCCTGAATTTTATACATAACACTATAACATTTTCTATTGTTTCCACTTCCACTGATCCTTCTTCCTTGCGCAGCGCCCGCAGGGATCCTGCCATCAGCTCATCCTCCGCGAAAACCGTCGATCATTCACCTTCTGAAGGCACAACTATGAAAAGCCTCGTAAGGTTTAGCTTTTAAATCATAAATGTGTGTCTGTAGAAGCAACAACCCATGTGCACATAAAGTCTCAGTCTTGTCTTCCTTGTCCTGTGATGCAGCGAGCCATGTGGCCAGCTGGGAAACTTTCAGCACCACAGAGAGAAGACAGCTCCGCCAGAACGCTGAGCGTCCTGTCAGTCTGTCAATCAACAGGCTGCTTTGACAAATACCACACAGACACACAGCTGTCAAATCACAGAGAAACCCCATACCAGCTGTGTGAATGCTTTTAGAACAAACATATTATTTTAAACAAAACAAATTTTTTATGTTTTTGTAATCTCCCGCATATATACCACCAGTCGTCCTACTCTGCTTACGCAAAGTCTAATTTGAGCTTCTGCGTTTATTCAGGAACAACTGCAGCCTTTTCTGTATGAATCGCCCACATACACACCCACAGAACAGAGCATAGTTTGCCTCCGCACCGGCACATACAGCATCACGCACCATTTTCACCAAACTCCACGCGTGTCTCTACTCAGCAGCGCTCCTACAAGCAAAAGTTAAAATTTCACTCACCTTTCCAAAACGACGCAAAGCTTACTACAAGCGTTTGCCTCCTAAAAGCAGAAGTGACCCATACCGGCGGCTCCGTGAAACTTTTATTCGCTGCGCGCCTGACTGAGTATACGGCACCAGGGAAAAGGTAGAGTCTGCAACTGAACGACTTGAGTCGACGCTGGGGATCCGATTTTTAGAAACCAATCATTGTTAGGTGGAACAAAAGCAAAGTCCTTTGACAAAGTTTATCCTTTAGAGGGAAATTAAAAAAATATAAATCCTATGCGGTTATGCGGGCTACAGCGCGGTCAGTGCAGAGGTGGAGACTGAAGAGCCAAACGCATACAGATCTGTCCATGCTGCTTTAGCAAGGAGCAGCCGCGTCATCCTCCCTGGGTCCTAACGCTGCGCTAAAGCACCAGCGTCAATCCCAGTACCTATCAGCATATGATAAACAGAGCCCCCCAAAAAAGGTTCGGAATGACAGCAATTCTAAATGTTTGTGTTCCTTCGGGTGCAACTTCTAAACTCTCACGAAAAAAAGACCTCTCTATTTTTCTTTTGTACTTCGTCTCAAAGTGTCCGGAATTTTCAGAGGTTTTTCAGTAGTTTTTCGGTGGTCAGCCACTTGTAATCCTAGGCTGCAGGTTCGAGCCCAGGATGAGGCAGGAGAGGCATAAAACATTTGCCAAATCTTTCGTGCGAGTTTGTTCTCTGTTCTCTGTGGCAACCCCTGAAGCAGGAAGAAGCCGAAACAATTCCCCCTCCTTCTTCTGTTTAACCTGAGCTAATTAATTAAGGGTTTAGTCTTGGTAAAAATCAGGTCTTTTGCTATCACGACAAGACAACATAACCTGTTTCACGAACTGCAACTGAAAGATTATTCATCACTTTAAAAAAGCAATTAAAGTTCTAGAGGAGGACTCAAGTAATCACGTGATCAGCACGTGCGTAATCAGGTTTAAAATGGGATCAAAGTGTGCAATTGGACAAGTTACATGCATGCACCCACAGCCTCACAAGGGAGTAAACTACAATAAAGGCTGATTTGGAGTTTGAAACAACAACTTATATTTTATGCAGATGTAACCCAGTGTCTTTAAGAACAGTTTTTAAAATACAGATGAGATGCTCTTTTATGGATCAACTAACTGAAATAAAATAATATAATATAAATATAATATAATAAAATAAAATTTAATGCAAATATATGATGTTCTGACTTTATTGTTTTAGGTATAAAGGTGAAAAATGGAAAACAAAATTTTTGGTGAGGCAAAAATGTGCATCATTATTATAAGTGCAACACTTTCAAAAGATCAGCACATCACTTTTTTAATTCTCCAAAATTACGGGATGACATTAATTAATGACATTTGTGCATTGTGTTTTCATTGGAAAGGACGTTTCTTTTTTTTTTTACTGCATTGCAAAATCTTGCAAGGACAACAGATTTCACTTGGCTTCAAAATTGAATTTCTATTTTAATGCATTTATGTATTCCATTATCCACTCGCATCAGCCCATCAGTTCATGCATTATGCTTCCCATTTCTTCTCTTCATGTTTGGCTATTCACTGTTCAGCAAAACATTTTGAATTCTACCATTTGTATTTTTTTATTTTACAATCTCATGTTTTTCTATGAGAGTAAATATGAACATAACCTCACCTTCCGTCAATCACTGCAGAGGCTGACTTTTTGAAATAGATTGAACAAAGATTCAGGCTGCTTCTCTTCTTTCCCTGCATCTTCAAGGTCTGTCTGGTTCAGAGAGGGGAAGAGGTCATGTCCAGAGGGACTGGAGAACAGAGATCAGTCTTAATTCTCCTCACAAACTCATAATCCAGCACATGGACATGTGGAGAACCTGTCAGCTATATGGGCTGTATGACTAGATACAGGTACTCTAAGTACACTGAAAATGTAAGATGTGCTGCTCAGTTGTTTGATCACAATTATGATTCATTATATTTCATTATATGTCCTTGTTTGGGGGTTAACATAACAAATGGATGTCATTATTGAATTGGCCAACTTCATGCTGCCATAGTAACCTTTTTTCAACTGTCTCACCAATAAGAAACAGGCATTAATAGTGAAGGATTTTGTGTTGAAACTGTATTTATGCAAAAAAAAATCCAAAAATTCATGCAGCATGAGGTGAAAGACTTTTCTTTATATATAAATACTTTATTACCATTTTGGCTGGTACTGACAAACCGATTGAATGTGTCTTTAGTGTTAACAGAAACACAACTGAGCAAAAACAGCATCACAAAACTATACAGGCATATGTTGTTCACAGATACAGCCCAAAAGAGTGATGATAGTCTATGTTGCATTTATTTTTATTTTTTGTTGACATCAACACAAAACCTAAGTCCAGAGAGGACTCACTGGGGTCATGACACATATGAACCAATTGTGACAGCCTCCAGATGCTTATAAATGACCTCTATGACACTATTATATACTACGGAAAATATTTTTAGACGAACAAACAGGAAAAATTGCCCCCAAAACACTTAATATTGCAAGAACTACAACAGAGTTGGTTTTGAGTACTTTGCTAGTTGTTTGTGCCATTCTTTTTATCCATCTGAGGAGCAAACCTATAAAATAAAAGATGATTTTGTGCCATTTTTTATTTTATTTTTTCAATAACCACACCTTTTCAGTTAATTTAGTTGTTTCATTCAAGTGCATTTTAGGCTGTTAGCTTATCCTTTTTAGTCACAGATGAAGCACATCAAATGGTTAATGTAAAGTACAGAGCAGGGTGTCATCTTATAATATTACATAGCTTTAAAAAAATTCAAAAGGCAAGCTTTTTCATAAGGGCAGGGTGGTGCCAATAGATTACTCTCACATCTTTGAAAAATACAGTCATGAAAGTTTACAAATGTTTAGTCAAAACCAGGAGTGTCAGAAATGTGTTCCATTGCAGCATAGTCTCTTTTTGTATTTTTATTCAATTTGCATTCATACACCATCACTTCTTAAATCAGTGACATTGCGTTGTAGGTTGACCATCATGTCTGGATTTGATGTTGAAAGGCAGCTAAAGTTCAAATCCATTTACATTCACTTGCTGCGCTTGGTTGAAGAAGAAAACAGAAGAGTCAGCAGCCGTAACCACGTTTGATATGCAAGATAAGCACCTGCATCTGCTACTTGCTAATCAAATAAAAACAAGAAAGCGATGACACGTGGTGAGGTCATAAAATAATATTGAAAAGAAAAAATACCACTCTACAATCTTTAATTTATTTTGCTCAAACACACTGGTGCAGCTGCAGAGAAAAGTCAAGTTTCATTTAGGTATTTACATTATATAAATATCAAAACATTACAGATTAAACACACTATTTTTATATATCTGTTCTTGAATCTCAGCAAAGAAAAAAACTGGGAAAGGGTGATTATTCCATACAAACATCTGTCTGTCACTTTCCCTTAAATTTATGGTGAGGTACCTGGAAAGTAACAGGGTGTGAGATTTAACTTTACACTGATTTTAAAAAGACTTTTACTTGAAATCAGACAAGATTTGTTTATTTATTTTTTAAAAGAAAAAGCTCCATCAACACAATCTGCCACCAGCACACTGAAGTCTAAGTTTTCACATTTTTGATGTAATGATGAATGTAAAATGGCATTCTTTTCTTGGGTTTTCAGTGTGTGTGTGTATGTGTGTATGTGTGTGTGTGTAGCAGCAAAAAGAACAGATGGGGAGAAAACTGAAGCAGTTGCAGATGGGCTTTGGTCAATTTGAACATTAACTTGTAGACAGACCGACAGGTCAGCTTTCCAGGAAGAACCACCACATGTTCAGGACAAAAAGCCAAAAATATCCTGCTGTTAGTCAAATGGCAAAAAAGACACAATCCATGTGCTCACACTGAACACACTGAGCAGGAAATACTAAAAAAAAATTAGATTGGCTTTTACAACTTGAAAGATAATTAAGACATACAACATGCCTGCAAGATAAAAACAAAAATGTTTTGACACAGGTTACAACAAAAACTGCAGTTTCAGCTGAGAAACTTTTGTCTCGAAGGGAAAAGAGGCTAAATTTAGGAAAATAAATAACTCCAAGTGCCAGATAAACTCACTTTTGATCAGCTCCCAGTAGGGCATCAGGGAATTTATAACTTTAGACTAATTTTGCAAAGTTGACTCTTTTAACAGTTAATAAAACACTGTGTTTGCAGGTATGCACATAAACAGATGAAGATCTTTCATATCTGACCTTTAAATACAGTTTGGGTTTAACATTGAGCTCTATAAGCTGTTATTTCATAGTTAAAGAGCCAAAAAATAGCAAATAGCTGCAATAGTGAGGATCATGTCGCTGCATAATTAAGATCTGCACCTGAAAGAAGGAAGCTAATGACGATGCAACATTTTGTACCTTTTTATTGTTCAACTTGTGTAGGTCTGAGATAGTACTAACATTCCCAGCTGTTCCTTTCAACTTTTCATCTTCTGTTGTGATGTAGGACCCACCACAAGGTGAGGTAATAATCCAAGCCTGCCAAACAGCAACAAAAATAAAAGAAACCAAGATGGCTAATGTCAGCTTATTTGTCAAAATTTGTCTTGTTGATGGCAATGCTTGAGAGAAGAGAAGAGAAGAGAAGAGAAGAGAAGAGAAGAGAAGAGAAGAGAAGAGAAGAGAAGAGAAGAGAAGAGAA
>JAOXNZ010000091.1:6993512-7007320 GCA_028566095.1 Kryptolebias brasiliensis
TGGATGGATGGATGGATGGATGGATGGATGGATGGATGGATGGATGGATGGATGGATGGATGGATGGATGGATGGTCCAGTTTGTCATAATTGACTGAACTGTTAAATTTGTCAATAAATTGACACTGTAGGCACACTGTCCATATGAGTTTAAACATTTTTTTCCTCAAAATGAAAGTTCAGATGTTTTTAAATTGGATGCTGCATTTACTTTCTTCTTGCTGTATCAGAAGCTTTATGAAGGTTAATGATCTATATTTTAAAAGCAGAGCGACAGGACAACCTTGGGCAGCACAGACTAAAGAAAACAGAAACTGCTGGGTGCCTGTCTGAAACAGCAAAAAGGTTGAGTCTCTGTAAATAATTATATATATAGTCTAAAAAAGATGTCAGACTAGAAAGAAATTATTGCTTTCATGTTTTCATTCATGTAGCAATTGTTGATTTGGTATTTTAAAAAGTGTTCTTTTTACTTGAAGCGTTGGGAAATTTTTAATTTTTGTCTTTAAAAATATTGTTGCATGTTACATTTTTGCTTGACTTTCTTCTGTCACAAATTGCCCAAGCAGAAGTAAAAACACAAATATATAATATTCACCAATGTTTCACCCTCATGTTAAAGAAAATAAAACATATTTACATTCTATGATTTGGTTAATTCTATTGATCACAATGTGGTCATGTGTTTTAACAGGGAAGAAGCAAATATAACTGATCGCACAAAATTAGCAATGGAGCTGGAGCAATTCTTTTATTTCTTTGACTGGCAGCCTCTCATTAAACAGCACTTAAACTATTTCATCTGTGCTGCAGGTACCTTTTGTTTATTGTTGTTTTCTCTTCCTGCCCTTTTTCATTCCAGTAAGTGATCACAGCGTGCAGCCATTCAGTGACACGAGGCACCGAGCCAATCTCACTGGCATCCTGCATCACAACCTTTTACTTCTGCATGTCATTATGTCTCTAGATATGCAACACATGCACTTCAGCTAATTAAAGGTGACAATAACAAACTGTAGAATCAGACTGTGGACATCTTGGCAGCTAAAATATTAGATATACAAATATGAAATATTACTCTAAAAATGACTTAAAAAGAAAGCCGTTTCCTTTGGTTCATTGTTGTATTTTGCAGACTTGTAGCATCAGCTAATCCTCCTCACTGCGTCAGACATAGTCAGCATGAGACCGATCCAAGAGGCATTTCTGTCTGCTTCAAAAGCTGGATTACAGAGGAGATTATCCGTCCAACAACTTCAACAAGCATTAAAACAAAGCTATCACAATGCCTCTCAATGTGCCATGATTAGTTGTGTCCCCTTGTTTACATACTCAAATAAAAATCCCTGCAGTAAAAAACTAGCATTAAGTTCAGAAAACAAATCTGCATTATTTAACTAAAAATATCTGGGTGAGCCTTTACTTTTTGTCTAACTTGCTGTCTCTTTTGAACATTAGTTGTATGTTAAACAAAGACAAATTATTTTCACAAAGAATGTGTGCTTCTTCAGGGTTGCATTGTTTAGAGGTAAAAAGGAACCAAGCTCAAAGAGCTAGCTCATCTGATTAAAAAATCCTCTGGCTGAAGCCCTCTGTGGAGAAAAGAGTGATATGTTTCCTCCTCCAGCTACTTATAAATGAAATAATTACATTGTGGTTCTTGAGGGAAACTTTCTTCTATTAACCAGCACTCATTAACCTTCTTCCAAAAGGAATATCTTGAAGGAGTTGGGTGGTTATTTCCCTATCACAGCAGCAAACGTAACAGATATTCACTCAAAACTCGGCTAACATGCACCACACATCCTGCTCACCGTGAGCAGCAAGTGATCATTTTGTTATCAATATTTTATAATGTACATTAATTACCCTTGAACTGTCTGTGAGCTGCAGACAAATGCTCCCTGGTGACTGTGTCAGAGGGAGCCCTGCCAAGTCCGGCAAACACTGCGCTGCTGTGATTGACAGTATTTTAAGAGCAGCTTTTGACAGAAGGATCTTTCTCTTCTTCTGCAGAAAAAGCCAAACATCACTCACTTTTATGGATGTGTGCAGTCTGTAATCCAAGCTCTTACCAGAGCACTGAAAGTGATTTGAAGTGAGGGTGAGGGGTCTCCCATTGAATAATGATGATTAGTGCCCAGTGACAAAGTTTGTTTACTTTTCGTTTTATGCTTTTGTTTCAGAGCCACTGGTTTACTCCCATTCTAGTAAATAAAATATATGTGTACATTAAAATATGTCAAACTAAAGTAACACCTGGCTGTAAAACCTCTAGTTAAGGTATTTAATCTTTCATCTTCTTTATCTGACAGACTTTCCTAAGGAAAGCCAGAGGGTATGATGTACATCGAGTGGGCGCTTGGAGGTCTAAGTCCTCACTTTCAAAGATGAATAACATTCAGGGACAAAGCCCCCCGTTTCTGCCCTGCCATCACTGGACTGTCAGAGATGACAGAGGGAATACTCTGTTTCTGTATGACATGAGAGCAGGACAGGACAGGTGAGTGGCTCTGATCTCATCACGTTGTTGATTACTGGGGAAGGCAGAGGAATAAGAGTAAAGGCAAAAATGTCATTGATCATGCAGATGCATTATGGGATGGAAAGCGCAAGCAGAAACAGTAAAGTGTTTTTATCTGATGGTAAATGCATGCAGGCCAATTTCATCACAACCAGTCTGTAAACGACACTAAGTAAAACACAATACATTTTATCTTGAGTCTCAAAACACTAAAAAAAAAATCAACTTTAACCTTGGTTCATTTTGGCACCTAAATAATCTTTTTATCTCTCTTGCTCTCTTTGTGTACAATTCTGTTATGAGTGGTAAATACTACACCTAAAAAAAACGTTGGCTCAGCTGGGAGTCACAAATCAGAAAAAAATGATGTCATAAGTTCTTATAAAGGTTTTGTGAAAGGTGTCTTTCAGCATCAGTCTATTCTGTTTCAGAGCCTATAGAACTCCTACTTACAAAGGCTAATATTCAGCAAATAATTACTTAGTTCATGGCAGAGTTGCCAGTGGCACTTTTATAAAAAGAATAAATAAAAAATAAAATAAAATTGGTAATTGCAAACCTTGACAAAAAAAAAGAGTTCATATGGATCTCAAGCAGGAAAAGGTGAAATGCTCCCTCAGGTTTGGAGATAAGTGTCTGACTCAAGAGGAGAAGTTTAAGTATTTCTGTGTCTTGTGAACAAGTGATGGTAGCTTGAACTGAGGTATGGGATAGATGGAGCGGTACTTTGTCTGCAGTAATAAGGGTATTGCTCTTGTAGTGTAAAAGAAAGTGAGACTAAATGTGAAGCTCTCATTTACTGGTCCATCTATGGTACATTCCAACCCTCACCTATGGTCATGAGATGTGGATCATGAGTGAAAGGATGACACCTTAGATACAAGCTGCTGAAATTACTTTCCTCTGTTGGGTGGCCGGGCTGCACCTTAGAGTTAAGGTTAAAAGCTCCAATATCCAAAGAGAGCTCCAACAAAGAAAGGAGTCAGCTTAAGTTCAGGTGTCTGATGCTTCCTAAATGACTTATTTTGGAATTTTTTTGGCCACATCCCTCTGGGAGAAGACCCCCAAGACAGACCACAAAATTGCTGCAGGGACTGCATATTTTGTCTGTCCTGGGAACACCTTGGAATCCTCCAGAAAGAGCTGGAGAGTGGCGTTTAGATTGATGTCTGAGTTTCCCTCCTGGACCCGTTGGCTCTGCAACCTCTGCAACTTGACCTCAGATAAGTAAATGTGGAGTTGGGTAATGAGATGAATAGAGTGACATCAATTTTTACTGCAAGTCAGAAAAGCTCACAGTATTTCCAACCAAGGGTCCCTGAACTTGGTGCTAGGGTTGTTGTTTTGTAAAGTTTTTGATTTTGGACACTTAAAAATGTGTTCACATGCACTTTTTTTATTTGTCCCCTTCAAAACACATATCTGAATGTGGCTGTGCCTAGATTGCAGCTATTTTATTATGTTTCCTTCCAAGTCCAGGATTCTTACAGTACATTTTTTACTGTCTAATACACTAATAAACAATGACTCTGCATTTTTTTACCCTTTAGGCTGAAACAAAACCAGAAAAAGCCACATAAACCACATGATTAATTTCACCGCAAAACATCTTACTCAGGGAGTCAGTAAAGGTATGGAAAGAGGAACAGTGTATTCTTAGCCAGAAAAGCAAAGGAGAAGGGAAATGATATTTTCTAAACCCCTGAACCCTTTCCAATAACACTGTATTCATCTGACCTTTTCTAGTCAGCAAGCGGTTTTGCTGAATTCTCCCACAGATTAAGCACAAAATCATTAAAATGGTCATGCTGCCAACCAGACTGGACACATCAGAATGAGAGCCAAATGTTATAGGAGCTTATGGAGTGTGAAAGGTTAACTGTGGAAGGAGTGCAGAGAGAAGAATTTCAGCCAAAAAATGAGAAATCCTGTTGCCTGTATTTGTCACAGAGGTTAAATAAACAGTACATGCAACAGTATGTTGTGTTTATCAAGACATCTAACTTGTTTATGAGAAGTTACATTATTGATACTGTATATTGCATGACCACAGGCACCTGATTATGTTGCTAATGTCTCACTAAGCCCCCTGCCTCCCATCTCCATGCCTCGTTCCACCAGAAGGCTACTCAAGTTGCAGATCTATGATCTTGAACCCTGTTTTGCTTGTGTTGAAGTCTGAAAGCAGGTGGTCCAGATGGTGAAACTATTAGTTGAAGGTGCAAAATCAAGTTGGCAATGCAAATACCCATATTACATCTCTGATAGTTGACACATACAGCTAAAAAGCTCTTATTATCTGAGAATAAGAACAAGGTATTCGCTTTTTTATTGCCAGAAAAAGATGCAAACTGGTTGAAGGTCAGTTTAAGGAGCTCAGGAGCTCAAAAATATGCCTTTTTGCCCCAAAACAGGTAAATGCACTGAACTGAACAGCTCATAGCTTTATTTTCTGTAACTTGACTGACAAGTAGCTTTATGTCCCTACTAAGAACCTCACCTGCATCACATCAGACATTCCTTCTTACACCAGAAACAACAGTATCATTCCTTTTATTTAGTCACAGATGTAAATCACAAAAACATTTTGGAGCAACAGAAACGAATCGTAAAACAAACCGAGTGCCAGTTTTCATTGCTGAACTGCTCTGAATAACTGTATGTGTAGGCCTGCATTATCTGTTATTACTTCCCAATTGAGATTCTGCTTGTGCAGGCATTATAATTAAATTCATTAAGAGGCACACTGGGCACACTGCAGCACAGTCAGGATTTTATTATGCCACAAAATTATATAAATTTTTAGGCAACCCAAACTAAAAGCTGATGACTCAAGCAGTTGCAGACTAATGGACCCTTACACCAAGCGGTTAATAATTTAACAAAAACTGCAGTTTGATGTAGGGAGAAAACAACACTTCATTATATTTTAAGAATAATAAAACAGACAACATTTATCCTCTTCATTAACTTACTGACAAAACCACAGTGAATATTCAATAGTAATCATATTCAATAAGCAAATATTTTAATTGTAAAACTGAATTATGACGAAACTGACTGCACTTTAGATGACAAAAATGACCTTGTTAAGCAGCTGCAATCCCACAAAAAATCACCATAGACCATTAAAACCAATAAACAAATATTGTGCTGGTTAACAAATAAGCTCTGGGCTCCAAAATGCCCTAATCAAAAGTATTCCTTTGGTTAATAATAATTCACTGCAGGAATACAGCACCTAAAAAGCACTAGAGACCTACTGAACAAAAACCACAACTATTCAGAAAATATCACTAAAGCATCTTTCCCATGTAGTAGCTACATCTCTACATTAATGGCAGTCAAAGTTCAACATTGTACATCTGTAGTTTATGAGTCCATGAATTTAATTTGCATTCCATGCATGCAGCCTAAATAATTCTCATCACATTTAAATACAAAATCAAGCCACAAACAATTACAGAGGCTCAGCCACCATTTTCAGCTAATTTTAAATTCAAATCAGTGTGGAATACTTCTGCCAAATCCTGGGATGAAACGCTTCTCTCGCAGATGTTAACCCACCTTTTCCACTGTGACACATTTTTGTAAGTTTTCACAGATCAGTTTTGTCCAGTCCTGACCCACTGTTGGTCATAGGAATCCATCTGTTGATAATTATCATTTTTATTATTATCCTTTTTATGTACACTGTTCTTTTTGGTTTATTGTTTGCATAATCATCATATTTTCTGGGTTCATTTTCTAAATGCTAATTGACAGCTAAATAAACTGACCATCTGTAGATTAAATTTACATCCATGTTTTCTTGCTAACATTGACACATAATGAAATGAATATGCAATGGGGGAAAAAAATTAATTGTTAGATTGTGATAAGTTACAAAAACGTAGACTAAAAGAAATATTCTCGCCTTGGTTATTATAAGCTGGCTACATATATTTGCACAAGTTTTTAATCTCTAGTCAAATGGATTTTTTTATATTGTAGAAGGTCAGTTTGTTCAAGCTAAGTGAGTTACATTACCAGGACTCCTTATCATCTATGTTTGTGACTCTCTGAGAAGCTAAAAATCCTGAGATTCTGCATATTGCTGAAGTATTGAGGACAAGGGGCCATTAATCCTAACAGAACCTGTCGAGATAAAAGCAAAGCTCTGGTGGATTGTGCAGTTTGCTCCCAAAACTAGAAATTTATTCAAACAGTGATGATTAATCCCCATTAATCTGTCTCTGCATTACTCTGAAAGCTAGTTTTTGCCATCAGTACACTCAAAGCTCAGTCGTCTTCTTTTTATTGGGACCGTAAAAACACATTTTATCTCTCAATGTCTGTAAGCGAAGACTGGATGCCAAGATAATATTGTCTCCCTAAGTGTTTATTATACCTGTTCTGAATGACAACACTCAAACGCAATAGCATCACACTTTCAAACATTGTTTCCTCAAAGACAGTCAAGGTTACAGACTCCAACAGTGGCAAAAATAAAAGTGAGAAGAATGAGAAACATACTGTAGCAACAAAGAAAGAACTCTGACTTTCTGCACCACACAGGTGTTTTTACTGTAGGTGTTCTTCAAAGACTTACATTGTTAGATTCAGAACAAGCAACATTCAGATGTAGGTGCAACCTGCAGTTGTTAGAGGGCTCCTGAGACCTTTAAGTTTCTTTTAGTTCTTTCTTTCTTTTACTTCTCTTTTAGAACTGTCTTACAGCTAAGCGTATTATATAAATAATAATACACTGAGCTGTATTTTAGTGTAAATCATGCAGATGTCTTTCTTATCACTGCAGGCACAAAGTTTTTTTCTAAAACTGTCTCATGATTGAGTCAGCACAAATCAGAAGTCATCATTTATTGTAAGTGCTGAGGGTTGGTTGTTTATTTTACATAACATTCAGTAAAACTTTAAAAGGCTTTAGCCATCACTGCCTTACAACAGCCATGGTTAAAAGCAACACAAACCTTAGCCGTACCCCTAATTTCTGCTTAGAAAAACCTCTGCTCAATTTTAAATTGACCTTTAAAATTTAACAAGCTAGCCAAGCCCTGTAGAGTCTTGTATGTAGCTTTAGGATTTCTTGCCATTTACCTGAACATCACGTTCAGACATTATGGTCAGTTTACTGTGGAGGATTTTTAATTGTCTTGAAAATGTTCTATTTAGATTCATCTTTCTAATGACAGAATGCTAAATGGTCTTAGAACTATGTCCAGGTTTGGGATCACTGCAGATGCCTTTTTCTCTCTTATGGTAACACACCTGAATCCAGAAAAGCAAATTTCCAAAACTGTTAAAGTGTTCACACTTGTTTATCAGTTAAGTCCATTTGATTAGCAGTACCTACTGATGCTGCAGCCTTCTTAATTCTTATGGAAACAGTAGGTTTTTACAATCTTCTTCTGCATTTCAGCTGCTATAAGTATTACAACCAAACACAGACAGATAACACTTTGAATGTATCACCAATTTAAAGATATGTAGTTTTACTGAGACTAGATTTTCATTTTTTCCACACCTGCAAACTATATTTATTATTTGCACATGCAAATGATAAAAAACGCTGGTAAGGCATAAAAATATATGTTAACGCAATAAAAATTTTGTGAAAATATTTGTTTAAGGTAACCTGTTATGTTCATGAAATTCTTTTTGATTCCTAAATCTAGGCTAGTAGGGAAGCATATAGCTAATCTTTGCTGCTGATTCATGGATGGTTGAGTGGTTTGTCATAAAATACTTGTATTTCTGAATTTATTTTAAATGTAATTGTTTTCATTCTGAAGCATTAAAGTCAAGCTGGTGATCATGTAACGCCCACTTCTGGCCCTCGGGCCGTATTTTTGTCCACGTGTGATCCAAGCTCGTCTGCAATGATCAAAGTGGGGACAGTGGTGAGTTATAATGTACCTCGGGCGAGGATGAGCCGTCTTTGTTCTGCCCTTCTCTCCTCTGAGCTGCATGTCTCCATCTGAATCTATGCTCCTTCCTCATCCCAGATACCTCTTACAGTCAACGACTCCATCAAAAGCCTGACAAAATACAGACAGGACCCTCTCCATCACTCTCTGCTGGGCTGAAATGGGATCTGTTTGTTCAAGGCGAAGGGGCCTCATGGGCAGTGATGAGATACAACAGCCAGCCTGTCGCCAGAAACAAATGACTCCAAGCACACTTCATTTTCTTGACTTTTTAGTATTATTGAGATTTCTTACACAGACAGCAGCCATCAATCACTGTCAACTGAAAATATATTTTCTTTTGACCTGTCACTGTCGCAGGCCAGAAAAATATATCTGTAGTGTCCAATGCAATGATTCTGAAGATTCAAGTGGTTTCTGATGATTGTATCACAGAGAAAAACATTGTGTTTGACATTGGAGATAGCTGTTCTCCATTTATTTGACCCTACAGCCAGGAGCAAAGGCAGAAAGAAACAGCAATTAAATTGCATCAAAAAAGCTAAGTTTTGATCTAGAATTAAACTAATAATAAAAAGGAAAGTGCATAAACTCATAAGGCAGTGGTGTCCAGTCCTCAAAAGCCACTATCCTGCATGTTTTTTGCTGGTTCTCTGCTTCAGCATACCTGATTTGAATGAATAAGTGAATAACATGCTTCTGTAGAACTTGAAGACCTGCTGAAGGGGTAAGTCAACCATTGAATCAGGTGTGTTGAAGCAGGGAAATGACAAAAACATGCAGTACAGTGGCCCTTGAGGACCACTGTTGGACACCACTGCCATCAGGAAAAAACTATCTGATTAGTAAGATGTTTGGGACCTAGAGTCAAGTTTTCAGTGTCACAAAGAGAATTTTGTTTTAAACTGGCTGGGTTACTATGGAAACTGCACACCTTTGAATAGATTCAATATACCTTTGCACATTTTGCAAACTTTCTTTTTTAAGGGGAGAAATTAAAAACTTACTGAGATTATTCACTAAGAGAAGGGGTGCTGAGGTAGCTTGTTAAGACACGGACACAGTAATCTTTGCACCTAAGCTCGAAGCACAGAAGCCTCTTGCAGCTCTTTGTTTATTTTGTTCTCCCGTGTTTTTATGTTTGCTTGTTAAAACTGACACACATCATGATCTGTTGCTGGGACGTTATCCACATTTTCAGAAGCATTGAGTGCACAGGAACATAACGTTATCAAATAATGAGGAGACCGTGACGCATTGACATTTTTATCATCACATTGCTCCACTACTTGGACTAATAGCTTGTAGAATCGTTTAATACAGGGACAACTGTTAACTAATGTTTTTATTACACCTGTGATGGGTTATATGTTACACTTAATTTACATTATTTACTGACTATTTATTCACTAAGACAGATAAAATTCGAAACCTCATCACAAAACTAATGGTTTGTTTCATCAACCTTGAGTGAAATTTGTCACAGAGGTAAACAAAACAGGAAACAGGGAAGCTTGTAGCTTTCTGTGTTGCTGCTACAAAAATGACAAGATTTAAATGTCTCCACTCTCTAACCCAGTGTTATAAGATTCTGCCCAGTTTATGGATTTATCAGACCAACCTGCATCTTACGGCACTTGGATCTGGTGTCTTTCAAGAACATCGGATCAGAAAAATGTAAACGTAAAGTGCACATCGATGTTGTCAGAGATGTTTTCCAGATATAACATCCTCTTTAATTAGGCTTAAAAATGTCTTACTGTTAGGAGTTCTAAGACCAACCTCTTTGCATTTTATTGCAGTGTGGTCACAGTTTATGAAAGCCGTGGGGGAAAGATTCTTTCCTTCTATGATCCAGCAGAATGGATTATCAGGATCTACACACAAAGACTACAATTTCTCAGTCCAGCAGGCTTACTGACCTACTCCACTGGAACATGGACTGAAATACTGATCGTGCACTTAGCTACTCACTGTCAGGTTCATTTTTCCATGTGAAAATGTTAAATTCACATTGTTTACTCACCCAATTACAATGGTCACACAAGGTACATTTAAACTGAAAAGTGTGACGTTAATTGCCATTTAAAGGGCCTTTTTACCTGCTAAACTGTTAGATTGCTTATGTCCTCTTTAACAAGATTGGTAGTTTGGAAAAGGAGACATGATTCTGGTGAGATGCTGCTGTGAGAGAAAAAAGGGCACAATTAGTTTCCGGATCAATTCGCTAGGAAGAGGAGGGGACAAAAATCAATACTGTGATTATGCATGAAAACGTCATCCGCTTGCATTGAGATCAAAGCATCAGTGACCTAAGCCGAAGCAACTGGGGATCCATCTATAGGTTATCCATAAGTCATGTGTGGAGAGGAGGCGGCGATGGTGTGCCAGACAGACGTATATACAAAGGGATAAATTACAACAGGATATGTAAATGGAGATGGGTTATCTTTACCCCAGAGCGTATGAAATTATGATGGCTTTTATTATCTCATTTGTAATCAATAATGTGGACATTCTCTGAGGAAGCACTTAAAAAAAGTCCTTCGGGAGTTTCAATGTTTGAAAAGCAAACAGGGAAAAGAGGGAGTGGTCAGTTTCTAAACCAGTCTGTTTGGAAGCATCAATAGGATGCTGGATAATGTGATGAGTTATAAACTGCTGCATGGTGCTGAAACTGCAACTGTGCTTGACATATTCTGAACAGTCAGAGGGGATTTCTGCTGTAAATGAAAGCCACCCAGGTTCTAACATTTACACTTGCTGTTGCGGAAAAGAGCAAGCAATCAAAAAGAGTCACGGAGATTCAAATATTTATGAGTTCCTTTTTGCCTTTGAGGTCAAAGGATTAAGATCAAATCTGGAGACAGAATGATAAGTGAGGAAGCACAAAGAAACAATGTCTTTCTGTGCTTTTGCACACTGGTTATAATCACCAAGAGCATCCCAGATGGGCTATCTGAAATCGGGACAGTCTTGTTGGTGTGAATTGTGGATGGTGCCTGAATGGGACTCATTGTTGTGTCCCTTTACACAGAATAGGAAGCAGCAGACAGATAAGTGAATGAGATGAAAGAGTGGGGCACCTGGCAGGTCCGCACTCTAACATCTTTGATCCGTCAAGGCAAACATCAAAGACTCTGTTGGCGGCTTTGTGTGGACGCCTGCCTGTGAAGCAGTTACCTCCATAAGCACCAATCGACAGCGTAAAGTGCAGCTCAACAAGAGCAGCAGCTTAGGAAAGATGGGTTTTCACAGGCTGAAATTACAACAATTGTGCAGTCTCTCAAAAGCAGAAGTCTGATGTGATCAATTCAAGGATAAGAGGAGAGAAATTTCAGTGCAATTACTATCATAGGAAACATTTGTGGGAACATATAATAAATACTGACTGTGTGAAATAGGTTTATTTTATGTTTAGTTTGCTACAAATCTATAAAAACTAAAAATAGCCAATGTATTATTCTCCTACACTGAATGTTTCTTGCTAAATTAAAATCAATTAAAAAAAATAGGCATCAGTTATTATGACTTCAACAATCAAGACTCATAAACATTGGTCAGGACTGAGCGACTGGATCAGATATTAGATTTACCTGACAACCTGGCAGCAAATAAACAATCTTACTGTTTTCTAAGACGAGCAATTGGGCTTTAATGAGCAGATTTACTCGTGGTTTGTGCCCGGGACAATAAACTGATGGGCAGATAGGAGGCCACAGTAGGAACTGGCTACAAGGCAAGTTGAAGTTATTTTTCTATTTGTTGTCATTTCAACATATCAGACTTTTAATAATCACCTCTTTGTCTGTGCTGAGCATGAGGCTTGAAAACTAACAGATAACAGATTTAACTGCCATTAAGTTAAACTTAAAAATTGTGATTATTTTTAAATAAACTAATTGAAACACTTTCAGAAACTTTCAGGCAGTAAGGTAGCTTCTGGTTTGTCATGTTTGTACAAAAGACTGTATGATCCCTCCTCCTGATTATTAACAGATCTGCTTGTTTAATAAAAAATATATGGGTTTAGTGCTTCTTCTATCTCTCAACTTCAGAAGATAGAAAATGCTTCTGCATGTCTTGTAACTGACACATGGAAATATGAGCACAACACAAAAATGGCTGCAACTTAGTATATTTTATAGTTATTGAGTTAAAATTTGGTGTGGTAGTAGTTGAGAGCCAGCTCTGTCACATACTTTGAGCACTATAGATTGTACAAGATCTTTGTTTTAAATATTGGCATGCAGGGTGGCAGGTGATATGCATTCCTTCAAGGAATTAACATAATTTTGGACCAAACAATCGCAGTGTACTATAACTTTGCACAAATGCTTTTATGCTAATCTAGCTTTTTTAATAAACTGAATAAAGCACTATCAAATTATGATAAAAAGTAACAACTCATCTTTTGCTTTTCCCAGCAATTATTCCAAAAACACACACTCAGAGACCATAAAACAATAAATGAAAAAAGCATAAATAACCAGGTTTTTTTAACCAATACAACATAAGTACAAACAATAATATCTTCCACTAGGACTGGCTGAAAGTCAGCCATAATGTGAGAAATGTCAGTGTGTTCTTTTAATAAAACCAGTCAATAAAACAGGTGCTTTAAAAATGGATTTGTAGTGCCAGATTGCAGTTTACAACAAAGTTGTACTGGAGCAGAATGACTCGTACATCATGCAGTGAGCAGCTATCGTAAAAGAGAGACAGATGTTGTTCACCAAAAAAAATCCAATATTAACAGGAGAACAAACTAATTAAATTATGTTCTGAGCAGAGTGGCAACATGTTTTACAAGAGAACTACAGATTATTACCACTGATTCAAGTTTCGTTTTAAAGTTCTCACATTTGAAATTTTAATTAGCTCACTGTGGTTTGATGCAAAAATGTAAGTGGACAAAATCCTTCAGAATGCAGTTGTGTAGGAGGTGTTTTAAAGTAAAACTACATCTACTCATTTGATTAGGAGGACTACTAAACAAATGTACCTGAAATGTATCTTTTATTTTAATGTCCTATCTTTGTTCTGATCAGATTTGCAGTAATTTTGCATTGTTTCGTCCTCAGGGTGGTTTTAATTAGCTGTGGGACACCAATAAGCTGGATCCTTCAGAGCACTGAAGGAACACTGCCAGTGTTGGGGAGCAGTTCGACTCGATGTAATTAAACCAGGAAATTTGCATCAAATTTTACATTTCTCTGGTGGCTGTTTGACTAAATTCATATTTAAAATATGTTAATATTTGAGGAAGGGTTTTTTTTTTTGTTAGTTTTTGACACTGAAACTATTGCTAATTAGTGTAGCAGAAACTTTAAATTAAACATGATTTTTTTTTTCTT
>JAOXNZ010000091.1:7014930-7030349 GCA_028566095.1 Kryptolebias brasiliensis
CTGTACATGCAGTTCTGCTTTTAAAAATCCTGTTTTCCATAATGCAAATTAAATATCTGAATCTGATCATCTCTAAATTATCTGTCACAATGAACTTACAATCTCATTAATCTTCACAGAATATTTAAAGGGCCACCTCATGACTGGAGTGTACCAGAGTGTAGGACACCAGCAGAGCATGACAGCATTGTGGGATAACTACGACTGCAAACACTGCTGAGGCTGTAGGAACAGAAAAGCCTGCAGGTCCCCCGGGACACGTAGGCTTCGTTGCTGGAGTCGAAGCAGCTGACAGGTTACTACAGCAGCTTGAAAACCTCTGGAAGCGTCTGAAACCTAAATCACCTTCAAAAAGTGACAGATCACAGCTGCGTTCTCCACGCCTCTTTCATCACATCTGCTGGTACAGACTCGACTTTTCCGAGTTCTCCACATGGGTTTTTATACTTGTTCCTGTACAGGCCAAAAACCAGATTGGATCTCTCTTTGTAAAAAGTCTGCATCTAAGTTGGAGGATTTCCAACCAGTTTGACTTTTATTAACTAATTAAGCTTATTTGCATCTGAACAAACTGTGGTAGAACCCGTTGCCCCTTCTCACATGGAAGACAAATAGCTATTGGGCTCCCTCTATTGGCGTTTATGCACCTATATCTGCATTCTGACCAGGTTAAAAGGGTTAATGCTTTGTCAGAGTCTGGGCTAATTTTAGCTCTGCATTCAGTTCAGTTTCAGCTTATTCTATTATACACCTATAAAGGAAATCTACAGGAAATCTTTTTTTTCTTGTCTGAAAATTACATATGAACTGAAAGGTTTGTGTTTTAAATAGAATTAAACTGATCAGACAGTTGCTAAATTTTCATCTTAAATCCTAAAAAGAAAATGGCAGCTATTGTTTCTTAGAGTTTTCAATAAACAGCTCGAGACAAATCTGGAGAGGGTGAATAAAACAGCCTTGATAATTATTTTTTATTGTCAGTTGCCAATTACCAGCAAAGCCAGAGTAATAATGTTTTGCCCATGTCTGAATGTGCCTCGGTCTGTCTGTTACCAAATTTTCTCATGAACCAATGGACAGATTTTAATTAAACTTACAGGAAGTAATCATTGGTTGTACAGCTACAGCTTATTAACTTTTGAAATGAACCCAATGGAAGATTATTGCCACAGCCAACTGACATACAGTATCTTTGCTTAAAGTTTTGCCAACAACTATTTGGAAAAAACTTTGATCGTTAGCAAAATATTTCATGACCCACTGAACAATTTTTTAAGAAATTTTCTAAAAATAACCATTGGACACACCTCTACAACTCATTAACCTTTGGAGTCTATCCAGCTGAATATAACCACCACAGCTAATTGAACTTTGAAAAAAGAATATTGAGCTAAAATTTGATATTGTAGTCACTGAGAGTCATTAACAACACATACTCTGAGTGTGACATCTTGCAATATTGCTTGGGATTGTGCATAACGTTAATTTCAAGGTTTGTCCAAAACAGCTACAGCTCTGTCATTTCTCAACATCAGATAACGTTAATCTAAAGCTCTGGTATTAAAAACAGCAGGTGATATGCATTCCTTTAAGGAACGTTATGTCTTTATTTATTTAAGAGAATCAGCTATTTCATGCAAGGTGTCGGACTGCAGAGCCTAAACTACACAAAAAAACAAAACCCTCCTCAGCCACAGCCAGTTCACCCTGCTGATGTCAGTCTGACAAAACAGACATCAAAACATTTTTCCCCCTCAGGCTTCTAAGTTTAGAACAATAATTTACATTGCTTGAACTGACATTTAACTTATTTCCACCTTTTTTTATTTTTTTTACTTGGAGTTGGAGAAAAGGGACTACCCTTTGAACTTCATTATCCCGTCTCTAGTTGAATAAGATGGTTAAATGTTGAGCAGTGAAGATAATACACTGTAATAATATGCAGAGAACTTCTTTAATCTCATGACTTCTGACCTGAGCTGCTCTTTGCTCCGCCTGCATAACACGAGTGCTGCACTAGGATGATTATTACAGCAGGATCACTTGAACTGACCACAGCTTCCTGCATTAATTAGAAAGCACAATCTCCAACGTTTTTGCTCATTATTGTTGCCAAGGAGCCAACATCTGAAACAAATTTCTCCTGTGATAAATTATTCATGGACAAAACAGCAAGCCTCATTTATTCATCAAGATTAAGGGTAAATACTTGAAAGTTATTTGTTTATAAAATCTGTTTTTAGGCAGCAATGTGCCATGCTCATTATTACTATAGCCCACCACTATGAAAGCCTGGCTCCGAAAAATATAATTGCCTGTGTATTTGTGCTCTTTTGTCTGTTAGCAAAATGTCCCATGAACCACTGAACAGATTTTAATGAAACTCTCAGAAAATAATAATTGAACATACATCTACAAATTAATAATTTTTGGAGGCAACTTGATTCAACATGGCTGCCGCAGCTAAGTGACATTAGCAAACAAAAACATGGCTATAACTATAACAGATATTGAAATAAAATGTATTGTAGTAGCTGAGAGTCATATCCATCACATACTTTGTACAGATCACACAAGATCTTCCTTTAAAACTTTGGTACGCAAGACTGTGCATTTTTACAAGAAATGCCTGTTTTAATTGTTCCAAAAAAGATGTAAAGTAATTATAATTTTTTATTCATTCAAATAGAAACATGATGTAATGCAAAAATAAGCAATTTTTTTTATCAATTAGATGTAAGTTTCACAATAAAAAAGTTTACTTGTGCTGAAGATTCACTTTAAAAAAGACTATTTGACCACATTCACATCTTAATAAAGTAATAGCCTCAAATAATGATAAACAAAATCCCCTGAATGAACTGTCACAATCAATGACTTGGGCTCTCCTATGACCCAGAAATAAAATTCACACAGATACATAAGACCTTGACACAAAATCCATGAAGTCTAGATTATGAGTAGATTAGTTGTCACGCAGTGCATTTGGTATTTTTGACAGGGTTTGAGGCCAATCAGCAAGCACAACTGACGAAAAAAAAAAAAAAAAACTTTTTTATTTAAAGAACAGGAGACACCTGCATGAACAAACGGATCTCATGTCTGAACATATTCAGAGCAGCTGTGTTCCTGCAGAACCAGGAGATTAAACAACAGAAACAGAGTCTCACATCCAAAACAAAGCAGCCTGCCACTCTGTCAACAACAACCTCTACGTTAAAGGGGCCAAAAACATTTAGGATAGGACATATGTTAGCCTCTAATGTCCATCCTGTAAAATATTTATGATTTGTATAAATATAAATGTGTGAGGAACTGATAGCATGGAAACGTGTTTGCAGACCTCAGATATAATTGGACTTGGAAAGGTTACATTTAGCACCAGCTGGCCTCAGATAGATGATTGTCGGATTGTGGGTTTTCAAGCAACACTGTTTATCCCGATGCACAAAGCTTCACGCTCTTCCACACACGTGCACGCCAGCATCACACTTACAATTTGCATGTGATTTCAGCCAGCTGTGTGCAATTTAGCCCCTTTTTAAAATTACAGACTGTAACATTTTATTTCTGCTGGCATGAAACTTTATTTTAAAAAAATCTAATATGTATTCTGATTAAATAAAATTTGAAAACAACATAATACAATATATATGTACATACCTGACTTTATAACCATTTTAATCATTCATAATCATTCACTGCTTAGAGTTGGCACAGCTGAAATCTTTCACCGGTTTCAGTGCCATTAAAAACAAAAAATATGACTTTTTTTTGCAAGTTAGCATATTTAACACAGTTGATCTCAGAATCTTCTGTCTGTCTGTGCTTTTTATCGCCCAACACGAAAGGCAAAAATGGTTTTGCTTGCGTCTGTGTTTGTTTGTCTGTTCTATTAGCAAAATAGCAAAATATATCATGAACCACTGAGCGGGTTTTAATGAAACCTTGAGAAAGTAATTATTGGATGCACATTTACAACTGATTAACTTTTAGAGTCAACAAGTTCAAGATGGCCACCACCACTAATCAACCTTAGCCTACAAGAAAATGGCTAACCACAGTGAACTTTACAGATATCAAGCTAAAATTTGGTGTGGCAGTACTTGAACAAGTACAACACTAACTCCAAGCACTAACAGATCAGGCAAGCTAGTGCATTAGATTATGTATAATGTTCTTTTCAAGGTTTGACCAAAACAGCTATAATGCTGTCTTTTCTCAACATAAAATGATCTTAGGCTAAAACTCTGGCATGAAAGACACTGGGTGTATTCATTCCGTCAAGGAATGCCAGGCCTAGTTGTTACCTGGTTTGCCATTGTTTTATCAAAAACACCAACTGAGTCTGAATGAAGGAACACTTACTGAATAAATGTTTCCCTTTCTTGTTTGTTTTATACTAGAGAGAAAAACAGGACAGGACAGAAAATGCTTCTTTGTTTGACCTTCGCTGCCAGAATGAGGAGCCTTTCTTAAAAGAAATGGAAAGGCAGGAGCTGATGGAGCAATGTCTTTAATGAGCTGCGCTGGGGCTGTTGTCTTCCCATTTAATTAGACAATTATGCAGCCTCCTACGGAAGAGGGAGCATTCAGGGTCACGGGGGTAGGGGGTGGGGGTGATGCCACAATGCCATCCTGTCACATACAGAAGTAAGGAGGCTAAATCACAGGTGAGTCCCTTGGGGGAGAGATCAGAACCTTCCATTTGGGAGCCATTACTGGCTCATCCTATTTAAATTCAGTCTGACTGTCTTTGTCCATTTTCAGGTAATTACCCTTCCAAAAACAAGACACCAGCAGTGGTGCAGTCTGACAACGTTAAACAGCTCGTCCTCAACATTTGGACCCTGCTGCTGACATTTCTGAAAATAAACTTGTACCTGCAGAAACAAGGAGGACTGTTTGCCAAATAAAGAGATTTTGACACAATCAGAGTAGCTGCAGGATGATTTCAGTCCAACAGTGCCACATTTTTCACCAGAGAATTATAATTACAGATTCACCACCATCTGGTGTCCACGCCTGTCTCTGCCCATTCTTCATCGGAGCCAAAACGGGCTCCAGTTTTTCTCTGCCGTGAATTGCATTTACCTCGTGTCTGCCGTCCCAATGGATGTGTCACTACACTACACGCTCAGACAGGCACAACCAAAAGCACAACGTGGGGGGAGTTAGCAAACACAAGAGAGGTGAAGGTTGAGGTAGCCTGGATTCACTTCTAAAGAGGGGCCATAACTCACATAAATGAACACCTGGAGAGCTCAGCTCACTGATGAGACCGAATTCATTCAGGTGATGTATGGAATGCTTTTAGAAGCCATATTATTTATACATACATCAGCAAAACTCAAAGTCCTTCATTTCCTTCCTTTGTCTGTTTTCTCTCCAAAGAACATGAGAACATAAGTCATTGATATGTCACGTTATAAACAGAATATATTTGAATAGTCTTTAGTTTCTTTTTTATGTCTTATCTTAGAGATTTTTTAAAGGTATGAAGAGTTACTGAAAGTTCACACCACTGTACTTTTCTCTCCTTGAATTTCCAGAAACAGGCTTTTCTTCTGTTTCTAATCAACATCACTATGAAGCATTTCCATAATGACTGCCTGCTGCCTAGTTAGGCTCATCCCAAACCAAGAAGGACAACTGCTTTCCGCCCCACTATTTCCAAATAACTCACTGCTTATAATCAAAACTGACTGAAAGGGGTGGGCGGTGTCTTTAAAGGCACGTGGGACAGAACTGTGCATTTGAGTCAGAGCAGGAGGAGAAAGGCTGCACCAGGGTAGGGAGGGAAAAAAAGAGTTTTGGGATCAGAAAAACTTGTAAACTTGTAAAGCTGCAAGTTGTTTGTTTTTACATCAGTTAGAGATTCACTTGTTCAGAATTAAAGGTCTATCATTCTTTGAAGGAATGCATATCGTCTTTCATGACAGAACTAAACTAAAATCCTCTTACAGTGAAAAGGGACAGCGATATAGCCATTTTGGTCAAACCGTGTAAATGACATTAGAAGCATTTTCATGTGATATTGTGAGACGTCAGCGGTCAGAAAATGTGTTGTAAATGACTCTCAGCTACTACCATACCAAACTTAAGCTCAATGTCTGCAAAATTGGCTGAGATATAGCCAATCTGGGGTTTCCTACAGACTGAAGCTAAATGAGAAAACAAAACTTGTGAAATCCAAAGAAAAAAGAAAATATAGCTGAGTTGCTGTTTCAGAAGTTCTGTCTAACTAATGTTTTCTAGCTCCTACTGTCATAAATAAATGACTTTCATTACTATGGTGCTCATGAGATCACAGACGAGTTAAGTATGTTTTACAAAATGACAGTAAACTTATAACTTCAAATATATGCACAATATTTTTCCCTGGCATTTGATAATATGAATGCTGTGGTCCATGTCCCAGACCCAAAAACGTGCCTCTCAAACACAAATAAAACTGAAAAGATAAAGTAAAATTCATAGAAGTTTAAACAAAAGCATAAATCTGCAATGTTTTTACATATTTTCTTCTGCTGCATGTGAGGCTTTACAGCTGCAGCTTCCCAGCTGCCCATAAATCATCATCTGCCTCCATTTGTCCCTCCACAAATTCAAATGCAATGCAGAAAATGAGCAGCATTTCCCAAGGAAGAGGTCACCCTGCAGGGAGTCTGACTGAACATCATTTCTCACTGCTGTTTTAGACAATACCAGACAGACAAAAAAGGCACCCACAGACACAAACACAAAATTTCCCTGCTTGAAATACTCTATCTCTGCATTGGCTGTTAGACAATAAATCCATCATTACTGCCTGTTAACTCCTGATTGAACCTCAAGACTGATAATGGTGTTTCAGGACAAACAATCCATAAATGGTCTGCAAGGGTCTGGTCTCTTTGATTTACAAAAACTGTAGGTAGTTTGTTCAATATGAAGAGACATAAATGAAATGTTACAACACATATATTTAAATAGACAGCACTCAGCCGGAGGAATATGGTGGCATTAGATACATAAATCAGTGCCCTCCTATGGCAGCTTCTCATCTCCAGAACATTGAAGGTGAAGACAGAGCACTAATGTTTTTGCCCATGTTTGTGTGTGTGTGCCTGTCTGTTTATTTGTCTGTACTGTTAACAAAATATCTCATGAATCACTGAACAGATTTTAGTGAAACATTCGAAAAGTTATAAATGGATGTACATCTACACCTAATTAACCTTTGGAGTCAATCCAATTCAAGATGGCTGACACAAAATGCCTAAACCTCTGTTAATTTTACAGACATTAAGCTCAAACAGCTCAGAAATTTGGTGTGGTAGTAGCTAAGACTGATCCCATTCTGATCGGGCGAGATCAGTTATTGGACTTAACTCTGTTTGTGAGCAAAATGTCTCATGAACCAATGAACGGATTCTAATGAAACTTTCAGGTAATAATCATTTGATGAACCTCCACAACTGATTAACTTTTTGAGTCAACCCAATTCAAGATGGCCACCACAGCTAACTGACCTTAGAAAACACAAAGAAAATGGCTATAACTCAGTGGACTTTACAAATATTGAGCTAAAATTTAATGTGGTAGTAGTTGAGAGTCATTCACAACACATACTTTGAATGTGACATCTCACAATATCACATGAAATTGTGCGTAATGTTTGGCCAAAACGGCTACAATGCTGACATTTCTCAACATAAGATGATTTTTGTCTGAAACTCTGCTGATATGCTAGGCTTTTAATTTTAATAAGCACCTACTGGTCTAAAGCTGTTTTCAACATAATCCTAAGTATTTCTGTCTTTGTGAAGGTTGTTGTTGTGGACTTTCACCTTCTTTCACTGTTTTAAATGCTCGCTGCAGACAAACTGCTGCAAACCCTCTGACGCCAAAATGAAACTCAGGGGAAAGTAAGCAGCTGCAGAGATGTAAACAGGTAGGTTTTGTTTTTTTTCTCTGAGGAGAAAACAAAACACATTAGTCAAAGACAAACCACTCTTCCATGGCAGCCACCCCAGGGATCTGCTGACAATCAAGCTCACAATCATTTAAAACTGACTGCCAGCCTGAAAATACTTCATTAGATGTTTCAAAACAAAACTGTTTGTTCTCAGTTTTATTTTTTTAAGTGTGATCTTTGCTCCTTTCAGCTATTTTCAGATATTCTTAAATAAGAACAACAATAAAAGTGCATTTAAATGCACTCATTGCAAAAGTATGAAATCAAACATAAAAACGGTCATCCTGAACTGAATCACATGGTGCAGTTTGAAAAAGTTTACTCCAGTAGTTTTCCAATACAATTCTGAAATGCGGGTTCACACTTAATGTAAACAAAGCACTCGGGTGAATCCATCAAAAATGACGTTTGAATCACATGCCTGTGGTCTGTGTTGGTAAACAAATATAGTCAGAAATTTTAACTTTTGAGTTATTTTGAGTCACTTCAGCTGTTTCTGTAGATAAACAAACATATGTGGTTATTAACATCCAGACACAAATTTCGCTCAAAAATTGTTATTTTAATGACACATTAACCATCAATATGAGAAAAATGTGAAGATTTTGTTTCTTATTTTATTTATTTATTTTTTTGTCTTCATGACTTTGCAATGAGCACCACTGAAGTTTTTTTGTGATAAGCTAAAGGCTGATTCTTAGCAAACATTTGTCCTAATTAAATTAGTTAGAAAACACATGAACACATTGTTTTAACATCACTTCTTTTTGTACACATGTATGCTCTCCGCTGCATCCTGTCATTAAAATAAAATGCACAGCTTTAGCTTCCTATAAGTGTGAAAATAAAGAAAAATAAAGTTCTGTGGGTGTTAATCCTACCCCTATGAAAGTTTAACTTAAATTTTTTTGAATTTGCTTAAAAAGATAATGATATTTTTGAGACCTTTTAATTTTTTTAAAACAGCCACTTTTATGTAAAACAATTTTAAAAACAAAGTGGCTGAAAAAAGAACAAAAAGCTTAATTTCCCAGGTTGGTATTAGTGTCGATCCAGCAGGATTGGCTCCAAATACAGACCTAATCCAGTTGGAAACACATGTATTTTTAAAACTAGTCCACTCGTCAGCTCCCAGTGTTTTTATTCCACTCACATATACTCCAAGTCACACAGGCTTTGTGTTATTTTGTGCAGTTTGGGGTTTTGCAGTGTTATTTGAGGTATTCATCATTCATCAGCAGCAGGACAAGCTGCCGGATAAAACCAGTTAATATAGATCTCATGTGCACAAATTATTCATGCACACAAAAAATGTCTGCAGCTGAAGAAAAATGATCAATATTTAAATGTTTATCATCAGAACAAACCTTTTTCTTGCAAGTGAAGCATGACATGAAAAGGTAAGGCAGACATGATGAGATTTATTATGTATTTTTTTGTGTTTCTCTCCAATTTTCTGATCTTTAACAATAATTCATGATGAGCTTTGTCTGATCCACTTTGAGACAAAGACCATATGCCACTGTGTGCGCCAGACTCTGTGAGGCCTTGAAAGAGACTCCACGGGTTTGAGTCGGGGCTTTTTCCCTCCTCCCACGGATCAAGGTCGTGGTTCTCTGTGACTCCGCACAGCCTCGCGATTCCTGCTGCATGCTGCGTTCTCACCAAAGGCAGTGCTGCCTCAGCTTTCTGTCCCATATCCTGCAAATGCTGCCCTCGCCCTCTCGACCTCCCAGAGCTCAACCTGTCAAGCCATGCGGCCGTGCAGCATGCTGACAAGTGGAGATACAGAGAGAGGATAAAAAAACTAACAAAAAAAAGTGGAAAAAAGACTTGGAGAAAAAGAATGAGAAGCAGGAGTGGGCTGTGGAGCAAAAGATAGAAAATGATTTAGAGCGGTGAGTGGGGAAAGCCAAAGCACTCAAGATTGAAAGGCCTCTTCTTCTAATTTGCACAGTATTCATCACCTCAGAGGGCAGACGCTCTCATATCGCTTTCCATTCACTTCCTCACCCTTGGCTGCAGGTCAAAGAAAAAGGCAATTTTCCTTCTGCCTGTGCCAGAGCTGCTCCATTCCTCATGGATAAACTGTACTTTTGAAATGTGCAGAAGTGGGGGCATTCATCACCAAGCCAGGCCTCCCGACTCATTCTCCTCGGCAGGAAAAGCAAGAAGAGGCAAACATTTCTGATTAATAACTTTCTCCTTGTACAGTTTAAGACTCCTCAGGCAGGTGGAGGGGGGCATCATTGGGCAATCTGCCCATCTAATTCTCTCACAGAGCAACAGGGCAGTGTGCCCACCTACAGGAGACGCAGACTGTCTCAGGCTGTCAGACTTTTATCTTGGAGTTCCACCATGCTGGGCCTGCCAATGAAGACACAAGGAGTCTGTTACGAATCGCCTCACTACGCTCTCCCACGCATCCTGAGCTGGGAAAATACAAGGAAACAGGGCAAATGAAAGTAAACAGCAACAGTAATTATGAGTTTTCAGAGCAAATGTCACTACAAAAGGAAAAAATAAATGCATCAGTAATTAAAGGCTTAGCTTTCCTTGAAGGAACGTATACTCCCTGCATCCATTCATGCCACAGTTTTAGCCCGATATCATCTTATGTTAAGAAATAATGGAGTTGGGACCGTTTTGATCAAACCTCAAAAATAATATTATGCATAATCTCATATCGTGAGATGTCATGCTCAGAGTATGTGTTGGGAATAACTCTCAGCTACATCCACACCTAATCATAGCACAATATCTGTAAAATTGACTGAATTAAAGTTTTTTTGTGTATGTTTTCAAATGTGAGTTTGCAGTAGCAGCCGTCTTGAGTTGGGTTAGTGCCAATAATTTGATCATTTATAGTTGTACATCCAATAATTATTTTCATCTAGTGGTTTTTAACACAAAAACAGTTGACTCCAGATAATTAATAGCTAAATTTTTAAACAAAGATCTTTCACAATCTGTTATAGCTCAGAATATGTGTTAGGGATTAGTCTCAGCTACAACCACACCAAATTCTAGTTTATTATCTGTAAATCTGACAGAATTATAGTTTTTTTAAAGTCAGTTGGCTGTGGCAGCCATCTTGAATCAGATTGACTCCAAACATTTATCAGTTGTAGATGTACATGTAGAGATTACTTTCTGCAAGTTTTATTACAATTCATTGAGTGGTTCATGAGATATTTTGGTAACAGATACACAAATACAAACAAAAACATTACTGTCCACCTTTATCTTTTGATGGCGGGTGATAATCTTGTTTAAATAGTCGCCCCCTTAACCCTAAAAACCATTGTGCAAATAAAGCATTCTTCTCCTCTACTGCATCAAAATTCCATCTCCTGCTCGCTGGCTGAATTCCTGCCTTAAACATCACTTCCACTTTAGAGAGGCAGAGAAGAGAGGCGGCTGGGAGAAGATGGATGATGATTATTCAGGCTCACTCTCCCATCTCTTTCACCTCTCTCCATTGATCCCGTCCCATCAGAGAGCTTGTAAATATTAATGAGGCCTTTGTTTTAGCAACCTGTATGAAGATCAGAGCGCAGGACAATAGAAGTCTCTGGACATGTTGTCTTTTTTTTTCTTTTGTGAGGCGTCTATTGGGGGAGGGGAGCTTAAAGGGGGAGCCCAGCCCTCAGCCCTCTGCCTCAGGCTCACTGTGTTCAAGTCAAGGTCAGCTCAAGGAAAACTACTAATGTGTGAGACCTGATTCATGAGTCAAATATGCAGCAAACTGTAAAAAGATACAAGATATTTTCAGATTTGAATTAAAGCCCTAGCACTCCTTAATGGAATGCATATCGCCCGCTGCTTTTCATGTTAGAGTTTTAGCCTAATATCATTTTATGATGAGAAATGACAGAGTTGTAACCGTTTTGATCAAACCTTGAAAATAACTTTATATGTGCTAGCTTGTGCAATATGCAAGATGTCAGGCTCAGAGTACGTGTTGTGAATGACTCTCAGCTACTGCCATACCAAATATTATTGATAGACACATCACAACACGTGCAAAACATTATTGCTTTCATCTTTTAAGGGTGGGCAATAATAAACAAAAACATGAATGGTACTTGGTGTTATAAAGCCACAGTTACAAAGGGTTTGATGAGTTGCACAAATCAATTAAACTAAAGTTTTATAAGCAGATTATACAAGCTGCATCGCTAGTTTATATCAGAGGTTTTAATCTAAATTTGAGTTTAATGCAATCCTGATGTTCTTTGCTGTTAATGTGCTCTTCAGAGTGAGAAAATCTGAGCTGCAGGTGCACTCAGACAATGGAAAAACAAGAAAAATGGCTTGAGAGCACAAAAGGTAGGACATGATGCAAATGGAATTCACAGCAATTAACACTCATTAATAATCTTAATGAGTTTTTCTTTGTTTATATCAGTACCACATGCATATATCCATGTGTAGAGATAAAAAAGGTGAAAAGAAACCTACTAAATCAGAGAAAACTATGACGCTATAATTCTTATCAGCGTGTGCAGCTTGCAGTGACTCGCTGCTTCATTTACACGTCCACGCATATTGATCGATAAACGCCTGGAAAATGTTTAGAGCAAATGTTGCAGACATTTTTTATTTCTCGCATGTTTCCCATCCGGAATATCTCTAGATGTTTAAGGCATGTATGTCTGAAAAGAGTCGTCAGGAGAAGATGTGTTTTATCTAAGTGAACTGCCCCTTTAACTCAATTAAAGAGAAAACATCAGGACATCAAACATGACCCCAGGTGCTTTTTACCCATCTCTCCAGAATCATTTAATGTCTTTGAACAAAATATGTTTGTGTTTTCCATGACCTCCATTTTCTCATCCTGACCTCACTGAGCATGCCAGAACGCAGGGGTCAAGAAGTCCCTCTACTCAGTTAAATGTTTTAATGTTATACCTAACGTTGTTTTCACAAATCTACCCTCTTGTGGTGAAGACAGTGATGGAGGTTCTGTCCTGCTAAGACTGCAAAAGGGGGGGGGCAAAAAAAACTCTGGACAAAGAGACAGAGTGAAGGGATCACTCCGGTTAATAGGACTTTGTGATTTACAGCAGATGTTGGCCAACTCCTTTTCAATCTAGAAACAATATGTGTGACATGGGGCTCATTTCTAGATGGGAACAAATCGATGACACAGATTGGTGTACATTTTATGAGAACTTGGGGCTGCACCAACTGTGGGGGTGTGACGGATGCAAGTCACTGAGGCTGATCCGCAGCCAACATGGTCAGCCAACATGACATCCAAGAGAAAAATGAAGCTGCAAACTGAAGTAAATAAAGCCAAAGAATGGCTCTGTAATGTTTTACCATTACATTGAAGTCAGATGGCAAAGAATGAAGACTTTGACAAACCTTAAATTGTCCTATTTTTTTATTCTTTTGGGACAAAACTTGATGCAAACATTGGGAAAAAACAGTGTTGTTCACAAATACCAGCAAATCTGTGACATCATCAATGTTTTCATCACTTTTAAAAGTTTATTTAGTATTTATAGAAGCTGGGAATCTTCATCTTTGTACCTCAGCTTTTTTACACTCTCAATATTACAATAGCTCACAAGAGAAAAATTAAACACTGGATTTAGAAAACAATGTTTGTGTCTTTTGTGGCTGCTATATTTTTGTACTTGTTTGGAAAGGATTGACCTCTAAGGTGGCGTACACTCGGTTGCAGTCTGCAAATTATGCCACTAGATGGCTCCAGATGCATACCACTGCTGGTCTGCCTTTTTAATAAATACCATTCCCCCAAAAGACACCAACAACCTGACACTGCCACCTCCATGGATGACTTTAAGTGTAACTTTCTGCCATAAGTTTTTATTTATCTGTCTGTGAAATGTTCTCCCAAAAGATTTTGAACATTTGAGTTTCACTGAGAAATGTGACAATGTTGAGAAGATTTTTATACAAGTTCCTTTTTTCCCCAGACTCTTGAAAAGTGTTGACCTGAACACCGACTTCTCAGTTTAAAACCAGTTTTGTGTTTTTCTCTTAAGCCTTTTGTGCATAGCCATGAGACTGTGTTTTACATCAATAGTGCTGTAAGAATGTATAAACTGAGAAAAGCTGTACTGCTCCAAACAGGAATCTAGATTAGATTGAACACAGACTGTAGAGCTTTTCCAAAGCATGTTTTTAGACATTGTTAGATTAAGTTCAGGTGATAAAAGTGTTTAGTTTAGAAGACGTTTCAGGCAGCCCAACCTCACCACCTGATTTTGAGAGGCTATTGTCATTTCACACACTTTTTAGCAACCAAGCTGTTAATCAGAAATATGTGAAATACACCTCTGTGTAACAGTTTATGCCTGAAATGTTTTTATTTTAGCTCAAAGTTAATATGAAACTGAAAAAAAATCTGTCTTAAACAATCATGCAGTTATTCTGTGATAGTGATAAGAAGCAGAAATTGTCATTGATTTGGGTTTTCTTTGAGTTGTTCTTTATGTTTTTTTTGTATTGGGTTTATTGTCTTTGTGTTTAGTTTTGTCTTTGTTCAGTTTTTGTCTTTTGTCATCATTCACTTGTCCTCAGCTTATCACGTGTTTGCCTGCCACGCCCATCTTCACCTGCCCCAAGTTTGTAATCACTCACCTGTGCCCAATTCTCCTAATTTCCTGCAATCTTTAAAACTTGGTCATTTCTCTCACTTGTCACTGGTTCATTGTCACTCCAATGTGGTGTCTGGGTTTCCTTGTGGCTTTAGCAACACTGGATTTTTGTAAGTTTGTGTTTAGTTTTTTTGTTGCTGCCATGTCAGCCTTTTGTTTTTGTTTCTTCCTAAAGCTCCTCAGTATGAGTCTGCATTTTGGGTCCGCCTCACTCTCCTCCAAACCCAACAGAAATAGCTTTGGTTTGGTAATCTTGTTAGGTTTGTGTATTTATATGCAACAACATTTTCTGGTATTTCATTTTAATGTTTTTTTTTTTCTTTAAACTGTCAGTTGAAGGATGATTTCATCCCATTTCTTGTCCTTTTCTCTGCAAACTTCAGCTCGGTTTCTGTGCAGATTGCATCTCATTAAAACCTGACGTCTACTTTTCATCTTTGTCTTGATTTATTCAAAGAATGTTAAGGGCAGCCCTTGACATCAACATTAGGGCTGATGACAAAAAGTCAGAGTTTGAGAGGAAGATGAAGGCTGAAATGTCGCATGACAGAATAAATTTGTCCTGTGAAACCGCTACCTCTCATGTAGACGTGAAGTTAGAAGAGAGAAGGTGGCAGCTTCAATTTTAAAAAGAAAAAGGGAAGCAAGAGAATAGTTCTGTACTGTACTTATTGCTTTCTGATTCTGAAATTTAAAAGAAAGTTTATTGTATAAATGCTGACTCAATTCAAACTATTGTTTTCCTGTCTGTTTCCCTGCATTCTGGTCTCACTGGATCTATTAAGTAAATTCTGTTTTTTATTTGACACTCCTACATGCTGCAT